>CM031240.1:904275584-905475584 GCA_018340775.1 Taxus wallichiana var. yunnanensis | reverse complement strand
ATAGCATCTCTACCACCTCACCCACACACTGTATACCTATCAGCAAAAGACAGGTCAAACAACACAATCCTAAGAACATAACCCCACCTCCCCCATACTAGAATCTGCAGTGGCTGTGCACAAGTGGCCTCCGAAGTAACAAGCTCATATCTATGTGCCATCTTAATGAAGACACGTGTTTCTTGCAGGTTGAACTAGTTATAGAATTTGGGGCCTCTAAATATCCAACCTTGTGGCCCCACTTCTGTCATGCTTAATACTTTGACCTGGTTACATACTCCTACTTTTCATTTGTCATTTTACACTTAAGACTCTTCCTTCAGTTTTTAACCCTCATTGGAAGCCACTTCTCAAATGTATTAAGTTTCGGCCCATTTTGTCAACCTTGCAAAAGAGAACATAGTATAAAAATATGGTAACCAAGTAAACTTTGATGTTTCTTTGTTTACCAAGAATCCTTTATATGAAGCAGTTAAAATCTTTAAGAATAAAACTGAGGAAGACTATGCAATGTTTGTCGATCTTTGCCTAAGTTCAACTCCTTATAGATTCCAAGAATGTTTTTACAAACAAATTCTTAGGCCTCCAAGGGAAAATCTCCTATGGTCACTAATCTCTTCAATAAGAGGTTTGAAGAATGGGGTGGGCCTTTGCCTTCTTTCATTTGCAATCAATATGGTCTAAGGATTATTTTGATGCCACTGATTTTGACTAATACTGTGCTAAAGGGATCCTAGTAGAATCCTACTCTCACCTCACCAACATTTTAGTTTGAAGTCGATGTAACTTTACCTTTCTTTCATGTGTTCCAAGGAGAAATGGTGATTCCCTAGCTCACCAGGTAAATAAACAAAGTTTGTAAATAAATTATATTTCCAAAGTCTAATCCCATCACCATTCATCACAGGAGTTTGGCATTCTATAAACCCTTGCCACCATAGGCTTCCAGATTGTAGATGAATAACACATAAAATAGGAACAACATTTAACAAAGCTTTTCAAGAAGAATGGCTACATATGAAGCAGAGAGAGGAGAGAGTCTTCATGAATATAAAGACGATTTCAGTTCCACTCCAGGATTGGAAAAATACAGCTAGTCTTCTGAAGGCATTTTTACCATGTAGTGGAGGAGTTTCAAATTAGACAGCCAACATATTATGATGTAATATAAAACCCATCTTCTTACCTCAAAACAAAAGAGGTATAATGTTGATGGAAACTCAAGACACACTTGATCCAACATCTAGCTATGGGTTTGCTCTAAGGGCATGATTTGGTTTGGTTTGGCAAAGAGCATTCAAGAAAGAATCAAAGAAGATTGTGCAGACATTCAGTATTTCAATGTAAAATGCCAAACAGTGGCAGAACACGTGTAAACCTACACGTGCTTGCATGAAAGATGCAAAAGTTAATGTCAAGGAGAGCAGTAAATGAACAGGAAGTTTAGAGAAGCTATAGAGATTAAGAAACATCTTAATGATCTAAATGGGGATGAAACTTTTATCTAAGTGACTCCCAAAACCCATTATTCATAAACTTAGGATATTAAACACGCCAATATAAGTCCCATTATTCACAAACTTAGGATATTAAACACACCAATATAAGTAAGTGTTTGATACTTCAATGATTGCTGCTAAAAACATTGTGAAACCATTAAATACTTTTTGTAATGTCTTAAGGAACAATTGTGCATCTATTGTAACTTCCACTGACTTGTAAGGATTTTTCCACCCATGGAATTACTTATATAAAGAGCTTCCATGTATAATCCTAATCACTCATCCTAACACTTGTCCAACAAGATTGGCCCAAAATGTTAATTCAGTGTTGTATGTCTACATAATCACTCTTGAAGCTTGTATTCTAGAATATAGATTTTTTCTTTGATTTTGAGTTGAAAATACTCATGGCTCAAATGCTAACCGCAACATATTAGAGGACTCGTGCTAGGTTGTGGGCAGATACTCGAAAAAGTAAGACTTGCCGCAAGAAGAGCAATTCCCATGACCCAATGACTCAATATAACCAACCCATCCACACAAACAATAATATCCTCTAGTTTCACTTATACATATGCAACAAGAGGCATAACCGTGTCTAATTAGGCATAGGCTCTAGTTTGACTATAAAACTCTACAAATAGTTGTAGTTAAAGGAAGTCGCTAGAGATTCAAAAACATTTACTAAACAGCCTTACAGCAAAAGAATCACATTAAAGGCTTTATTTATATCAAACTCCATTCACAAGTTGTCTTTTGAGCATTGAAGCTCGAGGGAAAAAGCACACATGGCAAGACAGTTCGCCCAACCCAATTCAATGTGTGCTCAAAATTACATATAACTATGAAAACATTTGTAGCTAGGGCAAACCACTATGGTTTTTGCAAACTTCAGGGTCAAACTAAGAGCTCTTAGGTAAACTCTACTCATAGTTTTGTGTGTAGGATGGGCTACTAGGACTTTTACAAACTCCACTACTTATTTGGCATAAGGATCAAATAAAGGGATTTAAGTTGAACTTTCCCTACACGCTAGCGTTTAAGAGTGATAACAAAAATACACAAACGAGACGTATGGGGAGTATGATTTTTCCTGATTTTCTTGAACTGGAAGAGCTCCAGACGGACGGCTCAAGGGCAAGCGCAGCCTTCAAGAATCACCCCTCGGCTCCAAGTTCAAGCCGGAGAGACTACCACTAGTGGGACCGTATAAAACTTAGTAATAATCTCCGCGATACCGACCCCGCCAATTAAGGTTAGGGATTACTCCAGGGAATTCTCCTGGTGAAAGCCGAAAGACTCCACCTCGCCATAAGGAGGCCTCGCGGTGATCTCCCCAATTATGAACCGGGGCAAGGTGGAGTAAAAACTCTTCCAGCAACATGCCTGACGGGAAGGCATTGCCCTACACAATTATGCGTCGACTCGTTAGTGGTTAGGTATCCCCGATCCCCCAAAGGGGTGGACTGCGTCATTTCCCCTCCCTCGTACACCTGCGGGGGCCTTCGACAGAGGGTAGTGCCACGGCCAGAAAGTTCGCCACAAGCACAAAGCTCGCAGATCCCCTCCGATGCGAACGATCGCCTAACCAATACGATAGACGACGACCGCTACACTCCCCACCAAGGAGTATCGAGAGCAAGTCCTTCTCACCAAGAAACTGTTGGGGCAAGGCAACAAAGTTCCTACAGTACTTCTTGAAAACCAGCCTGTGATCTGGTTTCTCGCAGCCTGAAATGCGGGCACTCGACAAGGAGATGTAAGAGGGAGTCCCCTCCTACATCCCCACACAACGGGCACATAGAACTAAGGGTCGGATCCAACACCCCAATCCTGGAGGCACGACTACTAAGGAAAATCCCCCACTCTGGCATTTAGCAACCAGCTTCCACCGACACGTTCTCGAATCTCTGCGCTCGCTTGATGAAGCATTGGGTCTCTCGAACTTACAATCCTTATAAAACCTCGGGAACCTGCAACCTGAACTTGTTCTCCCAAGCTTCCCAAGCTTCTTCACGAACCATCTGAACAAAGAAGAAATGAAGAGAAACCAGAATGCACACATTGTAAATTGTGTGCCCGTCACTTTATTATGCAAGAGATGGTTACAAAATGGTTGAAGACTTTAAGTGGTTACAACCATATGTTAGTTAATACATAACTAATAGTGACTTAATTATAAACTACAAGCCTTATATTTTAATACCCCTCATAAGGCTTACCCTTCAAAAAGTAAAAACAATCACATTAAGAGAAAATTAAAACATAGCCAAACAGAACCACAATTCTTCATAAGCTTTTTCTTTGAAAACAATTCTTCGACAAGGTAGGACTTCATCAAGTTGACTCGTAACACTCATAAAGGTGTAGTTCTCACGTTGAATTCCGGAGTTCCCAGATTTCATCTCCCCAAACTCCAAAATTACGAACCTCCCAAATTATCGAACAACCATCCATATTGATCGACATCCACAGTGCTCCATCAAGTGGTATCATGACCCTCGTAAGGGTATAATTCCCAAGATCCACAAACTCACGAACTAACTGGACAACATCCACGCTAAGCTTCATCTACATTAGATTCCTTACTGCCTTTAAAACATGTGCTTTAAAATATAGTCTCCATCAGCGAATTTTTCACCCATTTGGTTTGTCTTTGAACTTTCTTTTGTTGTATTTAAAAAGCATCTTGTTTAACAAAATAGCTTCCACATCTTCATCATCTATTGTAGCATTGACTTCTACTAGTTGTATGATGAGAGACCTCAAATTGTTTATGTGGGCTAGATGTGGTGACTTTGTCATCCATTTAGACACCAATTTTTTTTCCAAACTGCAAATTAATGCAGCGAAATGAAAGTAATAGTCCATACTCTAAATTTCCAACTTCCGACACAGAAATAAATTCAACAAAGAGACACAATTATGTATTCTAATTTTCTCTCAGAAATTAATGCAAGGAATTTTATTGTCTGAATTTGAACAACAAAGGAATGTTAGAATCATCTACAAGAAAATATTTTGCATGATAGAATACCAAAAAATTTGCCCTTCTAGTGACTGGAATGTGTAAAGCATCACCTTCGACGTACTGTTATGCCCTAAAAAAACTTTGTTCAGGTTTGAAACTTCTCATATCGCAATTGTGTTTGTTTCGATCTATGAATGTGCAGTCAAGTTTGTTTTAAAAGTCAATAGTGATTGGCAAGTCCCATATGAAATGTATCTCACACGAGCTATATCTCCTTGGAACATGCCCTGATAAAAGGACTTGTGACTGTATTTTCGTTGGTGTTCCTTTGATACATGACTCTGTGATTGTGCTCTTGTGACTAGTGTGTCCGACACGAACTTAATAATGGCGTTTTCCATGCAAAGTGTGTCATGATTCTCATTCACGAAAAAACAGATTCTCTTTCAAAAACTCATTGTTATGGTCACGATATTGACCTTGTGATTTGGTTTTCTATGCATCAATGGCAATTGTCAAAACAACCTTTGCAAACAAGGTTTTTCCCTTTGTTGCCTTCAATATAGCAATAGCGATTGTCAAAACAACCTCTGCAAACACGGTTTTTCCCTATTGTTGCCTTCAATATATCAATGGCGACTGTCAAAACAGCCTTTGCAAACAGGGCTCTTCCCTTTTGATGCCTTCAATATCTTCTTTGATTTACAATCACAAATGACTGTATTGTGGCCCTCACAATCTCCTCCCTTCTCTTCCTCCTCAATTTGCAAACCCCTTCGAGCACCAAAGGCGTTGATACCAATGTTTGAAAATGTGAACAAAGAAATAATGAGGAGAAACCGGAATGTACACATTGTAAATTGTGTCATTTTATTATGCAAGAGATAGTTACAAAATCGTTGAAGTGGTTACAACCGTATGTTAGTTAATACATAACTAACAGTGACTTAATTATTAAATATAAGACTTATATTTTAATAATGACAAACCCAAATATTCATAAACTCAATTAAGAGAAGGATACATTCCAAAACATCTCCCAATATGACTTGAACCAAATATATGATGCCAATGATATATAAAATCGCTAATACGAGAACATTGGGTGCTTTAAACTAAGAACACTAGGTTGTGTGTAAACCTTTCGAGGTTACCCATTTGACACAATATAACTTAACACACAAATTACCTATTTGACCCAATATAGCTTGACCCGCAAGTTACCAATTTGTGCCAAATATGGGTTAACCCATGAGATATCCATTTGACCTAATATAACTAACTAACTTAATTATGCATTCCATAGGTCAGCTACTACATAACCTCAATATACATCATAATATCATGGGCTTAAGTACATACCACAATAAGTAACTGTGAAAGTTTAATTTTTTAAACCACTGCATTGTGATTTGAACTTGTGTCATTTAAATTGTAAAATCATTTTACTCCAAAAGGCCAACTAACATCTTTAGTGAGGCACTTGCTTCATTTGACTTTGTAGCCTCTCAACCGAACTTTTGAACTATATTGGAGTAGAGCACCCATCACACTGCTCTAAAATAATTGAAATTGCCGCATTACATTTATTGTAAATTCACATCAACAGACAAAAACGAGCTTGTTGTGAGGCACTTAAATTTATTTCGCAATGCAACATCTCTCACACCTAGGTTTTAACATGTATGAATGTAGAACACACCATTCCAAAATCAATTAAACTTGTGTCAATTTAGCCTCTCTGATTTTGAGTTTGGCGGCCTATAACCAGCCATGGACAAATTGCTTGCTTGGAATTCTAAAAATGGATGAAAGAGTTAAGGATAACTGTACAACTATCTTGTATGGTGTTTGAACAATACGACCTCACTAACTTCATATATTAATGGCCCATTCTACAACCAAAGGAATGAATGAAAAATCACAGTTATCTATTTGTCTAGAGGTAAAAATATGTTGAGCACCCATTCAAGGTGCACCTTGCTACATAATGTATATAATTGTAAGTTTTTGCCATTGTAAAATACCAACAACTATTGGTACACCATGGGTTAATAGGATTTTAACTATCAATATTTTATACTTTAATATAAAAACACTATCTTCAAAACCCCAATAAAAATGTTTAAGGATCAAATGTATACATCTATGACATGCACAAAAGCTTGATGAACTACCATTACTAACATGAAAACACTGTTATTTGGAAGCATAATCACAACAAAAGCTTACACGGCAAAAACGCAACATGTTTCATGCTAGCTATGATCTTCCGACACCTCTCTAAAAGCCCAACAGAAAAATTATCACTCCTCTCTAAAAGCCCAACAGAAAAACTCAAATACAATTTACTAGAAATAATAACTTAAGTTTTCTCACCCCCAACCCTCCTCTTCCAATAATTTCCAGTAAGTTTCCACCCCATATAATTTAACATGCACTATGTTCCGTGCTAGCTATGATCTTCCTCTTTCACCGAACATATGAAAACTGACATCTCTGAAAGCCCAATCAAAAGATTTATATGTATCCTAGCACAAATAATAACTTAAGTCTCGTCACCCCCAACCCTCCCCTTCCAAACAACCCACCTCGAAGAAAAAGACAGAATATGCCTAAAAGCAGCAGGTTACTTGTTTTAAAGTGACTACGCCTAAGATATGTCTCATCAACAAGTGATGCTGCTTCACATCTAATGTGGTATGCATATTGATAAAACAACCTAAACACCAAAAGTTTTAAAGAGACTGCTCCTATGATATGTCACATGAACAAGTGATGCTCCTTCACATCTAATATGGGATGCATATTAATAGAACTTATACAACAAAAACTTTCTCCTACATCACGTCAACATTATAGTGATCAAGAATTGCTTAGAAACATATGTCAATCTCTCAAACAAATATTTAACCTCCTAATTCCTTTCAACTTCAATATCAACGGTTATAAATTGTTGCACATTGATGAAGTCATAATTCCCAAAACAAAGTGAGATAAATGAATTTGATTCAAGGAAAGCCCTTGAACATAAAATGCCAATCTATCTGTCTCTTAAGAATATGCAAATAATGTGTGCTTATAATTAGATATATCCTATAAGGTTCAAAAGAAAAGGATCACAACAAAAGCACTCGATGTATCAAATGTTTGAGTAGGGCCAGACCCCTGTAATCCCATATAGGTTCCAATGTGCTGAAGCATTACAATAAAAGAAAGTATAAAAGCAAGTTCAACAATATCAAAACACTAGGGATACTCAACTGGAAAGAATATTAAAGTACCTCCAATGCAGACATAGCTTCAAAAAGGCTGAAATTCTCCCCATGAATGAGCTCACCAACTTGTAGCTCTGACAAATAAAAGCAGTGACAAGATTAACTCCAACTTTTAGAATCAAGGAACTAAATCAAATTAAAAGGCTAAAACATTTCCCACTCCCTATCACTAAGGGATTACCCAGATGCATTTGAAACGTGTTTGAAATACATAGAACAGTTACATGAGTCATCTTAGGTACATGTAGCATATTAGTTGAAAGAACTTGAAACATGTAAAAGGAAATGAAAGCAATGAATAGCGCACTAAATATCTAGGTATAAACTTTAAAATAGAAGCTTGCAAATCCTAATTCTATTTTCATTATAAATTATCTAGTTTGACGATTTTGTTCTATTGGACCGTGATCTTTAGGTTTTCAGTAACATCTACTTTTACAAAATTTACAGGCATTATGTAATGGGGCTGTGTGTTTAAGAGTATGATTTATACTAATTATGTCATACTTGTTTTTTACACTGTTAATAGTTTGTACAAGTAAGAATATGATACAAGAGGTAAAATCCAACAATGACCTACTATTTATACACATATTGCCAAATTGTCGTCACATTGCTAACGACTCCTTTCTACCCCCCTTGCACCCACATATGATTGTTATCAAATGTGAGGGTCTTGAATTTGCATCCAAATTGTATGGGATAACAATCACAACATCATATATAGGGGTCCTTAAATTTGTACCCACATTGTTTGGAGACAATTCCCAAATTGGACTCCAACACTGCGTTTATTGTACCAAGAAACATTCCCAAATTAGTTATGCAATTTGATAAGCTATTGCCCTTACGAAAAACACCATGTTATGACACCTCAATATTATACATCATTTCTCATTATTTCCCTTTTGAGAATCCTAGAGAAACTCCTTCAGTACTATTGTTCTGGTAATCTTTTAATTTCCAATAGTTTGTAGTAAATTAATAGGTAGTTTTCGATTTTTTTACTTTCTTGTTAACTAATAGGAAAAGTAATTCCAGTTTGCATAAATGGTAATCAGGGAACATTACTCTATATTATGACCCATGTGTAAAAAACAGAAAGTAAAAGTTGAGGAGTAAAAAAACTTAGTTATTTATCCAAGATGTAAAAGGGAAGAAGGAAAGAGAATAAAAGCAACTATAAAAAGAAAACTAATTGAGAATAATGGGGTTCGGAGAAAAAAAAGCGTATTCCTTTGAACCATCATGAAAAGACAAATCTTGAAAATATTCCTTTAGGAATCATCCCATTCCCACATTAAAAAATCCTAAGAAATACAGAGTGCTAATAAGTAATCATGCATGTCATCATAAGGTGGTATTGTGTAAGAATGTTGCAATGCTCCACAGGCTCTAGAAGCGAAAAAAAAGGGATTTATAATCCTAAACTGGAAATATAGCTTCTTGAGTATGGATACAGCACGGTAAACTTGGTTGCAGATAAATCTTAATGAGAAATATGTTTTACTACGAGTTTCCATGGCAAATCATGACCTGAGTTTGGGTGTCGCCAGTAAGCACATAAGAACAAATGATTGATTGAGACCCCACTATCATGAGTTGATCATGACTAAGAGCCTCAATGCCAAGAGAACCATTTGACTAGGTCTCTCACGCTGGGTGTATTACTATAGTTTCTAAATCTTGACCTTAGCGCATTTTTTCCTTTCTCTTTTGGAACAAAAACCCAACCTTCTCCTACATTTGTAGTCTTGTAGAAAAAATATGCATTGAAGGCTTATATGATGTAACTCTTTTAGGAAATTTCTTTCTATTTTGGAGATAACAGTTAATAAAGGCATTTTAACATGTTCTTCAACTTGCATCAAAATAGACTTGAATAAAAGAAAAATGGAAGATATAAATATGGAATTTAGTGGAAGAAAGGGCAGCAGCCCATCAAGGCATTTTCAGCCTTTAAGGAATAAACTCGATAGATCATATCAGTTTTCCCTTTGATAATATACATTTCTCTTAAAAATCTGTCTTAAAATTGGTGCATTTTTATTTTTGGAATGCATATCTTACAAGTTGTTGTAGGCACAGCACTACAGACATGCGTATTGGTCCTTATTTGACCAAAAATGGGTTTGATCCAACGGCCAATTGGATAGGGCACACCCTCTTTCCAGGTAGATAGATTAGAGATTATTTGGGCTTTAAAAGCTCCCAGAGGTGGGCTGATTATTCTTAAAATTAGCTTCAAACCTAAGGTCATCTAGATCGCCTGCCTCTGTTGACCAATAGATATCCCCTACTAGCAAACATTCAAATGTGTGAGGATCAGCCATTGACTCCTAAGCCTTGCGAGCTAAAAATCAAAAACATGTTGCGCTCTTAGAAAGCAGAAAGCAAGTACCAAATTATGAATCATGGTTTGCATCTTTTGAACTAGCAGAAATATTGAGCATTGAGCACGAGAAACGTAGAGAACGCAAACTGTAGATAGAATGAGGATCACAGAGCACAGAACACAGACTTAGATCAGACCACAGACCAAGCACAGAGCACAGAACAGCAAACCAAACAGAGGCATCAGGCACAGACCACAGATCATGCAGAAAATGTAAGAGTAGATGGAACCAAGATAAAGCAGAACAAGGGTTTCATGAATTTTTAGCAGACAAGGCAAAAGCTTTTGGGGAATTCGCAACAGACAACAATCACATGGGCCGGGGCACTGACAAAATTAAACCAGGTTAGTTTTAGCCCAGTAATACATGTATCTTTTCAAGCGTTCTTTAAAAATACTATATGCCTCTCAAATTAAAGCAAAACACATCACAACAAACTTCAGAAATGATGAAACAGCAGCAAGAAAGGAATACAAATAAGACAAAATTGTATCGTAAGGAACATGTCATAGGTGAAACCGACACTTCAAAGACAAATGAACATACAAAAATCATAGTGCCAGAGAAAAACACAGTCACTAGCAATGAAGCAATAATGGGAAAACAAATATAGGGCCAATGACATGCATGATGTCACATGGGAGTTTGACAATCCTAATTTCCATTGGACCACAATTTACACCATCCCACAAGACATCAAACTGCCTACTCACTCCCTGATCTTAACCCTTACACGGGTGCAATGGTGGGTGCATGAGGATCATACATTCACCCACACAAGTTGGAATACCCACAGACCAGCCTATCAAACACAGAAGAAAGATAGCTATACATAAATGCAAAATAGTATAAAGGGAGTTCAAGGCGTATAGGCAGACCTAGAAACTGAAATAAAATGGGAATAAACAGTTCAATTATTTTACAAAGTACAACACATAACATCCCAATGATCGCTGCTAAAATGCAGCAAACACGTGTAGTAGATGCAGCAAACACGTGTAGTAAATGCAGCACAAGGAAAGGAAAGCATAGAGGAAAATTTGAGTACATTGCTTCAAGGTTAAGCAGAGCCAAAGCAAGCTATGAAGTAATACCCTTGACTCATCTACAGGGTCACAAAACTGCACGCCAAAATCATGGGTTGGTTTTGAAGGGTGAGAAGAATAGCCAAGAATATTGTATGAGTAATTACGATATAAAAGAACACAACAGACTTGGCAAAAGGAGGTGAAAAGGATGAAGGGAGCCAAGAAAGCAATGAGCTATATAGCCCCATATGAACACCACTAATGTGGTCACCAGAACCATATGTCAGTGATGCAAAGGAGACTTGATGCTATAGAAGAAAAGGAACAAAATGAGTTCAGCAGGATGAAAGAAATCACAGAATCCAACTGAAAACTAGCAAGAGAGAATAAATTACTCAGGAAACAACTAAATAACTTACAAAACACTATGGAAAAGGGATAGCAAGAGTCGATCGTGATAAAAATCAGTTCTAGAACAATTGAATACAGCAGAAGGAAATAAACCAAGAATGCTTGGAAGAAGGGACGTACAGCAAATCAAAGCAATCCAATCCGTAATTGCAAACATGGACATTAAAAAGTAACTTGAGAGACCTAATCGAGGAGCCAAGTCTTGTGCACAAGCAGTAAGAGGAGGACTAGTACACAAACAAAGAGAGCTTATAGAGAAATAGGTCAGGGTGCAAATAGGAAAAGAAATGATAGGCATGATACGGCTGCAACTATGATTATTAAAGGATTGAAGGACTTTGGTGAGGATGAGAATACCAACAAATTAGCAAGAGAATACCAGCAAATTAGCAAGAGCCTTCCTTGATGACCAACTGCAATGGACACAACACATCCATCAGGCAAACATGATAGGAAAAATGATAGGACACATATATGTAAGAGTTATAATGAAAAGCATAGAAGACACGAACATAATATCAAGAACAAAAGGTTTCTTAGAGGTACATAAATCTACCTAAATGAAGATTTAACCCTTGTACAACAAGTACGAGGAAAGAATGGAAGAAAATGAAGGCAGCAAGAGATGCAAAAAAATGGGCAAGGTTACAAGATGGAAAAGCCCAAATCAGCCACCAAATGACACACAAGAAATATGGATTTGGGGCCCCTCTGGAGCACTTGACAATGGTAAGCTGGAATTGTAAAGGTTATGCTTGGAGGAGAGGTCCTAGATTGAGGCCCTTAGTAGAGGGAAAAGACATTATCATTGTTACTGAAACTCTTATGCATGATGGCCGCAAAGTCCAAAATTTTGAAAGTTATAGGAAAATATCAATCTAAAACAAAAGAACTGAAATTGGCAAGGGGCATGGAGGAATAACGGTGCTAATTAAAGAAACGTGATGCAGAACTAAAGTGGTGGAGAAAGAGGACCTAAATGAACAATGCATATGTCTGAAAATAACTGAAATTAAATTAATAATTAGGCTCGCTGCCTTTTACTTCACATTGAGAGGCTCGAAAACATATAAGAAAAGGAACTTAGATTGTGAAGACCCTTATGTGCCGCTAAAAGTGACATTTCAGTATTCAACTCCTTCAAGGAAGTATTGGTAATAAAAAACTTTACTGTGAGAACAGCAAACAACCAAACCCTCAATTTGGAAAACAAGGGTGGTATGAAACACAATTTGTTATGACTGGAGGAAGAGAAAAAGCAGACCAGCTTTGGGAAAGGATGTCACAGGACAGAAATGAGGTGTTTCACACTATGAAGCAATATTATTAGCACTGTGTAGTTTGTACGGCATGGTTATATGCAATGGCATGAGAGTATGACCGAATTTAAGTAACATCACCTGTAAAACATACAATGGCCAAAGTGTGATAGATTATTTTATTTGCTCACAAAAGCTGTACCTCAAGACTGAAGGAATTAGAAACTGCAGACAGCCCTATAAAGCTGAATCAGATAATAATCCAATATATGTAAAGTTTGGCATGCACATAAACAAACAAAGCGAACAAACCCAATACAATAAAAAGAAGATACCTCTTCAAGGTAAAATCCTCATGGCTCAGGAGAATCGAGAACTCTTCAAAGCAACCCTTGAACAACACTTTTAGGAAGTAAAATAGTACATCATGTCTGGCAAGTTCTCCAATAAACAACACTGCATTGATTCCTTCATTCATAGTACACTAAGCTTAATGCAAAAGATCTAGGTCTATGAGAAAAAATACAAGTAGTTTTCCGCAAACCCGTGGTGTGATGAAAAGTCCAAGGTAGCAAAGAGAACTTAGGATGAACAAAGAAAATAACAAGGCTAATGAAGAACTGATACGGTCTACCAAAAAAGTTATATAAACAGAGGAAGGAAAGAACTAATTTCCCTATAGCAAAAGAAAAAGCAAGTGTAGAATAGTATCACAAATGCCTAGTGGTTAGAATCATAATTGCATGGATACGGATACAGCTATGGTGTCGGACACGGATACAACTAGTTTTTAATGCCCCTTGATATGGATACAGTTGGATATGGCATATATAATATTTAAAATACTATAATAATCTAGATTATAAATTAAGAATATATTAATAATAATTATCAAATTTAAATTATAAACAAACTTATACATTAGATTAAAATTACATGCAAATTACACACTTCCAGCCCACAAGAAGGTATGAAATTTGGTATTCAATGGATTAAAAAATATTGCAGGTTTTGTAGGCCAACAGAAAATAGACAAAATGAAAGAAAATAAGTAGAGTAGGCCAAAAGAAACAGATCAAAAGAATTGCATGTTGATAAGATTCAATGTCCTCTTGCTACAAAAATGCATTATAGAAGATCATTTGCAGTTTTTAGCATCTTTTTAGCCTTTTGAAGGGGTTTTTGGGAATTTTTCAACTATTAAATCAGATACGGCTATAGTTGCCCTGCTTACCATATCCAGTTGTATCTAATACAGCACAATTACAGGTTTGTATCTGGATACAGCTGGGTACGGTATCCGAGAAGCACCCAAGCTGTATCCATATCCGAAACGTGGATATGTGCGCCCAAGCAATAGGGGCGGAGTATCTCACAACACTGGTTAGAATACACAAAGTTACTATATGATCAAGTTCAGGATAAAGAAAACCCCTGTAATCAACACATCAAATTACTAAAAACATAAAGAGACTAGTAGAGAGTCAAGCGTGAGACAGATGGGCTGCAAGCAAAATTTATTAAATGGGGTTTAGGAGTCCTCACACCGCACATCAAAAGTGTATTCAATGTTATCATCAAGAAAAGTTTCCAAATAAATTGGACTAGTGACGTAATCCCTCTCTATAAAAGCAGAGATATCAATAATTCATCAAACTATCACACTATTATGGTCAAGCCCCTTCTTAAAAAGATATGTGGTAGCACGGTTGAGCACAAAATTAGCAGTTTAACAGGGAAGGAAGGAAAAAGAGAAAAACGACATGTGGGTTTCAACCAAATTCTAGGATATTGATACGGCAGGATGGCCACAAGTGGGTTCGGTACTTGCGGATACGGCAGGATGGCCACAAGTGGGTTCGGTGCACCTTGCGGATACGGCCAGTGCACGGTGCAGCCATACCCGGAGGGTACCCGCCGTACCCTGCCCGCTCCCACTGCCGTATCCCCCCAAAAAACGCATTTTTTTGTTTTTTTAAAACATGTTTTTAAAGTTAGATAATAATAAAAAATATAATATTCTTTTAATTTAAACCCTAAAAGTTAACTACAAACAATAAAACAAAACATAAAGCAAAAAAACTTACCTCTCCTTCCTCATTTCATCTTTGGCTCTCTAAAATTTCATTTTGCTTGTCTAGGGTTTGATACTTCAACAAAAAGCATTGCAAGTATTTTCCTAAGCTGGTAGGAGTGTGAGGAGCTGCAAAGGAGGAGGATTTGTGGTTTATTAAGTGAAGGTAAGGTTTTATTTAACTTCTAAGTTTGTTTCTCTTTTTTTTTTAATCTTTCACACACTTCATGTTTTTGCTTATGTTCATTTTTTTTTCCCAATTGAAATTTTTATTTTTAAACCGTTTTTTCTTTTTAATTTTTGAAATTTTCAATACATGTCATTGCTTTCTTTGCTTATGTTGTTGGTTTTGAACCTTGTAGATACTTCTACAATGGCAACAAATTCGGTTCTCCGGGCAATCTTTGGTCGAGGAATTTGACCCAAATTCACCATTATGGAGGCATGTTGAACAACTTCTAGGTGGTGGCTGTTTTGGTTGGAAATGCAGCAATTGTGAATCAAAAGTATTCAAAGACTTTTGTCGGGTGAAAACCACTTGTGTGCGATAACGGGTAACGGTATAAGAATATGCAAGGGGAAGAATAATGTTGGGGTGCCAAAAGCACAAGTTTTGGCATATATTAAAGAGCAAGAAGATGCAGAGGCAACTTTGGCTATGAAAGCGGGTCATCCATTGGCCAAAAGAGGAAGTTCATCTCAATCAGCGAGGCCTCCTGTTGCCCCATCAAGTAGTGGATCCCCAATTGTGACCATGCCACATCCATTTGTGGCTCCTACCTCCATGGATGATGAGGATTCACCCCTTTCACGAAACAAAAGTAAGACAAAAAGGCCATTGGAAAAGGCCTTTCAAAATGAGAGCAGGAAATTGCAGATGAACACATTACAAGATGTGTGTATGCAAATGGACTTTCATTTAATGTTGTGAGGTCACCTTATTGGCATGAGATGGTGAAAGCCATCAATGAGGCCCCAAAAGGGTACAAATCACCAGGCTATGAGAAGATCCGCACCACCCTATTGGATAAACAAAAAAAAATGTGGATTCCTCCTTGCAACCAATTAAAGACTCATGGGCCAAAACAAGTGTGTCCATCATTTCTAATAGATGAAAAGATGCAAGACAACGCCCTTTGATCAATGTTGTTGCAAAGATGCCCAAAAGGGGCAATGTTTTTAAAGTGGTTGATTGTGAGGGGCATGTGAAGAACGCCCAATTCATTGCCAACATTCTCTTCGAATCCATTGAGGTGGTGGGGCCTCAAAATGTTGTCCAAGTCATAACGGACAACGCCAAGAATTGCAAAGCCGCGGGGATGTTAGTTGAGGCAAGGTATGGGCATATTTTTTGGACACCATGTGTCGTGCATTCACTAAATTTAATGCTAAAAAAGATGGCCAGCAAAATAGAGTGGATCCAACAAGTGTATGCAGAGGTTGAAGAGATCCAAATGTTTGTCACCAACCATCACCAGTCGCAGGGCATTTTTAGATCATTCTCACATTTGGAGCTGTTGAAGGTAAGGGAAGCTACCTTTCTTTTTTTCTTTAGTTTAAATTAAATTTTTTTTTAAAATATAGTATAATTAGTATTCAAAAGTTTTCAATCTTCTTTTTAATTTTTGTTTCTTATTATATTAGGTTCCAAGACTCGGTTCACATCACACGCAACCGTCTTGAGACAATTTGTGAAGGTGCGACAAGCACTCAACAAAGATGGTAACCTCCAACCTATGGGTCAGTGTATGGAGGCAATCAAACACCGAACGGCTCAAAAAGTGATGAGCATGATCTTCGATGACACTTGATGGGATCGAGTAGAATATTTTTTGAGTTTTATTAAGCCCATTATGAGCATGATCCACTTTATTGACATTGATCAAACATGTCTAAGAGAGATATATGATGGTATCGACTAATGATTAAGAAGATAAAAGCCGTCATAAATGTAAAAGAACAAGATCTTGAGGAAACATCCTTCAAAGAAGTGCAATCAATCATTGAGCGGTGGAATAAAATGACCACCTCGCTACATCTACTTGCTTTTGCATTGACTCCTACATTCTACAACCCAGAGATCCTTTCCTTGCCGGGAAGGGTAGCACCATACAAACGATGTGGAAGTTGGTGAGGGATATATGGCGGCATTGTTCAGGCTCTTCCTTGATCCCGAGGCCCAAGACATGGTTATGATAGAGTTTGGCAATTTCATAGTAGAAATCAGTCATAGCCTTCTTGCTCTTTGGAGCAAATACAAGATGGATGCTCATATGTGGTGGTACCTCCATGGTCATCCATCGGTTTACTTTGCAACCTCTTTCCTTTTTTGTTATAACTTTTAGTTTTTTAAAATTTAAGTTTGAGTGTTTAAGTTTGAACTTTGCATTGACTTTACGTTGCCTCAATAGGTTGCAAGTTCATCTTCCTCTAAGCGCAACTGGAGTACATATAGCTTCATCCACTCACAGAAGCGCAACAAGTTGGGGGCTAAAAAGGCTGAAGATTTGGTATACATACATTCCAACTTGCACCTTTTATCCCACAAGCAACTGGAGTACAAGGAAGGGTCAACAAAACATTGGGATATTGATCCAGAGATAGTTGACTTGGATGCTTCCATTTCCCACCTGCCATTAGATGATGAGGAGAGTTCTTTGGCACCGTGAGACCCACATGCACAAGGGGGTGCAACTGGCAGTGGCCCTAGTGGGAGTGGTTCGAGTCCATGTGGTTCTAATGAACCACCTAATGATGATGATGCAATTGATGTTGATCCTCTTGATGAAGAGGAATATGATGAATATTGAAAGATAGTTTGAACTTTGATCATGACTGATTTGGTGTAATAGATTGAATTTAATATATCATGACATTCACATTGTGTTCGATTTAAGTGTTTAACTTTAAGCTTTAAGTTTCTAAGTTTTATCGGTATCCTAGCTTGTTTGTTGTGGTTATTCACTTATTTAGCTTATAACTCATAAGTTATCTACTTATCTTGTTTTTATCTTGTCTTTCATATGCATAATATGTGGTTAATAACTTAATTCCTATTTAGAAGGCTGAAATTTATATATTTTTTAATTTTTATATATTTTTTGTACTGCCGTATCCAAGGCCAAAAAAAAATTTGTCGTATCGTATACTTCGTACCTCTCCGTATCCAAAACATATCGGCTACTTAGGCCAAATTGTTCCTCTATCAACCATTGTATCACTCTTAAGCATTTGATCAAAAAGTATGGGCTACCCAAGAAGAAGAAGCTTTTTGCTACTTTGTTGACTTTAGAATTCATAAGGTTCAAGTTTGAGTTCATGTTCAACAAGGATAAAATTGGTTAAGGTTTGCTAATGAATAGAGTTCGGAAAAAGCGTCTTTATGTTTGAACAAAATATTTTTCTATCATTTTTATTTTCTTAAAAAATGAATTAATATGTCAAAGAAGCAAAGTGGAGAGAGCTTTATGTCCTCTACTTTCAATCAGTACGTGTATATTTACACTCATAAAACAATGAAAAAGCATGTCAAATACTTGCCACATAAAAATAAATTTTAGCGAAGTTTGAATTTTTCCGATAAAGTTCGACATGCCTTGTAGCATACACTTTGGAAAAGCATTTGACACAGTTCCTATAGGCAGTCTATAGAGAAAATGGAGGAACTTGGAATACTAGAGAATTATAAAGCAGCAACTCATAGACTTAATGAGCAAGTCTGGGCCTAAATCAGAACACGTGTAGTAATGTCAGAATGTTTTGGAAATGATATTGGTATCAAACAAGGATGTCTGCTATCCCCCAGCTTTTTGGGCTATATGTTGATAAATTAGAGTAGATGAACATAGTTGGTGGAGGAAGCGTTCACCTAGCCAACCATGTAGTAAAGTTACTCTTGTATGCAAATGATATTATCCTGATTTTAAAAACAATGCATAGTTTGAGAGAACATTTGAGGACTCTAGAGCTCTTCAACTAGAAGGTTGGAATGTAAGCAAATACCAACAAAATCAAACTTATGATCTTTTCGCTATGGAAGATAAAGAAACAAATCACCTTCCTTTTTAAGAAAGCCCACCTTGGAAGTAGTGGAAGAATACAAGTACATCGGGCTTGGTTTCCACAATAAACTTGGTTGGGAGACCTGCGAGGAAAAAAATAAAGGTGGGGGAGGCTTTATATTCGCTACAAAATAGATGCAAGAATGTAGAATTATGGATCAGAAAACCAAGAGAACCTTGTTCATCTTGCATATCAGACTAGTGGTCCAATACGGATGTGAAGTTTGGGGCAATTACGTGTCAAGTATAAAATAGATACAGATTTAGAAAATCCAAGAACACTTAATTACAAGCAACCTCAAAGTCGAAACATTAGTCCCATATGAAATTCTATTAGCTGAAACAGGTACTTTCCCATTGTACACATCGGCAATGACTCAATTGTTAAGCTATTTAAAAACAAGGAATGGAAACCCGTTGATGGCCCAAAATGATGATAAAGGAAAGAGCTAGGAAAAAGGAAGAACACGTGGATGAAACAGAACAACAAGTGGATGAGTATATGGGACTAACATGCAAGAGTGTTCAAACACTAATAAGGAAATTAAGAAGTACATAAGAGAAATTCTCGACAGCCATATGGGCAAAGCAACTTGGGCCAAAGAAAGCATATTGTATAAAAGAGTTTAATCCCCATGGGAGCATGACAAAAAGGCCTACATGGAAGCAGAATTCAAGTGGAAGGCGAATTTATAATTTATAAAAAATATTTTGTATAATTTAATTTAAAATTTATATAATGTTGATGGCTTAGTTAAGGACTAGCTAGCATAGGCTTCCGTCTGAGACCATTAGGTGGACAAGGCATGAAGACGAGTGGGAAATGAGAACATGCCTATTTATAACAGTGGTAGAGACAGAATGGAACTGCATCAGGGAGTGCACAGCCTATAGTAACATCCATATCAACTATGGCAACAGCCTAATAAAAGAAAACCTAACCAACTTGTTTGAAAAGGTGAGGCTCGACAAAGCTGCAAGTTTTTTTATCAAGATCCACAGTAGAAGATCCTACGTCAAAAAGGAAATGAAATTTTTGCAGGACTAATAGAGCACTTTTATTACAGCTCTTGGTCAATAGACTGCTCGATCTCGTAGAAGTTATTAAAATATTTCAATCATTCATTCTTTAATGAGTTGAAAATTTATGTATACTTATTAAAACAAAACTACCAATGCTCTGAGAAACGCTCTCTTCCGCAGAAGAAATTAGTGGAATTTATTTTGTCAAACAGCAAGTAACAGATATATAATAAACTCAATAGAATAAAAATCTGATAAATATGGATTTTCTATTTACTAGGGCTCAGCCATCCAACAAAACTCTAAAGCATCTATTGGCGACGGATGAGCCAAAGAAAGGTCTGTGAAGTAAGATATACGCAAGAATTATAACATTTATAAAAATGAAGATGCATTTGATGAAAGGAACCTAAAATATATTAAAACATAAATCCCTCAACCCAAAAAGTACCAACAGCCGTTTTCCGTCCTTATCACTTACATTTCCCCATCCAAAATTCCAAATCAAACAACGACCAAAAACAAAGGAAATTGATAAGAAAGAAGCCTGAAATATCTATAAATGAAAAACCATAAGAACCCTAAAACCAGCAAAAGACGTCTGGCGTTTCCTATCACTTAAGTCTTCCTCGCCAAAAATCCATGTCAAATAAAAAATTAAAACAGAGAAAACGTAATTCGTGAGGAGGCATAAAACATCATGAAACGTAAAGCGCAAAAAAACCCTTAGTAGGATTTTGCATTTAATCCTTACCTCTGCAAATGGTGTCGATAAACGGAGAAACATCGGCCCAAACCGTCTGATCTCCAGCAGGAAACGATGCTGTTAAACACCGCGCATCTTGCTCGGCCATAGCTTCACGGTGCAGTCTAGTTCGATCTACTATTTGCCCTAAATGTCTGCTATACTTAATTTGCGCCACTACCTAGCTGTCTTCAATGTGTAAATGTTAATCTTTTTACAAAGTTAATCAACTTATTTTATTTTTTGGTTTGGAAAGCGCACTTTTATTAATAAGAGCCGAGAAGACTTCAAGAAAGAGGTCAGCTCGCCTCGATAGGGCATCATAAAATCTAGAGTATATAGTAAATGTGTGAATTTTAATCGAAAAAAAAGGTGCAAACAACCAAAGCATCGAATAGTATGAAAGACCATGAAAATTATGTTGCAACAACAAACATGGTAGTCGAAGGAGAAGGAGGTGGAGGCGGAGGATTATCAAGTTTGTCCCCCTACCACTAGTGCTAAAGGGGTCAGTCATGTGTGGGATGGGATCTCATCCATCATTTTGTTCTTCTTCTTCTTGTTTTTCATGTTGAGACTTGTGTCGCGAAGAAATGGTTAACACCAACCGAGGGAATTTCCCATGTGAAGGGGAACCCCAACCACTACCACCACCATTTTCACCAAGCGGTCAAAAACATTAGCAATGTGAGCAAGCAAGGGGCACCGAGATCTAAGAAAAGAATGGGGGTGTCAAGGAAAGGAGCTCAGTTGATTTTTGGAATGGCATCTGCGAAAGCCCTAGCCACGACCCCGAGAAGGAAAGCAAAGGCATGTTGAATCCAAATGCACCCGGTGATAGTACACAAAGTGTTCTCCCAATGCAAGAGCAAGGATCGCAATTGCACCACTTTTAGACGAACTTTCTCTACTTGACGAATCGAAAAAACACATGGGAGATCACAATAAAATTACTATAGAGAATTCTCAATCCATAATTGTGTTGTTTAAAATAGCAAAATTTATGTCTTTTTAAACATGAAAACAAATGTTAGCCCGAAAATTTGCCAATAACTATTATTTTTGCAAGAAGCATGGTCAAATCCCCCAAAAGAACCATTTTCAACATGAAAAATTCAAGGATGAAAGGCTAGAAGAGGGTATAAATCCATTTCCATGCAATTTGAAGTGTGCAGTAGAACTAGAAGAGGTCTTTCACAAACTCTTTTATGGCGGAGTTAAACAAGTAGGGTTTAAAACACCCATATGTTTAACCATGTCTCCTATAAGGAGGTCCTTTACATGTATTAGCAAACCTTCTTGACCAAATCACATCCCGAGATTTGCTACTCCAACTATGATTTAGAGAATCACTTAGAATATGTTGGTGGGCAAGAAGATGGTAACTAGTATAGGGTTTGTATTGGCGAAAAGGTGTAGCCGATAGCCAATGCGAATCTCTCCAACGAGGTACACTAAAGGAAATGCCAATTTTGTGCAGAAATTGTTAGGCATGGAATTCGTAATTTCATAAATGGACTCAACATCATCATTTTTAGTTGAAATTTAGCTTTGAGCATATCCCATGGCAACGATGTTTGAGAAACCTTACAAAATAAGTCGCCATTAACTCAAATGATTCCCTTTTTAAAAATTATAAGGCTTTTAATCCAAGGTTCCAAAGCAAATGAGACATTATGAAAATTAAGAATGAGAGACCACCATAAAGAGAGAGAATTGATTGAGATGCCAAAGTTGAATCCATCCCCAACCTAGTTGAGATTGGGTTCAAGAAGCTCCGTGTTTTTATATGCTCTTAGCAGAAAAAGTGCCATAAATATTCATTGGCATAAGTAATAGCAAAAGATTTAGAATCCCAAACCCTTACAAGCTTGCCCACTCATATGAGTCCCTTAAGTGATGCAATGTCGAAGCAGGATTTTTAGTATTTAGATCCTTCAAGACTTTAGATTATCCATTTGACATCGAGAGCATTACCTTGCACTTGATATCCAGTTATCCCAAGCCTTCGCTTCTTTAGGATGATAACAAATTTCTCATGCCACTCTCTGAAATATTTATGTCCCTCAAAATTATCCCATAAAAAGTCTTTGAAAAATTTTCTAACATGGTATAGGCCACTTTGGAAAGAACCAAAAATATGAGTAATAAACTTGAGTGGTAGCTAAAAAATTGGAACAAAAATGAATTTCCCATGTGAGAAAAAAAGGCTTGGTAACCCAAAGAGGTGATATTTCTCTCCACCCTCTAAACACAAGACCAAAGCTTGGATAGAGAAGCTCGAAAGAAAACGGTATGTCAAAAAAATGAATTACATACCCGGCTAAATCCATTTCCATTGGTATCCTTCCGCATGGATGCTTAGGGGTAAGGGAATGTCTATAACATTGAGTGTTTTTCCATTGTATGGAAGAACTATAAGCAAGACAGAATATAACCATGATTTCCATGACATTTTTAGTAACTATTCTTCCTCGAACAAAGTGAGAAAGGAGTCATCAATAAATTGGACATTAATGGGCTCTTGATAAGAATGGGGGAGATAAATGCCTTTGACCAAGCCTTGAGAGGAATAACTAGCAACCAAATAAATAAATCATTCAATAACTAAAACATAGAGGAAGAGGGAAAGAGAACGCCCTTGTCGATTTATCCCAATCATCCAAATGCGGAGGATTGAGCACCATAGATTGAGATGCGGGTTCATGCATTTTGAACTAACATATTGACAAAATTGTCAAAGCAAGTTCCAAAGCCAAGAGCTCAAAGCATAACAATAATAAAAGTTCATTTATCATGTCATTGTATCAAGCATAACAAAATTAGTGTTCACAAAAAAGATTTTTGATTGGAGACCCTTGCCCATTCCCCGCCTTCCCGAGTAGTTATCCATTATCAAGAATGTACCTATGTTGAATGAAACTAGTATGCTCGCCTTGAATAATGAGGGGAAGGAGATGTTTGAATCTATTTGTCGGGGCTTTAACGATAATTTTATAAGAGACATTGAGGAGAGTAATAAGCCTCCATTTGGAAATCTACTTAGGGTCTCTCGAATTCAAGAATGAAGTTGGCGTTTATTTGGTTGATAAGTTCTCCCAAGGAGTTGGAGACCATGGCTTCAAAGTAAACTTTATGCAAAGCAGTCCAATAATGTCCAAAAAAATGATAGAATTCACAAGGAATCCATCAATACCAAGGGCTTTATCGAAGCCATTTTGCAAAACTACCACTTTTAAATTATTAAGAGAAAGGGGTTTGTCATAGAAAATATTGGACATGGGAGAGCTTGCACGAGACCACTTGCATGTATTTCATTTAATCTTTCTCTAATGAAAATAAAATGGTAGTGGTGTACAAAGCTTGGCAGGATATCGACAACTTGGCAAGTCTAACATTATCCACTTGAATGGCTTTTATCATGGCAATAGATTGTCTAGAATGGAGAAGCGCAAAAAAAAATTGATGATGTCACTAATCCTTACCAATGCAATCTATCTCTGAGTTATACCCCTCTTGCTTTGTAAGCCTCCTCAATCTCGATTTTATGTATATAATAAATAGCTTGATTTTGCAAGGAAAAGTTAAGTGCAAAGTTATCAAGCTCATGTGAAATCCATTAGAATTTATGGTATAAAGTCTCGTGGGCCCTCTCGCGTATATATGGTAACTTGTTTGTCATAGAGTTTGATATAGGTGGTTGTTATTTGAATAGCATCAAACCACTTATGGGTCTAGAGACAAGGTTCTAAATCCATTTAATATAGCCCAATGTTATCTCTTTCCAAAGACGAGATAGTATTCAGTAAAATTGAGTTTTGACTTTTGAGGCGAGGAGCATTCCTTGAAATACAAAAGTATATAGGTTAATGATATTGAGAATATAACATTCTCAAACACTCTTGAAACAAACCTACCACCATTAGAATATAACGAGAAAAAATCTTGTTCAACATAGAGATCCCAATCTAATCTCGTAACCACCTTGTCTTGACCACACACCCGAAGTTGGACCGGATAAGCCGAGTAGAAGTGGAGTGTTTCCTACGATGGTAATTTGGATCATAGAGTCCAATTTTATACCACGTTTAAAATCATGCTTCCTAATCTCCTACATACCATGACATTAACAAGCAACCTTCCTTGTCTTCATTAGATTCAACCATGTTAAAATCCCCACATAGCATTTGGTGGGCATCGGGTAGGAGTCTACAATCCAACACCGAAAAATTGATTGATCATGGCATCATTCGATGCATATAGGTTTTACAACCTAAGGATATGCCCATCAAAATCAAAGAGGGTCCATATCACTCTATGGGTGGGGTCAAAGCCCCACCCAGATGATATTCGATAAAGCTTTAGTGCAAGTTAGCAACGTGATGACCCCTCCATGATCAAAGCTTGTGATTAGACATTTGAAAAATAATGCCTAGCCAAATAGTGGGACTAGCAAAAAGAGAAGAAATCTATAAATTTTAACTTCCTACATACACAAGATTTCCATATTGCGAAATTTAAGACAACTATCCCTAGCTAGATATCGACGGTCGATTCGGTGAGGCCACATACATTCTAAGAGTAGACAATCATTCATAAACATCAAGGTTGTTATGTACCTTATGATGTGGTATTACAATGCATATAGGTTGATGGAGATGCCAACATGTAGCACACATCCCCTTAAGTTAGTTATATGTTAATATTATATGGGGTCACATAGGATTTAGTTATATTGGATAAAAGTCGGCCTACATTAGGATTAGGTGTTACCCATCCATTAAGAGTAAAGTATGTCTCTATAAAGGATATGAGTATCATTATGAGTTATGTCATTTCATAGATGTATGAGTAGATTCTTCTACTTGGTAGAGGTATTTTAGAGGTGTCCCCTCGAAGTGGATTCCCATCTTGGAGATTACGGAGTTACTCCTTCCTTAAGGAGCATTATATTTTATTTCCCTATCTTAAGGGTATTGTTTTGCATATATTGAATATTTAGGCATATCGGCCTTGATATCTCTTGTATTTTATTATCTTTTACTGATTATTCATTTATTATATGTAAAGATCTTATCAAGTGGTATCGTGAGCATTGATCTAGGTAATTTGTGTGATGAAACCCTAATGTTTGGTGATTTGCCTATATATTAAGATTGACCTTGATTTTTTAGATATTTTTGTGTGAAGTGGAGACATCATTAAAGGGATCTTCCCTCCAAATTTCAGAGTATTTGGAGCTATTTTGCGAAAGATATGTCAATTTTGGGGCGAAACCCTACTTTTCATGTTTTTGTCTATATCTTTCGAATGTGACATATTAGTTTTATTTTTTTTTTTTGGGTTGAGGTGATTATATTTCACGGTGAATCCCTAAAATTTTAGAAATTTTGGATTTGTTTTGTGAAAGTTATTACAGATTTATGGTTTTTCACAAATTCACTTCACAGGCCACAATATTAGGAATTTTTCTTATTTTTTACATTTTCAGTAAATCTCTCAAAAATATAATTGGGGTTTGTGTTCTATAGTTTCGATTTTCCCGACCTCTCGGTTGAAATTAGTAGGACAAGTTTTGATCAAAAGGGTTTATTCTTAAAACCATAGTTTTTTTGGATCATGGGGATGCAAAATTTTTATGGAGATGACAAGATTGATGCTAGAAAATGGTGGATCCAATTTAAAGAAAATTAGTTTTCACACCCAATTTTTGGTTTCATTTTCATTTTGGTAGGGTGGTATAAAGCATGAACTCGGTGCTCGAATCAAAACAAGGAGTACAAATTGGTCTTGGGAGGAAATGGAAATGTTTTTAAAATCGATGTGGGCCAAAAAAGATGAAGAAGAAGAGGATGTTGTAGATGTGGATGAAAAATAATATTCTGACGAAGAAGATAAAGAATATAAAGAAGACAACTTTGATCATGAAGAATCTATGCAAAAATCAGAAGGAGAGACGACATATCAAGATACGAGTTTAAATAGTGCATCTCCGAGGAAGGAAGCTTCAATATTTCAGTTTGAAGGGCACACTCGGAGGAAAAAGGTGATTGATCCATAAACCCTATCAGAAAATATAACTTCATCAATATGGATGTAGCTCAACATTTACATGTTCAAGAAAAAAATAGCAAGGAATCTCAAGTGGATGGTAAGAAGATTCAAGTTTTTGAAAATTTAAAGCTCTATATGGATAAATATGTCTTGCATTCAAATTTTTATGCTTTAGATATGGATGGTATGTATATTATTCTTGGATATCCATGGTTAGAGATAATAGGAAAAAGTAATATTAATGTGCAAAATAAATTCATGAAATTATGGTACAAGAGCAAAAATATTTCATTGCAGGATACCACACTTGAAGAAGGAAAAAATTAATGTAAAGATGGAAAATGATGATGAATTTGAAGATGTTGAAGAATGGAATAACGATGATTCAGAATGAGAGGATGAATAACATGATTAAAAAGATAAAAATAATTCATCTACTCAAGATAAAAAAGAAAACACAAACAACAAGGTGGAAGAGGAAAAGAAAGTTGATGAAAAGGTTGATAAGGTTGAGAATACTAAGCTTGCCCCATATAGACACCCACATCACCATAAGAGGAAACGATCACGGAGATATGTTAGGACACATGAGGGCAACAATTTATATGGATATACATGGAATTGGAGGAGAAATCATTATGACTATTCACATGACATTAATGAAGTAACAATTATATGACATTGAATCACAGGAAAAATTATTATGGATATGCATGGATGCCGAGGAGGAAAAAATATGGACATGGATGGAATCATAGGAGTGCAATGGAATATGGAATTAAGTTTGGAGAAGTACCATCTAAAGTAAGATTGCATATGGGTGGTTGGATGATTGAGCATGGAGACAAGTGTGGAATGGTTTAAAGAACACTCATTATATGGCTTCTTCTTTTGTTTCGGGGACAAAACATGTCAAAGAGGGAGGGAATGTTATGTACATTGTGATACGATATGATAATGCATATAGGTTGATGGAGATACCAACATGTGGCACACATCCCCCTTAGTTAGTTAAATGCTTATATTATATGAGGTCACATAAGAATTAGTTATATTGGGTAATGAGTCGGCCTACATCGGGATTATGCTTTACCCGTCCATTAAGAGTAATGTATGTCTATATAAAGGATATGAGTATCTTTATGACTTATGTCATGTCATGGATGTATGAGTTGCGTCTTCTACTTGGGGCAGAGGTATATTGGAGGTCTCCTCGAAGTGGATTTCAATCTTGGGAGATTATGGAGTTACTCCTTCCTTAAGGAGCATTGTATGGTGTTTCACTACCTTAAGGGTATTGTTATTCTCCAATTCCATGTATGCCATAAATAACTATAATGATTAGTATAGCTCCATTGATGTGACGTATAACCATAATGATTTCTCCTCCAATTCCATGTATATCCACTTAGATTGATGCCATGTATAGCCATTATTATTTGAAATGTGATTGTGTCTACCTTGAAAAACCATAAAGTGGGGTGGTACCTCACTTAGTACTTATAATAAAATCCCGACTCTTTTAAATGTAGGCGATATAAAACAGACACACAAGTGAAACTTGGAATTACATTATACTTAGTTAGGCCTTCCTTTGGTTTTTGAAAGTTCTTATAAATTGCTCCACGTGAGTTCGAGCATTCGAGAAACTTAATCTTTTGTCTAGAAAACAAAACTTATGGCACATAACTATTTAAAAATAACTCTAACCAAGTATTGAAATATAATAATTACCAAAAGGGAACTAAATGTGCTCTAGCTAGCGGAAGAAAACAAAATAAATAAACTTGAATTTTACCTCCCCTTTTCGATCATAAGATTTCCCCCCCTTGACCACATGTTAGTTTCCCCCTTACGTAGTGAAAACAAGGCAATATGTTAAGTAATATTATTTTGGAAACAAATCCTTGGCATAAGACGAGCATCGGGGACTAGTATGCATTTGAAGTGCTTTAAAAACCAACAATTGAGTTGAAAACTATTGTAATGGAGAAAGGAACCAAATTAAGCATATTTATTATGATTTGAATCTGAAATGAAATAAATAATATGTAGCATGGTGAATAAGAAAGTATGCTTCTTGATAAATGATTTTGAGACCTATAAGGTTAAATAAGGGACTTGAATAATAGTTAAGGCATAACCATCTCAAATTAAGTGTTAAACGAAACAAAAGCAATGCATCCTAGAAAAAGAAAAAGTATGTTTCATGTCAAGTACTCTTCAAACCTTAAAGGCTAATAATGAAATATGATTACAATAAAGAGTTAAACCTGAAAATGTGATAGTGTGGAATATATCTATTCGTGAAGTTCATGTTGTGGTTGGTTCATGGTTTCATATTTGTTCATTTATGCATCTTGTGTCATTTTGTTATTTGCATGTTCTTCACGTTGGTTTAAACATTACATGTGGTGTTGTGCAATCTCTTGTGAGTATTTACTGTGTTACACAATTATATCAAGTAATATGAAAGTTAAGAAAAAAATCCCCTCGTAATATTGGGTATTGTGTTAGGGTCCCACATGGGTGAGCACTACAAGCCCAACCAAGCGATAAAAAGTTGGTGAAGGTGGTGTGGAACTAAAGGAAACAATTTTTATTTGTGATAGTGGTCCATCCTTCAAACACATTTGTGAAGGCTTTGGATTTTGTCGATCTCTTTTCCTATGGAGGTTGAAAAGACGACTATTAAAGGGTAGTCCGAATCATATGGTTTTAAGTTTGGCACCGAAGCATGTATTTGGGAGGTTAATGTAGAGAACATACTGAGAAAGCAACTGTAGTTTTTTTGCATATATACAAATTCCTTGAGGTCTTTGGCTAGATCAATTTCAACGCATATGCATTTTTGAAACGAGTTGGGTAGAACTTGTGTTGCTCTAGGAAAGTGAAGTACCCCAAGGGTTTGATGAGTTCAAAGAAACCCCAAAGGTTGAGGTATGCCAAGGAACTCTACCCATAATGGGATTTTAAATTAGCTTGCTCAAATACTTGTAAATATCCAAAGGTCTGCAATGGTAAAAGACAACCATAGTATTGTGAATAAACCATGGGCCACGATTGACAATGGATTTAAATTCTCAACATTGTTGAAGTGAAACAGATAAAACCCTTGGGTAGATTTTGGACCCCTAAAGCTTGACACCACGAGACTACCAATGGTTTTTTTTAATAAGTAAATGCTTTTTACCAGAGTTATGAACCAAGGGGTTCTTGGGTCCCCTCCCTTACATTAATGTATACAATTTTAACAAAAACCAGGGTAGACTATACAAAAAACAACTATACTATGCCACCCTAGAACCGGTAACACAAAAGCCGACTAGAAAACATAAGAAACCGAAACATATATTTAGTCGAGAGAGTTCTATTATCTCCTCCTTCACTTGAGCTTCAGGATGACAACAACCTTTGATTCCTTCTTGTGGATATTGGAACGATGCCCGACTTCTCCAACTTTAGCGAGCCTTCACGAGGAAGTCATATAAAGCCTTTCCTTTGGACCTAAGCTGAAAAATTATAGGAGGAACAAGACCAATAGGCGCAGAGAGAGAATCGAGATCCAATGGAGGAATGAATGTTGGGCCGAGTCCTTCATGTGATATTTCTTGTGAACTACTACTGTGAAATCCCATAGAGCTTTGTTCCTCTTTTCTAGCTCGACCACGTGTTCCCAGGTAACCATCTCCATCTCCCCGATAACTGACTCTTGAAGGAAATCCAAAGGCATGCAAAAATTAGCCACTTCATCCTCTAACCCCATTGCATGCCTTGGCAGAATAATGTGATGAACAATTTAGAGAGTTTACTCCTTATTCATGCCAATTAACAACAAATGGGAGATGAAAATAGAGGCAATTTTTGCATTTACCCTTGAATGACCACTTCCTGGACATAGCTTTCACCTGCATGCTCTCCACCGCATTACAAACAAATCCCGAACCAATGCGGAAAATCTTCATCATCATGGAGGGAGAGACGCTACAATAAAATTGTTGGGGCGAATCACAAAGACACCCCGAATGTTTGCAACTCGATGGGTTGAGACTCTCAGTGCGATTGCATAACATGGAGCTTTTCCCAAGTGTGGGACCTTGCGAAATCGGAAAAGCTCTCCGGATGAAGGTCGGTTCCTATTCCTCTATTCAGATGCACATGTAAAAATGCAGAGGGTTTACTCAAAAACCTAAACTAACTTTCCAAGGATACAGGGTAAGAAGATGTATAAAATAAAACCTAAACTAACAAAGGTGATGCACCGAGGAATGAAGAACACCTGTCTTGCCAATAAACACAAATCATTAAAATGTAATGCAAGATCATGCACAGATAACAAAATTTGCAGTGAAAGATCAAGAGGATGCAAATGAACACGAAGAGGGTTGAGAATCATCCATGACATGCATTATTTGCTCCAAAGATTGATACAATACACTACAAAATGCCAAGAGGCAAAGTTGCATTACAGTTTTAGATGGGAGGTTTGAACTCCACAAATTCACCTGCCAAAGAGAAGAAGGGAGGGGCAAAACAAGAATGTCCAACCTTTAGAAAGAAGCCCCTCCTTACAATTTATAGGAAGAATGAGAGAGGGAAGAGAGAGGAATTCCAAATCTACCCCAACCACCTCCAGATTGTATTTAATTCATCTCATTATGGTGGTAGGTGAGAACCCTAGCAAACCCAAAAAATGGCGAATTGTATTTTACATTTTTGAAGAAATTTTTCTCACCTAATTAAAGATATCCAAGTCGTAGTTAGGTACAGAGGACCTTGTAAGCTTTCCGAAAAGTCCAACCTTGCGTGAATCCGAGCTCCCTGTGAAAAGTTATGGCCATTTGAATATCTACGTCAGGGTTTGCCTTTTGTCGGGGTGTCAACGCTCAAAATGTTGCGCCTCCTGAAGATGCGCCTCGGTGCATCCATCCTCGTGTCAACATACTCTTACATGTGCCATAGGTGCTGAAAATTTCATGTCGACATCTTCTGTTGTGCGCCTCCAACCTGCGCCAGGGCGCGAATTTTTCCATGTCGACATCTTCTGCTGCACTCCACCTCGCGCTGTGCGGGCGCGATTTTTTTCCGTGTCAACATCTTCACCGTGCGCTCTAACCCGCGCCTGTGGTGCAATTTTTCCGTGTCGACATCTTCTGTTGTGCACCTCCAACCTGCGCTAGGGCGCGAATTTTTCCGTGTCGACATCTTCTGTTGTGCGCTCGAACTCGCGCCTTTTTCATATTTACCCGAGGAGGGAGATATATACAACACAAATGCCATCTCATGGGTTTCCCTTTTAGAAATAGACAAGGGAATGACAAGGAAGCCATGAGAGCTCTTCACAAACCTTCAACCGATTAGACACAATAAACTAAAAAGTACGGGCGTGAAAAATGAAGAGGCGAGAAATACTTTTAAGGATAGCTTCCACGAACCAAGTCCCATCAAATTTAACCCAACTTAGATTTAACATCACCTTCTATAATGGAGGCTAATGCAAGCCACCTAGCCTTATCATTGGATATAATGGCCTCGTTTGCTTATGTCACCCCACAATTTACCAAATAGTCAATCGCTGAGTTGGCCTCCCTTAACACATGTCCAATGCTCCAAGAGTCCAAAACATCAAGCCAATATAATATATTTGAAATGTAGAAATCCTAGATTGTATACCATTTTTTTGCTCATCGTATAATAATATGTGAATCTTCTTAAATGATAAGATGAGACCATCCACATTCAACTACTCTTTTTACCCCAAATAAGAGGGTTTGGGCTTTAGCTAGGTTCGTGAGCCACCTTGAAGATGAAACAAACCAACGCTAACTAACTCACCATGCTTCATACGAAGAATGCACCCCACCCTTAAAAGTATGGGATTCCCTTTGGAAGCCCCATCAAAATTAACTTCATGCGAAACCCAAGGGGGAGACTACCAATGGTTATAAATACATTGTTTGAGTAGGTTTTTAGGGGGACTCTACCGATAAAATATCCAACAAGGGTAAAATATTCAAGCCAATTACATGCTTTTATCAAATTCGGTAAATGAAGAACAACATCAGCAAAGGGGTATTTAGGTCAAAACTAATAACTTGTAGAAGACCTTGAAAAAAACTTCCTTGCCTTCTTTGGTGTCATTATTGTCATTAGAAATATGTTGAAAATACCTACATCAAATGATGTAAGAGCCGAAGAGATGACAATCAAAGCCAAAAGGGAAGAGAGGTGGATATTACACAGAGCTATCAAAACCTTGTTTGGTTATTAACAAAACAAAAGTATGAGAGCAGGGCCATAGGTCAGACTGAGCCTATAACATCAAACACATGCAGAGAAATAACTAGGATTTCTTCCTTCAATATCTAATCAAATTAATTGTGTTAAGTATATGTTATAGTGCAAATAATTAAAAAAAAAAAAAATCTTAAAAATTGAAATGGAAAGAACTCATTCGACATAAATATTGTGAAACATATCTAAATTAACTCAAATATCTTGAACACCCAAATTTATTTGGAATAAAATTATGCTCCCAAAATTGTTTGACACATTTAGCATGGAAAAATATTTTAAAAATTTGGTCGAAAAGAAGCCAATGTTATATTAAAGCATATACATAACGGATTCATTTGATCTCATTGGCATTCCAACATCTTTCCATTTGCCCATCGTCATAATTAATACAAATCAATTTGACAATAATTTATTTGAAATTTGTTAAAACTTGGTGATGGTTGCATTTATTATATGAACAATCGACTTTTTTATTTGTGTATGAGAAATAATCGTTACCATGACAATATTACACATAAAAACACCATACTAATTACTATATTGATATAAATACTTCATGCCTCTTCTAAAAAGTTGAAGACTTGTCAAGATCCTTCACTAGAAAATTAAAAAAAAAAATTCTATTTTGATTTAAAAAGTGCAAAAGAGAATGTATTCTTTAATGAGGTGTGACATGAAGCACACCACATTCTATAATCAACACATTTTTATTTTTAAAATGTAACACCTTTCCTGGTAATTTAAACTAGCAATCGCATGTAAACAATGCAATGTTAATGCCAAAAGGGATGTGGTGGAGGAATGATTTGTGGAGAGGGGTAGTAAACTAGGAAGTGGATTTGTGGTGGCAAAGGTAGATGATTTATTGGTAAGGAAGCAAGCGATCATTGGAATGGTAGTAAAAACTTGGTTTCAAGGGCAATGTTGATTTGTGCTTAAAGGTTTCAAAGGGGAAACTATTTTGGGAAATTGTTAACAACAAATAACTTGAAATGTGTTTGTAGATAAGTGATTATACAACGTGGAAAATGTAAAATGACATTTAAAGAAGACATTTGTAAAGCATCCCATCTAATGTGGAGTACAAAATAAGAAACCAAACTTTAAAAGGAGAAAAACATGTGCACAATGCAGACTTATAAGTGGAGGAAACAATTGTTCTTATTTTTTTAGAGTAAGGAAAGAAAGGAAATCCCACAATGAAGATGAGTAATAAATGAAAGCAATGGAGCATGCAAGCAATCCATAACGAAGAAGCGGGGGCAAAGAAGGGAAAGATGAAAGGGACCCATCCATGATGGGATGATGTGTAGGAGTTGGTGTGTTGATAATTGCGTAATGTGTAGTTAAAGGGGAGGGAGGAAGGGGACGGTATTTTTAAAAAGGGTGGGAATTAGAAGAGATAAGTTAGGTGAACATCTTCAATTTTCGCACTTGAAGTTGAGAGTAATGAGCCATTTTGGAGCATCGTTAAAAAAGAGGTGAAATGTGAATTTTTGTAAGGGGACGGGACTGGAGAAAGTAGTGAACATAAGACCTTGTCTCTGGAATGACCAATGTTGACAAAGTGGCCTTATACAAAGTAGAACCTTGAGACTTGTGGATATTAAAAGTGTAAGACATTTTTATTGGCAATTTTTTCCCTCTTGAAAGTGACACCAACAAAATATGTAACAGGTTGTTCAGATCCCAACATGGCTCGATATATCTATTGAATTTAATGACGACAAAATTTGGTAGATTATGAGGCCCCATGGAAGTGTTGTAAATAATTTTGACGATTGTGCCTATGACACCATTTACAAGTCGACCTTAAACTGCAAATTACATGTAAGCATGAATTTTCAGTATTTACAAAGAATAATTTTGCATTGCAACTGATCATCATCAAAATCCTCTAAATTTACCTGTCTGATACTTTGTACAATGGAATGGGCAATTGGAAGGTTCAACACTTTCAATATATTGAGGTCGTGGAGATCAACCTAGTCATTTTTTAGTTGGGTGAATTAGTGAAGTTATGAGTTTCCTATTGAGAAAGATGGGAATCTGTGCAAGACATAAGGAATTCACAGTCCTTAAATCAAGGAACTACATCACGAATGTTGAGAAGCAGTTCACGAAACGAAGCTTGTGCATGTATGGAACCATGTTGCTAAAATATTGTTTACAAGGGGACATATGTATGAAATCCCTTGAAAGCTAGGATCCATATGAGTGGCTCGTATGCAATGAAATATCCATGACAGGTGGTAATTATCCCAGGTCACTGATGATTACGATAGATCTATCACAAAATTTAGATGATTTGAAATGGGGCAAAGCTTCACGAAACCGAAAGTCAACCTTGTTGAGAATTTTAGGTCCAGCAAAGCTCGTTTTATTTATAAGAATATACTCAACACATACTTAAGTCTCTTGAAAAGATGACAATACTTGGCCATCCAAGGGTTTGAATTCTTTGATAGGTGTGCGGAAGAAAACATGAATAGTGAATGCATAATTGTTGAATGTCACAACACCAACAAGGGAAATGAAAAAGAGAGCCAATGTACTTATAACTATTATAGATATGATTGTTTCCTGACTTTATTTTTCAATAATGATTTCCACGTCCCCATGGTACCTTAATTTATTTCTTTTAATGGAGGTAGATTGTTTTTGTGTGTGAAGTGGTGAAGAATAGTATCCTAATCAATTGTTGCTCTGGTGACAAAGAAGAAGCATGCGTTGTGGATGGTGTTTGAAAGTAGGTGATATTTCTTGTGCCCTTATTCACCTTTATGAATGTTGGTCCAAACTCTTTGTTAAAAAGGGGGAAGATCATGATTTCTCCAATTTCTTTCGAGATGTTAACTCGTAGTGACCCAACATATCTAGAATATCTAGAGCCAATTGTTTATGGGATAGATTTGCAACAAAATTTTCCACACATTGAAATGAGCATAAGAATGTGTTTTCCTCTTTGGAGGTGAATTCATCACTCAAAGTTTGTTCATGAGGTCAAGTTGGAGTAGCTAACATGTTAGGGTTGGTAATTATTCTTGAATTGGTTCTGATTAGAAATGAATTACTCGAAGGTCACACCAACAACAAAAGAAATCGTGTGAAAAGGCTTATATAAGAGGAGTTCACTCAACTAAAAAGGTCAAAAGGCCCCATTTTCTTGTCTTTAGGATCTAAAAAATATTTGGGAGACATGAAAAATTGTTAGAGAAGCATGAGGCTTCCATATCACTAATTTGGTATTTGTTGTAAGTCCAATCTCGAGTAGTTTGAATAAGAAAAAGTGGTTCCACAATATCGGGGTGTTCCTTATAGGTGTTAAGGAAGAGAGTTGTTTCATGTATTTGAGGCTCTAATTATGTGACAATCCACAATACTTTCTTTTTTAAATTCAAGGAAACAAAATAATTGATGTACAAAACAAAAGGGAATTTATATAACATGTGTCACACTTCCTACACACTAATATCATGTTTAACGACACTTTCAATGAGCAATTTATGAATGACAATTTGTGTTAGAAAATCTTGATCAACATCTTTTGAAATTCTAGGAAAACATCTAGAGGTAGGATTCAAAATGTTGTTCCACCTTTGAAACATACTTCACAACTTATTTTATATCTACATGACAAGAAAACACATGTACCTCAAAGGTTGTTCCCAAACCTCATCAAACTGTCTCGAAGGACATCATGCGGAAGACCTTAATCCTCTTGCAGAGATCCCCTATAGTTGTTAGGATATCATGCTTTCCTATTTTGCCTCGTGTACACTTGCAATTCCCTAGCTCATATATTGCATTATGATATTGAGCAGAAAATATCTAAACTACAAATAGGAACCAAATTATCCATCTCAGTGGTGCATCAAATGTAAAGCATATTCATGCAATAGGACTTTTTTCATCTATTGTTTAAACATGTTTTTTCCGGTTAGAAACAAATTTTGGAAAATCATGGAGAATAGACCTTTTGTGTTTTATTCATTTATTTATGAAAGGACACGTTTTAGTCATGACAAAGTGAAGGAGTTTCATGGCCACGTTGAATTTCCTCTTCTTATGTTCTTGTATTTGGGATTGATGGAAAAAATGATGACTAATGGGTTGTTGTTTTAGGTGAGTTAGAAGGATCATGGTTACCATTTTGTGTTTTCTTTTTGTAATTTTGGTAGATCTAATATGACCATGTTTAGAAAGCTAGTAATATTTGCATAAAGTACCATATGGAGAAGAGGCTAGAGTATCTCTATCAATTAAAACATTGTGTGTAGTACGGATCACGAGAAATTTTAAGTTAAAGGGTTTCAAGACCCATGATATACTAACATAAAAGTCATACTTTGTTAGTAGATCCCTTATTCATCAGATATGTATAGTGCTCAAATATCCAAGATGGTGTGGAAGGTATTTTGCTATGGAGGAAATGTTTTGTGGGAAACTTATGGTGTGGCCCGTGAATTTGTACTACGCCCCCATGCACTGTCTAACTTGAAAAATTGGAGTTACTCATGCAATAAGTATCTATTTTAATTGGCTTTGGGACTTCAAAACACTAAGTTGATATTTCGGGCCCGTATTATTTCAAAAGTTAAATCGATTCTTTTTTTTTTTAGATTTACATCTATTGTGTAAGTATGTAATATTTCAAACAAGATTGTTTTCATTATGGGATATTTTTCTAAACAAACAGAGCAAGTGTGGATTTTAGACAATAGATATATCCTTTTGTGGAACTTGGTTGAACTCAAGAGGATAAAAAGGTTGGATATGTAGAATTTCCAGGAAGAGGGAAATGGGTGACATTATCTGAATGAAGTTGTGTTGCTTGGAGAAGTGGAAATAAAATGCCGAGAGAAGGGACATGTACATTTTGTGTCCGATGAGCAAAAATTTCAAATAATATAAACGACAAATATTCATAATACAATTATGAGGGGTCACAAACATGTAATGTACAACATAAGAAATGTATAATGTAACATTGATCATAGTAGTCTTCGGTCACAAACATGTAATGTATGACATAAGAAATGCATGACGTAACATTGATCATAGTAATCTTGCACGGGACCCATTTGTAATTGAAATCTAGTTGACCAAAGTTATTTTAGGTTGTTGCTTTTTCTAAATAACTATAGAGTTTATAAGTATAAAATAATTATTCTTGTAAGTTTTCTCGATAAACCTTGGGTGAGGTTTTGGGTTTCCTATAACATGACATGTGATAATTTTGAGCCACATTCTTAAGATTTGGAAACGGGGTTCACATTTAAATGTCATCCATGTCATGGGTCACATTTGACAAGTAATTTCCATTACCATTGTGCAAAAATGACTTGGAAAACTCGATAATTTTTGTTTAGTCACAATTCTAAATTAAATTCAAATTCAAATTAATTTACACAAGTTTAAAAAGTTGGGGATTGTCAATGTTGATGACTACATACTTGTAAGAAGTTAGGGAAGTTTCATTGGCGACATGGAAAAGGAACTTTGAGAGCCATTTGAGACTACTGGTTTGGGGTTGATAAAAACTAGAAGGTTTGTTTTATATTTTAGTTTTGAAAAAAGGGACATGATTTCACAAACAAAGTTTGCACACCATTCCTTGGAAATGTTTAGATAAGCAAATGTGAGGCTTCATTGACTCTTTCGGAAACAATATCGAAGTTGTGAGCTTTCAATGAATCAAAACAATTAGACGAGACTTTGAATTGACAATTGGTTGGTGGATTGATATTTTTGAAAATTAAAGAACACTTCCTTGGTATGTTAGTAGTCTCATTTTATGATTTCATATCGCTCTAAACTATGTACTTTGCTAGAATGTAGAAAAAAACTTTAAAATATGTAAATGCTACACATGCATTTCATAATTGAGCACAAGAGAGCTAATGATTGCACATTTTTTTATTGAGGTGAATCAACAAATATTAATAAATTCTTTTGTGGGTAATTTCCAACATAGTTACGAAGCATATTTTTTGATTGACCACAACAATAAACAATAATACACATTTTTTGATTGTAGATAATATTAAGTTCATTTATGGGTAGTTTTCATAATGGTTACAAAGCATTTTTTTAATCAATAATAAACAACAATACACATTTTGATAATAATATGTTTAGGAGAGTAGTGGTAATGTATTTGCATAAAAGAGCTTAGACATTAAAGAAACCATTCAAGTATAGTGAAGGTGATTATAAATTACGATGAACTAAATTAATATAAGGACTTAGAGATTAATATCTTTGATGTGTTTAAATAAATTTATTTAAAATATTTGTTCTAACATAATATCATTGCAAAATTAAAAAAATTATGATACGTAAAATTTTTATATAAAAACATTATAGATATCTACTTGCAAATAAACAACTATTTATACTAAAAGTACCTATATTAAGCAATACAAATAAAATATTTGTTTTTTGAACTGTAAAATATGATGTCAAACTTTAGTCAATGGAAAAATTGAAGAAAAATTATCCTCTAAGCCTCTACTCCATGCTGATTTTTAGAGTGTAACAAATCTATCAGTAATCATGGAGTTTGAAGTTGAGATAAGAGTCACGAGAGGTGTTTCTCAAAGATTACTCTATTAAACATACTAAATTTGTGTGTGTCTCTATATATATATGAAGTTTGATATAAAAATATTTTGAATTATATAGACATACACGTATGTAAATAAATAATAGAATACTAAAATAAGTAAGTTTGGATCTCTTTATCCCAAGATAATAAGAAGAAGAATGGAGTAATTGGTGAACAGGTGGCTGGAGAGGAACTGTGGATGAGTTAGGCGGCAAAAATTGAAGGTAGAGATGTCCTCATATAGCATTGACTCCACCTTGTTTGCATCATCATTGAAATATTGCAAGTAAATGCCGTCGATAAGGCACAACCCCATCAAAGAAATGAAAAAGAGTTTTTTTCTAGATGTAAGTATACATGTGGAAGCGTGTGTAAGGACAAACACATGTAAGAAGCCAACATACCCTACTCCCAAGGTGCACATGCTATTTGACAAATTGTTAATGTAATATTGTTGTGTTTTTCAGAAGTGCATGACCTTTTGACAAAAGGTAAATGCATTTGGCATATGGAACACACAATGAAAAGGACTTTTTCTCAATATGATTGACGATTGTGATGGGTTTGTGATTCAATGTCGCTCGCACCATAATCTTCGTCATCCATCACACTATCAATCGGTATCCCAATAAGCGGGTAAGTTCATTCCCATTTGGAAAACACCTTTCGACGTAATAAATAAATTTTTTTGAGGTATGATACTTAAAATCTACATTTTTAAAGGAGGACGCGTATCATTAGACCATGGTAATTTAAATAATTTAAAATTATTCATGTTTCTTGTAAGTTGGTATGTGTCATACCAGTTTTATAATTTTTGTGTATGCGGCGATGGACACATTCATGCATACTATGGTATTAGATTTGAAAAAGGTGGATAATATTTATACATTCCAAAACTATGCAAGATAATTGACCACTACCCTACCATTGTACGATAAAATAAAGAACATCGATATATATATATATATATATATATATATATATATATATATATATATATATATATATATATTTGTAATAATTTTTTTATCAAGAGGTAAAAGATTTTTGTATTTTTAGTTAATGTAAAGTGATTTGGCAATGATGAATGTATCTTTTTAATATGTTGTAGCAATAATCATCTAAATAAATCTTATTAAAATAAAAATACTAATTATTACTATTTTAACACATCGAAAAGTAGTTTAATTTTCGATATGTATAATTTTTTTAAATGAATAAGTTTCATAAAAACAATAGTATTAATGTAATGCCGTGTACTAATAAATTAAATGCCATGAGTAGTTGTGTGTATGCATCTCGACTCGAGTTGTAGGAATATATGAAGTAGAGCACATAACTTTGTTACGAGATATGATGTATAATAAAAGTGTTGTATTAGGTGTGGGCTTTGGAGGCACAAAAAAAAGTTGTACATTGTATAGAAATACCTATATAAATATGAGTTGGTAGTGGGTTCTATATTCCATATGGACATCACTTGGGAAGTAATAGGTGTAGAGACATGAGTATAAACAAGAATAATATTGGTCTCAACACCTAATGTAGGATGTAAGCCCCTCAATGGTAGATTAATGATAATTAAAGGTTGATTGTTTATCTCTCGTAGTATGGTTTCTTTAGATAGCATTTTTTCATCCGTATCCACAGATAACATTGCATCAATCATACTAGGTATAACTTTAGGTATTCTGCTAAAGTTAACATGATTGTTCTCTTCAAATTGAGAAACATATGCATTATCACAATTGACATTAATAACATTTGTAACATCATTGACATTTTCAACATTTACATCCACATATGTATTTTTCCATGTTTGTGCAACAAAACAAGATGTGTGTGTGTGTGTGCGCGCGAGTGCATGTGTATGTCATTATTGCTCAACATTGTCTTTTATAAGAAAATGCAAGATTGAGTCAAGGGAATTTGAATATGATCAACATTATCATTACTAAATATAACACTTCACCTAGTAGGTGGAAGAGATCTAGGTCTATTAGGCGGTGTAAAATGCACGCATGAAAACACCAAGAAAAAGGCTAGGTGGTGATCAAACCTAACTAATTATAAGGAGGAATAGGGTTATAGGAAACCCTAACAATCTAAAATAAACCCAATATCATATCCTAAAATGGAAATAGATGAAAAGCTGGCATGACTAAGCATGAAAACACCAAGAAAAATGATAGATTGATGATCAAATCTAACCGATCTATGTTTTAGTATTTTACATACGATGGCCTTAAATAAATAGAAACTTAATTTACATTATAGAGATATAAATGATTAAGTATAATAATTAGAGCCTAAATTAGGGTTAATTTGGATAATATCTAGAGAAGGTATAGAGATAATGCTAAACAATGCACATTGAAAATATCCAGCCTAATTATGCTTAGAGGATGACTACATATGGAAACAAATACTTGAATTTAATTCGAGAAGAGTGTCATTAAGTGAACATGTAATTTTCATTGATGGAACTCTATTTAGAGAAATATTGACAGTGAGTGGGTAGTACCCATACACGATATTGTTTAAAGTCGACAATAGTGTCTCTGCTAGAATTTTTGTTTGTAACTTCTAGAGTGTTTTCACTTGCGTATGCACTTTAGAGTTATAACACCATAATCATGTAATCTGGTGTGAGGAAGAATAATTGACCTCTCCTTTGTTCACATCCTAAAAAAACTTTAACAACAAAACACAATAAAATCTATTAATATATTGGCCTTAAGTGGCCTTTCACGTCCCTATGATATGAGGGTGTTTAATACATATAAAAAAAAGGTAAAATACTTGGTTGAATAAAGGTTGACATATTTCTCCCAAAATAAGTGGAAAGGTTTGCTCCTTGATCCTATATTAGATACAACTATGAAATCAATATACAACTTATAATGATCTTTCTCTTGGCCTTTGATACTCAACACCATGCAAATTTATCCATTGTACTTCATTTAACTTGTGGATTTCTCTAGGATTTCTCTTTGATTTTGTACGAACACTTTTGTAAGATTTAGGATAATATGTAAACCTTTTAATAATAATCTTTAAGGTGATGATAGGATGATAGTGACCTCAAGGGGCCTATCATGTCTTATTTATTTTCCATTCAATTTGACACGAAAATAAGGCCTAATAAAAGCAACCATTTTAAAAAATAAACCATCTCATGTGAAAAGGATTTTACTAATAAGGTCATACAACATGGATAAAAAGTACTCTCTAGAGTCATTTGGATTATAAATCTTATGGATTATAAAGATTAATGGTGTTCTGTAAAGATTGGAAATGAGATAGAGGTGATCAAGACAATGTAAGATAATTAAAAGGGGAAAGGTGTGATAGAAAAATTCAAACACATGTCAAGTATCCCAAGTGTGTTAAATTATGCCATAAATTATGTTTCCAAATGTCTCGGACAAAAATTTGGATTCTACAAATTGACCCTTACTAATGTGGCATTTGCATTACATTAAAAGGAAAATGTAATAGTGTGGTGCAGATATAGGGTTGTTCTAACTCAAATGTCATGTTATCCTACGTGCACAATTGAAAACATATGGACATGTAAGTAAAGAAATGTCTTGATAAGGATAAGTAATTTAAAATTATGAAATTTGAACTTGAAAAACCAAAATAACTATTATGCACAGCGGTATGAAAAACACATTCCATGGTTGAGACTTGTTAGAGAGTGTAGTAGAGTGCAATTGTCATGTAGATATAAGTGACCCAAATATAAGTGTTTACATGTAGATATGTCATGTGATGTATATTTCCCAAATGCAATTGTTGAACTGAAGATTCCCTAAATGAAGAAAGAAGGAAATAATGAATATTGTTGAATCATGTACATAGATATCATAAGATAAACATGCCCTAATCAATGAGGGGAAAAAATCACACATTAATATAAAATTTGGAGAGAGATGTCTTTGCATGTAAGGTGGAGCAAGTTACACAATGTCATGGGTGTCCAAGCAATGTCACTTTAATAGATATGTGATCTCCGATAAGAGACATAATAGGGTCCAATAATTAACCTACCAATGAGAAAATCTCACTTCCTAGCTAGATAGGCGATCCAATTTGAATGAAACATGATAAGTCAATGAGTTAATGTGATACAAAGGGTTCTTAAAAATGACCCACTGATAATTACAAATGAAAAACCTAAAAGTGTAATTGAATAATATATCCTTAGACTAAAAGAAATAATGTGATGAATTCTCAAAAGTACGAAGAATTCTCTACATGTTGGATTTTCCTCTAAAAACTTAAATGTAGTCTTTCAAAAGCACATGGAATGCCTCTAAACTCTAAAGGTAACCTCTCAAAAGCACGAATGTGGTCTCTCAAAAGCATGGAGAAGTCTAATATTGTATTTGAACCATTGAATCATATGCAACAATATTTGAATTTGTATGTGAACCATATGAAAATGAATTTAAATCATCACGATGTTCTCTAATTAAGATTGTCTAAATTTATAGAATAAGCCAATTTTATGCCCACATTTTGAGATGAGGGAATGTGCATGCATATATCTTATCTTAAAAGAAAGAGTTAAACATAAAATCTATAAAATGTATAGAAATATAAAATAAGGGATGATATAACCATGTAAAACATGTACACAAACATGGAAAGGCATGTCAACATAGAAAAGTTTGGTCATTGTAAACAAGAATGTAACATGTAATCCATAACATGAGAATAAGTGAGAATTAGTAGCATGTGAAATATCATCGTGAAAGTGAAAGTAGATATATAGAAAATTAATAAGTAATATATAACAACGAAGCATGTAGTACTATGTGCCCCAATATATACATGATATAGAGCATGGAAATGTGAGTACTAGTAGTAGTTCAAAGTAGCGTGTATGATAAAAATCATTATACCAAACATATGATAACATGTTAGATAATCAAGCACATGTATAACCACATAGTAAACAAAATATTGAATATAAGTACCAAACATTATGATCAAGAAGCTAACAATCAATCGTGACTTGACATCTTCGACATGATATAGACTATAGGATCCTCGACACGAAAACATATGACATACACAACATACTCAAGTATAAGCATGCACATAAAAGTAGTCACAATCATGGGCATGGAACAATTAATGTAAGCTTCGTAAGTACAAACATCAAGTAATCAATTTAAGCATCGTAATCACAAACATACAACAATCAAAGTGAGTAAACATCAAAAAAATCACAAAGCGAACAATGTAAGCACACATGGGTAAGCGATACCATCACCATGTATAAAAAAGTACAATATCCATGAAGTGATAACTTTAAGAGATATAATCAAGAACAATACATGTATAATCAATCCGAGTGGCTTGATATAATCAATGGAGTTACCATATAAAGATAAGAATTAAAATACACATAAGATGCCCCTAATATGGGTGTGCCTCAACGTGGAATCGTTGCACCTAGGTGTGAGGAAATAAAACTATAAAACATATATACATTTAGGGCCATTTATATTCATGAGGATTATGTGCTTAAAAATGTATGTGTAAACTACCATTTAATATGTTAATCAAAATTATATGTGAGTATGTACCAATATGATCCGGTTTTGTATTTTTGAACATTTTTTTAAAATAAAAGGGTTAATAAAGTATGATAAAAGGTTCATTAAGGAACAATACAACAATCATTCAAGCATAAGACAAGGTTCATTGAATCATAAGAGACCGAGAGGTAGAGTCAATATAAATTACAAGACTAGGGGAGGGTTCTAAATGATCTTCTATCCCAAAAATCAACATGCACTAAAATTAGGGTACCTCATAAATATTTATGGGAATATCATCAACAAATAACTAATGTAAGTTGGACATGGATAAGAAATCAAGAGGGAAAGGATTAGAGAAACATAACAATTGAGTCAAAACCATGGGCTTGAAGAACGATTAAAATAAGAAACACATCAATGTTGAGTTTAAATAGAAGAATGAAAGAATGTTATTAAACTTAAGGGAGGTTGATCAACCAAAGTCAAACAAAAACATGTATAATAATTTACATAATCAATTTGGCATAGAGATAAGATAGGAACGCTAACCTATGGTCCTATCCATGGGATGATCTTAAAAAGCTCCATGATCACTTGGTAAAAAATTCACATGTTGTGGGTGGGAAGAAGCGGGCATGTTACCATTAAAATATTTAAAAAGGCCACGAGTCACATGAACCTAAATCATTTGCACTAAAATTATGATTATGTATATGTTGTGTAGATCTATTATTCACACAAACCACGTGTGTAATAACTCATGGTCTATTATATGAATGAAGACTACCTAGGTGTTTTTCATTGAATATTCTTACATGGTTTTTGTAATATTTTTATAGGTGTGGATGGTGGGTGTTGAGGCTGAAATTGAGAAATTTTATGAGGTTGGATTCAAATAGGTTGTTGAGGTTATATTTAAATATGTTGTTAAATTTAAACTCACATAGAATGGTGAGGTTAGATCCCAATGTGTTATTTAGGTTGGATCCAAATAGGTTGTTGAGGATGAACTCACATAGATTGAGGTTGTAAAATTGGTCGGGGAAGTACATTATGTGACACATAGGGTTTAATTGGGTACTCATAAGAAACCCTCTAAACCATAACTACCTTGTTGTTATGCACAAATATTAGGAAACAATGTAACATGGAAGGGATAACTCACATTTGATGTGATGCAAGTGCTTCTAGGTTCATTTGTAATCTTACATCACCCAAAACATTGTAGTGTAATTTTGTGTAAGAATTGATTGTGCAAGTCTTTGTAGTTTGTTCTATGCAAGTGTTGTTTTATGCAAGACTCTATTTGCATGTTTTCACTCTTGTTATATACAAGTGTTTATTATAACATTTCATTTCCACACGCATGAGTGTTAAAGTAATAATTGTCTATATTGTGCTTTTGCATATAGTTTTTATTGTGCAATGTAATCAACAACACCCTTGTTATCAATTCATACATGTATGTATTGTTAGGGTAGAATGGTTGTATCATTTATATAAGACATCATTAAGGATCATTTCATGTTATATATTTTGTAAGGTTTCGTCAATGGCACCAAAAAAGGCACTTCAATATAGTGTACAATAAAGTCACATGTTTTGTGTGTGGTAATGCATCAAGATTTTCTAAGATCTCGCATTAACAATTTATATTATATTTAATATCATGCATCTCCACTTAAAAATTTATAGTAATTGGGGCTATACCGAGGTAATACACAAGAAATTATTTAAGTAGTTCAAAGTAAAATCTTATGCATAATGGCGTGTAACTTGCAGAGTTTCAAATATGACATTATTTTGTGAACCAAAATGGATTTTATCTAATCTAATAGTTGTAAATTTTGAGCCCACTCAATTTGCATCGAGTTTATTTTGCGCCCTATCTTGCATAGAGGATCGGGAGAAATAGTAGTGTCATATGGGTCACTTTTAGATTCAAGGTGATATTTTAAGGATTTGGGTCTTGTAGTATATAAACATGTCATTACTCTTGTGTTAGGCACGACTCTTTCACAATTGATAATATATTCGAGACTAGTTAGTTTATTGTATGATTTTTGTTGTAGTGCTCAACTCGCAAAGACTACAAGTTAACAAGCAAAGATCTTAGGATCTATAAATTGTTGAGAATGTTTCTGAGAAATAACTATTGTGTTTTCATGTATTGTTTTATGAGATTCAATAAAAATTGATGAGTTCGAGTCCCATACTTTGTGCTTATATTTGTGTATAGTGCATTTTACGCACAATATTCCTTTGAATATTCTTAGGATAATATTGTTTAAGGAATCTTGTAAGAGGGAACCCAATCACATCTACATCATTTGGTATTAGAGAAAGGTTGTTAATCCTTGTGAAGCTAAAGATATTATTATGTTGCTTTTCACATGTGTGAGTGTGAATATAAAGATTTGAAGGCAACTTCTAGGATGAGTTAGAGAGAAGATGTATGTGGTCATCATCAATTGGCATTTATAGATAATTGAAGATATCTTGTAGCATATGAGTTAGATAGGTGTGATAGAAATTGTCATAAATGAATTATTTTATAAAGAAATGGAAAATATAAGAGATAATAATGTACCGCGAAGACGAGATAATTGTGGAAGATCATCCATACTTGTAGGTCTACCAATTTTAATTAAAGACATGTAAACAAGCGATAGAAATAGTTCAATGTTGAAGTGTTGTTGTTATAGATGACATGAGTGATGCATATATTATATAAGAGACAATAAATATTTAAGAAAAAAATATATATGAATATGATTAAAAAATTCTAGGTTATCAAAAGATAAAAAGTATAATGAAGTTAATTATTCCTAGTTATTCAAAGCGGATTGAATCTGAAGAGTTGGTTGAATGGATTGTCAATATTAAAATTTATATTTTTTTTTTTAATATGATAACTGGAGGATCCAAGGTGAGCCAAATTTGTTAGAGAAAATTGAAAGGTCATGCATCTCTATAGTGGAAACATGTATAAACTTAGAGATTTCTAAGGGAAAAGAAAAGACAAAAACATGTAATATATTTTTGGTGAAACTCAAATCCAAGTTTATTCCACAAGATTATCATATGATTTTTTTCAAGAAGTTACAAAGTTTGTGATAAAGAGATATGAGTGTAATTCATTATTCATCGAGTTTTGTAATCGATATATTGAAGTTGGGCACATTTAAGATGACTCTAAAAAATGAAAAATTATTATATGAATTGGTTACACGTGACTATTTAGGATGAATTCAAGATAATTAAGATACAATATATCGAGGAAGCTTATCAATGTGCACTAAAGGTAGAATATAAGTTGGTACACAAACAACAAAGCACTACTGATAGCAAAAAGTAAATTCATTTGAGGTTAAGGATAAAGTATCAATAGAGGAATATTTGCATAATAAGGAGAGTCCCACACATCAAAATTGAAGATCGTACGTAGGTTAAGGAAACTCTAGAGGTATATGATATTATGGTCAAGGTTATGGAAGTGGATTCATCGAAACTTGTTTCAAATGTGGAGAAGCTCGGGACATAAAGCAACCGAGTTCCCTCATGCACATTTATATGTTGGTAGAAATATTAGTGTGCACATGACACAAGAAAATGAACATAATGGTCCATCAATGTGTTGACTAATGAGCCTCAATTAGGGGAAGTACTCGTAGTGAAGTGGTTGTTATCGAAGCATACGAAAGAAGAGGATTATCTAGCATATCATAAAAAAATTAGGATAATTTAAAAATCAAGAGATAAGTGTTATAAGTTAATCAATAACAATGAAAATACTAAATACATTATTTCACAAGAATTTGTAGGTAAGTTGAAATTGAAGAGGATGGAACATTGAAATTCATACAAGATTTTGAGGATTCTAAAATATCATTAGATATTTATGAATGATCGATGTTTGGTGAATTCAAAATCAGAGAATACAAAGATGAGGCTATGTGTGATATTATGCCCATATATCCTTACCATATTTTCTTGGCAGTTCCAGGTAGTTTGACCTTAACGTGTGACATGATCGACTTATTAATACATATACATTGGTGGAAAGGGTAGAGTAAGACACACTTCAAATCCAAAAAAATATAGGCATGAAATAATGGAAGAAAATTAAAAATTGATGTGAATGTTAAGAAAGTAATTCCTCGTGAGACAAAAGAATGCAATAATTTCACACTTTTAGCAAATCACATGCGAAATCAGTGCAAGACTAAAGATAAGAAAGTAACACTTGACAAGGAGTGGATGATTTACTTGGTGAGTTTATAGGAATTGTTAATGACATTATAATTGAAGATTTACCATTAATGAGAATCATTATCCATCGAGAAGGATTTGATCCAAGGATCGAGTGTTCTAAACAAAGCAATATACAAATTGACAACACATGAATATCAAGAATTACAAAAGCAAGTTCAAGAGTTATTAGACAAAAGTTCAATCAAGGGTTGAGTCTATGTGCTAGAAATTTTAACACCAAAGAATAATAGTGAATGGAGATGTACACAAACAATCAAATAATAAACAATATCATAATCAAGTGTAAATTTTCATTACTGACACATGGATTATCGATGGATTGTTTTAGTGCCACAAAGCATGTCTCTAAGATTAATATGAAGAGTGGATATAACCAAATCCACATTATTCAAGGAGATGAATATAGAAAACATTCAAAACTCAAGAGGGGCTATATGAATGGTTTTATATGTCATTTGGTTTGACAAATGCACCAATTACTTTCATACTTTTGATGTAAATTAAGTCTTGAAACCATATTTTGGTTTGTGATTATTTACTTAGATGATATATTGATTTTTAATAGGACAATTGAAAATCACTTACAACATTTACAAAAGGTGTTGACAAAGTCGAGAGATGAGAAATTGCTCATTAATTTAAAAGTGTAGATTCATGAAAAAATCTAGTATGTTGGTCGATGCGATCTCTCAAGAAAGTTTTAAAATGGATTAAGAAAAGGTACATATAATAATGGATTGGCCATCATCTATAAGTAATTTTAAGGAACATTTTTTCACGATTTAGCAAGTTTCTACATGTAATTTATTGGAAGTTTTAGTAAAATTTGTGCATTAATTACGAATGGTTTACATAAAGATAAGCGATTTAACCATAAATAAATGGGATGTGTGGCTCTTATTTATATATTTTAGATTAAGGGTTATGTTGGTGAAATGATTTTTCGATGGGACAAATTAGTGGATTTTCGCCAACACGCTGGGACAAGGTCCCTTTGCTTGAATGAGGCAGCTCCATTATTATATATGAACTAAAATATAATTTTTTTTTTTCCTAGAGGTCAGGGATCCAACAGGCACACTCTGCTTACACTTGCAAAGCAAATGCTTGCAATCTTGTGTAAGGGAGGAAATTTCTAGGTAGGTGAGGAAACGAGAGTGAGGAATTAAGAGAGAGATTAATAATGCAAGTAGGAAAAGATTAGAGTCTTGCAAGAATTAATCAAAAATATCAACACATAATATTTCAGAAGAATAAAAACTTTGCTATCAGTATCAAGACAATATAAAACCATGAACACAAATTTTCACTTATTCACTCATCCAAAAAAGTAGAAACTCCTTTCTTTATTGACATTCTCACAAAGTTATACAATGCAAGGGAAAGAGGAAAACATATAGAGAGAAATAGAAGAACTTGATATCTTTTTCTTATTCTTGGTAGCTATCTACTTAGAACTTACAAAATTGACAACCCTTTGGAATGGGGAACTCATTACAATATATAGCTTTAGAAAAGACTCTTCACCTACCCCAATATATATTTTCACCGGTATTTACAACTTGTGACTCTTGACATTCCTAGGAAAGAGATTAAGTCCCCTTTTAATTAATTGAAGGAAACTTATTACAATTTTTGACTATATTCACATTAATGAATAAGACGAAAGTGAATAAGATGAAATGGACAAAATGTAACTTCCTAATGAAGAATTAGAACGTGAAAGAAGAGAGGGAAAGGGAGTGATGAGGGAAAGAAGATAATTACTCAAACTGAAGAAGATGCATCTACCGATGGAGACCTGCTTGCCTATAGAATTTTGGAAAGTTTCTTAGGTGAAATATCAATGCCTTTGAATTGATTAATGTATAACATCATCGTAGGTGCAAATTTCTCAGCTTGCGAGATGTGAAAAAAATCAAGGACTTGATCCAATTCTTGGAAAGAGAATTGATGTTCTTGCATTCTGTGAACCAAGAATGATGATCCCTTGCGGTGTTTGATATGACTTCTCTTATCTCAGCTAGGGATTCCAATGTGTCCTTGTTGAATGAAAATAGATCTTCATTCTCCTTCTTGACTAGATCCTCAAATGGCCTCAACAGATCATCTGTTGAAGTGTCTCAATGTTGGTACTCCAAGATTTTATACCTCAACATTGACATCCCCTTACATCTTTGCAATGTGTTCCTCATATGAATCAAGCTCACTAAGAGCATGGTTTATCATTTCATAATGAGAAACCAAAGTCCGAGCCCAAACTTGAGACAAGTCATTTGATGCTGAAGAGAATACACCCTTGCTTACCAAGAGGGATGAATTTACCTTGCCCATCTCAATGACCAGTGGATAAACTTGGTCCCAATGATCCTTCTTTACTTCAATCTCCTCTCGTGTCATGATTACTTTCATAGTGTTACACCCATGTACTTGAATAATGAAAATATTTTGAAAGCAAAACTTTTCCCTTTTCTAGGATCATGTTCACCCATTTTCATTTTATTTTCCTTGCACGGTGAAGCCTTGTGTTTTTCTGATAGACTCAAGATTAAAGCTACTGATGGGAGTAACTTCTTTGGCAAAGATAGACGTGGTAGCATTTAGATTTAAGAATGTTTACATGTATGAAGTGAGGGTCCTTATATGGTCTTCCACTTGATCAAGTTTCTCCTTGTACTCCTGATTTCTCATGCGAGAAGGTGAGTGGAAGACTCCTAAAATAGATGGGCATCACCCATGTGTCACTGGTCCAAGTGGAATAGTGTTGATTTCATAATCTAATGGTGTCATCTCACTGCTAGGTTTGATGACTTTGGGGTCAAGCCATCTCCACATATTGGTTACCTGAAGTGTCGTTGAAAAAGCGAGAGGCAATTTATGCTTTCTTTACCTTCACCATTGTAGATATGGCTAGGAATTTGGGATCACCTCATGTTGGATCATGTGTGTCTCTCCACCGATCATATCCTATACCCATGAGAATGTTTTGTTTTTCAAGAGCTTAGTGTTGGGCATGATGTAGTTTCTTGTTTTGGCTGGGAAGGCGGATCTTGGGGTGGTTGAATCGGCCTGTGCGCGGAAGAAAAAAATGCTCGAGTTCTCTAAATGAAAGGTGGTTGAACTGGATCAACCTCACCTTTTTCCATACCCTCTTCTAGATCTTGAGATGCTTTAATTTTCTTGTGAGTCCTCTTGTAATGCGTTGGCTTGAATTCCATGGACTTTCTCTTTGAACCCTTTTAAAATGGGTTAAACTCAAAGCTTTCTCAACTTCCCGAACCAGGAGAGAAGAGATGCATGTTTCTTGAGAGCATGGATACCTCTGAATCGATAAATGATTCCCTCTTCTTTTTGAACCACTCTCTTGATCTTCGGACCAATGCTTAGTCCTTTCATTGATATCACCCGATTCCCTGATGCTCCAAGAAACTTGAGGAAGAGGCGAAGATTTTACAGCCAGGTACTTTGGATCATAAAACTTTGTTCCATCATCCTCGATGCCTTCCTCGAACCATTCAAATCCAAACTTCCTCATTTTTTTCTACTATCATCCTCATGTGATCTCTTCTCCTAACTTTGTGATCATCAACACAATTCACCCAATAGTCCTCAACTTGTGGCACATGGTGCAAGTCGGGGATATGAAACATATCGGGAGTGCTCCAGGATATCAAAGTTAGCCCTCGAAGTGTAAGAAAAGAGATTCATATGAGAGAAAGAGGCTTCCAAATTTGATGCATCAATGAGATATTTGCAAGAAAATATTCCCAAGGAGATGGGGAAAGACACACCTTTCTTCTTCTTGCTCTTGAGTTTTTGTTGACGTGAGCCAGTTTCCTACAAAGCTCAAACATAACAATCTTGTCACTTAGGTATTGAGGAATATTTTGTGGAGTGAATTCAATCTAGCTACCCTGATGTATGAGAAAGTTGCAAATTGTGTGAAGAAGGATCCATATTTCTGAATCAACACGACAACTTGTGAGGATAACCTGAGCTTAGGGTTTCCTTCGAGAAATCTCATAACATACATGGTGAATGCATCATTCACCATGAAAAAGTGATGGTTACTCTCTTTCAAGATCATATGTGGATATCTCTCATAGGAAGGATCCTTTTGAGAGATGTTCGGTGTGAGATTCAAACCCTTGTAGGGTCTCGTACTAGCAAGAGCATACACTAGATACTGATGTCATGGAAAACTTTCTTGTGACTGGAAGCTGGAGCAATTGGAAATGGATGTTGTCATTGATGATTTAACCCCAATCAATAATTTTCTTGCCTTCAATGATGGTGAGGATGAACAATGCCACCTAATCATGGAACTCTTTGCTATTTTCCTATCTCATCACTCTGCTAAGAGAATGATGGCATCCGAGAACCCTTCATGAAATTCATGTTTAGACCAAGACTTCAACACGCGGGAGGGATTTATCACCTAATTCAACCAAGACCCCAATGTAAGGCCTTGAAGATATGAATTTGTATTTGAACATTTACCCACCGTAAATTCCTTTGGGATGATTACCATGTTGCTCCAAGTTGGAATCTGCATACTTTGTGATATCCCCTTGGGGTGAGCACTGCCAAGATTAAACTGTCATCCTCCATATGATTCTCATGTCTAGTTTATAGTGTTGAGCACAAATCATTACCAATTTTGTGCTCTGGATAGATAGGGGGTGGCCACCTACATTATATAAACAACTTGTGTATATCTTATCTTCTACAGGCTCCCTGGGTCTGCTAAGCATTGAATTTTTTCATGTCCTCCAAGTCCATGTGAGCAATATCGCTATCACCACTTCCATATACTCGGATGCAAGAGGTTAAATGGGCTTGAAACCAAGAAATTTGAACTTCATTGTAGTAAAAATCTGCTAGGTGAGAAAAAATGAGAAAGACAAAACTTTTTGCACCTAAAACAAACACTTTCTATTTTTAGTAAGTAGGAGGTAGGGGCTGCTTTTTTCTACTTTTTTATTTTTCTTGCTTTTTTTAGTATCCCAAAACTCCTAACATACCATATACACTTTCTTTGGGGTCTTTTTGATGATCTTTGACAATTTCTATTTTTAGAAAGTGTTTTTTTGCTTTTTCGACTAAATTTGCCTAGTTTGACTTCACCATTGAATTCGAGTGCACTTTGTCTTTAGAAGGCTTGTTTTTTAAGAGGTTTTCTATTTATAACAAGTATCAATACTAGATACTTACTATTTTTAGAAGTGACACTTCCCCTGTTCGATTGGAGACAAAAACAACTTCACTGGAATAAGCCTGCTCTCTGGATCACGTGGTCAAAATTTTGTAGCAATCCGCTTGCCAAAATGCTTGAAAACAAAAAAAGCATGAGATAGGGCATGAATTGAGGGTTTTCTGAGCTATAAAAATCTAGAGCATGAGAGGGTTTTATATTCTGATTTCTTAAAGGCACATGATTATGGAGTTCTTTGAGAAAATTTCGTGCGAATTGGATCATTGTTTTGAAAGTTATGAGAATTTCTTCATTTTGGGTTTCATGGTTGCCCCAAATGGAATTGTAGGTTTATCTAATGAATTTTTAGCTATTTTCAAGATTCAAGATGTTTTCAATGGCTTCCTGGGTCAACCTGGTGAAAAAATGGAGTGGAAAGGTAAAGCAATGCTCTTTAAAAGTTAAAAAGAGTGTTATTTTTAACCTTTGAAAGCATGCTTTTAAAACTTGATTTTAAAGCAAATGGGGTGGGGCACATTTTTGTGTCCCAAATATCTCGATTGTCCGAGATAGTAGGGCGAGAAAATGCGCCCCCTTCTAAGGCTTGACAAGTGGCGGGAAGTGATTGGTTAACATGAGAGAAGTGGGGAAAGACTTTAACACCCGACAAGAAAGGTTGGAGGTCACATGATGAACCGAGCACCGGCTAGGGGTGGGGAAAATTTTATCATCCCAAGTGTCCCAAACAGTTGGGGCAAAAAAATGCGCCCAAGGGGTATGAGGTCAATACTTAGCCAAATTTGCATATTTGATCACTTAGCACCTTGTCGAGAGGAACAAGGTCACATGAAGGTCTCTGTGGGCTTCAATTTTGGGGAAAGGTGCATTTTGTTATCCATAATGTCCCCACTATCCCGAGATAGTTGGGATAGTCTAGAATTCGAAATGCGCCAACCTTCCTAAATACAAATTTGACTAGCTTCTTGAAATGATGAAAGAAACTTTTTTTTTGGAGTTGTAGGAAGCCTTTTTATGTGAAAGTTTATATCAATTTGACTCCCAATGCCATTTTGAGAAAAAATAGAGAGTTTTCAAGACTTGATTCTACCTCCTTATCCAAAAAAAATTTTTTCATTCGGGATCGCCAGAGAGTCTGTTGAGATTGGTTTGCATAGAGAAGCACTTAGGTGTTGTGAAAGATGTGAAAACTCCATGTGTAGAGGATTTTCTAATATTTCCAATGGTATATTTTTTCCTCTTGAATCATCCCAGAGCTCCTAGAATACTCCATTGAATTTTGGTGCTTTTTTACACTACAAGCTCCTCAAGCCTCCAAAACTCACTTTCACTATTTTGATTCCAAAACCTTTGAAACTTTCCCAAACTTCCCTAAACCTATTCTATTGCATTTCAAAATTTTCCATAACATCCTCAAATGACTTTAGGATTCTTGATTAGCTCTGAAGGATGCATACCCGATTTAGAAAGGCTAGGGAATAGCCTTTCTAAGCTTAGTACAAATTTCCACTCTTGACAACATTACATTGAATGGACCAGGTGACCTCATGAACACATTGTAGACACTTGGGTGCGATATACATTATACTATGAAAAATTTGAAGGACAGAGGGGTCATGAGACGAGAAGACATTAAGATCTCGAAGGATGACTCAATGAGGGTTTTAAGAATATTTTCAATACTAGGTACAATTATCATGCTTTCACCTTGAATTTTGACATTCGAAAACAAATGATGACAACAAGTTAGCAATGGGCAATATACTTTGATTAATTGATAAAAATTAATGTATAAATTATACTTACCATTATTAGTAATGTACATAATATAATATTGGAAACCATCGCTAAGAAGTTTGAAAAGCATAAGACAAAGGACGTACTTAGTAGAATACAAACTTGAAAATTTGATATGAAAGTGTTATATGATTGTTCATGCTATAAATTATATACAAGTGCTTCATATCTGAATCTAGAATGTAAAATTGAGGATGCATAAAAGCATCTAATGTGTATAGAACCATTTGGTAGTTTTGTACATGTTTAGCATTTTGTATGATGAGATCTTCGATTTTGGTAAATTCATATGCATGTGCGAAACTCGAAGACCAACATAGAAAATGCAAAGTGGAGCATGTGAGTAAATTTGTGTCTAATTTTAAAAAGAGAATTTTATGAATGTGGAGAGGATTTTTAGATAACTATACTGAAATTTTGATCATGCAATTCACACAAAAGTATAGTCTTGGAAAAAATAAGACATTTAGTTGCATGGTTTTGTGGACTTGACTTGGGGTATTTATTTTACTTTTTGTAGACTCAAATTGTTTGGTTGGGCAATAATTTGGATGAGAAAATGGTAGAAGATTTTTATGTCCACTATAAAGATAAGTAAATGAAATTTATTCATGGAAGAAAGGAAGTGATATGGATTCGAGTTTGAGCACCAACGTTGGGTTTGTTTAAAAGGTTATAAGGATATATTTTAATAGTCAAACAATAATAATATATAAACAATATATATATATATATATCAAATAAACATGATTATTATTTTTTAATGGACCATATTGATGTGTAGTATCATTTTGAAAGGGAAATGGTGGAAGAGAAGAAAACACGGCTAAAACATTTAACGTATAAAATGTTGTGGATTCATTGACAAAGATAATGAACAACGAGAAGTTCTCTGTCTGACAATAAATCTATGAGCATGGTTTCAAGGATCTCTAAAAGTATGGATTCATGCTCCCTAATGCAATGTATATTATAAGTAGGAGATTGTTGAGAATGTGTTTCATAATTTACATGGATATGTGTAGGATGGCTATGTGTAGGATTGGTCATGCATAAGAATACTACGCAAGATTGGTTATGAGTAGAAATATCATGTAGAAATGTTTGTGTGGTAGTGGTGCACAAGAAGGTTATACAACGGTATATGTGTGCTGATGTGTGTTACACACGGGTTATGCAATGATGTAATGGTTTGTGCTTTGGTTGAACATGAAGTTTTTGCATAGGGCTAGTGCAAAAATTCATTATATAGTGTTGTGCATTGGTACATATGATGGTAATGCTCAAAAATATATCATGAATAATTATCCTACATTTCACTGAATGTATTTGTCGACTAGAGGCATGTGAGTAATATATTATGATGTTATGACATGAAGTTGTCGAGGAGCATTATAATGATCATTTGGTTAATGGTTGGTGTGGATCTACAAATATGTGGGGTGTTACATTATTTTTGTGCCTATACATAGGCACATGGATTTCTTAGGGACGACAAAGAAGATTCAAAATATTCACATTTGAGTGTAACTATTGACGTGTGTCAATACACAATAAAGTGTACATGAAATATTCATAGATATAGTAATTTTTTGTTTGATAACTTGTAATACCTTGAAAAATGCCATGGTATTGTAAATAGTTAAGTTATACAATAGAAAAAAGATTATTATGAACTCAAAAGGGTTTTCCTGTGTGAAATCTTGGGTCTATTGTGTGTGTTCCTTTTTCTTTGAGTGATATTATATTATTATATCATAAATCTTATTTTTGTTTATTTTATTGCATTCAGGGGTTTTCCTAATAAAGGGCTATTTTCAAAAAATCTTTGGTTATATGTAAGGATTAGGAATGAAATCCTTATCATTATTTTCACTTGATTTATGGTCAAGATCCATGAGATCTTCCATTATATTTTCTAATTTCTTCATAAGACTCAAAGACTTAGAATCATGCCTCTTTTTATGAAAATTCACATTATATCAAATTCCTTCAATCGCTTGTCAACATGCCTTATCGATATTTTCAAATCTAAATCCAAAATTCAAGCATGCATCAAATTCAATGGGCATTTATCTTACAAGTAGAAACACAATTCAATATGAAATACACTACAGTAAACAACATCCATTGATGCCTTTGAACCCACGTGTTTGGGGAATCAATTCAATGCCTTCATAAATATATATTTAGAAGTCTTGATATTATCATTATTCCCCCTCATAATACCAATAAAACCGTGAATAATAAAAGAAACATCAATTATATCCCCAACGTGTTCTTCAAAAAATCTTATGAATTAAGAATGAAATCAGACAACAAAATTTCAATCACGGGCATCATATTCATGAATTGAATAAACAACCTAATCATTTGGCCCTCATTTTCCATCTCATAATCATTAGGCACTCTAATAAATGTTTTAACATGATCCTCTCACTCGAATGCATTACTACCATGAAACCATGATCCAAATTGAGCTATAACCCGATGGACAACACCATAATGATGGTGCTTAATTTATTGTAGAAATAAATTCACAATGAAATATATGTAGAAACAAAATAATTTAATTTCAATTCAAAATGTATAGAAATTGGAAAACTTCGCAAGAGAGATGTATGCCTAGCGTTCTATCTCTTTGTTCAAAACAAACTACTTTATAACTATACAATGGAGAAACCGTAAAAATGCTAAAAAGAATATAAAGGGTTCCATATGGGAAAAAAGGGTTATCTTACATGGAGGTCATTTTAATACACCTTAGGGATGGATTCGAAAAGATAGAATTGGAAAATTTTGAAATATATCATGTTATTACTATTATTTTATTTAGTGCTTCTGTTGGGGACATATCTCCTAGCCCATTGACCCAATTTTCTAATTGTAAGATCCGTTGGAAATATGATGGACAAACTAAAAAACATCATTGTTACGACATCACTTTGACTATTTTGTATAGTTCAAAGCCTAGAAATGCTTCAAGATCCCAAAAATGTAAAACACTAAAGTTGCCAAAAACTGCTAAAAATAGATTTTCAGGACTTTCTAAAAATAACTTTTCAGAAATCATGTTTTGGATCAAATTGAGGATTTTTTTTTATTTCCTTAGGGAAAGGAGTGTAAAAACTCTAAATATGAGTAATATCAATGGGTTGATATAGTAGAGCAACCAAGAAGAGTCGAGGAGATATCATATTTTATATAGGAGGAAAACCCAATGGGTCACTACATTGCCAAACTAAAGAAACCAAAAGCACTCAATCATTATTCCTATCCATACTAGATGCATCATACAAATTTAAATTTATTGAATATTTATCTCTTTCAAAATTTTCATTGTTATTGTTTCTAATAGATCATAACAAAATGAGAATGATTATTACTTCATTTCTTAGCATGATAAACACAAGTACAACAATCCTCATTAATGGCATATCATAATTGGTCAAACACCCAATAACTATAGTAAAAATCTAGGCACATGGTCTTTTATTTCATGAGCTAAACAAAACATAATGAATCCACCAAATCACGGGCATGAACCACAACAACAAGTCATCAGGAACAATCTAATGAGAATGAGTTGTTAGAAAAATACCAATTATATACACCTAAAATTAGTCACTAATTATTTTGACCAATTATCCCCTCCCTAATATTACTAACATTCATCCTACACATGCTAACATTACCTTTTATCTCTTCCTTCTAACACTTTAATTAATTACCTACTTAACACTAATCAAATCCTCTCACATATTTTAGGAATTTAATATTCATAGCCAACTACCCCACATATTAATCTATCCTCTCTTATTAACCACCCTACTAATCCCTCATCAACTCCTAATCACATCTAGAAACTACTCATCTAATCTAAGAACTCTCTACCACCTTTCTAGAATTCTCTCCTCTCTAGAATCTTCCATACTTATAACTAACCTCCACCATTGATCTAATCTACCTTAGATTTATCATATCCCTCCATTTTACTATAAATCAAGCTACCAGCCTTCATGCAAACTAACTAGAATAAGCATAATCAATCTTACCACCTCGAGATCAATAAATCCTACTACAATGAAGTGCTATCAAATTTTGGAGCCAACGAGCAAGCAATCAAAAAAGCTATCAAGCAAGAAAATTTGGGGAAACTCATTACAACAAGGAACAACTCAAACTAAAGGTAAAGTGAGGTAAAAGTTGTCTTAATCTAATTATCTCGAGTGTATTACTCTTTTGGCCCAATTTGAGGTGTTAGGATTAGTTCTAAGTAGACAAATTTGGTTAGTTTTCATGGATTTCAATGTGCACATGGAATTAAAACCTTAATACATTTTGGCATGCCTGTTAAGACTTCCACGCACATTTTATTGTTCTTTCCTAGTTGTTAGGGTCTAATATGACACTTGTGAATAACTCAGATCAAATAGAGTGCAAAATTTTAAGTTTTCCTCGTCAATTTTTTGTGTTGTCTATGAACATCATTTTCACTAACAATAATGCTATTTTTTCGAGGAGCCCTTCGTTTCACTCACTATGTGCAAGAGAAAGGTGGGCATTGTTTTTATGAGTGACTAGACATTTTTGTATGAGACCATGTTGTTTTCGAGAGACCACATTGTTTTCACATAGACTACATTGTTTTCACGAAGGTTGGTATGCTTCTTAAATTTTTAAACTTCTTGTTATTATTTTTAGTCTCTAATCACCTCACCTATCTAATATAATCTTATCTAGCTTAATAACCTCCTTAAACTTTTGGTTTTTATATATATTTCAATTAGAACTAACCCCATCACCTTTGCAAGTAACCACATCGTTATCACGTTGATTACATCATTTTAACTAGCGTTGTTTTTTGTGAAAATGACATCATTTTCATGGATAACACGCCATTTCCATGGTATCTACATCATTTTCACACTTTGTAACGTCATTTTCACTATTCTATGTTTTTCGTTATTTTGTAAATTTTCACATTTGTAAAAGGCCTAACTAAACTTTAAACTACTTATCGTGTGTTTGCAAATTCATTTGGTCCAATAATCCACATTAAAAACATAATTTTAATAATCTATTGCTTTGATTTTTCTTATATATCCTTTCGCATAATATTTGTATTTATTTTGAATAGTTTTTTATCTATGGGTACCTTACTCAAAATTAGCTTGTGTATGCTCCCCTCACAACATTTGATGATCTTGGGAATAAAAAAATCTAAACTTCCTTTTTATTTTTCATGTCTAGGAACAATGTGACATGGATTTCATCCCCACACACTTTTCATATTCTTTAGGTATCGCGTGACATGGATTTAATTACCATGCACTAAGACACACACCATATTCCTATAAGATATATAACTTTAAGGAAAATTATTGTTATATGCTAAGCGTTGATCCATTTTACTAGAAACATGAATCGAGGGGCTTTCATGTCCTAATACCTACGCCTTAGATAACACTCTTATAACACGGACTTGAGCCCCATCTACCGAAGGTATATAAGGGGCATACCGGTGAACCTCATATAGCCTAGCATTAAGATTTGTTGGTCACAAATAATCAATAGTGTAGGGAACAAAACAATCATGTAGTTACTCACTTTTTACTGCGTAAGTGAGGGTTGGGAGACCAATCTGTCACTACTCTACAAGAGGAGTATTAATGGGCTAATAATTGCATTGCACACCCTCTTTATTAACACATGGTTTGTGTCTTACTCAATATTTTTTGGGTGTTTTTATGACCCATGTGTTTAAAAACATCTCACTACAACCATAATCAAACACATTCACTAAATCATCCCCAACCATTCTTCATCTACCACATAGTATTATTAATTAAACTTATCCCACATATTCAAACCCTTTTTTAAAGCAATCAAACATCCCATCAAAGTAACCTATCCACTTACCATTACAACCAAACCTCCGTTACTCTTTGCTCTTGTACATTCTCAAATAACCTAAGCTTGCTTAGACCATTAAAAATACTATTCAAAACAACCTACATCTAATCTTTCCCAAACATTAAAACATCCATCACAAATCCAACCATCCACAAAATCAAATAAATCTTGATTAAAAATCTAATCCTAAAAGCTAGTTTATAACCCACAATCAACAATCAACCATCCAAATAAAAACAATCATAATCCTATCAACTAGGGTCACCTATACCATAACAAAAACATTAATGTACATCGAACCAATATGAAGGGTTATCATTTGATTAGCTCACTTCAAATAATAATTTTGATCAACCTTTATCCCAAATCAAAAAATCTTACTTATAATCCAATCATCAACTCATTTAACATCCATACTTATCCAATTTGAAAAAAATCTAACCAAGCTTAATCTACAATCAATAACAAGGACAAATGACATGTAAGACTAGGTATATAGTTTGATTGGGACAAAACACATGCAATCAATGTCCCTTTGAAAATCCTTGGAATAACAAGCGAGTTCATGATGATGATGAAATCCTTATGAACCATGAAGATATAATCAAGGAAGTTGTAATGACTTGCGCTCAACCGAATAAGGAAGATCCCAACTTGAATAATACCTATATGATAATAGGGATGACCTCCTTGAACAACTTATCAACATCGAGAAAAATTACCTCCTAACTACGACCTTGAGAACCTAAAAACATCATAACCCAAAAGGACCCCGAAAAGAACAACCAACCACGAATCAAAATCCATTTAAATAAGAAGGTCACTTGATCGAATTTATGAATATCAATCGTATGAAATATATAAAAGGGAAGAATAACCTAGAATGAAAAGTAAAATGAGAATGCAACCAATCCATGTGAGACCAAATACAACAAATATCCTACTAAGTGGATAAATTTAATTCCCAAAAAATATCAATATTGATGAACAAACCTATGAAAGGAAGTCATCTTAACATACTAAATCACATGCAAACCTAGGAAAATAACACCACGAAGAAAAATTCATTCTATCATACACTCTTGTGTCACTTCATGATTTTCCCATGATTGGAAAGTAATGAAATAGGATTTGAACAAGGACTAGAAATAGACACACAAGACACTAAAGTAAAGATTTAAAGATTTGTGTCGTTATCCTCTAGACATAGAGATCCTCCAAGTTCCTTTTCCACCATATTTCAAACCTCATAAATTTGAGAAGTATATGGGCAAAGGTAATCCCAAAGAACACACAAAAGAGTTTTGTATGGCTTGTTAAGATGTAACATCCACTTTTTATGACTTAGAAACAAGGGATTTTTTTATTTTATATAATGTTCATTGTTACAAATTCATACAATTTAGAACACACATTCATTGCTAGTCCATCTCGATAATAGAAAACCATATTGTAGTCAGAATTGACTCGGTGAAACACCGATCTCTCATTTCATGACTCAGTATTAAACTGATCTCTCATGTTTAACTTGTTCAGGTGCATATATGTATACTTTAGTTATTTTACCAATTAAGGGTCACTCAAGTGTTCTCTCTAAGATGCCTATTTGAATACTTGTTATTGGTATTCATCTGAAATACCACCTTCTTTGATTAGGTGACATAAGACAATGCAACCATCAATTTGTGATACTTTTACCAAAGTTTTAAAAATGCTTATGATATTTACATTCCAAGATGACATACTCGTTCGAAAAGAATATGTCTCTCACCACACTCCAATGTTATCTGGATTGGTCTTCCTTGACTTTTGTCAACAAAACCCGAGTCAAAGTTTCACACTAAATAGGGGCAAATCACACACACGAGTGTGGAAGACTACTCGTGGTGACTAAGGATAAATAGGCATACTCAATCAACTTTCGTCGATTGGGTGTGATTAGTTACCCTAAGTCAACATGAGTTTTCCACTACACTAGTTCATATGTCTATCTCTTTTTAGAGTAACACTATGAAACAAATTTCCACTCATGTTAATCGAGTTAATTGAACTAAGTGGGGTGTTGAAGTATAGCTGGCTGCATCATAATATCCTCGTAATGACTCTTGTAATTATGAGGGTAATCAGTTGCAACCCCTATATTACAATAACCTACTAAGTTCTTTCAACTAAACTAACATACTTAAGAAACATTAGATTATTAACCCTCAATTTGTTACTTTGATAATTAATTGTTAACAACGTACCTAAGGGTCCACTAAGTACAATTGATCCAAAGAAAGGATTTTAAATGTACTCTTACACCAATTGAAGGTATGCAAATAAAATATGTGTTCTTGCATATGAACCTTTTAATCTTAAACCATTATTTCCATTTATTGATAAATCTGAATTCGATATCAAGTAAGTAAGATCATTAAGTTTTCTTACTACAGTTTATCATTGTAAACAATCTTGATTGAAAGATTATACATTAGACTTAGTGATATCATAATATCTAAATCTTCTTATTAATTCTTTTAAGCTTTCCCATTTCCATTTATTGTTTTCATATAGAAGAGCATACAACCAATCATCAATAATAGCTATACTTTATTACATTATAAGGATAACATACTTAGTTCTGATTGAAAGATAAAAGTAAGTATCCTCTTATTCATAATTAAGGACTATTGTCCTATTAAAGAAATAAAAAAACATAAGGTTTAGATTCATAATAGGAATGCCACATTCATCTATATAGAACTATCCTTATTCCCTTTTCTGAGTAAGGATCTATCAATCATAATCATCATAGTTATACCATTTCCCAAAATGAAATGATTCAGAAGTGTGTGTCTATATATATATATATATATATATATAGAATAATCCTTATCTAGGCTATTGATTAAATATATATATAGTTCCTTATAGCATCCATATACCTTAGAATCCATTAAGCCATGCATGTCAATATTTAAGAATATTAATAAAATCTTATCATGCATGTTAATATTTAGAGATATTAATCAAATCTAAACATATATGACCCTCAAATAAATCAGAAATCAACAACTTTTACACAACAATTCCTTTATCAAAAAGAGAGTTTTCACTTCACTCCAAGCTCAATAATATTCCATAAGTTTATAAGGAAACATCTTTCATCATTACAAAACTAATTTAATACATCTTCATAGTCTTTCCAACAAGTTCATTTTGAGAGAATTTCAATACATAAAGCATTTGAATGAAGAAAATGATTTCATTAATAAAATAAATGCAAATTTTTATAAGTCTTTCTCCTTTCACTTTTCACGAAGTCCATTTGCAAAATTTTTAGCATGAGTTAGTTCACAAGAACTGAGCATGATAAGCGCTATAACATTAAAACAATATTCTTTTATCTAACTGTTTCATAAAAGGAACCCTGCTATTTATGAAAAGGTTCCAAGTACACAAAATAAGATCAATCAAATAAACTGCCCAAAAAGTCACAATGTCAGAATAGACAAGAATTCAATAAATCTATTTAAGTATCATTGCCCTTAAAATAAGTTAAATAATCCAACAAAATTTAATTCCATCTATCTCACAATAATGATAAACATTTCAAACTGCAACCAATTATAAGAAGAGAATTAATTAAAGTCATGATTTGTCCTCATTGGTTTCAATTTAATTCACCAAGCCAAAGTTCCATATATCACGAAGTCGGTTCCTATTAGTCAATCGAAAATGAATTGATCTAAAAAACAATGACTTGATAAGAACATAATGTTGTCCCTATCAAAATAAATTTCATATCAACAACTAAAAAGGTTTGATATAAAAACATGAATGACCCAGCATGAACAACATATTGTCCTGACAACCCTATTATCTAAATCCCTACCTCTATTCCAAGAGGATGCCTCAAGCAAAAGAAAAAACTTGACAATACCAAATATAATCATTGTATATTCCACATGAGGTTTACACAAGCATTCACAAGACAAATCAAACACAAGATACAAAACTCTTGAAGGATCTTCTCTCAATAATAAGTTGAGATCAAAACCCATTTGATCAAAACATAACCATTCAACCAATACAATAGAGAGAAGGTTGTATCACAACATGCAACTCAATAAACAATCAACAATTGAATGCCCAAATAACTCCCACATCCAAGCTACATGAGAATGAAATCAAAACAATTTCAAAGAACAAAACGCAGAGTACGACCTTACCCAAAAATACCAAGATCCAAGTTTAAAAACTAAAAACTTCCTTAACAATGATCAAGCAGAACTCACATCGTCCAACTTATTGAAACAAACTTGAATACGAGCAAGAATTTCCTCACAACATTTAAACCAACTCAAAAATGAGAGTACAGTCTCAAAAGAGACATTTCACAGGAACAAAAACATTCAACAAAACATGCTTTCATCCAAGAATGCGTCCCAAGAAAACAATGATGACCCAAACCACTAGAATCTCCCAAGTAGAACAAGAACTGCTACCAAATCATGATGCCCTACACATGACGCTCGAAGACTAATAGTTCTTCGAAGGAACATAAAGCAAAAGAAAATGAAACCTAGTTCAAGATTAATAAAAATCTGGGTCCTTACAAAAATCAACTAAGTTCAAAAACCAGAGCCGACCCGAGAAGGGTAATCATGCAACAAAATCATAATCAACGAAAGAGAGAGATATGAGATTACTAGTCCTTGTTTCTCAAACATGTCCACCCGAGAAGGGTATTTAAACAACGAAACAAAACTTAAGATGATAGATATAGAAAAATCCATCATTCACCTATACAACATGCACTTACAATGCTCAAATACCACCTTCATGAATACCTAATATGGGTCAAAACAAGATCTCATTAAAACAACAAAAATATCAAAAGATCAGTTACCAATCTTAAGCCAAAATGAAGGATTATGAACTGAAACAAGAATCCCAAACATGCATTCTAGAAACGAGTCGACCAACAATATTTGATAATACAACCAAATTGTATGACCATCAAACTGAAACAGGAGTTCCATTACAGGCCCTTTTTATTACTATGAACAAATTCGACCCAAATAATATTTATCAAAACCAGTTTCACAACAACCTGGAGAGTTCCAAAGTTCAAGAGACTTCCAACTGAATCCTGCAAAGAGACATATTTATCAAAACATAGAATCCCCTTAAACAATCATACCTAGTTTCCAATAATGCAATACATTTGTTTTCCAACTTCATTCGAAACCCAAAATCATGTAAAACAATTTCATTCCATAGAATCATTATATTCACAAGAAACCATAACCATAAGAAGCTCACAGAAGCAAGAAGAAGCAAACAACACACAGAAACTATTCTCAGAGATGTTTTCATGAAGAGCAAAGTTCTCTTTATGAAAACGTTTAAATAAAAGCAAGAGATCTTAAAGAGATAGAGCCTATCATGCCTGGTAGTGCTCCTAGATTCTCTTCCTTGCTTCAATCCTTCAAGAAAGCTTCCACAAAAAGATTTCCAACGAAAACACCAAACAAATCCTCTAAAACTTTTCCCACTTTATTCTTATAGTTTCCACGACCAAATTTTTACATTATTTCCGCCATGCAATGGCGAATTTTAACATGCAACATAATCGAACTGAAATTTTAAAAAATGGTAATGCAAATGCAGGGCCAAAGAGCTCAAAAAATCTGAATGAACAATAAAACCAACCCATTTCTTTTTCCTCCAACCCATTCTACTATTCCCTGGTAGTTTTCACTTAGGTCGAGGCTCATTAATGCCAACAGATTTGCTAATGTCCCCCAAAACCGCCATGCCATGCCATATCTTGTTAGTTACAACTAACAGTTTAAAACTTCATTCAACCAAAAATAACAGAGTTGTCAGCTCGACAATTTCCACCACCTCTATACCTTGGCCAAAATTGGCGGCAACAAGATTATTAAATGAAACATTTAAACCTTTACAATGCATTTGGAATGGTGTCACCGCCATCCAACCACTTGTTAACAAAGCCAACCACATTTCCCTTAGGTTAGGTCGATGTCCATTAGGTTAGGTTCCCTTAGTATTAGTTTATAAACCATAGCTTAGGATTAATTAGTATCCAAAACTTAGGATAGTTCCTCATTACCCCACTTAGGATTTAATCATCAAAATAAATATAATCACCATAACATAGGTTTAGGATAGGATAAAAAATCAAAATAACTTAGATTAATTAGGTCCCAATAAATTAATCAAAGAACATTACCTTTTGCAATTCATCAAAATGATGTTATTAGATCACTTAGAAGGGTGAAATCAAAAGATGCTACAAGACACCCCTGTGACCCCTAATGCAAGCTTGGGTTCAGAAATCAGATATTCTAACTAACTCAATCACAATGATCAAAACATCAAAAATCCTAAACATGCCTTGGATCACTGTAATTGATCCAAGGTGTGGTTACTCCTGCACTATGCAATCAATAGACTGAAAAACAAGTTCAATATTGCAAAATAGGCAATGAAAAAATAAGACTAAATTTATTTCCTTCATCCACATGCAAAATACATTAAAAAGTTCAAGCATAAAAAGTATATGAAATACTTCATTATAAATTCAGAATTTTCATGGCATGATGTTATCCAATTTTAGAAGATAAAACATATCATCTACAACAACATGATTAATCAGTTTTAAAGAGTACACCATCTTCAAAACGAGAATCACCTATCAACGTTGCTTACTTCAATTATAGAAGTGATCAAGGATAACAACCATGACAGAGGCATTACATAAGAGGTAGCCTATATTGATGCTTATTTTCTACGTTTATTCTCATTAAACTTGGGAAAACATGCACTCGATTGGTTCATATACTTACCTAAGGGATCTATTGTAGCCTTTTCCAATTCGGAGAATCTTATCGAAACTTCTCCTATAACATTGAACATGATATCATAATGAAGGACTTTTGTGATACAAAGAAAAGAAATGGAGAAATCTTCTCATCCTTATTACAAAGAGGAAAAATACTTGCTAGTAGCTTCCCATGCAAAATCCCCGAGAAACAAGTAGTTAAAATTTTCATCACCAACTTGAATCAAGAAGTATCTTTTCAATTATACGTTCACTATTAAAATACTTTTTGCGAGATCATAGAGAAAGGTACACATGGATAAAAATATCGTATGGTAAAGGGACTAATCTAAATTTATTTAAAAGAAGACAAAGCAACCATCGACATCAACATTTGATAAGACAAAGGTATTTAACAAATAAAAAAATGTAGTTAGCGATGGGGAAGCTGACTCAAAACATATAATGACCATTTAAAATACTTTCAATCCATCACTACAAATCTCACCCAATCCTCTAAATACCTCAAGCATCATTGTACCTTGGGGAAAGCCAAAAAAGGACATAATAAGGATGAATTATATGCCCCTTGGTGATAAATTAGAATATATTTTTCACAAGCTCTTAACTGTGAATATGATTGAATTTATGGATGCAAATCCCTTTGATAAAATACGCCCAAACCATCATGGTATAAAGAAGAAGAGTACTATGTATTTCATAGAACTAAAGGTCACAACACAAACCTGTTGCATGAGGCTTACCAACTTTATCCAGGATCTTAGTGACAAATGTGATATCGTGATTGAAGGCGAAAATTCCACTTTTAAAAATCAATAGTTGGACCTATTTATCAAGACCCTTTCCTAAATAATGATTAGAAGAAAAATAAAAAACAATAAGGCTAGGGTCAAATGCCACAAAATAATCATATAAATTACAAGAGGATCCCGTATAATTATAACTTGGTTGTGGGTTACATTGATTAAGCACACCATCAAAATCAAAGGTAAGTATTTTGAGATCCTCGCACCTCAAACTTGACCTATTATCACAATAAAGCCGAGAATCATCCAAGTGTAAGTCACCACTTGGAACAAAAATTCATTATCCCAAGAGCGCCACCCAAGCTCACTATCCAACAGTTCCCCTACTTATGTCTAAAGGCTAGTATGACTTAATTAAAAAATTAGAGAAGACCCATGCTTAAGTATCCATTATGAATCTTCTTAAAATATCTTCCATCCGTAAAGATATATTTTACAAATCCCTTCAAGAATCCACAATACCAATTGATATTTCCCTAAACAGTTCTAGGTTCTCGTGGGTCTTATCATATAACCACATCTTACCTTTGAGAAAAATGACCTTCCTCTAGTTGGCATGTCTCATAATTTCCCCTTGTATATTGAGGTGGTCATTTCCAAACATAAAATCAAACAAGTACTTATGGATAATGGCTCGAGGGTCTATCTTTGCACCCTAACTCTAATCAAGAGACTGGGTTATTATGAGATAACACTACCACCAAATATAATTAAAATAAGATAATATAATGATGTTGAGCAAAAATATGCAAGCACAATCCATCTTCATATCATGATGGGTGTGTAACACATTATACATCAATTCATATAGTATAGATTGATCTTCCTTATAAAATACTTTTGGTATGATTATGGATCCATGAAATATAGGTTGTTCCATTCACACTCCACCAATGCATCAAATTACCTCATTCCATGATGGAAGTCACCATCCCTAGTGACCCACAACCCCTCCACTATTACAAATGGAGGAAGGATGCTATCGCAATATCACCTACTATCCTAGTACCATTATTGATTCCCTTATTGAAAACTCCAAAGAGCCAAAGGGAGTCATAATCTCATTATCATATATCCATCTGGATAATCTTTTTCCATTTCGAAGCTCCATCCATTAAATCCCATGTTATTGTTATCCCAAATGGATGTGGAAAATACTAACTACAAGATGCATTCCATATTGAAAATCTTCCTACATCACCAAGAAGTTATGAAAGAACCACAACAAGGAAGCCCAAGGACACAACATATCATCTTGACACAACCACTTTTAACCATTTGGGTTTACTAGATGATGAAGAGATCAAAAACTTAGATGACTCTTGGTTTTCTTGACGATGAAGCGACATCTTACTACCAACATCTAGAATATCTAAAAGCAACTGAATGTGCAAAATCATGAAACACAAAGGAAAAGGCCTTGGTCCACAAGAACAAGACATTTTGGAACCCCGTCTCTTCAAGAAAACCCACCATGTCTTGGTTCATGGTATAAACCACTAGGTGCCGACTCACTAGATGCCATCAAAGATACCTCCTTAATCTCTAAGGAATATTCCTCTAAGGATAACATGAAACAGGTTTTGTTTATAGTCTATAGGAAGATGTCATCACACCAACCTATTTATTGATAATGCAATCTTAATCATTGATATTGACCTCCATTATCCTTCCCTCATCATTAGGGACTAACAAGATTCTACTTCCTTGATTAATTTCAAAATGATGAAGTAGTGATCATAGAATTTATGGGACTTAGAGACCACATTATAGTAGGAGATCACAAAAAGGTCTTCGAGATTAACATGTATACATACACCTATTTAAAGGAACAAATGGAATTTCCTAGTCACTCAAAAACATTAATATTATAAAAATCAAACTATATTGCTCTAGTGAAAATTTCCTGAGGCGCTAGTGAGAAAAATTAGCAAAAAATAATAATAATAATAACAAAAATAAAGACGAGTCTCTTGGTTAAAACCTCTCGAGGCTCCATAGATCTAGAACTCCGTTTATCCTCCAAATCCAGCATTCAAGAATCTCTAAGCCCTCACAACCCGCAACATGAGATTTCCTAGTCTAGTAGAATTACAAAAATTGGTGAGTTACTCAAAGAGGTCTCATATGACATTCGGGAAAGATCAACATCATTAGAGGAAAAAACACTTGATGTCAATATCGACACTACAAAAGAACCATAAATTCTAAAACATTGGGCTAATTTTTCTTTCAAGAGTGTGAAGAATTCACAACACCCCTCAAGGAATTTAACAATATCTTTGCATGGTCATACGTAGATATGTCATGCCTTGATTCATCATTAGTAGTCCATCACCTTGTAGTGCATACCAATGTCAAGCATGTTAAACAAAATCTAAGAAAATGCATAAGAAAATAGTCTTATTGGTCAAAGAAAAACTATACAAGTTGTGGGAAGTGGGTTTTATCTACCCAATCAACTACTCGAATAGATCTCTAACATCTTCCCTATCAACAAACCCTATGGATACATATGTATCTACACCGACTTTTGGGACATCAACAAAGTATGCCCTAAGGAAGCACTTCGAAAGATGATCATTGACTCAAAAAGTAGACAAGATATCTTATCACTCATGGTTGGATTTTTAATATATGATTAGATAAATATTACACCATAAAACTAACATAAAATAATGTTCACCACCCCTCGAGAGAACATTTTTCTATCAAGTCTTGCCCTTTGGCATAAAAATGTAGGTGTAACTTATCAAAGAGAAATGACAATCATCTTCAATGATATGATAAATGATATTGTTGTCAAGACTACGTTGATGACATCTTGGGAAAATCCAAAATAAGGGAAGATCATCCCATAGTGATCGAAGAAGATTTTTGAATGCTTATGAGAATGTAAAGTATGGAAGAACCCTAAGAAGTGTGTTTTAGTGCTACATTAGGCAAATTGTGAGGATACATTTTATCTAGATGAGGTATAGAGATTGATCTAGCCAAAGTCAAAGCCATCATTTAAATGCCTCCTCCCAAAATATCAAACAACCAGAGTCTCTAAGTGGAAATATAAGTCATTTATTGATTTATCTCGCAGCCTAGCCAAAAAAATTCAACCATTCATTCATTTTCTCAAGAAAGGGGAACATTCCATTGGAATCAAGATTGTCAATAGGCACTTGAAGGTCTTAAACAATATCTTGACATTCATTAATGTTTGTTCCATATGCACTGGGAATCTGTTGCTTTTATATATATCGACCACCCATTGTACTAGAAGCTCTTCTAACACAACATGTTAAACAAGAGAAGTAATGTGTCAACTACTACCTTAGTCAAGTTTGGTATCTTATGAGTTGGGTTATACACCAATCGAATGAGGATGTTTAGATGTCGTGTCTACCTCTCGTAAACTATGACATTGTATGCTCAACAAAAACCAAGCTCATTGACAAGGTCAATCCACTAAAATATATACTATTAAAGTCAAATCTTACAAGTAGAATGGACAAGTGGATCCTGTTGCTCACCGAATTTTGACATCAAATATGTTAACCAAAAGAAAATCAAAGGACATGTGCTCGTTGATCAATTGGTAGAAATTTCTATCTCAAATAACAAACCATTGAGTATTGGGTTCCTCGTTGAATAGATCTTGATCATCAAGAATCACATATATGGAATCTTTATTTTGATGGGTCCTTCACCCATCATGGATCAAAGACAAGAATTCTCTTTATCACACCACAAGAAGACTTGATACACAAGGCATTTCACATTGGATTCCTCGCACCAATAACATCATTGAATATGAAGCTCTTATATCCGGTTTAAAAATGGCCATCTAATGGAACATTCAACATCTTTTAGTCTATGATGATTCACAATTGGTTATCAAACATGTCACTAATGATTACCAAACAAAGGACAACACGTTGATTCCATATAAGTGCATGGTTGACAAATTTAAGCAATATTTTCAAACCAACTAGCTTTAATAGGTTCCACGAGCTAGCAATAAATTAGAAGACACCATGCTACTATCATATCCTTCCTTTAGAAATGCAACAATGTCAATTTTTGGTCAAACAACTAATGATCCCTAATCAAAATTGGTATGTGAGATTTCTAGTCCCAATTACCCCTATTACCAAGACATATACAACTACATCCATGATACTACCTTACCGTCTAATCTAACCCACTCCCAACGTAAATCCTTCGTCCAAAATCCTGCCGCTTCACCATCCTAGGTACTACGCTCTATCATAGAAGATATAACTTTGTTAAGATGTTTAAACTTGGGTGAGGCCAACCTTGTGATCAAAGAAGTCCTCGATAAAGACTGTGGGACACATACCAATGAGATGGCCCTATCCAAGAAGCTATCTTTGCATGGGTTATTATTATCCAATTATGGAACATGATGCTAGTCAAAAGCACATCTCATCCATGTTCCATCATAATTCTTGTAGCTCATCATATCACCATGGTCTATCTCTATATAGGGATGGATCTCATCAACAAACTCAATTCCACTTCATTTAACCACCATAAACACATCATCACCACTATAAAATACTTCATTAAGTGAGTTCAAGCCGTGGCCCACCCTTATGCCACTAGTAAGAAATTATTCAAATTCATCCTCAATCACATCATATGCTCCTATGATGTTTGCTTTGCTATCATTACCGACAATGAGAAATCCTTAAAAACAAAGATAGAAAGTACTTTGCTAATATTTCCATGTGTAACAAAGGTGGTCTATGCCATATTACCCTAGGAATACTTTGCTAATAATGGACTATGCCATATTACCCTAGGGAAATGGACATGCTAAAGCCAACAAAAGTTCATCATCAAAATCGTTAAAAGATCAAGCAATAATGTTGAACAAGATTGACATCTCAGAACTATATCCGACATTGTGGACCTCTCGCACCAATATCCACAAAACCACCGGAGCCAATCTATACTCCCTAGTCTTTGACATCAAAGCTATCATGCCGATTGAGATTTAATTACCTTCTCTCTACATCTCAATACAAGGCTTGATCAATGAAGAAGAATATCATGTTGTATGACTCTAAGAGGTAGAACTTATGGATGAGATATGATTTGATGCTCTTAATAATCTAAAATCCTACCAAAACAAGCTACATTAACAATATAATAAAAAGGTCGAGCTAAGAGAATTTGAGATTGAAAATCTTATCTTATAGGAAATCAAAGTAATACTAATGTTGAATGAGAAAAGAAGGGCGGGTTTGAACCTAATTGGCTTAGGCCTTATGTCATAATCGCTAACTATGGAACAAAGACATATAAGTTAGTTATGTACGATGGTTATGAGCTTGACGAACCCATGAACATCATGCATCCGAAGCGGTTGTACACTCAAGTGGTGTTTCGCTATCTCTCGTAACACTCATCACACTATAAAAAGTTTAAAAAATAAATTAAAATATTGTCCAATGGTAAAAACTAGTTCTTTGGCACCTTGGACAAGTACGATGATGAAAATCGGTTTCCGATGTTACTCGTAGCAATAAATTATGTAAAAGTACTTCCTATGACTACCTCATACTTGTGGGGAAAAGCCTTTTTTCCTCCATACTTTTGTCATATCCTTACCATCCTTATCCCCATCATATATCCATCATCCCAAACTCCATTTTGACCTTGACCAAATTGTCTACTACACAAAGACTTTAGGAAACATGTCTTGAATTTGCTCAAAATCAGGTTGAAATAAAATTAAAAACATTCAAATTAAGCAAGAAAGACCAATACAAGAATGAAAGCAACACAAAGGGCACATCGTCATGACAACATGTAACCCATCCTATCTTGAACCTGACATTTCCCATCCCATTTCCTTTTCATATGCTGTCATTTGTCATCATCCATCATCCTTATTTGTTAAGAAATTGATTAGTGCTCACATTCATATGTGTGTTAAATAATACTAATTAAATGTAAATGAGTAGTTGTGAAACACCTCATATTAATAAATATAATTTTAGAGCACTGCATTGTTTATTGGGTGGTTTTGATAACACCCGTATAATAGTGTTTTGGAGAATTGTTAAAACAACACCTTATTTGTAGGAGTTTTATATCCTACTTATTTGTAATCTTTTTCTTGAATCCATGAAGGGAGAGTTCTAATGAAATAATTCAGCTGTGTAAAACTCTGTCCAAATCATCATTTGAAATTTCCCGTAATTAATAATCTATGTCAGTCGTATAATCTTGGATCTTCTGTCCACCATTCCTATGCTCAAGCCTCGAATTCTTGATCTGACATCAATTAGAAAGGAGAAAATTAGCATTTCTAAGTAATTTTTCTTTGAAATAAACTGTTGGTGTTTGACTATAAGATACCAGTGTAAGCTATACATGGATCGATCTTACATCAACATTGATGTGTTACAGACCTGATTACACATATGCGAAGAATTTGTGGGAGAATCCCAGTATTATGTTCATCACATCATTTCATGCGGCCTGCCAAGTCAGATTCTTACATATCGTTTCTCCTACGCATCTGATTATCTTGTTGGATCTGTTACCATGCATTGCATACTTGGCAAAATATGCTGGAGAAATTATTGAAGTCCTCTTGCACCATGCACCAGTCTTGTGAGTTGAGTTTAAAATCTTTGATATGATTTTAGTCAAAGTCATTGTTTTTGATAATTGTTGTAAACTAGATTAAACTTGAAATAGTCTTAGTAAAGTATATTAATATCAAGCTTATAGTGTTTATCATATATAGTTTATATAAGTCATCGTCCATCATTGTAAATATGTCATTGTCGGTGAAATTTTAGGTAGTCAAGTATTGACATTTTGAAATTTGTGTCGTCAAAAATGTAAAAAAATAAATTGCCTTATGGACATATTTTATGTAGAAACCGAAGTCTTGGAAAATGAATGTTTTCACATTTTGAGGGAAGAGAAGAATAAGCGCAATGTGGAAATCAATGCACTTCATGTCTTCATTAGGTGAGTAAGCAACAACTTTTACTTTGGAGGTTGGAGGCAACAAAGGATGAAGAAAGATCAATGCATCTCGTTAGTCGCCAACAACGGGCCGCATTCTCGCTATAGTGACATCATTTTCGGTTGTGTTTTTCTTTGTGTGGTGTGTGAAGAAATAGAGCAAGGTATTCATTCCCGCCAAAGATTGAACCGAGGAGAATGTGCATTGTGGATGTTGAGAACAATTGTATAGGAGGGAAGTCGATTGCAGGTGATCCTCCGATCGGCCAAACTTCTTCATCGATCGGCCAACATATTGTTGTCTTGTGTTTTTGCAAGGGAAAAATTCACTTGAAAACATGACAACTTTACCCTAGTGTCGAAAATTTTCATTGTAACCCTTCCCCGACACCTCTCCAGGCAAGCCCATCCCCTATGCCAGGATTATCCCTCATCCATATAGTGTCTATGTCTGTGGTCTCACCTCGCCCGTGTGTAAAAGAAGAAACAAGTATAAAGGAGTCTTTCAAGATAATGTCTTTCAAGGTGGATCTTTCAGCGGGCTTGGAAATGGCTATTTCTAGCCTTCCTCAAGCAAGTACATATTCTCTTGAGCTGAGTTAAAGTCCTAAATTCACCAGGGAGGTGGATTCATGAGCCATGGTCATTATGAAACTAATTTAGGAATATTTTGTAAATAATCAAGGTATAGGATCTAGTTTAGTAAAAAAAAGGTTTTTGAGGTCAAGGAGCATGCACTTGAAAAAACATTTGAGCTTTGGGAGGTTATTCTCGGGAGCTCCGGAATGAGTTGGAGGTCAAACAAAATATCAATGGAAATATAATTCAAATCCCTACATGGTGGTAATTTCATATTTTTCACAAAGACCCATGTATTGCTTTACAAAACTCATTTTTCACATACACAACTAGTTGTCCCGATCAAAAAGGTAATTTTTGGGAATTTTTAAAGCTAAATCAGACCTTGATATCCCTCTCATCCTTCTCAAAATGTTATTTACAATTAAAATCATATGAATAAGTGTTTAAAAATTCATCCGGGAGCTCTGACAATGCCATTTTCAAGTTCTCCTCCAAGATACAAACTTTGTCCTTAGCCGAATTTTTCAGTGCCATGTGGCAAAATGAGGTTGAGACACACTTTTGGTGTTCCTCTGTCCCTTTCCAAGGGGACAAGGGGGATAGAAAAGTGCTCCCCCCTCAACTTAGGCCTCATGGACACCTCATATGACCTTGGGAGGTTCCAATAAGCACTTTTTGGCATTGTTCTAGCCCCCGCTCCATGTCATGCATGCTTGACACTTATCATCACCAAGATAAGGCACAATTTTGGTGTCCATCTATCCTTTCCAAGGGGACAAGGGGGATAAGAAAATGCGCCTCCCCTCGCTTTCTACATAGTTTTTCATATGACCCAGTCTTAATCCTGGGAGAAGAAGGCAAAAACAGTGCACTGATCTTCGGCAGATGATTTTAGGAGCTCCATAAGGAGTGAGGAGGAAAAAAACTGATTGGAAATATAAGAGGATCCTCTACAAGATGGAACATTCAAATTTTTCACAAGCCCTGGCGCTTCTCGGGGAATTAGTTTTTTGGCGGGCACACTCTGTGAATCCAAGGAAGAAGGTCATTTTTGAAGGGGTCAGCAAGAATAATTAGACCTTGATACCCATCTCATTCTTCTCAAAATGATGTTTTCAATCAAAATCATATAAATAAGTTCCTAAAAAGACCTCCAGGGAGCTCCGACAACTTCGTTTTCAAGCTCTCTCTCAAGAACACTCTCGCAATTAGAAGATTTTTCCAGTGCCACTTGTCACCATAGTGCTAATGCACACTTTTAGTGTCCCTTTGTCCCTTTCCAAGGGGACATGGGGAAAAGAAATTGCACCCCCACTTTGGAGCTCTTAGACCCATGACATGACCCTGGGGTTTTCAAATGCAATTTTTGCTCATTTTCTAACCCTTTCCTCAAATTTTCTCACCTGTGCATGTGTGTCATGTGTCACCATAGGGATAATCACACTTTTGGTGTCCCCTTGTCCCACTCTAAATGGGACAAGAGGTGAAAATAAGTGCACCCCCTTCCTCTCTCCCTCTCACACCTATAAATACTAACACTTAGGCATTTTTCTCATTCCCCCACATTGCGCCATTTTCACCTGAAACTCTGGCAAATTTTTTCCAAAATTCATACTTCACCATTTTCCATTCCCATCCATTTCACACATGTTTCCATGATCAAGGCAAAGGAAAATTCGAAAAAGAGCATAAATTTTAAAGGTTTCGAGCACATTTTTCACCAGAATGACTCTGTAACCCGCAAAGTGAAAATCTTCATAACTTGAAGACTGATGCACATATTAATGTGGGGTTTTTTTACATTCATCCATATTTCTAGGTGCCTTGAAGACCCGAGTGAAATAAATTACATGCACATCCCAGATTTTTTGCAGCAAGAAAATCCTAGTTTCATGCTCACAAAATTTTTATTTTTATTTTCTCATGTTCCATAGATCAAAGTTGAGTCTAAAATTAATATGTGCCATGAAAAAGAAAAACCCTATCAAAAAAGTTGATTTCATAAAATTGAGCTCAGAGATTCAATTTCCAAATATAGTAACTCTCTACACAAGAGCTTACATAAATAGAAAACCTTCACAGAGCAAGCAGAAAAGGAAGAGTTTTTGGTGAACATTTTGAGGAACGAGAAAGGTGATCAAAGTTATCCCAAGGTCAAAAGTGAAAATAGAAATTTACTAATAATAGTAAATTCATGCTCAAAATGTGGAAGTTGGCGAGAGGATGGTTTTCATCCATCTCTACTTTCCGACATCTTCACTGGGGTTCCCAGATGATGGCATTTCTCTAGAAAGGTAATTCATACTTGGCAAAGGATTCAAGACATCAATTTTGTTATGGTGATGAACAAAGACGAAACATAACATTACAAGACACAAGTAGGAAAAATCCGAGACAATGGGAAGTCCAATAAAGTATGCAAAAAGGGTAAAATGCTCCCAATATCTTCATTGTAAGCCTTCCACTGTGTTGAGGTCCTTTGCTCTTTCTGGGAAGCAAGTTTAACAAGCTCAATGAGTTGTTCAAAGTAGGCCAAACTAGTTGAACTCGATGAGCCAAATCAAGTAAGCCATGAGTGAGCTAGGAAAGAGTTCACACTTCTCAAAGCAAGAAAGGCAAATTTTGCAGTCTTGTAACACCGTGTGTAGAACAAGGATGTATGTGTCAAGTAAATTTGAATATCATGAATGACAATTGTGAAAGCCTAAGGAACATTAGAATGGTCCTCATTCTCATTAAGAGGTCGAGGATGCATCATCATGAACGAGGCTTGTGTTGATCCATAGGGATCCGAAATAACTCTACTTCATCAAAAACAATCAACACAAAGAAGGAAAACAATGAAATAGAGGTTCTGTATTTTAAGTAACATGACCACCGCCCTACGCAGGCAGCGGTTATAGAACCGCCGCCCAGCTAGGGTGGCAGTCCTAGCCATTATGGACAAAAACTAAAATCGAAACGAACAACCTCTGAATTTGAAAGGATGTTTGTTTCTCTTCTCCTTCATGACCTTTCCCATTCTCCAGTGCACGGGAGGACATGAGAAAGGCTATAAATACATGATTGTAGAAGTGTAGAAGATCATCGAAGCATGGGAGCAAGTGAGCAAGAAGTCTTGGTGCTGGAAATTGTATTTTGTAGAAGAAAGGAGTGTTGGACAGAGAAAAGTAAGTAACTGAAAGGAAGTGTTGAGATATTATCTACTTCTCTTTCTTACTTATTGTAAATTTTGTACCTGTTGATTTGAATTGGCCAATAGAAGTGGGAAGAAAGAGCAATTGCCCTTCCCGACTAGTTTTTCCTCCATTGGAGGTTTTCCAGGATAAAATTGTTGGTGTTATGAGCTTATATTCTTTCCTTTACTACAATTGTTGATTCTAAGCACAATAGTAATTCATTCACTAGCTATCTCTGTTATTTTCTAATAGAAAGTAAACAACAATGATTAATTTGTGATTTTGTGAATAATTCCAAAGTTGAAGAGTTTACAGATCATGTGTTCATCTCAATCCCACTTTGAGAGGTCTTGAAACAATGTTTTTAAACACTCATTCGATGGTCTGAGGTGTATGTGTATCATGTGCAAGGGATAATTTGTGATCATCATCATCAACAAGGGCATAGTCTTCAAATTGAACTTCATCAAGGTTTTCCAATCAGTATAGCAATGTTGCAGATGGTAATCAGAGACCAATTTCTATCTTCAACTTCTTCAGTGTGGATCTCCATCGAAGACGGAGACATCTTCATCCATGTTTTGGAGGCTTCTTTCTTCCTTCTCCTCTCTCATTCTTTCTTCACTTCTCTACTCCTTTTCTAATTATTTTTTGTGAGCAATCACAAAGTTTTTCTTATTCATTTAAATATGACTATAGTCAATATTGTAATAAGTCACACTTAATTAATAAAAGGGGAATTAATTTCAACCATAGGGATTTGAAAATTCACATGTTGTGGAGGACAATTGAAAGGTCATGTGGGGGTAGGCAAAGAGTCGTTCCAAATTATATAAATTGTAATGACTTCCCCATTCTTAGGGGTTGTCAATTTTGTATGTTCGTGAGAGATTACTACTTGTGAAGAAACAAAAGAGAGTTATTTCCTCTTTTTCTCCTCTCTGTGTTCTTCTATTTCTCACTATGTACAATTTTGGCAAAACATCAATGAAGAAGAAAGGAGTTTCTTGCCTTTTTGATGATATAGTTATTGAAACTTTGTGTTCCTAATTCTACCTTGTCTTGATGTGAGTAACATTTTTTTTCTTTCTATATCTATGTGTGTTGAAGTACTTTGATTGAGGTCCGTAGGAATTTTATTTTCTTGTTGAGATATTAATCCCTTCTCTCTTTTCTCTCACTCCCTTTCTTACCCTCTCAAAAAATTCCTCCCTTGTAAGCAATTGTAAGCTTTTTTCCACGGGTGTAGTGGAGTGTTCTATTGGATCCCATGTCGTCGAGTCACCATAGATTTCCATTTTACACACACATAATAAATGGATTTACACCATTCAAGTAGAAGGACCTAGAGTCTCGAGAGATTTGGTGGATACCTACCAATTTATCCACTGAATTTTTTCTCTCCAACACATATGTAGGTGTATTGGTGGAAGTGTGATCATCTAGTGATAGATTCACTTTGTGGTGAAGTAGGTGATCATTTGCATCAAGATCCAGACAACATAATGCATACCTAAAAGTATGTAGAGGCATACGATTATGTTTCTAGTTCTTGAGATGTGCTTTCTCCCCATGTTTGCACTAGGGTGGAATGTTAGAAAATTGATTAGTGCTCGCATTGTTATGTGTGTTAAATAATATTAATTAAATGTAAATGAGGTGTGAAACAACTCATATTAATAAATATAGTTTTTGGGAATAGTGGGTGGTTTTGATAACACCAGTATAATAGTGTTTTGGAGAGTTGTTCAAACAACACTCCTTATTTTCAGGAGTTTCATATCCTACTTATTTGTAATATTTTTCTTGAATCCACACGAGGAGAGTTATAATGAAATAATTTATCTTTGTAAAACTCTGTCGGTCATCACTATTGACCTTTTCGTCTCTAATCATTGGCTTATTTTTTACAGTTTTACTTGTGTACTTAAGCCTTATTTAAAATTCCCTGTCCATCATTTAAAACTTAGCCAATAGCCTCTTATCAATCCATTTACCTATCATCTTGTGATCCACCCATCCTTGTTTCTTAGGGACAAGCCATTAATACATTCCTATAAACTAACCCTGTGGCATCTGTCATCACTTGGGGAAAGGAAAAAAATAGAAAACTATGTTGAATCGTGTCTCACTCATACAATCTAAGGATCATTAACAAGGACCTAGAAAATGCCAAATTGTTAGATGTAAATAAGCATAATACCTTTCAGTGTGTGGTATGTTTGAGTAATCATCTTCACATTTATCCTTGTGCATCAATTGTTTATCATTAATCATTTATCCATATTCATTGCATGAATAACATTAGTGTTTGTTAAAGTGCTTTTGTACATGTTGTTTGTTTTATCGCGTGTTTTATCCATGATCATTATGTTATTTGCTTATTCTCTTTATGTTTCCTCTTTGTGCCTAATGATATGAAGGTGGTTTGATCCATCCGAGGATACGAGAAGTTATGAGTTAGTCCACATGCATTACGATAAACAAAAATCATCATCACAAATATATATCATGGTGTATACTACCTAATGTTACATCAAAAACATGATTCATTGAAAATATAACTCATAATATGGTGGTACAACTCATCACATCATAACAACCAAATTCTAGAATCTATCTAATAAGTACCACATCATCACATCCTAACCATCATATTAATCATCATAACACAATTTTCTAACAATCTATTATCATATATCTAACAATCACAACATCTAACATTTTCTAACATTTATATCATCTAAATGACTAAGTGCACATCAAAATATAAAGCATGAGAATACGTCCATAATCATAACATCAGAACATAATCTAAAAAATCCCAAATCTATACCCTCACACAATGTGGAATCAAAATACATTAATAGTTCATAACATCATAATCATAACATCTATCATACTCATATGTAAATAAAACATCTATCTAAGTCCATCAACATCATGTCTCGTAATCATAACATACATCCATCTATAATCAAAACTATCATATGTCGATAAAATAATAATAATGCTCATCATCATTAATAAAATGTCCATCATCATATACATCATGATAAAAACGGTTGAGACAATGCTCACATAAGTATCTCTAATGTGTCTCGATATATATATAGCCACAAAATAATATATCAAAAATAATTTGTACTTAATCATCCTCTCCCACCCGAATCCTTGAATATCTAGGAGGAGGTGGTGGTGGCCCTGATAACATGAAGTGGCCCCTCAGCGAGGACCTCATAGATGATCAACTCTACAAAATATTTGCAAAAGAAGGAGCTTGATCGGGTGTGAGTACTACTTTTCTTGTATATATTACACCAATATATAATCTCTTTCCCTTCTTGTATGAGCTCCCAAGAAAGATAAGCATAACCCTAATGTATCAGTAGCTCCCAAGTGATCTCGCTTGAACTTTGGTGTCCCCAAAGATTTCACTTAAAAATCTTGGGATACCCCTTTTAAAATTTTGGGTCTTTTTCCTTGTTAATATTTGCTCAAGATTTCTTCAGGAGGTTGTAAGAGGTTACTTGGTCACATTTGAAAAATACCCACTTCCCCAAAATGGCTCAAAATCTATAAAAGCTAAGTATTTGGCTCATCAATAATGCGGGTTTTTGGGTTACTTTACTTTAAAAGTTATAGTAAGTCCTTAGTGAAGATCTAGGAAAATGCAACTACTTTGCTTCTTTTAAAATCATTGAGTAAAGTAGTTCCTAAAATCCGATTCATCTTGCTGCTGCCAATGTATTTCAAGTTTTCCAACTATTGATGCTACCAGTGTATTTCAAGTTTTCCAACTGCTACTATTGCCAGTGTATTTAAGGTTTTCCAAGTACTGTTGTTGCCAGTGTATTTTGGGTTTTCCAACTTTTTTTGTTGCCTAGTTATTGTCCATTTTTACACCCCTTGCAAAAATTAGACAACTTGAGGAAAATTATGCTTGAGCACTTTCATGGGTCTTCAGTGATGAATATGATAAAACAGCAATTTTCATGTTTTTGGGGCACTAGGAACCATTTGGATGCAATTTCTCTTCTCTAGGCTTCGAGTTCAATACTTAGCCAAATTTGAGTAAAAATGGTAAAATGGGAAAAATTTGGCTTTGGGGAACTCTACTATTTTTTCTAACTCCTCAGTCCAAGAGAAATCCAAAAAGTTAGAAAAAACAAGAAAAAATGGAAAAATTAAAGTTTGGAGTAATGCAGAGTTTTGATACAACACAACTACAAAGTAAATCTAAAACCCAAGTAAAGCAGTCCAAAACCCTTAGAGAAGGGAAGAAAGCAAGAATAATATAGAAAATGAAGTTACTTTACTTCTAAAAGTAACCCAGTAAAGTAGTCCCAAAACCCTCAGAGAAGGGAAGAAAGCAAGAGTAATATGGAGAAATGAAGTTACTTTACTTCTAAAAGTAACTAAGTAAAGTAGTCCAAAAAACCCTCAAAAAAGAGTAAGGCAGTAATGGGGGGTTGAAAAAACTCAAAGAAGAGTAAGGCAGTAATGGAGGGTCAAAAACCCTCAAATAAGAATAAGCTGAGAATGGGGATCGAAATCCCGCAAAAAAGAAAAGGCAAGAATTGTACTTCGTAAACCCTATCGCTATAACTTTTTGACCAGTCCTCCGTTTTTGAGATCTTGGACTTTCTGGAAATCTCTCAACCTCCTCTTCACCATGAAATCACGAAGATCATATTTCTATGGGATTAGGTGGGAGAAAATTAGTAAAAACATCTCCAACACAAAATACACGAAACCAAACCACTAGTACTATATGAGAAATTTCTTCATCTTCTTAAGCAATAAATGGATAAATTTGTTACTCCTTTCACCTGTGACTCAATTGAGAAGTTGATTTTTTTAAAAAGAAGATTAATGCGGTGAAATGAAGTTACTTTATTTCTTAAAAGTAACTAAGTAAAGTAGCCTGCAAAAACCCGCAACAAAGAAAGAAGAAGAAGAGTAATATGGGAATGCGACATGACATTCCTATGAAGTAATGCTCACTCATAAACCCGAGAAAATCAAATATAAAACTCCGTAAAGAAGGCCAAAAATCAAGGAGTAACCAAAAAATGTGACCCGACATTATTGTGAAGTAATGCACTTCCCAAAATTCACAGAGAAGAAAGGCAATAATGACACTTCATAAACTCGAATGGCCATAACTTTTTCTCAAGTGCTCCATTTTTTTAGATCTTAGAATTTATATAAACATCTGATCGATCCCTACATCATGGAATACAAAAAATATAATTTGGGATAAAAAAAAAGTCAAAAACACTTCCAACATGAAATGAACAGTTCAAGGCAACCCAACTACCAACATTAATGGAGTATGGGCGATTTATTCTTCAACAAAAAAGGGAAAATCAAGATTGAGGTTCTTCGGTTGGAATAACTACTTATTCTTCTTTTCATTTCTTGGATAATGTAATTAAGTAATCAAGTTGAATTGTAAAACTTAAGTAATCTGGTTGAAATCCATTACTTTAAGTTATTTTGAAAAAGTCAATTACTTAGTAATAGTTGGCACTACATGTAAAGTAGTTGATTTTGTTTTAAATTGTAGAACATTTGAATATCATGTGTGCCAAGCAAAGAGAGATTCAAGGAGAATTTCTCAACTACCTGTAGATTTGTAGCCAACACGTGCGAAGGCATAATTAATGTCTCATATTTGTATTATCTTTCTAGATGCTATAAATGGAGAGAGAAGCCTACGGGCTCAGGGATGGAACTTTTGAAAACTAGTTATTGTAATTTTATGCATGAATTTAAAGATCTCAAACTTTGTGTTGAGACTCTTGAATGTTCTTTGTATAACTTGGTTGGAATTGAATAAGAAGAAGGTAGATTTATGGAGAACTTTGTGTCTGAGAAGTTTCGTTGTGCATTTTGTGAGGATTTTTATGGTAAACTTTGTGTTACTTAAAATATGAATCTAAATTAATTTCTTGTTCACTTGCTAAAATTGTGACCTTTCTAAAGTATTTATTTATTATGTACGGATGTAATAAGCTTTGTGATCTACTTATTATGAAGTACTTGTCTTTTCCTCATTGTTGTTATAATTCCACATCTTCTTCCTTTTCTATTTTGCACAACTTTCCCAAACACAGTTGCTTACTTACTGTTGCAGAATTGCTAAGCTATGGTTCATGAGCTTTGTGATTAAAGTAATACCCCTAGAAAATAGTTAGAATAAATAAATATTTTACACAGGAGCTTCACCGTTAAATGAAGGGGATTTATCCCATGATTGCCTAGGTTTGTGTGTGTAGCCAAGCATAAAATCTAGCCAATAATTTTTGGTGACTCCACTGGGAGAACAAATAGCGTCGATCTCTGCCTATCACATGAGATTTTTTTAAATGTCTGGCAAATTTATATAAATAAATAATTGACGACTCCACACACACACACACACACACACACACATTTGGTGACTCATGTATTTACTTTTTCTATTATTTCTTTCCAAGGTCAAGCTGGCAAGAATGACATATACTCAAGAATAATGCTCTATAAACAAATTTCATGGTTGTGCAACAACCACAAGCTCTGGTTCCTTGGGGTTCAACTATTGGCCCTCTTACATTGGTTCAATCGTTGTATGAGTTGCCATGCGGATCATGTAATAATTTCCCAAAATTCAATGGCAACGGAAGCAACACCTGGATGAACATATAACTACATTTTTGTAGCTTGTGGAGTTATGGGAGTGCCTCATAAAGATGTATCTGTTTGACTATTCATTGATATGCTTCATGGCACTACCGGAATGGTTTTATCATCTTCGCCCGCATGCATCACCAACTGAGATACTATGAGGACACGGTTTCAAGCGATTTAAACCTACGACATAATTCACATGTTTTGTTAAGCATAGTCGACCTAAATGAAGAAAGAACCACAAGAGCCTATGTGTGATTTCGTGGCTAAGTTCAATAAATTGATCCATAAAATCCTAGCACATGCAACTCTTACTCCTAAAAATATGAAGTGCTTCTTCATCCATGCACAACTTCCTGAAGTGAATTTCTTGCTGAGAAGATCTAACATTCCTGACTTGGTTGTTGCATAGTCAACTGCCATGGAAATTGAAGATGAACTAATCATGGATGGTAAGATTAGAAGAGACTCTCCAAGGCTAAGAATACGAATACTTCTCAAGGTACCACAATTCGTGTGGTTATCCTTCTAACCATGATGTCTTTGAAGCTTCTGGTCACACTAACGATTCATATGATGAGTCAACTGATGACTTCCATATTGGGTATCTGAAATATGAAGAAAATGATTACAAGATTAATGTAGGTGATAACGACTACTTCATGGAAAATGCTAATCTTAGAGGCAGATTCAAAAAATGGAGGCAAACATGTTGCAGATTAGGGCTACATGTACAATCAAAGCACGTAAAATTGGTTTCAGGGTCACTTGTCTATGGGTTGGCCCTATACCAATTTGGTTCAACCCTTTATAGAAGCTGGATTTTATAGTTGAGATGCTTCCCCAAATTAAAAATTGGGCTGACCTAATGGAGGCTCACGAATTTGGTATTACGAAACCATATCAATGGGGCAATTCTCCACTACCATCTTACAACCCTCCCATTCCTCCTCCCTGACATAAAACTCCTCCAAAAGAAGAAATCACACCTTTTCCTTGAGTGCAAGTTTTACAAACTCATGTTGATACCTATTCTACCCCTCCTCTTGCATTCCCAAAATTAGTTTGGGAAGAAAAAAATCAGAAAATCAGTCAAGGAGGGTAGCAAATTGAAGAACCCAACAAAGAAGAACTTACCAAAATTTTAAATAATTGAGTTTGAAACTCAAAACCAATTAGATGCCACTATCCTGGTTGAGCTTCCAAAAGAGGTTGGAAGTGAGAAGCACAAGGAAGTAGGGACCCAAGAGGAGTTTCCCACAGAATTTGATCTTGAAGAGGCTAGTTTCTTATCAGACCTGGAAGATTGTATTGAAGAAGAAGAATCCGCTGAGTTCACTGCTTATGCATTTTCATCGTCTATCTTCTAATACCAAGAGCTTCACTGTATGAAACTGCCACAAATCATCCATGGAGGAAATGGTCAAAGAAGAGTTTTTTGCCCAAATCGGTCTGCATGAGGAGAGCCATGATGAATCAATTACAAAATCAAAAGTCATCATGGAGAAGGAAAAGTCTTTTGTAGAGTTGTTTGTGGAAGCGGAACAAGGATCAGATCGACTTGCATGCAAATTTATTCATGGAAAGGAAAGTCTACAGAATGCCCCCATTCATGGGGATGAGCTTCAAAGAAATGGGAAAATCATGAGGATTAGGCCTTGCCCAATAAGATATTTGGCTAGTTTAGATCCACCCAAGGAGTTGCAACCAGTCATGCTTATTTCAGAGCATGAGGATGAGCTACAATGCACCAAAGATCAACTCGCAGTACCTCTCAAATCCAAATACAAAACAACTAAATGAGGTATTTATTTTATTTGTTGTTGTTGATACTTTGGTAAGAAGGGTGGAGAACTAACTTCAGAATAGTTTTTCACTCTTGCTAAGGACCATGTTCAATACAAAATCAATTACATGGTCTAAGTTTGTAAGGAAAGACAGTTATTTCTCCTTCGCTCTGTAGGATTCGTTTGAGTTTCCTTTGCCTCTAGTTAAAGTAGAGTAGTAGGTTTTTTTTTCAGCAAAATAAGTGCTTGGCACACACTCGCATGTTTCTACTTGGGACACGTATGTTTTTACATGTTTGTATACATTTTTATTTCCATGCTCGTTCACTTTAGGATCAAATCAGATAGTTGGAGTAGTTTATGAGCTTTATTTATAGCTCCACAGATCATTTCCAGCTAGCGGTTATAAAGCAATTCCTATTCGGTGTTAAGTTCATCATAAATTCAAGGAAAATTTTCAAAGGAAAAGATAAATTTCTTCAAGATTAAACTTGACTCCGTAGCCCAATGAACAAGACTTGAAACCAGAGATGTTGGGATCTCATCTCCATTTCTTCCATTCTGGAAGAAATAAAGATGTCCACAGACAAAGCCAATTGGTGTCCCCAAATATTTCACTTAAAAATATTAGGATACCCCTTTTAAATTTTTAGGTCTTTTCCTTGTTAATATTTGCTCAAGATTTCTTCAAGAGGTTGCAAGAGGTTACTTGGTTGCATTTGAAAAATACCCACTTCCCCCAAATGGCTCAAAATCTATATAAGCTAAGTATTTGTCTCATCCGTAATAAGGGTTTTCTAGGTTACTTTACTTTAAAAGTCAGAGTAAGTTCTTACTAAATATTCGGGAAAACGTAACTACTTTGCTTATTTTAAAAGCTTTTATAAAGTAGTTCCTAAAATTTAATTCATGTTGTTTACAATATATTTTGGGTTTTCCAACTCATCTACGCTCTGCTGCAGTGTATTCGGGTTTTCCAACGCTATTGTTGTTGCCGGTGTATTTCTTGTTTTCCAACTCCTTTTTTGTTGCCGTGTATTTTGGGTTTTCCAACTTTTTACTTATCGCCAATGTATTTGTGTTTTCCAACTATTGTTGTTGTTTAGTTGTTGTCCATTTTTGCACCCCTTGCAAAAATTGGACAACTTGAGGAAAATTGGACTTGAGCACTTTCATGGGTCTTCAGTGATGAATATGATAAAATAGGTAATTTTCATGTTTTTGGGGCACTAGGAACCATTTGGATGCAATTTATCTTCTCTCTAGGCTTCAGAGTTCAATACTTAGTCGAGTTGAGTAAAATGGAAAATGGGAAAAAAATGGCTTCAGGGATTCTCTACTATTTTTTCTAACTCCTCAATCCAAGAGAAATCTAAAAAGTTAGAAAAAATCAAGAAAAAATGAAGTTCAGAGTAATGCAAACTTTTGATACAACACAACTGCAAAGTAAAGCTAAAACCTAGTAAAACAATCTAAAAACCCTCAGAGAAGGGAAGAAAGCAAGAGTAATCTGAATAAATGAAGTTACTTTACTTCTAAAAGTAACCCAAAGAAAGTATCCAAAAACCCTCAAAGAAGGAGAGAAAACAAGTGTAATTCAAAGAAATGAATTTACTTTAATTCTAAAAGTAGCTAAGTAAAGTAGTCTAAAAAACCATCACGAAGAGTAAGGCAATAATGGGGGTCAAAACCCTCAAAGAAGAGTAAGGTAAAGAATGGGGGTCAAAATCCCGCAACAAAGAAGTAAGGTTGTAATGGCACTTCGTAAACCTTATTGGCCATAAATCCATATTACACTTGTGATCTACTTATTGTGAAGTACTTGTATTTTCCTTGTTGTTGTTATAATTTCACATTTTCTTCCCTTTTCTAATCTGCACAACTTTCCCAAACACACCTGCTTACTTGCTAAAAAATTTCCATGCTATGGTTCATGAGCTTTGTGATTAAAGGAAAGTAGTTAGAATAAATAAATATTTTACACGGAGCTTCACCGTTAAATGAAGGGGATTTATCCCATGACTGCCTAGGTTTGTGTGTGTAGCCAACAATAAAATCTATCCAACAAACTTGAACTAGTCTCTCTCGGTGATGGCTTGATAGCTCTTTGATATGAACTGGTCTCTCTCTTGTCAAAGACAACCACTTATGTTGTCAATCTACACCTCAAGGATAGTTGGGAAATTTGTGTAAGATCCAATTTTTTGTTCCTATAATCCAACAATATCTCTAGTCCTGAAACTAATCTTCTACTATACCCCGGTAGTCAAGGCTATATCATTTGCATATATGACCTATGATGGCCCTGTTGCACCACTTCCACTCTTTCGATCCTCCAAATATGTCACCACCACTCATAAGATGTCCCTAATCCACTTCCATAGATTATGTACCATCCCCTTGTTACCATACTTATTGAACTGGTGCCTTTAACATTACTTGTGTTGGTTGTTATGGTGGTCTAGGTTGTGTTGGTTGAGATTGTACACCCTATATGATAATATGTAAATAGGCTTATATCCATCTAAACCTCTATGAATGCTCCCTAAAATATATCACATCCTCTAGATGTGATCCTATAAGATAAATGGTTGTGTATGCATTATCCTTGTAAGTCACATTGGTCTAGCTTTGTGCCCACCATGCATTGTACTCTAAAGTGGTCCCTACATCTACCATGTCCATACATGGATCATATGGTATTGCCACCGGTGTCATCTAACTCAATACGGTCATCATATGGATGATTGATCTACCTCATGGGTTTCTCTCCCGGGTTACCCTCTCAAATATATGAATCAAATCCACGAGAAGCCCTTCTGCTAAAATCCAAACCGCCTTTGGACCCTATTTAATATATATCTCTTTATCTTATACGCATGTCGACAATTATATAACAACGTGTCATGATATAATACAAATATAGTTGGTCATTTGCGCCCATGCAATTTGTGGAACCCTATATGACCTCTAAGTTACTTGATCATCTCAAAGCTAATCTGTGACTCTCCTGTAAAATTCCATCTGTTTAAGGCGAGGCCTCAATATCCCCACCTCAAACCCCCATTCATATACTATTAGCTCATCCTGACCTCATGCCACCCTCTCCCCTATGAGCATCTCTACAACAATACGATCCCATGCCATATTTAAATAAATATAGAGGGGACAAGTCCATGATCATCCCTATATCCAATCATATGCAAATTTTTGCGTAATGGAGTGTAGACACCAATTTTTTGTACCCTTGTTCCCCATCCCATGTTCGCTTTGCTTTGTTATCACCTTACACATTCGTACCCCCCTTCCTACTTAAATTTCTTATTTCCTTCTTAAACCTCATTTACCCCTCTTAATTCCTATTATCATATCCTAATCCTAGTTTAATATTATCATTATTTATCCCCCCTAATTATATTTAATTACCCCTAAAAACCTATTCATTATCATAAATTACTCCCATAAATCACCCCATTTATTGTACTCTAGGATTCCACTTACACCCATTCAATGCCCTCTTATCCTCCCATAATCATTTATTCTCCCACGCAAAGCATTAACTCATCCAAAACGACTAAAAACCCAAAATTAGCCCCTTTAAGGCCCCCATTTTCAAAATAAACATCACCTCCATCGGCCAAGTGAATCGTCTTCCACAGGTCATCGATGACCCATCTGGGTCATCGTCGACCTTATTAATATACCTCTACCCCTTCTCTCTCAAGGTTGAAAGATATTGGGTGTTTTTGATATCTTGCAAGCTTGTGTTTTTTCTCTTCTCAGGAGCTAACACCATCAACTTAGAGTTTTCTTAAAATCTTTGCATGCTATCCATTGAGGTTTAAAGATCTTACATTCACTTGGATTCCTTCTTTCACTTTGTCACCTCTTTCTTACAGTTTGTCTTAGAGATCATCTGTTTCATCAAGATTTCTCCCGATCCTCTTCATATCACTTTTCCCATCCATTCAACTCATCAAAATCCTAAATCCTACCCCGGTCATCGTAAACCCAATCTAGTCACCGTTGACCCAATTGGTCTCTTCATCAGATCTACCTTCTTTACATCCTCTTTGTTCCCCCACTATCCCAACATCAAATTTGACTTCCCAAAGCAAGTTCCCGATCTATTTTTGTTTATCAATTGATCAACTTTGCAGTGGTCACCGTTGGACCGTACCAGTCAATCTCAAGTCATCATTGACCCGGCCAGGTGTGATGTTTTTAATCAACATTTACATTATCAAATCTTTATTTCAGCGTCCCTAGATATCATAGATATTTTTATTTTGCATCCATATTATCCATCGCTTATTATATTTTTTTATATGGCATCCATCCCTAGGAGTTATCACTTGTTGAGTGGATGAAATACAAGTATGAAAATGCATAAGGTTTGGGCGCATGGAAGAGAGCACAACTATAACAAAACAAGGGCGCGCTGTAACAATTTGGAAACAAGACTTAGTCATTTTTACGCATAAGGCTATTTTTGGGACGTGGAGTGTTGAGCACGAATTATAGAAGACTTGAAGACTACGCCAAGGCTATTTTAGAGAAGCGAAAGATTAAGCAACATGTGAAGTTTTGAGCTATTAATAGGATCTGTACTAGGAGTTAACTTTAGGAGATCTATTATTAACACTTGCATGCTTTTGTATATTTATGTAAGGGTGCATGAATACTATTAGCATATAGCCTATTTTTGAAGGTGCATGGGCCGTGAAGGGAGAGTCCCCACCCCTATAAATATGTATTGATTTGCACAATTTAGACAATACGTGATTTATTGTAGTGTTATGCTTCGAATTTGTTAGCGCATATGACTCATGGTGACATTATTATGATGTATGAAGCTTTTGTGTTTTATAGTATTTAATATAATGGATCTTTTTGGCTGGATATTGGTATTAGATGTAACTGAACATGGATCTTGTATGGTAAAACTGATTATAGTAATTGTTTAGTTATTCCTTCATATGGTTTAGATCCTAGATATGGTCTACGCATTGTGGTTTACTTGATTATATGTTATGCATCCGAAATATACTTGTAATCATGCTAACATCTTGAACAAGCTTATTTAAGAGGGACTGGTATCCTTGTTTGTTTTGGGTGAGCACTTAGTTCGGTCAAGTGATGTGTCAACACACTTTGGGATTTGTGGGTATATTTTAGGCTACATCAATGGTTCCATTTTGGGACCTCTTTCTCAACTATTTTCGTGGATCTTACATGATGAAGATATATCGGTTGATATTGGCTAGTATTGAAGAGTGGTTAGACGACATAAAAGAAGAGTATGCTTGTATATTTAGCATTGGACTCGAGTTTAACACAAGCACATGGGTTGAACAAAACTTGTATGATGAGCTTTATGAGACTTTATTTGCCATCTTTCCCATAGAGTTCCACAAGTGGCTAGTTACTTACGCGTCTAAGAGAAATTGGAGGTTTCACACGCTTGTTTGGATGTAGGAAGAATTCTAGGCCTTGTATGATGCAAATCTGATTTGGATGCGCTCTGTGGATGTTTGGTTCCGTGGTGTTTTGAATAGCTATATTTTTAGTACGCTGTTTCCACTTACTCTTGCCTAGAAGTTGTTGAGTTCTAGTTTTTCGCAAACCCAGAGGATCTTACTTACGCGGTATTCCTTTGGCAATCAAGATATTGATTGTAACCTTGGATTTGGAAAAGAAGCCTATGGCTAGCTAAATCCCACCATTTATGGTGTAGGAGCAAGTTTGGTAAAGATGGCAGACCTAGCGGTAGAGAGACAAAGAGAAGAAAGGTGACTTAAGTTTAATGAAGCGCATGAGAGGGATCTGATGAAGCAATGAGAGATCACGGAAAGAATGGTGTTGTAGAGGGAGATGGCTCATGAAGGATTTGGAGCTCACGTAGAGGATGTAGAGCTAGAGCATCTGGAACTCCCCCATTTGGGAAAGCATGGTAGAGAACCCTCCTCGGCTTTGGATGAAGGCACGTCGGGAGAGAGATTGTGGACCGTGGGCGTGCATTTGAACCTACCTTGCAAATGGATCATCCACAAATACTATGGGAAGACTTTGTAAGGGTAAACAATCTTGAAAATTTGTTGAGACACAAGGGAAACAGAAGGAGCAACATTAAAATCTCTTCGCACATATGACAGAGGTTGCAGAATCTACCGCTAACCTCAAGAACCCCTAACTTCTAAAGGTCTACCTCATATTGAAGAACACCATGTACCTATCTCTCCAGAAAGAATTTTTATAGCTGAAACCCTTTTGGAGTTCTCCCCTCCTGAAACCTCCACTTCAAAGGCCAAATACAAATCTCCGATTTTACTCCCATACCACCTAGGCGTTGCCATAGGATTAGAACAAAAAGGCCAAAAATATCCATCAACCACACGATCCACCGCCATCTCACTAAATAATGATTTGGAGGTTACAGATGGAAACTTTGAGCCTCAACAAGTGGAGACGAAGCAAGAAGATATTGATACCATAGTTCATGAGCAAGAACAACCCATGAAAGAATAAGAAGAGCAGACTCGAGAATGAAGAGGTAGTTCATGAAGTGGAAGGTCGTGAAGAGAGACAAGAAGAAGAGGAAGTTCAGGAAGTGTATACCAACCAACACCTATAGTTCTAGAATAAGTCATTAAGCAACTAAAATAATAATAAAATATTAGTTGTTGGCCAAGTAATTGAGAAAGTTGTTGAGCAAGCACAACATGATAGTGTGCAAGAAGAAAATGTAACACCATTGCATCCCCAAATTATTATTCATGAAATTATAAGGAACCTGCAAAACCATCTTGTAGTGAGATGGCAACACAGACTATGGGACCAAATATTGACAATTTGATGTTGCAATTGGAAACATACGTTAACAGACTCAAAGGAAAATGGGAAAAGGAGAAAGAAGCCCTCATCTCTAAGCATAAGGAAGAATTAGAGGACAAGGATAAAGAAATTAAGAGGTTGAAGTAGAAACATGAAGAAATAATCCAGGTAGCACATGAAATATTGAAATGCAGGCCCCCATCAAGTGTTTATGCTATCTACTTGAAAGAAAAGATGTTACAACATTTGTTGAGTTGTGGAGCTCAATTACTTCAGTTTATCTTACAATATGAAACTTGTTGGAAAACACAGAACCATCAGCAGTTAGGAGGAACTTCAGACGGTCACCCAGACCAAAGATCGGTTAGCAAGGAGGAAACGACATCGGTTAGGGCTAACCGGCGTCGGTTACCTGTGTGAGGATGTTTTAATTAACTCTCGGGAATTAGATCTATTTTTAGCATTAAAGTATATCTATTGATTGTAATTACATGGCTAAGTGCTCTAAGTTTATAAACGCCTATATAAGCATGAAAGCTAGGGTTTATAAGTAAGTATTAACAAGAATTAAGAACTTGTAAAATTTGGTGAGAGAGAGAATTCTTGGTGATGAAGAAAAATATTGAGAGAAAGAAAGTACTATACATCTGAGAGGTGTGGAAGATTGTAAATCTTCATTGTATATCTTGTCAAAGCTTTGGATAATAGATTGGCTTGTTTCTTGGTGGACGTAACCCACATTGGGTGAACCACGTTAAATCTGGTGTTGATTTATGTCTCTTATTTTGTATATTTCTTCTGGTAGAATATCTGCTTTTATTTGCATGTATGCTTAGATCTGATATATTATCTATACAACCGGTGTGCTAACGCTAACAACTGGTATCAGAGCTTTGTTTGAGGGTTTTGTGTGTTGACAGATTTACTCATAGAAGGTTTTCTAATTGAGTGGGAGCTACAACAATGGCAAAAGAAAACAAATACAAGGTAGAGAAGTTTGACGACCAAAATTATCAATTATGGAAGATGTAGATTGAGGATTATTTGTATCAAAGAGATTTTTATTTACCATTGGATGAGAATTCTAGACCTATGAAGATGACTGATGAAGAATGAATATTCTTGACAAAAAGGATTTGAGATCTATAAGATTGAGTCTGACAGCATCTGTGGCTTCCAATATTACAGAAGCGGCTTCTACGATAAAGTTAATGAAATCTCTTGCTAATTTATATGAAAAACCTAGTGCTTCAAATAAAGTTTATTTGATGAAGAAACTATTTAGTTCTAAGATACATGAAGGTGGATTTGCATTTAGTCATTTGAATGATTTCCAATCTATTGTAAATCAGTTAAAACCAGTTGTTATACCATTTGATGATGAAGTAAAAGTACTTTTATTCTTATGTTCTTTGCACGATAGTTGGTATAACTTGGTAATGCATGTTAGTAATACAACATCTGCTAATAATATTTTGAAGTTTGATGATGTGGTTAGTATAATCTTGAATGAAGAAATTCACAGGAAGAGTATAGAGGAATCATCATCTGGGAATGCTTTGACTATAGAAAGCAGGGGCAGGTAGAAGGAAAGATCTAAGAGTAAGAGTAATGGGAAATCAAAGTCAAGGGATATCAAATCTAAATCAAGAAGTAAGAGAATTACTTGTTGGAAATTTGGAAAGAAAAGATATGCAAATAAATACTATTGGTCAAAAGACAAAGAGAACCAACAACCAGATAAATGTAAAGAAGAAAATCTTGTTGCATCGTGAGGTAATGCAAGATGCTCTTATTCTTTCTTTAGACAATAGAATTGAATAATGAGTTTTAGATTCAGGAGCTTCTTTCCACGCAACCCTTAATAAGGGTTATTTGTAAATTCTGTCAGGCGAGTTTTGGGCATGTTTATTTGGGTGATGATGAACCTTGCATTATTACCGATAAAGGGAAGTTCATTAAAATTGTAGAATGGAAATACATGGTATTGAAAGATGTGAGGCATGTGTCAAGCCTTGGGAGGAATCTTATTTCGTAGGGAATTTAGATGAATGCAGTTGCATGGTTATTTTTACAGGAGACTCTTGGAAAGTCACCAAGGGTGCTCTTGTTTTTTCAAGAGGTAAGAAGGTAGGAACGTTATATTTATCTACTCGTATTATTGTTTCCTTTTCTACATTATCTACTTGATTTAGATGCATGCATGTGACATAACCGGTTGGGAAATATGAGTAAAAAGGAATGCACGAGATCTCAAAGGCTAAGGGTAATTTATCATATCTGAAAGATTTAGATCTTGATTATCGTGTGAGCATTGTATTTTTAGAAAGCAAAAGAGAGTGAGATTTCTCAAATTTGGGGCAACTAAGGAGCAGAGTGGAGCTTGTACACTCGGATGTATAGGAACCAGCTCGGGTAGCATCTCATGGACGATCCCAGATTATGTTACTTTCATTGATGATGCTACAAGAAAGATATAGGTTTATTGTATTAAACGTAAATATGATGTTCTTGAGACTTTTAAAAGATGGAAAGCCCTTGTTGAGAATGAATCAAATTTAAAGTTAAAGTGCCTTATATCTGAAACTGGTGGTGAATACTGTAGCAAGGCTTTCAATGATTATTGTTCAGTGAATGGTATACGTAGAGAAAGAACGGTTCCAAGAACACCGTAGGAGAAGGGTGTTGCAGAAAGAATGAATATGACAATCATGGAACGTACTAGAAGTATGAGGATACATTCTGGATTGCCTTTGCGTTTTGGGCGTAAGTAGTTGATACAACAATTTATTTGATTAATCGTGGGCCTTCAAGTTCACTAGATGGAGGAATACCAGAGGAAGCTTGGACTAGAAAAGAGGTAGATATTTATTTTCTTAAAGTTTTTGGTTTAGAAGCTTTTGTGCATGTTGATAAGGAAAATATGAAAAATTTGGATGCAAAATCCATGAGATGCACTTTCATTGGTTATGGATCAGTGACTTGATTCTTTTTGGGATTTAGAGAATTCTAAAATTATCAAGAGTCATGATGTTGAATGGAATGAAAAGAGAATGTACTGAGGATCAAATTTTGGTACCCAAGAATGAACTAGTTGAGAAGTTTGTGAATGAACATGAACTTTCGATTTAAAAGTATTACCGAAGCGAGGTTACACAAGATGTCGGTGTTGGTTGACACCTAATCGACATTGGTCAAATGAACCGCAGTATCGATTAAAGAATATCCAAACCGACATCATTCATTAGAACTCGACATCGGTTATAGGTGACCGACGCGTCGGTCCATCGTTAGATTCAGATATAAATGTCTCGAGAGGTCCAAATAGAGCCTTCAAGATTACCTCAAACTAGTGTGAGAAGGTCACAAAGGGTAACTAAACCTCCAAAAATATTTACACGTCTATTTTATTTATTATTGATTGATAATTGTGAACCAGAGATATTTGAAGAAGCAATGCAGGATAAGACCCATGTCTAGTGGGAGCATGGCATGGATGAGGAGATGGACTCCTTGGAATAGAACCAAACATGAGATTTGGTTAAGTTGCCAGTAGGTAAGAGGACACTACTAAGAACAAGTGGGTTTACATGATTAAGGAAGAAGATGGTGGACAAAAAAGTTACAAGACAAGGCTCTCAGTAAAGGGATTTACACAGAAAGCAGACATTGACTTTGGTGAAATATTTTCTATTGTTGTTAAAATGACTTCTATTCATACTATATTGAGCTTAGTTGTAGTAGAGGATTTGCATTTAGAGCAACTAGATGTGAAAACGGCTTTCCTTTATGGTGATTTGGATGAAGAGATTTATATGTAGCAGTCGTTTGGGTATGAAGTCAAGGGTAAGGAAAAATTAGTGTGTAGGTTGAAAAAGAGTTTGTGTGGGCTAAAGCAAGCTCCAAGGCAATGGTACATGAGGTTTGATAGTTTTATGCATGAGCATAGTTACTTGAGATGTGAATCTGACCATTGTTTTTATTTCAGGAAGCTTGAAAATGGGAGCTATATTATTTTGTTATTGTATGTGGATGATATGATTATTGTAGGATCTAGTATGCAGGACATTAGTGAGCTTAAGAGAAAGCTAGCTCACACATTTGCTATGGAGGATTTAGGAGCTGTAAAAAGAATCCTTGGCATGCAAATACATAGAGACAGGAAAAACAAGAAATTGTATTTGTCTCAGGAGGACTATATCTACAAGGTGTTAGAAAGGTTCAACATGTAGAATGCAAAACCTGTTAGTACACCTATGGCTGGACACTTTGAATTAAGTAAAGATCAGTGTCCATTATCACATGAGGAGGTCAAATACATGACATGAGTGCCATACGCTTCAATAGTTGGGAGTCTCATGTATGTTATGGTTTGTACCAGACCAAACATTGCACAAGCAGTGGAAGTTATGAGTAGATATATGGCCAATCCAGGTAAAGAGAATTGGAAAGTAGTCTAATGGATACTTAGGTATTTGAAAGGGACATCTAACATGCAGTATTAAGCTTAGTTGCAGTAGAGGATTTGCATTTAGAGCAACTAGATGTGAAAACGGTTTTCCTTTATGGTGATTTGGATGAAGAGATTTATATGTTTGCACCGCTTGGGTATGAAGTCAAGGGCAAGGTGAAATTAGTGTGCAGGTTGAAAAAGAGTTTATATGTGCTCAAACAAGCTCCAAGGCAATGGTACACGAGGTTTGATAGTTTTATGCATGAGCATGGTTACTTAAGATGTGAATCGACCATTGTTTTTATTTCAAGAAGCTTGAAAATGGGAGCTATATTATTTTGTACCTTGTATGTGGATGATATGATTATTGTAGGATCTAGTATGCATGACATTAGTGAGCTTAAGTGAAAGCTAGCTCACGATTTTCTATGAAGTATTTAGGAGTTGTAAAAAGAATCCTTGGCATGCAAATACATAGAGACAGGAAAAACAAGAAATTATTTTTGTCTTAGGAGGATTACATCTACAAGGTGTTAGAAAGGTTCAACATGTAGAATGTAAAACACTGTCAAGATACCTATGGTTTGGACACTTAATATTATGTAAAGATCAGTGTCCATCATCACATGAGGAGGTCAAATACATGACATGAGTGTCATATGCTTCAATAGTTGGGAGTCTCATGTATGTTATGGTTTGTACCAGACCAGACATTGCACAAGCAGTGGGAGTTGTGAGTAGATATATGACCAATCTGGTAAAGAGCATTGGAAAGTAGTCCAATGGATACTCAGGTATTTGAAAGGGACATCTAATATGTAGTAATTCATGGAGGTTCAGATATTTCATTATGTGGCTATGTTGATTCGGATATGGTTGGAGATCTGGATGGTAGGAGGAGCACTACTGGATATATTTTCACAGTAGGTGGGATGACAATTAGCTGGATTTCAAGATTGTAGAAGGTTGTGGCTTTGTCTACTATAGAGGCAAAGTATTTTGTAGCTACGAAACTAATAAGGAGATGATATGGATGAGTATGTTCATTGAAGATTTGGGAAAGGAACAAGGTGATTGTAAACTATTCAGTGATAGTCAGAGTGCAATTCATTTGGCAAAGAACTTAGTGTTTCATTCGATAACAAAACACATTCGGTTGAGGTATCACTTCACCACGACATGTATGGGAGGATGGAAAATTAAACTGGAAAATATTCATACGAGAAAGAACCTTGCGGATATGTTAACAAAACTATTAACAAAGAAGAAGTTGGAGCTACACCCCACTTCTATGGTCTTCGAGTATGAGACTTCAAGAGGAAGAAATAGAGCTAAGGAAGGATCCAAGAATGATGTTGTATAGGTATGGTTCATAATTAATCTCCAAGTGGGAGATTGTTGAGTTGTGGAGCTTAATTACTCTGTTTAGCTTGTAATGTGAAACTTGCTTTGGAAAACACGAGAATGTCATCGGTTAGGGGAACCGACATTAGTCACCCAAGACCGGCATCGATTAGGCAAGGAGGAACCATCATCGGTTAGGGCTAACCGACATCGGTTACCTATGTGAGAATGTTTTAATTAACTCTCGGGAATTAGATCTATTTTTAACATTAAAGTATATCTATTGATTGTAATTACATGGCTAAGTGCTCTAAGTTTATAAATGCCTAAAGAAGCATGAAATCTAGGGTTTATAAGTAAGTATTAACAAGAATTAAGAAGAACTTGTAAAATTTGGTGAGAGAGAAAATTCTTGGTGATGAAGCAAAAATATTGAGAGAAAGAAAGTACTGTACATCTAAGAGGTGTGGAAGATTGTAAATCTTCAGTGTATATCTTGTTAAAGCTTTGGATAATAGATTGGCTTGTTTCTTGGTGGACGTAGCCCACATTGGGTGAACCATGTTAAATCTGGTGTTGATTTATGTCTCTTGTTTTGTATATTTCTTCTAGTAGAATATCCACTTTTATTTGTATGTATACTTAGATCTGATATATTATCTATACAACTGGTGGTGTGCTAAACCCAACAACATTAACTTTCTCGCATTAATTGTGACATGTAATATGACATCAACTTAGATAAGATATTATTTACTTTATATCATAATAATACACATGAACTCCATAACTTGTTATGTGAGCTTTATTTGCACAACTATGCCCTTTATGATGCATTCAGATATTGGATTCCAATTTTGTATATTGGAGATGTCCAAGTTAAGGCCATGTGCTCTTATTTTTCAAATGAGTTAGACAAATCCAAGTAGATGGAAGAGTATAGACATTTGGAGAAGTTCCAACCATTGTTTGTTAGGGTTGAGGCCACAAAATCTAAAGAAATTACAGAGCAATATGAAAAATATATAAAGAAGAAGGTGATAAAAAGAGAGTGTTGCAAATGAGGACAATAACCCACACAAAAGTTAGAGAAATGATAAGGAACATGGGATTCATGTTGTACAAGCATGCCTAAAAGAGATGCACTCCTATCCCAACATAATGCCAACTTTGAAAAGAGTGAACACATACATTGAGATAACTAAGGAATGTGAAGACAACTGGTTTCCTATAGGCTATCATCCACAAATTTTTCATTTTCCAATACCACCATGGACAGTGACTTACCACTCAGTAAGAGGATATAGGACATAGTTTGGATCAAATTCATGAGGAATGGTGGCTATTTCTTGTCAGAGGAAGAAGGAACAAATACCCCAATTGATTTCAAAGTGCGAATGTAGTTTTCAAAGCAAGAGATATGAAGCCCTTGAATGAGGACATTTAAGAGATTAAGCCTAGGGGTGTGATGAGTTGTGTTAATTTCCTTTATAAACAACTCATCTTCTATATTTTGATCAAGCCATTGTAGTTATGTCCATGTATTTTCCAAGTACATTACTAAACATTACCATTACAACCTTGAACTTGTGGCATAATTACTAATTAATATAGTTATATCTAGTTATCTTTATTTTGTGGTATTTTGTGTGCATTTATTCTTATTATCCCAATAATTTGTTTGAATGATGATATGTGTGATTTCACTCTTGGTTGTAAGCAATTTTCCATATGCAGCGAAGGAACCATCCGCAACAAAAGGACTTGTCTGCAACGACCCGTCCGCAACCAAAGGAGATAGCTACAACAAAGAGCCCACATTATGAAGATATTTTGGAAGGCATGAAGAATGAAACTCAAGTCTGTATGTGCCACTGAAGAAGTAGTTACAACTGGAACGTGTAGAACTGGGAGACAACTCAACCTTTGATCTAGTCATTCATTGCAAACTAGTGAAGAATTGATTGATTGAGTTAACACATGATCAAAGGAACCTGATTGATTACCGAATGTTTTAATGTGTTTATTAATTTGAATACCTTTTATGATTTTTGTAACATGTGTTGAATATCTCGTTTTTCTGTTAAAGATCTTTGACTTACCCTATCAAAGATCTTTCACTTAATTTGTTGAACTCTTCTTCTTCTCATGTCTTGTTGTAAATAAGAAGTATAAAAAAAGGGTCAATGCTAGTAACAAGATAACGAATAGAGGAGATATAGATAAAATTCATTCATAGTTTGATTTAGAAAAGAGCTTTCTTTGTTCCTTGATGTAACGTTTTTGAAAATTCAATAAAGATATGAGTTATGTTTATTAGTCTCTAGTTATAGAATTTAGGAGGGATTAACACTCGAGTCGGGCCCACTCATGCGGTTTCTAAAGCCATCTATTGTTTTATTGTCTTATTTCATTACGTGTTTGTTTACCTAGGAACAATTTACTTTTTGTACCTACATTCTGAATCTATGGATTTGTCTTAGTGATAACATTTAGAAACCATTCATTTCAGTTCTAAGTTTTTTTACTTTCAACATTGTTGTGATAGTTATTTATTTCCAACCTCCTAGATCTATTGTAACTGTGCATATAACACTGGCAATATTTCAAGTTTACGTCCCCTGGTTGGATGATTAAATGACTATAACTCAATGTACAACATACTAATTGTTGCAAGTTGATTTGCACCTCCAAATGTCCCACTAGTTTGCATTACAATAACGATTCATAAGGTTTACTTTTCAAAATATCATTCAACAAAATATGTGGTATTCCAACCTGTACCCATCACTTCCCATTTTCACAACATTAATAAATACATATAATCAAACCACCCATAATAGTAATATCCATGATATTTCAACTTCATTGCATACCGAGGACAAGCCAACCTGGGATGTATTAATCTTTCAAGATAATCAAATATCAAAAGCAACTTGATCAAAAAGTATTATTAATAATCCTTCGTAACCTTAGTTCATGAAAAGGAGAATATGGTACACATTCGTTGCGAAGGCCATCTCTCCGAGTGAGGATGCACTTGATAAGTCATGTTTTTTTAGTGATTAGTGATTATTCATCAACCGTTCACATACATATGAGACTTGTATCAAGGAATCCAACCTTACAACCCAATCCCATTTAAATAATGTGGAAAGTAACAATATCAAACATGACACGATTTCAATCTCCAAGAGCTCTTTATCAACACAACGAGCTTGACACAAAGATATGGTTTTGGCTCTCACGGGTCCCACCCAAATTTTTGACTCGTGAGTTGGGTTCTTTTTCAAAGGAATAACGAGCTTACGCATAGGCCGAGAAATGGTCGGTCAAAAAAAATAGAAATCACAAAGCAACTACCCATCACACCAAATGGGTTTTAAACCATTTAATCTTTGATCAAACCCCTTTTTAAATCACCAAAATCCTTAGATAACAATATTTATTTTCCATACAACATTCATAGTCCTGGGTTATATATTCCCAAGTTAATTAATACTATCTAAAGGTTAAGCTTTGTTGTCACTTAATGGTTTTTTCCATATACACAGAATGACCGGAATACAAAGACCGTTGTAATTCCAAATGGTGAACACAAAATATGAAAAACATATTAAGAAAAACAATTTCAAATGCACAGTCGAGTGCTAAGTAAGAAAGAAAACTATGCTAAAATCCCCTGATTTGAGGCTTTATAAACTCATAGCTATCATGCAAACTTTTTAACATTCAACCAATAGAGATTCCACTATTTTATAATAAAATAAGGAAGTAAGGAGAAAAATGTATTCATGCTTGCGAGTAAGTAGATCTCAACAACTCTTCCATTTTTCCTTGTAAAACGACTTTGCAATTACCTAAACAACCCAAAAACTACTCCTAATGCTTCCAGGCTCAAGAAAAATAATGACGCACATAAAATAAACCCACTATTAAAGAAACCCATTCCACGGTTCTAAATAAATGAAGATAAATATTGCAGGATTGGCCATGGTAGCCTCCTCAAATATCTCTATGGAAATAATTCAATAAAATTATATGCGCTGATTTCACAAAAGTGTAGTTTGAGGGGGAAGGAACTCAAAGTTGAAAACAAATTAGCAAAAATAGAATGCAAACATGCTAGAAGGTAGCTTCTCCAAGAAGCTTTGAGTCCCCCAAAATCTGGTACATGCATTTATTCCGGCCAGTGCCACTTCGTGTCTGATTAAATTGTTGTCACACTCCAACTCTCTCCCTAGATTTGGTGGTTAGAGAGTGGTTTAGAAATAGCAACCCAACTAAGCATATGCATGGGTCTTCCATCGACTAAATTAAATAATCAAATTTAAACCTTTAAATCTTATAAGGTGTGGTCAGTGGACCACTTTAACAAAAAAATTAATGTTTATCAATATTATCAAAGTTAACTGGATAAACAATGATAATGTTAATCAAACAAAGCCTTCTTCATGGTTTGCATGGAATTATATTTCAACTGGTCCAAGGTTCGAGTTATAACTCAAGATACCAATTACAAATTAATTGCCAAGATTTGCATGGGTCGGTTCTATGACCTAATAAATTATTAATTATTCCATGCACCTCTATCATGGTCAAAGGCTACTCCTTAACTTTTGGTAGTAGCTAAGAAGTATAATATAGACTATATCAACAAATAAAAATTGATAGTGGTCAAATACCAAATAAAATCAATGAAATGTAAAGCAATGTGCATGGTGATGATTTACATCAGAAATCAACAATAACCTTTATCAAGGTTGATTTGAGATCCTTTAAAAAATGATTTCCATCTTTACTTGGTAACAATAAATCAACTAATCCCATGCAACTCGATAACAATCTAATACTACTTCAATATATTAGTCACCATCAAACAACCAAATGTCATATGTCATGGTCAAGTTATAAGTAGCTAATAAACCAACCAAGATTGTATATCCAATTTAACATTCTTCAAACAATATAACTGATTGAATTTTCCTTTCGATAATAATAATTACCTAGGAAACCTTTACTTTTACCTTGATGATCCAAAATTTTACCTGATCCAATTAGAGGCCCTCTCATAGTTATATGATCAATGATCATCACATTATCAAAAGAAGTTAGTAACTTCTATCATTTATTATTTTCACATAACGAAATGATACTTCACAGCTATGTATAATTACATCAAGCAAGAAGAATATGCCATAATATGAATAACATGTACATCACCAAGTCATATGTTCAAACATCAAAATCATCACATATAACCAACAAGTTAGAGTACTTTCTAACAAGTAAGTACAACAATGAACATGTATATCACCATGTATAAAATTATTCACATACAACGAGATGAAGAATAATCATACCAACAAGCACAACAAGAATGAGTTACGACTCAATAAATAGTATGTGATCGCAACGTGACGAGTACAGGTGCAATGATATATATATTTCCTTGTGGAGGTATGTGCATATGTATAACTGCAGATGCAACCTCACGTCATCAGCGATCACCTTGCTCCTATTGGCATTTATTAAACCATAACTCATTTTTGCCTCTTAAACATAATGAAAAAGCGGGATGTGACAGTGGTGATGGTGAAAGAGTCTTGAGTGGTGAAATTCGAAAGAGGTCACAGTTATATTTTATTGGTCTTGCGTAGTGGGTAGTAGTTTATTTAGAATTGGTAGTTCGTTGTAGAAGAATTAAGAGGTGGAAATGTTTTTGCTTTGTTTAACTTGGAAATGTCGCATATGACTCAATAGGAGGAGGCAATGAAAAATGGACCTTGAGAGGTGGTTGTTTAGTTAGATTGGGTTGAATAGGCGGCATTTGACTAGCCGAAGAAGGCATATAAGAAATGATGGCATGATGTTTATGAGACATAGGAGGATCACACTTAGGATCCCATATGGATGTAACATTTGTAGATGGGCATGCAACAAAATTTTGTGCAAAGTGAAGGAGATAAAGCTTTGACACTCAAGATGTTTGATTCTTCATTATAAAGCATAGCAATCATTGTCATTATGTCCATTGATTCAATGACAATTTAAATATGGATGAATTTGATATTTTAGAAGCTGATAAGGAGGATATTAATAAGTAGATGGCAAGTTGATCAATTGACGACTAAGGAGATCAATAAGAATATCATGTTGTTTAACATTGCGATCAAATGCGAGACGCTCCAAAGTAATGCAAGACTTGAGGCTCACTGATATGAGCACATGTAGAAGACATAGAATGAGGATGAGAAGAAGAACTAGAATGAGCTTGAGAAGCATCCTTAAGATGTTGGATTTTAGATTTAAGAGATGTAATCATGGATTCCATAGCCTAAAATTTGTCTTGAAATAAAGAATGTCAAGCTTGAATTGATGTGAATTTGGATTGATTGCATGGAATAATAAGACGAATAGACTCATCGGATAGATGATCAAAAATATAACTCATTTGATTGGGTGGCATATCTTTAGGGAGAAATATGGTGTCTAGGATTTGTGAAGAAGCGCTGCGAGGTGGATGCATTTGAAGTAATCCAGACATAAAGAGATTTGACTAACCTTAGGAGCCATGATATAAGAGATGAAAGAAGAAAAATGAGAATCCAAGCGTGTTCGAATGAGTCAAATTCACCAAATGATTAAGAAAATATTGAAAATAAATAGATGTTAAATCTAAATATGTACCCAAAGAACAATGAATAAATAGTTAAGTACAAATTTGACCCAAGCAAGTAAGCTAATAAAATATGAAACCCTAGTTCAGTAAAATGAGGAGATAAAAGAACTTAGTTGATTCGTAATGATGTCGAAGCTATATCGAAATGAAAAACTACTAGAATCTGGAACTTATAACATTGCACATGAACCTACAAAAAAATGCAAGTGTCGAAATGTTAGGACCAGAGCGCCTACGCAGGTTGAGAGTGCTCAGGGCACCGAGACCTATTCAGGTGTCTGTGACTACTTAGAAAGCTTGTGAAACCCAATTTACAGAGGTCATGAGATGTTCACTTGGTTATCACCTTTGATCGTATTTATGTTGTTGCACTTCATTGTTATTCTCCTGAAACCTACAATAAGAAAGAAGCACTTGCAAAACCCCCAAACTACATCAAATCCCAAAAAAGAAAGATGAAAAATGGGAGGTCGAACTATCCTTGACTATCAACAAAGTGAACTTACGATCGAGCATTGCACTACATTGCAGACCCCATGTAGTTCTATGTGTGTGTGTGTGAAGAAATCGTGCCCTAGGTGGCTCTTGTTCTAGAAGAACTTAATAGCGAGTAATAGCTAGATGTAGAAAATGTAGACATATGTGTGCATGGAAAAATGATTTTCCCTCCTATGAAGTGTATGTAGAAGAATGTAGTCCCTTGCCCTTGTGTGGATGCTAGATGGATGCTTGAATGCTCTTGTAAATGCCTTTGGATGCAACCTTAGGTGGTGATAGTAAATGCTTAGTGTTTTGTCCTTTATTATTGCCACATAACTTTATATTTATATGATTCCCTTGCTCCAATTTCGTAATTAACCACTAAAATGTTGACTAGTAAAATCAAGATGCCCAAACATCTAGAATAGACCCAAAAGATGTGAGAACAATATAAAGAGGTTGGGGGCAGCCAGAGGGGACGGTAGCTCCTAAGTACTGTCATCCCTGGTTGGGCAATCGATGTTTAGAGTTAGAAATGTCAAACTATGAAAATAAAGACTAGGCAAGAAGGTGTGTAAGACCAAGAAGGAAAATAGAAAGAAAGCAAAGAGGCCCAAGATAGTGGTCAATTAGTACTTTTCTTTCTTAGGAATCATATGAATAGTGGTATGTGTTCAGGACTAGATAAAGACCCAAAGTGCATGATTTAATGTTTACACACTCCAACAAAGGGCGTGAATGCTCTAAGTAATCAACAAGGAAAATCATGCATAGAATAAATAGGTTTACTCATTCTCATAGATTAAAAAAGGGTACATATGGGAGTGTTGCGTAACTCCCATTCTTAGATAACCATTCCCTTCATGACGGGCAGAGGAGTTACGATTCCAAAATGGAATGTAACTCCTATGATGTCACTGAGGCATATGACAGTGACTGATTCTATGATTGAATCTTCCATGTGTCATGTGACTCATATGACCTATGATATCACCTAAGTGAGATGACTCACCATGTGAGTTGGACAAGACCCCGAGTGATGACGAGCAAAGTCACACACACCAACACCCCCCTTTTTTCTAATCTTAGGTAGAGGACATGGTAGGTCAGAAAAGAAAGAGAACTCTCCTAGACAACTAAGAAAGATGTGTCAATGTGACTTAATAGCTAAAGGCCTCATAAACTACCCATATACAAATGAAATATTTCTAGAAAAGAAGAAGAGGAGAATAAGACAAGAAATCTCGAAGAAGATGGGCGGCTACAAAAGACCTGACCCCAAGAAGAGACTGCAAGTGAAGAAACTTCACCTCAGTGAAGGGCTTGGTAAAAATGTCTTCAACCTAATCAAAAGTCTGACAATACTACAAGTTTATGATGTCTTCATGTATCATCTCTAGAATGAAATACATGTGGATCTCAATGTGCTTTGTCCGATGATGTTGAACTGGATTTAGAAAAATTGATATGTTTCTCATGTTATCATAGTAGATGATAGTAGGCCACTAAATGTAAATACCAAACTTTGTCAAGATTCCTTGGAGCCAAATAGCTTCCATGACAACATTAACTTATCCTTTGTACTCTACCTTTGTAGATGATATGGAAATCACATTCTGCTTATTACTAGACCAAATGACATGACCCAAGCCAAGAGAGAAATTGTAGCTCGAGCTAGATTTTGGTGATCTAGATCACTAACCCAATCAGATTTTCTATATCCAACCAAGTCAATCTCGGTCGCTCCTAGATAGTAAATGTCATTTATATGAGTGCCACAAACATAGTGATAGATACTCTTTGAAGATTTGAAATGTAACTCATGCGGCTCCTGCATAAATCTAGACAAAATCCCAACATTATATGAAACATACGGACACGTGTGAGTCAGGTAAATCAATCTCCCTGCCAAATGTCGATAAAGGGTACCATCAACCATAAGATTAGAGCAATCAAAAACTAAATTAACCCCTGAAAGGAAAGGAGTAGGAGAAGGCTTACAATCAGACATGTGAAACCGAGCTAACAAATCAAGCGAGTGCTTAGGCTGTCAAAATCACACTTCTCGAGTCATATTAGGAAATTTGAATCCCAAATAAGTAATGAAGAAAGCCAAAGTTATACATATAGAACTTGTTGGCAAATGAAATATTCACAAGATGGATGATAGAGGAAGAGCTTCTGTGATAAAAAGTCATCAACATATGTAACGAGGATGAGCATGGAGTTATCCTATCACGAATGTAAACATTAGGGTCAAAGTGACAAAGAGTAAACCTCGATGCAAGTAAAAGGATTCCATCTTGGCATACTAATCCGAAGGGGCTTGTTCAAGTCTGTAGAGATACTTCTTTAACTTATAAACAAGAGAGGGATCGTGGACATAACATAGTGGTTGTTCCATGTAGATCTCTTCCTCTAGATCCCCCATGAAAGAAAGCACTCTTAATTTGCATTTGGTGGACTTCCCATTTGTTCAAGGCAACGATGGTGAGGGTTAGTTTTATAGAAGTCATCTTTGCATCTAGAGCAAAGATTTCCGAGTAATCAACCCCATCTACCTACCTTAACTACAAGTCATGATTTAAACTTCTCAATGTTCCCGTCTACACCATACTTTATTTTTGTAAACCTAATTACACCGAATGATATTTATTCCTTTCAAAAGAGGGGTGAGATCACAAGTATCATTCTTTATGAGTGAGGAATACTCCTCATCCATAGTAGAATCCCACTCAGGAATCCTAGAATCCTCTTAGAAAGACTGAGGGTCAGAAGAAGAGGTGAAGAAGGAGGGAGGTCCAACGAACTTTGAGAGACTCTGTCTCTTGTTCGAAGGATCTCCCATCCATTCTCCAATGCTCTGCAAGGTCTTCCTAGCCCAATGAGGATCAAGAGGAGGATCAAAGCTAAGAGTACATAGATTATTCACTTAATTGAAATGAGACATAGTCATCATCATCACTACTCTTAATCGAAAGAATCTAAAACATGAGGGTTGGGAGCAACAAGAGAATCGGGAAGAGGATCAAGCATAAGAGGGGGCCCACAATACTCATCATCGAAGAATCATAATCGAGAGAGGGAAAAAGGACGTTGTGAAAAGAGGAAGTGTAAGTCGATGATGAATCATCAAACTTCACACTTCTCTTAATATATAACCGATGAGTATTAGGGTTCAACAATTCATATCCCTTCACGCCATTAGGATGCCCTACAAAGATGCAAGGTCGTGATTGTAGTTCCATAGCCATACGTCTCTTATTGGGAATCTGGTCCATATCATTTGATCCAAAGATGTGAAAGTTCTTAACATCAAGCTTGCATCTAAACCAAAATTCAAAGGGTATCATCCCTCTTACTACCTTGTGTGGAACACAATTCTGAATGTAGCAAACACAATTCACTACTTTGGCCCAATAATGTGGAGGAAGATATTTTGATTGAACCATACGTGTGGCCATCTCCTTAAGCATTCAGTTATTTCATTCTGAAACTCTATTTTCGAAGGGTTGTAAGAAATTGTGTGCCGCAAAGCAATCCCTTCGAGGCATAGAAGCCATAGAGCATGTTTCCCACATATTCACCTCCATATTCCGTTTGAAGAACCTAAATAGATCTTTCAACTTGTTTCTCAACAAGAACCTTAAAGTCCCGAAAGTGATAAAAAACTTCATACTTTTTCTTAAAAAAATACACCCAAGTGTAACACAAAAAAACATCAATGAAGGTTAGAATGTAGAGTGCTCTAGTAAATGGAGGAGATGGGGATGGGCCATAAATTTCACTATGAACAAGATCCAAATGATGAGATTCTCTCTAGGCTTTTCCTTTACTAAAAATTTATTTGGGGTACTTCCTAGGGGCACAACCCTCACAAAGACCCTTAGAAAATTTGATGTGGGGCAAGCCATAAACCATATCATTTTGTCTCAACTACTCAAGGTAACAATAGTTAAGATGGTCAAAATGCTCATGCATATCTTGTTGACCTTAGCTACATGAGTAAGTAAGCAAGTGGGTGTCGAATCAAAAGTAAAGAGGGAGAAGATATACAACTTGAAATGGTGATCCACCTTTCCCTCAACCATGGTGGAGTTAGAGTGAAGCTCACGTATAATCACCGAGTTAGGAAAAAATTCCGCTCACATTCCTTCACCAAGGTGATTGATTTGGTAAACTAATATGATATTGGTAGAGAGATTAAGAACATTCAACACTTGGTTAATCGTTGCTCCACCTGCCCATATTTACCGATCCACTAATGGAAACCGACACCCTATTATCATCACCTAACATGATCTGGGACATGTGACATAGCTCGATTCTATAGAACTCAACGTGCAAAGATACCATGTGGTGCAAGTAATCGATATCAATGATCCACATCTATGAAGGAGCGACTCTAGCTACAAAGGACTTTCCTTTATTCTTCTCGATTTAGACTCCTTTGTTTTGGAAGATTCGGCCTGAAGCATTTTGTTTGATCAAATCGAAACACCTATCTTATTTTTGTCAAGTTAATGAGTTAGGTGATCTATTTATTTTCTCCTACATTGATGTTATTCAAGGTCAATCTTCTTGCAATAAGAACACTTACACTTTTCCTTCTTTGCTTTGGGCTCAGAAGAAGAAGTGTTAGTGGTGGGTTTGGTTTGGGTTTGGTTGGTCTTGGTTTCCTTCTTGGGTTGGTCCTTTTTCTCTTTCTTCTTTCCTGTTTCTTTTCCTTTCCCTTACCATTACTTGCTACAAGGGCATGTGAATTAGATTTGAGAGTCCCCATTTGAATGAGTTTTTCTTATTCTTGAATGAGTTGGGATGAAAAACTACCAAATGAGGGTGCATTTTCCAAAATCTTGTCAATAGCTTCTTTCATGGCATGGAAGGTAAAAAAATACAAAGTATTTGGGGGACATAAGTTAGAAAGAATCGACAAGCTCAAATGGGCATCTTTTTTCTCAACTCCACATTCCTTGAAGAGAAATCTAGTGTGGAAAAACTTAGAGAAGAATTCGTGTAGGTTATCAAAGTTGTTAGGAGTTAAGCCTAGCGATGTGTTCCCTAACTCATGCACTCTCATGTCATCTTTTTTTCCAAACATCTTGTTAAGAATTTTCTAGGCTCCATCGGGTGTATCATAAGACTCAATGTGGAAGAGAAATTCGGTAGAGATGAACATATATATAAGACCCAAGGCCTCATTGCATCAGTTTAACCACTTATATTTTTGGGCTCATCATCGAGTTCGGTCTCTACTCCCATCGTGATGCGAAATAACCTTTACCCCTTAGTTTAATAATTATCTTAAATTTCCATTCAAATAAATTAAACAACGTAATAAAAGGAACTAAAACAACATCCATCATGAAGAGAGAGAAAGAAGAAATGAAGAAAGAAAGAAAGAAGCACAACCACCCTACAATAATATTATCACCCCCTTGTTTGTGGCACTTTATAATTTATTGCGTTGATTACAATCAAGTGTAAATGCGTATTTTGAAACAATCGGTCACTCACCTTGTAATCAGTGTAATACCACACAAGTGTGGATACCACAATCCATTTTTACTTATTACAATAGTTTGAAATCGCAAGTAAGCACAAAACAATGCTAAAATAAGAATGAGGGAGAAAAACACAATCATGTGTTAAAATTAATGTCTCGCATCACAGCAGAATCCCCTTTGTCACAAGGCTATGACACATGCGCTCACTAGCCCACAAGTAATAAAAGGAGCGATACAATATAAAAGGAACTCAAAACGAGCCCACGGGACCTCTAGGACACAAGAAAAGCTCCCGAAAGGAAAAAAAGAGGTTCAAAAGCACTACACACTTCAACACAAATTATCGATAAAAATGTCTAATAACACTTTGCTTTTCGTAATTTTAATTTTCTTGATTAACTTAATTTTAAAAATTAAAGGGAAAAACAACTAATTAAACTTAATTAATCACTAGTTATTAATTTAAACCTCCTAAATTAATCCTAAATGACCACCTTTTAAATTAAATACTAGGTCCTAAATTAAAATAATACCTAATAACATTAATTACCTTCTTTTAATTAAAACCCCACTTTAATTATTTAAGACTATACAAGAAAACTTAAGTTAAATATTTTTATATGCCTAAGCTTTTAAAAAACAAGACGTAATTTAAAATGAGAAGGCAAGCTTATTGAAAGGGGAAAGGCATGGTAGGTGGCCTACTCTGGGAGACAGAGCGGGCTCGACATGTGGGTCGAGTGGGTGGAAGCAAAGGCATGGATCGAGGGAGCCCGAGTAACGTTGAAGCTAGGTGGGAGACTTGAGGATAAGCAAAGAAAATGAGTGTTGAAATGAAATGACCAGGGTAGTCGAAAGCGAGGGGAAGAGCGACACAACGACCAACGTAGGGTTCAAGGTTCGAGTATAGGCCATGAGCAATGGGGCGGGAAAACAAGGAAATGCTCCAAATGAGCCAACCCAATGAGTAACATGGAAGAGGTCGGGCAGAGCAAGGATCCGGAGTGGGCCGAAGTGAACTAATGACTCGTGGAGCCAACAGAGAACCGAACCCACAAAACATCGAACAATTCTTGGGAGCCGGATAGACAGACCGACAAAACAAAGTACGGACACACAACAAGGGTTGATATCAATGAGAAGAGAAAGATCTCGGGTAAAGAAAAGCAAACACAAGGACCAAATCTCTTGCCAAGGACAACTTGAATCACCAAACAAAACCCAACTCGAACTAGCATGCACATGGGATAAGAATGCAAAACAATCCGTAAGCGAGCGGACTCAATTGAGATTAACTAGCTCGCAGTGGAACTCTTCGAGCTCAGAGGATCTTGTCGGTGCCAGGATAAGGGATGAGTAGATAAGGAAAACTAAAAAGCAAGACATTATAAGAAGGAAGGCAAGGGAGGCCAAACAAAAAAATTCCAAGAAAATTGAAACTTTAAATGAAAAATACATTTTATAAAACTAGAAATGAGCCTACCTCAAAATTAGCTTTCCCTCTAAATTTAGCTGCAACTAGCTAAATCTAGCAGAGAAACCCCTTTAAAATTACACATGCAAAAACCCAAGACAACACAAACTCCAAAAATGAGACTGTTAAAACCAGTTAGCAAGATTCTAAAAATGATCAAAAACTTGCATAAGAAGCACTAATAACGAAACCGAAAGTAATTAGCAACTAAAATAGAATGAGTGCACATTTACCAAACAAATTCTCTGATACCATGTGATATTTTTCTACAAGGATCAATACGGAACCCCGTGCACATCGAAGAGGTTACACTCCAATGGTGACGTGAACACTCCAAGTAATCAGCAAGTGAAATCAAACAACAAGGAAAATCATGCATAGAATAACATGTCTACTCATTCTCATAGATCAAAAGAAGGGTACATATGGGAGTGTTGTGTAACTCCCATGCTTAGACAATCATTCCCTCCATGAGGGAAAGAGGAGTTACGATTCCAAAATGGAATGTAACTCCTATGACATCACTGACGCATATGAATGACAAAATCTATCATGTGTCATATAACTCCTATGACCTATGATCTCACCTAAGTGAGATGACTCACCATGTGAGGTGGACAAGACCCGAGTGATGACGAGACAAGTCTCACACACCAATAACAACCTCATTTTGTGTGTCTTGAACAAATATAGGGCTAAGATTAACCCCACATCCTACCCCAAACTATACACTAGGTTAGTGAAGACATGCTCATGTGATAACATTTGCATTTCTTCTTGCATAATTACCATTGATGGAGCTTGTTCATTAAGAGTCGTAATAGTAGTAGAAGTTTCTTGTGATGCGAGGATGGGGTAAAGTGTCTACTACCTGGATACTTTTGAAACTTGGGCCAACATCTTTAATCACGGAGTTGCCTCGATAAGGGTGCATTTGTGTCCGCTTCAACAAAGAGGTAGAGCCACCTTTTCCCTCTTGTTTTATACAAACTTCTTTGTTGTTGGCTCCTCCTCTACCTCTTTTAGAGTAGGGCCCAAGACTATATTTTTCCTTGGCTACTTGGGTGAAACACCCCCCCTCATTCTTTTTCCTATGACAATTGCTTCCTTTTGAGTAGGGGTTGATGTACCATCCTATTTTTTTCCATGAGGAAAGGCCTCTTTTGGCACAAAAGAAGTATAGGGTGTTGCTTGAATAGGGGTGGCTTGAGTAGTTGGAGCATCCTTCATTGCTCTTTACAACATTTCCTTAGTCTTTTATGTTAACTAGGACATAGAAGTCCCATTCACCATTAATTGGAAGATTAAATATACATTCAATGCATTTGCTTAAGAGCCAGAGAGAGAGATGAAATAGTGTTTTTAAATAAATTCTACGGAGTAGAGAAAACCAAACTCCTTCCTTGTGTGATTTCTCAAATGTTGGAGACATTCATGTTATAATTGCTGAAACATATTCACTAGCTTCACAAAACTGTATTTGTTTAAGCCTAGTCACTCTAAAATGCTTATCAGGAAAGAGTAAAATAGATAAATGTCTATCTAGTATTTATGTAATCTCGGAGGCATGGGAAAATACAAGCTCAACACAAGAGAGTCCCCTTTTTCTCCATTGATAAGAGAGTTAACACTCTCATTCCCTCAAGTAAGCAACATTTACAATGGTGTGAGAAGCACTAAAAGGAGAATATTGAATCCCTTAGAAAAAAATGTGCTATTTGATGATAGTCACCGCTAGATTGGTAAGGGTGGTAACATGACTAACAACAAGGCATGAGAGACCAAAAAATTTACACAATCAAGCAAAAGAATGGTGTGAAGAAGAGCTAGAAAGGGAACTACTGGAACTCAAGGTTTCATAGTGAGAGAAATTTCAAAACTAACAATTACTTACTATTTGAAATTTGGTAATTATTTTTCGCTTGAAATCTAGAGTAATAATGGTTGTGAATGTGCAAGAAATAGTGCATCAAGAGCATTGTGTTCATCCATCAAATCACTGACAAACACTATTTGGGATCCTATGTTAAAAGGTGAAATGCCTATCGACGAATTATAAATAAGGCGTGAGAGAAATGAGTGAAATCTTGTCATTGAGTATGTCAAAAAAATGGATGATTTTAAAGTTGATGTCCATTTGATTATCATACATGGGAGTTTTTCTTTCACTCAGAGAAGATGATAAAAATATTGTGATATCATGAGGATATGTTTGAGTTTAGAGCCTATTTTTGTTCCAAAAATACATTTACGTAAAGTCGATAGAATGACATAGTTAAATTGAGACCATCCTTCACCAAACATTTTTTTTCCTCATTAATCAATATAAAACTCTTCCATAAATTAAATTCTATATCAAATCTAAAACAAGCACTTCAAGATTGATATGTTTTGTTTTCAAATAAATATATTTATTATGTACTCAACCCAATGATATAGTTAAATTGAGATCATTATTCACCGAACAATTTTTTTCATTAATTAATGCACCAAACAAAAAAATTTCGCATTAATCAATATAAAACTCTTCCATATATGAAATCATATATCAAACCAAAAATAAGCACCTTGAAATTGATACGTTTAGTTTTCAAATAAATATATTTACCCTAATAGGGGTTCCTTAATGAGATTGCTTTTTCACGGGGTATTTTTAAACAAATGATTATTTGACAAAGAGGTGTTCAACCATTTTCGGTTGTCATTTTCTAGAAAATTATTACTTTCCGAGAAAATTACCATTTTCTGGTTGTGATTTCTTAGAATATTATTACTTTCCGAGAAAATTATTACTTATTGTTCATTGCTATGAACTTGGTGTAAATTATTACTTATTGCCCATTATATATAATTCTAAACTAAACCCTAAATAATAGTTCCATGAAAATCACTTTCAAGAAAAATTTAATTATTATACACATTATAGTTAATTATTTTATTTCTCTAAGTATTTTTAATCAATATTTATCATTTTTCTCATTAAAAATAAATTCTAAACTAAACCCTAAATAATAGTCTCACGAAAATCACTTTCCTAACAAAGTTTAATTATTGTACACATTATATTTACTTTTTCATTCTCTAAATATGATTTTTCTATTAAAAAATATAAACCTTAATTAATCATGTAATAAGATTGTTATTGATGATTTTTTAAATTTGAATGCGAGATAGTATATAATGGGAGCCAACATGTAGTCCAAGTCTGTGATAAACAATAAGCGGTCATGGCATTATTATAAAAATATTATATAGTTTTTATTTATTTATTGTAATTATTTTGAAACTATGTTCTTTTATCTTTTTAATGTTAGTTTTGATTAAAAAATAAGTGCATATTATCCCCCAATATAATAAAAAGTTGATATTATTAAAATTTAATCAAAATTAGAGTTACACATGATCTCAATTACACAAAATTGATATCATTAGTCACCCATATTTTCCTAAATGCTCTATGCACTTCTTTAAACAAATTAAGTAGGTAAATTGTCATTGTTCACAATCGTAATTTTTTGAATATGAAAAATATATTTTTATTTGTAGTGACTCACATTCATCCCAATTTTATTCAATACTTCAATTTTCAACCAACAAGGAGATTATATTACCTCTTCATGGGTTGAAGTATTTTTCATAGATGCACCCCATAAAACAGTTAGAAGGTTGTTTTTATTGTGCCAAATGTTCAAAATTCTAGAAAGTCTCATAAGCCATTTGTAAAATCTTAGCACAATGATATATTTTTTCGAGGCTCTAACTCACTTTTCTTTAGAGAGTAGTGATATATGGATTGTAAGGCCACATAAGGTCTTGTTGGTATGTTAACATTAATATTTGACAAATAATTTTATTTTCAATTGTTTCCATCCATTTAATTTAATTTTTAATTATTTGTAATTATTTCCATGAATTAGATCCAATTATTATTATGTGTTTGATAACAATGAGTTAAGGAAATGATGAACTTAAATCTATTATAAACATTCAATCCCACTCAATCCTAAAAGTGTTGTGTAATCACACCCGCTTATTATTGTGTGCAAAAACATTTTGAAATTATTTTTAGTGTTGTTTATAAAGAGAATGGAAAGAGAAGCAACTATAAATGAAAAAGAAAAAAATAAGAAACATAATGATTAGGTAGTTACTGATAGAAGACACCATTGATCTTGATCTCGATCTTTCAAGGTATATAAATTGATTCATTCCATTCCATTCTATTCTACTTTATTCTATGTTATGAGTGTCGAGAATTGAGAATGTTGCCATTTCTAGATGAAATTTCAGTGAAATAAAGGCCATTGTCAATGCAATACAACAAATTATTAAGAAGATCATAGGGTTGATCAAGAAAAGATCTCAACATATTATCAACAGGTAAATTATTTCTTTGCTTTTTGTTTTAGTAAATTACTTTGTAGCTTGGTCAAATGTAGCATGCTTCACATATTTCACACAAGGTCTTTTTGTAAATAAAATTTGTTATCCATCCTCAACTTTAATAGGGGTAAAAATAAACGAAATGCTTCCCAAGTTTCCTTTTTATTTGAGATTTGTGAGCCTAAAATTGCTACCACTGAAACTCGCAGCCAAAACAAAATTCTCTTAAATTTCTTGACATTGGCAATGCAAAACAAATTCCATATGAATTGTGTGTTTCATTCTTGTTAGAGTCAAAAATGCGATGGATACTCTTCTATGAATAGTGAGAGGAAGCCAAAGATTTATATGAAGAAAGAGCAACATTACACCGACTGCAATTATAATTTTTTTAAAAAGGAGACCAAAAATAATAACAAGGGCGTACCACAACACTAAACACCATTAAAATACATATTTTAATGTTGAATATATATTATAAACCTTTATTAAAATTAGTTATTTTATATAATATTTTATTCGCTGGAGGTCAATCAACCTAAAATTCGATACACACCACAAGTATTTAAAATGTTGATAAAATTATTAAATTTGATAAAATTAAATTAAATCATAAGGAAAACGTAGGACACTACTTTAATATGTACATTCACAGTTTAAAAATATGTTTTATAAAGAACTGACTATGTCATTGTGAATTCCATATTTTCTGTTACTAGCATAACCAATAAACACATGTAGTTTATGTTCACTCTTTGTATAAAATATCTAATCACGAATTATAGCTTAAAATGTTAATTTAATTTTTCATTTTCTTTCTATGAATATAAGATTGATTACACAAATATGCATACTCTATTAGTATAACATTTATTCAATTCAATTAAGGAATTATTCTTTTTCCATGGCCTGTAAATCATAAGATTCACTTTCCTCATTATTAGTTTTTGCCTCCCGGAATACCCAAATGAAGGGAAGCTTCATGCAATTTTAGATGGCTCATACCCAAATGAAATCTCTGCTATGAGCAGCCCTTGTATTTTCCATGCTCTTGATCCCGTCTGATGATGGGAAATCAGTATACCAAGGATTAGAATCCTATAATTTTCCAAAGGGTATACTGCCCATAAATGCCAAGGACTATGTGCTGAATCAAGATGGGAGTTTCAAGGATAAGTTATGCGATTGAGGAAACATCAGTCCAGGATATTTGAAGAACTTGAGAGGCATCAGTGTTAAGATTGCATTTATATGGTTGGACATATCTGCAGTTGAGCTGAGGAATGGATAGTTGGAATTTTATGTGCGGTGAGAAAAAAACTAGTCATAAATCCTGAGGATTCATACTGCTAATTATTATTTCCTATGATGCTAATTTTTTTACGCCATAGACCATTTCTAAATTAAATGCCATCGAAGTTACAGGCTACTTGCAGCGGATGGATCTGGCATGCAAGTATACGTTTGGGAAGATGATCATTATTGGAAAAGAACCTCCTGTCAAAGTCCAGGGATTATGGCTTTTTCGTGGGCAGGAGATTACAAAATTTGTTATGATATGGAGTTGTATAACTGGACATCAATGATGAGTCCCAGAAAGAGCGAGTTAATGCCATGATTGAAGATCAAGAACATTTCGAGGGCGAGCCTCTGTTAGATGCCAAATGTTTTATGTGATCAATTGCCTTTGATTCTGGTTTCAGAGGTTTGGGCGACTCTTTAGATATTTATAATTTTACTATTGGAACTGCCCTTTATATTAAATAAAAAATAAAGAGAGTTACATAGCAAGGGGTGACGTATAGAACTGAAGAAAATCCTCTCCCTGGAAGTTCAAAGACTACGAGTGATGAGATTCCCCCTGCTGGCGATTGTGTTAAAAGATCCTACATGTATTATTCTATGTTAGCTTTGTCTTCCCATCCATAAGAAGAAAGGGCGCTTTGAGCCTTGGTTACTCGATCATCGATGGCATCGACATCTCCGTTTTCTTTTGGCTCTGCTCTTTCTAGATATTTATATTTTTGTTTCATTTCAGACACGTTTAATCGGGGAAAAGTATTACCGGCAATTTTTTTATGACAAGTTGCCTTTTGGAGTTCTCGAGCTTTACAAAAACAAAATTAAATCCCATCCCACTCCTTATGCACCCAAAGAAAAATAGAGTTTTGCTTTATCCATGTTTGCAATAAAAATTAGGTTTGTGCGTTATTTTTTTAAAATACAATTTTTCCATATTTGTATTAAAATTTTAATAATACAAAATTTTATATGAATTATATTGTGTTAAAGACAAGAAGAACAAGGCCATTAATGACATATATTCTTTAAATCAAGTGTAAAGCTATTATACGTAGGAATGAAAAATGTAAATGTTTACTAAATTCTTGCCAAGTGTTTAACTAAATGAATGATCAACATGTCACCTCATGGAGTATAGTAATTGTAACTTACAGAGAACATGAGCAACCTCTTAAAGCACTGATAGCATTTTACTTGCAATGTCTACAATGTGAATAAAAAACACCCCAGTCAAAGACAACAACAAAATTATGTCCGGTTGGCAATGTTCTATCCGAAATGCAAAGAGATGTAGATGACAATGACAAGGTTCCAAAACCTAATTTGGACATGCTCCGTGTTAAAAAGCGTTGATTAAAAACATCTCATAAGTGGCTTCTAAACCCAAGGTTGTTAAAGGATTTCATGAAGCATTTGTGCGTGTTTTTAAACAAGTTCGAGAGCTGCACTCACGATTTTCAAATGGTTTATTTGAAAAAAGTACAATCATTCTTTGGTAGAAATGCGAGCTCTCTTTTTATGGCCACTACTAGAACAACAACCTCCCTCGCCCATTTCAAAGCTTCGGTGAGGCTACTTTTTCTCTTTAAACAACAACATTCACCCATTGTTTCCAATGCACGGAATCCATCGTGGTCCAGTTTTGATAAACCTTGAAATGTGCACCTCAAACCCTATGAATATACTTTTGTATGATGAAGAGTACCTGCAATATATTTACTGCAAAAATGCTAATTTCTAAGCAGCTGTTACTTTAAAGTTGAAACCTTCACAATAATACAAGTAATTCTGGGTTCTTCAGCCTCTAATGGAAGATTTGATTCATCAAGCCACGACCTTCAAACTCAAGGCTATTCCATACAAACCCCGCCCCCAAATGATCGAAATTGCGAGTTCTAATGGCCTGTAACCTGAAATTTGAAAAATAAAGAGAATTAGGCTAACGTTGTCGTTCAGTCGAAATATCAAACGGATCTACCCTACAAAGAGTACCCCTAAAAAAGTGAAGTAGAATAAAATAAAAGGGTCCGAGAAGACAAATTTTTATGCTCCACGTACAAATTTATAGTTTCAAAAGGAAAACATCCATAAAAACATAATACAAGCCACAAATTGACCCTCGAGAACACCGATTTAATGCTTGAAACACAAAAACAACTTCCAATTTGAGAACATCCAATCCATCATTCACTAGTAGAAATGTGAGCTCTCCTTTAGTGGCCATGTTTGTGAAGTTTTTGGAAATCCTACAATTCAAAACCATGCATAAGAAAAAAATTAATGTCATTCCTAGATCGAAGCCACCACATTCAAACCAAGTTACCTAAAATTAAAACACACAAATCCGGTATATTAAGTATTATTTTTGTGACAAACATAAGTTTGAAAGGATATGTCTACTATAATCATCACATAACTTGAAATGATATGAGAGGCACATATTCTAGCATTCAATTTGTAGAATATGATAGTAGGCATATTTGTGTCAAGAAAGGATTTGGATAGGTGACATCTCTCAGATATGCCAAAGATAGTTTACTTGTACCCATAGAAAAAATGAATTCCCACAACATTACAAACGATCTCAAATCCTCCTTGCTCGAACTACTTCCGAGTCCCCAGTTGAATGAAGTCTTATGCATCTAGTATTCTCCTCGGTACTCTATACGTAGAATAAGTGGTAAAAAATTCTTGGATATAATTCACAAAATTTTAATCTATATTCTTTGAGAAATAATGAATAGATTTACAGGATGTTCTTTGGAGGTATTATTATTGCCTTCACCTTAACTCAAAGATTAAAAAAAAAGGAATTATGAATTTACATGAGCTTGTACAACATAATTAATGGAATATTGAATCCTCTCAAGTACGAGTTAGTTGTATACACAAAATGTCAAAGGCTATTTATGACCTCTCACATAATTTTGTTATGTTTAAACTTAGAAAAACAAATATTTCTTAGATGTCTCTTTGAGATTGGCTGGAAGAAAAAATAGCCATTTAAATTAATTGTAAAATCCAAAATATCACTAGAAAAATATTTTGTCCAATGAAAATTGAGAAATAAACTATTTCAAAAATGATAATAAATATTTATATTTCAAAAACATTAGCTTAAATATAACAAATCATAGTTGGAGATATGTTATTGGTTTGTGGGGTTCAAAATATTTGCTTGATTGAAAGCTATAAAAATGCCTTCGATAGTATAATAATACTATATTTAATTTAAAATTTCATTAATAAAATTATTATTAACAAGATTGATTAAATATACAATAAAACACTTGATTGGTTAGTTTATTTACCGAAAGGACTAATGCTTACTTAAATGTGACGTGTTTCCCTCCCATACAATGCTTAAACATCATCCTTGTTATTGATGTCGTTCGAGGCGACGCCGATAGACACGGTGATGTGGCCTCCACGCATCTTGGAATTTCTTCTACGACTATAATTATCTACACTCAATCCAAAAACAATCCCACGTAGGTTGTTGGCCATGCATACGCAATAATAGTTTTTGCTAGCAAAAACTCACCCAACGACATTTTCCTTATTTGTTTACCCACTTTCCTTTTTCTATTTAATAAAGGTTCAAAACCCTAATTCATTTCTTTCCTTACTTTGCTACATATTATATGATTCCCAACAATACATCTCAAGTTCAAATCCCTATGTCGTAATTTCTTGAATAATGGGAACATCCTAAGACCGAGGGTTTTCACAATTCCTACAATCAATAGCCTCTTTCATGGTTGAATAGAATGTGATAGCTTTTTGCTTCTCATCCTCCTTAGGTTAGATTTGCATTCGAGGGCTCATAGGAAAAAAATCCCTCCCATGGAGAAGTTGAATCGAGTCTAATATTATTATCGCCATGCTCTATGTTCTCAACAAACATAAAGTTGGTGCACATGAGTAAAAATCCTCATTCCTTCATCTTCATTTTAAGGACATTGCCAACACGACTAAAAGCAACGACGAATGACATACTTGGCGACGCGAGTTCAGTGCATCATTGTATTGCTTTTATACTCTAAAAATTTGTATTCAATCAAAAAAATAAGCCCTACTTAATCGATTATCGTGGATCGCAATTATATATTATGATCCTTATGCCAATAGGGCAAGACTAGTTGGAGGTGACCCTCTTATTAATATAACGGTTTGTGTGGTTGTGGGATACATATGTTTGTTGCCTTCTTGCTCGCCTATGTTGGATATGCCTCTTCGATTGCATCTTAGGGTTTTGATGACTCTACGAACCATACATTCCTTACTACCCAAAGTTAGACATACATCTTTAATGTACCTTGCATTCAAATGATCCTTGCACCAATATGGGTGTCACTACAAAGGAGGCAACCCTTTCATTAATACATTACACTAAAAATGGTGACACCCCAACCTCTCGTCTTTAATTTGAATAACATCGTTAATGCCATCGAAGCGATAATCAGAATCGATAATCAGAACCGTGCTTTGTGTTATGAGCTCGGTTCACCTCAAATTGCTTATATGACTCTAAAAACAACATTCAATCAACAAATCAACCCATCCTTGATCGGTTTTCCGGTCCATAATAATTTGATGTGTTACTTGTGCCACTTGGGGCAAAGCCACATTGCATTTGTGTTCGTGACTAACAAAATGGTCACTTATCCCTCTCGTAGTACATCTTTGAATGGTTTTGATGACCCCGTAAACCTAACATACCTTACTACCCATGTATGAGATACATCTTCAATGCATCTTCAAATTGTTTCAATGACAATACAACCACTCATGTTTTAACTATCAACATAACATTGGACCACCTTTTGGTGCAAGTGCTAGTTCTATCACTTTAATTAATGGAAGGCATTGATTGTTAGTGACAAATAATGATTTGGATTGGCTTTCTTCCACTATAACTTTTACTTTATTTGTCGCTTATTGGGAGTTAGGACAAAAGGTACAGAAAAGCAAGGGAAGGTTTCAAAATTGTCCAATAGAGAATATTTGATGCTTAACATTGGCTCAATGTCAATTAGAGGTCAAGTACTTGCTATAAAAAATGATGTCATTAATCTCCAACTTACCTGTCCTATTTGCATAAGTAAAGGAGAAAACATCAAACTCAGTCGACGAGTAGAAAAGCATTAGTGATTGATAGGAATTACTTTGCGGGGAATTAGTTTGGGCCCAGAGTCAACATGTCTTCTTGTTCTTACTATTTTGTAGCAATTATTGATGCTTATTGGCTTGTCATACAAACTTTGAGACTATTTGAGGAAGACAAAACTCCCTGACATTGCTTCTTTGGCACAATCAATTGTAGCCACCATGTAAATGCTTTGTAAGATAACATATGTTTTGACAATGGATATGTTTGGTCTAATAATTGATAATGGATATGTCAAGTGTCATACTTTTTTATAGTAATTAAGACATCTTTCAAATAAATACAATTTTTGTCCTCCAATCATTACAATTCAATTCCAGTTAAGGTAGGCGGAGTTCATCTTGTCAAAGTTTCATCTCGACCAAATTCCAAAGTTGAAGAAGGCCACTTGGACATTCATTAGTCTAGTGCTTACATGCATAGACATTTTTGCTTTGTCCCTTTGCATATTATATTAATTTTCAACATTATTAATGTCTATAACATTAAAATACTAGCAATCGCATGTGTACAATGCAATGTGAATGCCGAACGGAATATGTTATTTGATTTAGAGGGATAGTTATTTCTTTTGTAGTTGATGTGGATAAGGGGTGTGATTGACAATTCTGATTTTCTATTAAAGCCAAAAAATGTTGCAAAGTACATTGGAAGTGATGTTAAATAATAGTTAGTTGTGTAATAATCGAATACAAATGCAAGTGAGACATGTAAGTTTGCTAACACTCACTCTTGAGAATGTAGTGAATGTGAAGTGTTGACATCAAAGTAGATTTAAAGAACCACTCAATGCTTTAACATATTAGCTCTCCAAGAAACATAAATGAGACAAAATATGCAAGCAAATATAAACGAACCTTAAATGGCTAGGGTACATTGTAGAGTGCTTTATTACCTCAAAGAGTTTGAGAGCATCATTGTCAGAGCTATTTTGTGCATATCCTACAATTATGGCATTCCATGAGACCGCATCTGTTTGAGGCATTTTGCAAACAAAAATCCACTTTCCATTATACTTTGATGGATGTTCATACCTTGTGCTAAGGCTCCCATATTGGTATAGAAAGGAGTATGTTGACTAGGTTGTGGAGGCTAGGTTTGCACTTGTCAAATGCATTCGCCTAAAAGTTTTGAAGGCATTTTCAACAAACCCATTTTATGCATATCCTGCAATCATTTAAGTCCATGAGATCACATCTCATTGAGGCATTTTATCATACAATTCACATGCCTTATGTATGCTAACATAATGTACAAGGGCAAAATAACATCCAAAATAACCAGAGTCCAACACTTCAATGGAAAAATAACATGTCGTATTTGTTGAGTACTATTGCACATGACAATGATGAGCTGGCGTATAAGGAGATTGCAGCAAATCCCTGAGAGAATAGTATACCAAAATGATACTTGTAGCCTATTTTTGAGACACAACTTCTTGAGCAAGAAGGGAAGAGGCAGTAAGATGAGCGCACAAAACATTTAATTATGCATTCATATCTCAAGTGTTGACTGCAGAGGAGCCTTCTAATTTTGAGGCAAGTGAGGTGCAAAGGGGAGACTTGCAAATGGATTAAGAAATCAAACCAATTCACAGGAATATACTTGGACGAGGACATAATTATCTAGAATGAAAGGAAGTTATTAGGTGTAGATGGATCTAAAAGACTAAGTGTGAATCAGAAGGTGAACTTGTCATCGAATACCAAATGAGTGGTTGAAGTACACAAACGAAAAAGAATTGGTTATGCAGAAACCTTAACACCTGTGGCTAAAGCGATCACCCTCTGATGTGTCCTTGCTTTGTTTTTCTGGTTTAAGTAAAATGTCCATCATCTATATGTCAATAATGCTTTGGTTAATGATGAATTGACTTGGGAAGTCTATATGGAGTAGCCATGTGGATATGAAAAAGAGAGCAAAAACATCTACTGTGCTTTGCCTCAAAAAGGTGTTGTATAGATTGAAAGGTGAGGGGTGAGATGGTGGTGGTGTCCAGAAAACTAAATTTCAGTTGTCAGAAGGGAACATGAATAAAAACAATTATAGAATAGAAATAGATAAAGACAAATATGCAAAACTATAAATTTTCACATCGACAAGCTTTCGAAAGTTTGAAAAGTTATAACTGAATCACTGAAAACATGCAAAGACATCCATGATCCATGAAATAAAAAATCTATTGTGATGCATATTTAACTTACATTGACACACTCTCATACCAAATAAATGCACATAATCCTATCTAGATGTAAATCTTAAATTTATGGCATCTCCAAGTTTACTGAGTGTAAGGGAAGAAGCAAACAAGAAAGTAGGAAGTAGCTTTTCAACAATTTTTAGGAAATTGTGACTGGAAACTATCCTGACATAGACATCCAAGTCAAAATAGTCACTTTGGATGGAAATTTAAAATATAAAACAATTCTCACTGACTGCCATAGAATTTCATTTCTATAGGATTTTGATTCAGTGCAATCTCCTTCCAATAATGTAGACGAGACAGATATAGAAAATCACTTTCTGACAGTGAAATCATTTTTACAAGATTAAATATAGGTATTGTTACAAGATTAAATATAGGTATTGTTACAAGATTAAATATAGGTGCTGCCACTAAGTGAGATAGATGTCAAGTAGCTAAATCAAAAGAGCCTAACATAAATCTTCAAAACAAAAATAGAATTTCAAACAATGTTGTCTAGTTGCCTCCATAGTCCGTGGAGGATGAGTGGTTTGTTTATAAACGAGATGCTTTTTTTCTTTAATTTTATATGTTTCATTGCTAAAACTTTGTTGGGATGCCTAGACACCCCCTTGAGGCACCTACTGTTCTCTGCAAATTTCAAAAATTATTTTGGTAACATCTACCAAGGCCAGGGGAGGGAGAAAACTTGAGTAGACATAACAAGGATGGACAACTTTTGAAGTAGATCATAATATGGGATATGTATCAGTTCCAGTATGGGAAAATCGACAAATCTATATTCTTTTATAGAGCAACATGGAGAAAAAGCACTGCTATCTAGGCAAAGATACAAGCAATTAGAAGAACACCTTGAAGAGATGAAGACAAGGACAAGGAACTTGCTTAAGCTGAGGCACCTTACTTTTGACAATGGTCTGTGTAGGGATAAATGTCTATTTGCATGTATGAGGTTGTCAAAAAGTGCACAGGATCTCACTCGGTATACTGAAGGGCTTTCAATTTGTTTATCACATGAGAATCAACTCCCACAGTCTGGCTCCAAATGTCCATTGTGTCTAAAATGGGATTTTAGAATTTCTGACCTTTAACAAATTGAGTTTAGGGAGCAAGAATTGCATATATTTTAAGGAAATTGCTTTCAGATTCTTGAATTCTTTGCTTATTTCGCTTGCCATGAGCAAATGCACAAGGGTGTAGCCTGGGATGTCTAGTATGTGCAGGTATGTTGGAAGCATGTGATATTGCTTGTTTATAAACATGTATTCTAATTTGTAACTTGATAAGATGAAATGCAGGTGACTGGTCTGCGGCTCTGATCCACTTTCCAATTCAAATGTAAAATTCCTATGTTGTAACTTAAATTCTTTGCATGTGAAACATGTAACAAGTAAGAAGAGAGAAGTTATATCTTCCTCTTCATAAAATTGTTTCTCTAACCAAATTTTAACTATTTGAGACCATAAAAATCAATGGTCATGTGATCTGTAATACTAATTTCTCAAGTTCGTACTTGGATTGAACTTCAAATTCTGCATGGATTGAATGTAGTTTGCATGTTAAAATTAGTGTGTATCATTCCATTTCCCAAATTGATTTTCGATGTTGGTTCAACTGTCCGTGCATGGGGATGCATCAATATCCATCAAAGAAAACAAATTCACGAGGGTTCACAGAAAGAAACATGCCTATCCGAACAAAAGAATTTAAATGCATACCTGTAGAATTCAATTTAACATAGGGGATTGACTGGAACTTGGAGAGCCTGAAGAATGAAATTATAGTGTTAGTGACCAATATTTAAAGGTTAATGCATGCAAAAACTATAAAATAAAATTTAAAAATAGTAAAGCCAAAGCAACATGCAAAATCAAAAAAACAAAATTGTTAGAAAAACAAAAAACAAAATTGTTAAAAATAGCAAAAGTAAAATTGTTAAAAATATGCAAAAGCTATAAAATAAAATTTAAAAATAGTAAAGCCAAAGCAACATGCAAAATCAGAAAAGCAAAATTGTTAGAAAAACAAAAACAAATTTGTTAAAAATAGCAAAAGTAAAATTGTTAAAAATAACAAAAACAAAATTGTTAAAAATAACAAAACCGTCATTTAGGCCGTCAAATTTGACAGTCCCATGAATGTCCGCAAAACCCTTTCCCATAGGAGTAACACCTTCAGCGTAATAAAAGACAAGAACTTGCCATTCTGGCTCTTCTTGTTGATATATATTTATTCCCTATTCGAATAATTGGTACAAGTACTAGTTAATTAAGATATTAGAAATAGGTTCAGCTGTAGACCCGCTCTACCTCTAGTGACAATGAGAACCGAAAATATCCAGCGAGAGAAGCAACTCCAACCATAGCTTTATTATCAATTGCCTGATATCACCGCATAGAGGACGTGGCCATGTAAATATCTCAAGCCCAGGGTACTTATGCTGCGAAATAAATATCTCGAAGAGCCCAAAACACAAAAAGATCTTCTGTACACGGCACCCATATGTCCATGTCATTGGAAATGCCTTCTTATTGGTCATCATTATTTTCGCTTTGGAGAAAGTGGTAAACTTCTAGTTAGGAAGTACTGAACAAGTTAGGAACGTCGTGAGGGGAAAGTGTTTTATTATTGCGGATGCATAGGAACTCATCGTGGACATTCTTGTGTGGAGCAGGTGTAATATTCAAAATTTCTGGAATTGGTTTGCTGAGTTTGTTCTGTCGCAGGTTTGAAAGGTTCGGAGATGATGTTCAGGCTGTTGGATGGGGTTTATGCTTTATAGGGATCTGTTGAATGTTATTCGGTAGATGGGTACTTACAAGAAGGCTCGTGCAAGCATAATTTGGGGAAAAATTCACCAAAAAATAGTGGTGTCTGGTGTTTGATTGAGGCGGGGGTGTTGGAATTTTTCATTGGGAGTACTGTAAAGTGGTTTCTGAAGATGGGTTTTCAAGACGGTGGATAACAGAATAGTGGATGCAAAATTAAGGAAAATCAGGGGTTTGAATATAATTTATACCTACAGGGCCTAAGATTGGAGACTCTAGGATAGATTTTGATTAGTTGTCTGAGTTCGGGATAAAAGAGGAAAAAACGGTGTTTTGGAGATTTGGGTGAGCAGAACAGCACAGTTTGTGATTAGTGGTGTGTTTTTTTGGTTCTTTATGGGAGATTGGTCTCAGGATACAAGTTTGGAGCTGGGTGGGTTTCGGGCCGAGGGAAGAAAAAGAATCATGGAATGGGACAGCGACTCTGAAGCAAGCATAGGGGAGGAGGAAGATGCCATGCAAATATGTGAGCGTGGGGGATTTTGATGAATGATGGAGGTCCAGTTCCTATTGGGATAGATAACCTGCTTCATTCTACTCCGTGTGGTTTTGTTGTAACGGATGCCCTCGAGCCGGATCAGCCCATCATTTATGTCAACACGGTCTTTGAGTATGTCACTGGCTACAAAGCTGAGGAGATTCTTGGAAGGAATTGGTAAGTATTAATCTACGGTGACCCTTCTTTTTGTACAGAACTGAATAATCTATTTTCACAGAGCTTAGGCGAGATTTAAATGTAATTTTAGGAAAAGAATCTATTCGTGAGACGGAGCAATCCTCTCATGTTTTCCATTTATAGATAAAGATAGATAATTCACTTTGCGCCCTATTTCTGAGATCTACATGGACTATTGTAGTCCTGTAGGAAGTGACATTACACTTGAGAAAGACAGAAATTATATCAATAGCCATGAGTGGCCAAACTGAGTCCGTGGGATTCAACAGTATAAGAAGTTATAGTAGCCAATGGAACAGCTGATCTGTAGTCCAAAAAGGACTCCAACCATTAAAGATAAAATTCTATAGCCAAAGCAATAAACTGGATAAAGGCATAATTAACTGAATGAATTTTGGTATTGTCTATGTACGTCATGTAAAGTACCTCAAGGGAGCGCACAAGGCTTCTCTGCATGTTAAATATGATATGAACAAATTAAATTAAACAAATACCGGTGGTATTTGTTATTTAGCAATATGTTGCTACCAATACCCACCTTTTACTGTCTATCATTGTAAAGTTCCCCCAGTCGCTCTACAAAGGCCATCTAGAAAAGCATTGCTGTTATGGGACTAATCTATGTACTCTCTCTACTGATGCCATCTAGAAAAACATTGCTTTTATGGGATTAGTGTATGTAATTCTTTTTGGCAGTTGGGGCACTCGCAGTAAAGAATATATATTCCTTGTATTGTCCAATGCCATTCTCCTTACGAAAGTACTGGAGTTTAACTCTAATGCTTTGCTTTGGATAGCGATGACGGATATTGGTTCAATCAGCCATGTTTCCTAAATGGACATTGTACAATTCAATTTGAGGTATTCCAATGACAAGAAATAGAAATTATATTTATGCTTATGCCAAAAGCTGGTCAATGGGACTTGAGAATACATCCAATTACAATAGAAAGTGCTCGGATAAAAGGACCCTAAGATCAAAGACTAACTAAAGCACTGAAAATGAATGAAGAGGTGTAAACCCAAAGCAATAAATCCCCAACCCAGGTGTTTAAGGTACCAATACAAATAACTATGTGGGGAGAGAAAAAATCCACAAATAATATGGGCTGATGAAAGTTGGAAAAATTGGATGCTAGTCCCATCAAACATCTCTGACCATGCCAAGGACAAAGGAATCATTTGTGTGATTGTCTATCATTGTGAAAGGGCCAAAGTAGGGTATGAAAATGCTCATTGGGGTGTGTCTAGGGCTGAGGGGCGAGGTGGGTAATCTTAGGAGGAAGGAAAACCCTCACCCCTAGAATCCTTTCTAACATCCAATGTCAAAGAAACTCTTGTGGTAGTGAAGAAACACATATTGCGTGCTTGTGGTTGTGGCTTGGGAAGCAGTTGTGTAGATCCACGACGTTGAAGAGTAGATCCATGATGTTGAGAAGGACTAGGTCCACGTAGTAGTGAGTTAGTGTGTTGGGACACATTAATAGTAGTGTTGTGGAAAGATGATTGCCGCACAAATGACCTATCCCCCTCACTGTGTTAAACAGTGGAATACAAAGGGTGCTTAATGCTGCCAACCTCTGCGATGGGTTGGAAGGAAGAGGTCATTGACCTAGGAGATCTATGGGCTCCCTACAGGGACTTGCATTGAAGGATGACCATACCCCAAAGAAAAAGGGCCAGACATTGTTGGTCTGGGTACCGAAAGAAAGTGGATAGGGACTTGAGTCTTTGTAAGGACAATGGTATCTCCTTTGGATCTCATAATAAATGGGGCATTTGAAAATGAAGTGCTCCTTAGTCTCCATCTCCTAGAGAGAATAAAGACAATAGATTTGATGCCCATGTAGAATATGACACACTCAATTTATCGAGGTGGAAGCTCAATTTTTGAGATCAATGATGCTAGAGATAGTTAGGGAAACAAATGACACCATCCACCACCTGCAAGAAATGCTTCATATAGAAGGAAAGCTCAGGGTTGAGTGGTAGTGGAGGAGAGTTCCAAGTGACTTGGATTTACTGCATGTAGATATCCCGCTTTGACAACTCTAATGATGCCCTCTTTTAAGGGAAGAACCTGAGGAGGGGTATCCAAGGAGTATCTAAAGGGAGGTAATCTATCTATAGAGACGTTGATAAACTGGAGGAGAACACTAGTTACAGAATACCAACAATGCTAGCATCTATTGAGGCCTGATAATGCAATCCTCCATGAAGAACAAAGAGCTGAGTATGGATAACTCTCATTGTTTGAAGCTGAATCCCTTGTAGTTCTAAGTTTGTAAATCTAGAAAGTAAGCATAGAGATAGTTTGAAGGTGCGCAGGCCAGGTTAGTTCATTTGCAACAGATCATATGATAATCATGAGAGTTTGGACACTCTCAATAAATCTCATACCCATTGAAAAATATAAAGAAGCACATCTTTGAAGGGATATTGTGGAAGTGGATTTGAAAACATTTGCGGTCCAAGACACAAAGGGAGGCATATCCCTTGTAAAGGTATGACCGAGAGGCAGGCTTCACACTAAAAGATGGTCCCAAAAATTGGACCCCCAAGTGAGTGTAGGCCAATGTGATATCCAAAGATCTCCCTTTGTAGAGGAACTGGAACCGAGAAAGAGAACAATTGGAAGTGTTGAATATCATGAGATTAGTTTTGCTAAGGTTGACCACCAACTAACCAAGCTCACAAAGACAAGCAAGGGCATTGAGTTGCCTCTAGAAACCATTGATAGAGCGAGAGAGGAGAACATTGTCATCGGTAAAAAGAAGGTCGAGTCCAATTAGAGTTCCATCTTTTATGCTAACGTTAGTCACTCTTTTTCCTTTAGGGCCCTCGGATTTGTAAGATGGGGGCCTTAGGATTGACCATTTCTTGAATGGCCCAAAAAAGCTAGTTGTTTGATCAAACAATTTAACTCTAGTGTGAGAAAAGGGTTTGTTGTATGAACAATAAATAATCAAAAACAAAATAAAGTTACCATGTTAGCTAAGAGATCAATTGAACAATTTAGGGCGTGCCATGTTTGGGGAATATGGTCTGAAGAATGCAAGCAAAGTTCACTCGAGGCCTGAATGAAAAATTTAACTCAAGCACAAGATTTGAAGTGGTGGTACAAACAACACCTATAAATAATTGCTTTATGCTAACACTGGTCTCACTTTTTCCTTTAGGGCCCTCAATTAGTAAGACGAGGGCCTTAGGATTTGACCATTTCTTGAATGGCCCAAACAAAGCTATTTGCTCGATCAAACAATTCAATTCTAGTACAAGAAGAGGGTTTCTTGTATGAACAATAAATAATCACAAACAAAATAAAGTTACCAAGTTAGCTAAGAGATCAATTGAACAGTTTATGGCGTGCCGTGTTTGGGGGAATACGGTCTGAAGAATGCAAGCAAAATTCACTTTGAGGTTTGAATGAAAATTTAACTTGAGCATGAGATTTGAAGTGGTGGGACAAACAACACACAATAAATAATAGTAAAAATAAACTGTAGTGGTCACAGAGTTTAAATAATTTTTTATCTTGAGAGCAAGAATGAGGGGTGGTTGGGGGTTGGTGAAGTTTGGGGATAAGCAAGCAAGGCAGACAGACAGGCTAGCAAAACAGACAAATTAAATAATAGAAAGTCTGTTCCTACCCATAAAGATTTGGTCTCTATAGTCTATGTTTGGCCTTATTCTGATTTTGCATTCTTGCAGTGTAGTTTTAATTATGGATGGCATTGGTGTGAAAACATTGTAACCAGAAGCTACAACAAATGTGAGCAAAAATTAGGGGTGGTTGGGGATTGGTGAAGTTTGGGGATAAGCAAGCAAGGCAGACAGGCAGGCTAGCAAAACAGACATATTAAATAATAGAAAGTCTGTTCCTACCCATAAAGATTTGGGCTTGATATTATATGTTTGGCCTTAATCTGAGTTTGCATTCTTGCAGTGTAGTTTTAATTATGGATGGCATGGGTGTGAAAACATTTTAACTGACAGCTATCAACAAATATGAACCTCATATCTATATGGGTTTGAGCTAGTTCTATAGCTTATACTTGTTGTGTGTTGAGGAAACCACACAACTGTATACCAAACTTCATTTAAAAAATTTAATAGCACTTTTCTTGAAAAAAAAAGTGTTATTAATTTTATCATAATGTAATTAATAGTTGAGTCTCATTTTAAATGACAAAATGGTAGGAAATTTGAAACCTAAGGCTATTAGTTTTTGGTGGTGTGCACTGTTATCAAGAATATTTATATTTCTTGTAAAGTCATTGGATCTTCTCAAGCAGTTGAAGGAAGGGGACTCTTGCAGATCACACATTGGGAGCTTTAACCTTTCATTACATCAGACAGGAACAGCCTTACTATGTTCATTGCTGGTTTATTGTTGCCACATATATTTTGGTTAGGGCTTTGGTGGCATTTTATGTGGATCTTTTTGTGACCCCTCATGAATTGAAGTCATTACCAGGATGACAATTGCAATTTGGTAAGTACTAAATTGGGGACTAGCTTGTGTTCATTATTACAATGTGTCAGTCTTTGTTTCCTGCGAGCATGTTCATGGTACACACATTTTGGTCTTTGTCGATATTGGGATCGGATGCATCATATTTAAACACCTTATATCAAAATTTCAGTCGTTTGCATACAGTGTTACACTTATCTTCATGCTCTTCTACATGTATTGCCTGCTGTCAGAATTTTGAGACTTTTGCTACAGTTTGTTCCTAGGTGAGTTTGTGGTGTTATGCTTGTCATCATGCTCTTATAGATTTATTTCCTGCAGTCAAAATTGTGAAGAACCAAAGAGTTATTTGCATGCTTTGATTAAATATTCATCATTCCTCCAGGATCCACATCAGTTACTTATAACCTTATTCATCTTAATCAAAAAATATTTGAAGAAGATATAGATATGCAGTTATGGCCATGAATGAAGCCAATCGAAAATTTCAGGATCTGGACATCGTATAAGATATAGAGTTTGAAAACATATAAAGAATGTTTTAGAATCTTAAAACATAATACATGCTACATGTCATACCTACAAACAAAACTTATGTGCATTGACGTAGATTCTAAAAATTAAATTATTACTTTTCCTCATTATTTTGAGATACACACGACTTTTAGCTAAAATTTGATAAATAAAGCTGATTTCTGCTTAACTGACAATCTGGATTGCAAATATATAGAAGCTATTTCTTCAATCATTTTCACATTAACGATAATCCTAACAAATATTCAGATTATAAGCATATTGTGACTCGTCTTGTATGATATAATCAGTGAATGTCGAGGAACTAACAATAAATGTAAGAATCACTAAAAGAGAAGTAAAACTTAACATGGGTAAATATAAATATGAAGAGCAACATAGAAAATTTCATCAACAAGCTATGGACAACTTGCTTTTTGTAATGTACCCTTTTCCAATTGAAGACCTTTGGCCCATTTTGTCAACCCGACGGCCAAAGGAAAAATATAAGGGTGACTTAAGTTATAATAAATTATTATAAAGTGCTATAAAAAAATTAAAATAAAATTATTAAAGCACTTATATTAATTTATTTAGCTTAATAAAAATAAATTGTAATCCCTATGGAAAATACGATTTTCCTTAAGGGGCAAAAGTCATTGTAAAGGGATTTATTATATTTTATTCCTCCTAGAAAGGATAATGGCGACTTGGGCCAAAGGGGAGTAATGAAGCCTAGGAAAGATAAAATCATAATTAATTTATGTATTTCCCCTAGAGAAATGTGACTTGCACTAGGAGGGAAATGTTGTTGGGAAAAACATTTAATATGGGAAAATATTAAATGTTTGCATAGGGAAAATCATGTGAGCTCATTGGCTGGTTTGGAGGTTGGTTGTTGGCCCTTTTCCTTTAAAAGGGAAGTCGACTTGCCTCTTCCAAAACGCAGATTTTTATATGATATTTTCTCTTGCATAGAGCTTCAACTTTTGCATTAAAAATTCTAAGGACGAAACCCCTTATGAATTCTACCTCTTGTGGACGAAAACCCTAAGAGTTTGAGAGGGTTTTTCACTCAGAAATTCCCATTGATTGTAATCAGATTTTCAGTCATTTCCAGCAGTGTATTTTGAGGGTATTTTGGAAAATAAATTGCAGCAGTTCTTCTATTGGATCGACCCAGTTTGGGACTGATTTGGCATGTTCTTTGAGGTATTTAAATCTGATTTCTATTGTCAAATCATCTACAGATTTTTGTGAAGTGAAGCAAAACAATTTTATAATTTTTAGAGGGTTCTCACAGTGGTTTTCAAGCAATTTTATAATCAGATTTCAGATCTGATTTCTGATCATTTGTGGCTTCTAAAAATTCTGATTTTAATATATTTGGGCTTCAAAAAATATGGCAATCAATTTGTGAAAAGAATATAATTTTTTGAGAGTGATTTGCATTGGTTTCTCATCCAATCCCTAGTCGCATTTCCTCTATTTAAATCAGATTTGCCCTAGCTTTATTGTCATAGCTATCGAAAAGTATGTGTTTATATTTGTGATGGGAGAAAAATTCATTTTGGGCAAAAAGATCTATTGGGGATCTTTCATTTTTCGAAGGATAATCTAGTGAGATTACCAAAATGATTGTACAATCAAACCAAAATATCTCAAAAGTTGAGGTGTTAGATTTTTATCCTTTTTTCAGCATATTGCCCGTGGATTGTGGCATGATTTGATCCCCTGTTTGCAGGTAAATGGTTGCCACATCTTAAGGTGTTTCAGAGATGTCTGCTGTCCCTGGAAAACATTACAAGGTCATGGCAGCAAGGACATGGCAGGTCACTTTTTTCCTATTAGGCTATTACCATGTCTGTGAAATGTGGAGGGCGAAAGGGTTTCTTCTGGAGCTCCACAGATGTCTCCCTGTGTAAAACTGACTGGAGGATTTCTGAGTTGCTGGAAGCGCCTCTGCAGGGGTGGTTCCTATTTGAAGTGTTTTTGAGACTAAATGCCCCTGGAATGCCAGGAAAGCGTTTCTGGCCCTTTTTAAAATTAAAACTGTAGCTATGGCCGTTTCTGGCTCGTACCTAGATTTTTGGGCTTTTTTAAAGGCAAAACTGTAGCTACCTAACTGAACTCCCTTTGTAAAGTTGTTGAGAATCTGCCACAGATGGTTTTTGGGCTTTATGCAGCAATTTCTGAGAAATATTCTAAGATCTTTCATCCGTGGATTCAGCAAGGTCGCCTTTGCGTTCTGCAACTATGGGTTTGATAGATGGATTTCTATGTTTGTGCAATTGTTCAACCTTTAATTACCTGCAAATTTAGAAGGGTATGTTTTCTTTGCAGCCATGCTACTGCTCACCAACAATATACAAAACTGAAGCATTTAACTCCAATTTTCACATAGCTCCAGCTAAACTGTGCCCTAGGGCCTGTTTAGTAGCCATTGCAAGGTCTATGGTGGTTAAAATCTTTTGTATGCATCAAATTTATTTCACAAATGTACATGAAAAACAACATAAAGTCTTTGATATGTCCGTTTAAAATATATTAATGTATGTACATTAGTTATGTAATACAAAACTTATGCATTAATCTTAATAATATATGGGCAGATACATAGATATGCAACAATATTAATATTTTGCGGAGACCACATTGCTGTTTAACTAGAACTTTATATTATGCAACAATATTAATATTTGCCTGTATATATATGTATTACTGGATTTAGTATTTGCTTATATATGGTTTTCCTTAAAATATTAAAATATATTTCTATGCTGTTTTGTTTCCAAGGGTTCTTGGAAAATCAGCATTTCCACGATTCATTCCATTTTGTTTCTTGGTAATTTAGGAGGATTTAAAATTGAATAAAAACAAAATTTTACCAACGAGATATTTCTTGGTAAAGTTATTGAAATCCAAATACATGGATTGGGTTTTCGAAGGGGACCTTGGATGATTAGGACAGTCAGAATCTTTATGAAACATTAGACAGTGGGATTCAATTCATTGGAAAGTTCTGTCCTTACATTTAAAATCTTCATTTCCTTCAGTCTGGATGTACATTAAGACTTTAAGTTCTTACTTGGTGCCTACTCAGCTCACAAAATAATAGATTAGGTAGACCTGGATCTAGAAAAACCCTTACCAGCCACGACTAAGCTTCAACTGACCGATTATGCTTTGAAACAACCCTTGGATTATTGGAGTACACACTTGAGAAATTGTTGGAGTGCAGGCATATCACTTCCTTAAGGCCAAACTTCAATTAGTCAAAAGGCCAAACTAAGTCCAAGAAATGCAGACAGAAAGTTAATGCAAACCTGTGGATGATCAAAGTGGTTTATTGAAAGCTGGCTAAAGTTGAGGTGAGTTGAAAATGGAAAACAGTTACCAGATTGACAACTACAAAGAACATCAGTGGACCATCCAAAATGGTAAACAAGAATGTTGTGTGGCGAAATTGTGCTTTGGAACTGAATCCATTTCAAGCCTTAAGCCACAACTATTCTTGTTGGGCAAACAAATCTGGTGGATAATCAGTAGGGTTGAATAATCAGCAACAAACTTTAGCTGATAGAGATCTGGTAGATGTTGGACAGGAGCCTGTCACTGAAAGCCAATTGCCCCTCTTTTTTGACCTTTTTATCCCCTCAAAATGCATCATATATTTGAGAATAGCTATTCTCAAAAAAGCAAAGACGTGGTCTTCATACACAATTTCTAAATCAAGGACAAGATTGCTCAATGCATCATTAACAATGGGAGTAAAAAAACCGGAATACTCAAAATCTTGTAAAAGCGCTTAATTTAGCTCCAAAATATCACCCTTAACTATGTAGCCATGGCTGGATTGAGAGGTACTGCTGTGCTTGTCACTCAAACCTGTGCCATAAATTTTCATATGAAATTTTTATTTACAGAATTACTTGTGATTGTAGTGCTGGATTGTGTTGATTTGATTATTGGAAAGCCATCATTATGGTAGGAAGGCTGCTTATGATGCTTACAACAATATCTACCGGGTTCAATTTCTTCTTGGACACGAGAAGAAAAATGGCAAGAAGTCTTCAATTGGAACTAATTCGAAAAAGGGTGGTGTGTACATATCTTCTCACCTGTCTTGTAATCCCATAACTTTGTTGATTCTTTATGTGGATGTTCTCATCCATTTCCTTGCAAAATAAAACGTACCTGCATGAATTTTTGAGAGCAAAAACTTGGTAAGTTCCTGTGGCTTACTGAAATTGTGTAGCTCATCAATCTATAAATCATTTTCTCCTTGAGCTCATCCCACACCATGGCGTCACATATGAGTATGCCTTATGCATTCCTCCTATTAGTTGCTGGGTGTATCTCATCTTTCAATTGATTTTGGAACTTAGGTTGGTGGTGGTTAAATTTGTCAATCTCAAAATCCTAAATTTGTATGCAACACTTTGCCAATTTTGACAGCCAGTTGATTGCATCAAATGGTGTATGCATCTTTGCATTCTTTGTTAGCGTTTTCTCCTCTACCTTGGGATTTTCATTGCTAGCCTAGTTTAGTCCCCTTCATATTCATAGTTACCATTTCATCTTTCTCCTCTTTTCTTAATTATTTTCTCTTTTTGTAGGCAATCCTTACTTCTTCACACAAGAGTTGAATCTCTGCTCAATATCTTTGGCAATCAAACTGATAAATGAGGTCTACCCCTTCTATTTATAAAATCCCCTGCAATTAATGTGCCAAATCTGATTGCGCTCGAGCTTGTTGTACACAAAGTGTAGTCATTGCAATGTCATCCTCCTTCGTTATCATCCATGTGGCGTGACTATGCCATATCTGCCTTTTCTGCATTACCTGGGTGGTTCGTATATTGTTTTTTGTGTAATTCTTGCTTCACAATTATCAGCTATCTGGATACTCGGTTGTTGTGCAACACGTCTACTGTTACCTTCTTGCATTAGTGTGTTTTTAACCCCTTTGCTTCTGCACACTACTTGCACATGACTTAATCCTTTTGTGCGGGCCCTCCATGTTGGTTTTCACTCAGGGCAACTCAAAACTTAGGACTCCAAATGTGAATTCTTTATCCAAATTTTCTGGTTTTGGCTTGGCTTCATTTTTCACAAGAAATGTATTACCTTCCACCTTTCCCTCATGTGCTATTTTTCTTTGTTAACCTTGGCTTAAATTAGCAGTATTTTCAGTTCTTCACGCTCTTCCCATTTCTCCTGTGTGTCGTGCATAAATGCTTTGTGCAGATTTTTAATTGTGCAACCAATCATCCTTAACATGCGTGCACGCCTTCTTTTCGTGTTAATGTGCGACAAGTGACGTGGCACACAATTCAGCTTTACTAGTGACACCACAACCTTAAACTGGAACTCTTGAAAAGAATGAGGCAACAACAAATGACTTGTGTAACATTGACTTGTTCACCTTGTATTTCAAGGCTTTATAGTTTGTTTAAAACACAAACAATGTTGCAAGAGATACCGACAAAACATTTGCGAGGCAAAGGCCATAACCAACACTTCGCGCTTGTGGTCATAGTTTAATTTTGTTCGGCTTGAGACAACTTCTAGGTCATGAAATAGATTCGGTGGTCGTCAATATCTTCCCTTACGCGAGAAGCATCCACACGAATGTGGAAGGGAGTCTTTCAATCCAAGAATTGGCATGTTGACTAGCGTCTCCTTGAATATCCTAAATATCCTTGTCACTCGGTCCACACACAAGGACCGTGTTTCTTCAATAACTCTTCCATGGGCCACACAATCTTTGCATAATTCTTGATGAACTTATGGTAAGAGCTTGTATGTCATAAAATGGTTGCTGATATAACGATGATATTTGTTAATTCTATGCCTTATTTGAAGATATGTTTGAGCAAAGTGCTAAATGGTGTTAAAGATGCACTTCTTTACGTTTAGTGAGATTTGTAGTTACTTGCATCTCTAAAATTTTAAACGCAAACTTTGATGTTGGTCTTCTTTCAAATGCCATTAAAAATTCACTCGTCAAGTATACTAGAAGGAACTTGTGAATAAAATCCTTGAAGGACTGCACTACAATGCACAAAATCACAGTTGGTGCATTCTTCAATCCAAAGGGCATAGCATAATATGTGAAACATTGCACTCGGTTGCAAATGTTGTCTTTGCACTACATTGCTACTCCTAAGATTACTTTTATGAATGGTGTTGTAAAATGATTTATTACACAAGCTTCGTTCACGCGTGGAATTCCACACAAATTCTGATCCTTGATCCTTTTTGATGTTGATGACCATGGATGTACCAGTCAAATTCTTCAATGGGAAAGCTTATTTCTATGGCTGATATTCTCTATGTCTCTTCCTTGATTTTTGCATGCAAGTTAGGGTTCATCTAGTAGGGCCTCTTCTTTGCTAGTTTTGCACCATTGCATAACTTTATTTTCATTTTTCCAATGAAGCCGTGTACTCATCTTCTCCATATAGTTCCACGATGCGGTCCATCATTTGGAGCAGTTCGCTTTGGTGAAACTCCGCTAAGTGGAACGAAAATGTTTGGTAGTTCTCCTACAGCCTACTCCCATTTTGTTGTATCTTGTTGTATGGATATACCGATACCATGCATGTGCCCATGAATCGATTGTGTTGTAAAAACGTGAGGCCATAACCTTTTAGGTAGACTAGGGAGTCTTGCCCCCAAGCCTCCTTGTTAGCCTTCAAATGTTCGGACGACTTCCCATCTTCCTTAGACATTGGTAGGAATTTCTTCTCGTTGCTTCTTTGAAAGCGGGTACATACGACCTCCTTGAATCTTGGTCATGTAGGAAGATGTGAGATGTGCACAACCCACCAACGAATTGTTTTACCACGCAAAGTGTTGACCAATTTGGTCACCCTTTCTTCCTCTTGGGCACATGCCTCAATATCATTATGTAGACTTGCACTCAAGTAGATTCATCATACCTTGGGATCTTTTCAACCATCCTCGACTTATCCGTATTGCCCTCTTTGTTATTTGCTACGTACGCAATACTCAATCCTATGCACCTCTAGGTAAAGTGCCTTTGCTCTTATATCCCCTCATGTAATTCTATGATGCAAATGGAAAATGTCGAGGCCCTCATTGAGCTTGTCTTGTGTGTCTCTTCCATTACACACTTCCTGCAACAACTTCATAGGATTCTTGAATACCACTCTTCAACTTAGGATACCATAATCCATACAATTCAAGCTCCTCTTGCATTGTGATATTGCAAATGTGGTTGAGGTCCTTTTCGGCATCCACACTTTCAACGCATGTTGGTCCATGATGATCATCAAGGGGAATGAACACTCCATTCTCCATTTTCAAAGCTCATATGACATTGTTTAAATCTCATAACAACATTATTCTTGTAATAGTGCATGATAGTTATCTACCTCCACCAACTCAATCACTTCAAAGTTAGTGGTGAACATCACTCCTAGGATGTCTACTTTTGCATTGCGCAAAATCTTAAACGGTTGTGTGTGGGTCTTGTTAAGCATGAACAACACATGGGGACAAGAGTGGAATGGTGGGCTCCCATTTTCTCCAAGAGTCCTTTTTGAGGATGTTTACCTCATCCTTGGTATCAACCAAGACGTCATAGACCAACAGATCGTTGATTTGTGTTTATATTCAAGTTTTGATCATAAGGTGTATCACGGGCATCTCAAATTTCTCTTTGTTATTCTCGCACCTTGTGTGTGCACCTACCCTATGCTTTGCACAAACCACGACTTCAATTGTGGCACAACAATTTTTTTCTTAAAGACAATGAAAATTTCTCTAACTTATCCACTTTCTTTGGAGATGGGCCCTCGTGCTTTGGTTCCCTTATTATGTTTTACATGTCATGTTTGCCCTTGCAATTCTCCATGCAAGCTCCTTAGACATCCGTGGTCTTTTGTGTTTGTCCATCAATAGAGGTTTGCGATATCATTTTTGGTGTGTGCTAGAAGTTTTCTCCAAGCGGGATTGTCATCACATCATCCTCATCTACATGTTTATCCCACTCCTTGTAATGTTCACTCTTTGCTTCACACAATCAATTTTGCATATTGATGGTCTAGGTCCTTTGTCTTTTTCATGTTGGGCAATCCGGATCATTCATGTACCCTTTTGTGCATTTTTTCTTTAAAGGATCTAATTACAAAGATCTGGGCAGTCCTCGGTTCTATGGTTGCCATAACAATGCTCAAAAGTTGGAAAGTTGGAACAATCCCTTAGATAGCTGTCCAATGCACGCACTTATAACAAGCCCTTTGAAGTTGGCCTCCTCTGCATCTACCTACTTGGTGCATATATCCATGGCCTTCTTTATACTTAAGTGCTTGTGGTGCCAAAGAGGTTGTTGCTTGCCTTAGGTGGAGGTTCCACACGTTATATCCACGAACATGCATGCAATCCACTCGTGTTTTGCATATTGCTCGTAAAATTTGCACCAACACAAGACATTTATCTGGTTGACCTTATGCATAGAAGAGCATGTTTTGTGGTCGTGGCTCTGTCTCATGGTAGACCACGAATGGGTTGAGAACCATCTTCACGTTGTACCGCGGTAAGTCTCATATATACCCTTCTACATCACACTTTGTACAACATAGACATCTTTGGGTCTCTTGTGCGTTTTTGTTGGCAATCCCTTTAGTTGGGATGCCATTGCTTGCTATTTGTGCCTCCACCAATTTGGTTATGCACGTATCATAGCTTCACAGTGGTTTCTATTCTCAATGCAACTTCAAGTGCCTTGCACACATCCATAAAAATTCTTGTTGAAAGACTATGTTCGAACGTAGTCAAAAGTATTCCAACAAACCATCGCGCATGTTGATGTAGATGGATATCATAAGACAACTTTGATAACATTGTTTTGAAATGTGCATCATGAGCGGTAATGCTCTCAGAAACTTCTTGCTTTATTTCCTTTAGAGCAGCAATGCTTTTGCTGCTCAAACTTAGGAATATCAAACCTCTAAGGAAGGCGTCCTTTAGCTGATTCTAATCTATATGACCGTTTGATTTGGATCATATTTCCGATACCAAGTGTGCACGAGATCTAGCTATGTAGTGGTGAATTGGTTTGTGTTGCACTTTGGGGCCGTGTCTCCTTTTGCGCTCCATATGATTTCACACTTGTGCACACGCTTTGGTCTCTCCTTCGTGCTTAGATAGTCTAACAACTTCATAGACATTTCGTAGATGTGTTGTTGAGTAATTTAGGGTTGTTGGATGGTTGCGCCTTGCCCACCTATATTCCTTGCCAAGCAGCCTCTTGGACGGTGGTTGTCCTCTTGAGCATCTTGGGGACGACGCTTGGTGGGGGTCGTTGACCACCGCCCACCGGGGTATCACTTGAGCCTTTGAGGTTGTGCGATGCCTACTCATGTAGTAGCTCGAGTTAGTACTTGCACATTATCGAAGTACCAAGTGGTCCTAACATGCTTTGCATTCCAATTGTTAGATTCATATTCTGATTTGGTACTTCAAGAGGGATCTGCACAATCACAAATTGTTGATTCGGTTTTTTTTTGAACAAATTGAAGTACTCGGTTTGAATAAATCCTTGAAAGTCTTCCTTGGTTTTTGTGGGAAGTCACATGCCTAGTCTCCGCTTGATCTTTGCCCGAGTTTGTTTGGCTGCACCAAAGGTTTGGATAAAGCCTATGAGGGATGGCTGCGGTCAACCTTACTCCTCATGTTGTCTTCCTCGATGCTCTTTGGATCATGTTTGAGTGCACTTGGGGTCAATGGTTATACCCGAGTTTGCCTAGTCGTACTAAGGAATTTGTGTGGGTGCAAATAGGGAATTTTTCTATATGTGTTTACTTGATTTTTGTGAATCTTGTTTGAATATGCTTGATCATATCTAGTGATTTGCGTAGGTCTTCCTAGGAATTTGTTTGGGTTGACATGGGTTCTTTATGGATCTATTCAAGTTCTTGCCTAGGGTGAAACCGAGCCTTGAGATATGTTCGAACTTCACCTTATGTCTGCCATCTAGCTTTGTATGGGTCTACAACAAACCATTCACTCATTTATGGAGGATTATACTTGTCAAGTTTTGACCGGGTCATGCGGCGTGTATGTGTTCCACCTCTTTACGTGATGATAGCTTTGATGAACTTGTTAGTTACCTTCATACTACTTTTTATTTTATGTCATTTCTATTTTTGTTGTGGCTGCATTTTAGTTTTTTTGTTTATGCTGATACAACATTTGGTTTTAGAGCATTGGTTTAGTATCTAGACCAATTTTTCATTTTTATGATTTCTCTCTCTCTCTCTCTCCTTTCCTATTTTATGTTTTTTAGCTAATAAGAAAATAAATGGAATCTTTGTTGAGTATGATATTTCGGGTTTATTATCTTTAGTACTATTCTTGTTTTTTATGTCTTATTTAGTGTATAAGAAACCAAAAAGAATTCATCACCTTGTTTCCATCTTCTAAGAGCTTAGTGTTTTGTGTTTATCGGTCGGTGGCTTTTTTATGCCATTTTTTGGATTTTTTCTATTAAATTTAAAAATGGAAAAGAAATATGTAGCTTCAATGTTTACCATTTTTTTCTCTTCCTTTTTCTCTGTTGTGTTTTGTTCTCCTCTCATCTCCTCTTTTGTTTGAAGTCCACACAAAAGCAAAACAATTGTCTTTTTCTCAAATTGCAAGTTCATTATATCAGGTCGCATGGTTCTAATGTTATTCCATGTTTTTAGCTCTATTGATTGCACCGTGCTGGGATGTACTCGATTTGGAACTAGTTTTCCCGGCTAAGACGTACTCAATGTGAACCCATTTTTTCAAAATTTAATTTCTATTTTATAGGGTTTGTACTTGAAGGACTATGTGATAGGATTTTCTCGAGTTATTCTATTTGTAGCATAAATTAATATCTATGAGACATAGGGCCACGCTCAACAAATTGCAAAATTTCATGAACTTGCTATGAGGCATAGGAAAAGCTCAACAAGCCCACCCATGTGGCCTTTATAGATTTCAAAAAGGCATTTGACATTTTTCCTCACGAGGCTCTTCCGAGGAAGCTTAGAGCAGCTGGAGTGAAGGGAAAGATCCTCCTCTTCATTCACAAACCATACAATGAATCTTTAGAAGCGAGCTAGGTATGAAAACTTAATGTTGTCTCCCATCCCCATTAAAAGAGGGGTAAAGGAAAGGGTGCCCAACACCCCCAACTCTCTTTAATATCTTCATATATGACATTATGAATGATCTTGAAGGGGGTGTTGCTGTCCTTGGCCTTGCCTGAGGTGGTTGGTAGGTTAATGTTTGTAAATGATCTGTGGCACTGGCCAAATCGGAAGAAGATTTAAACAGATGCTACAAAAGATCGATGTTTGGAGTGGAAAGTAGGTTATGGAGTGTGGAATCGATATGTTTAAGGTGATGAATTTTTTTGGAGATCAAGGAGAGATGGAGTGGCAAGATCTTCTCATTGGGGATAAGAGAGTTGGTGTTTGTGATAGCTACAAGTATCTTGGGATAGAATTTGACCATGCAATTGTCTATCAAGAAGATCATCAAGGAAAGAGCAACAATAGGTGATAGAACCCTTCATGTGTTTGACATTTCTTGGCCTCTTGAAGAATTCCTGCCTAGTCTAAGATTTTGGCCTTTAAAGCCTTAGTCTATCTTGTGCTTATGTTTGGTGCAGAAGTGGTAGGAATGTTCGATGTGGCCAAAACAACACCCTCAAAAATGGTAGTGGAGGATATGAGATAGATATTTTGGAAGTCCTCAAATTCAAACATGATTGGGTAGGTTGTTATGCGCAAGAGCTTAACATCCTGTCCAAGCCCTATCTTCAACATTGGACAAAGGCTGCGCCTGGAGAAGTGTGGAGGACTCAAAACCTTCATTGCAGATTTGGTTAACAAGAACCCACCATGTAGAGTTGGAGAGCATTGAACCTAGATTCATAGAACAAAGTGGCTCAATAAGTTTGTTCCCAAGGATAAATGTAGGAGCTCTGCGTGTGGGCAAGGCATGGGACATGTGGGAAAAAAATTCAGGTCGCAAGAGTCTTTGAAGTTCTTTAATTAATCTAAGTTGGAGGACTCTAGAAGCTATGTCAAGCAAGCTTAGAGATGTGAAAATGTTTCAATAGAGGTTGCTTGTTGGCTGTTAAATGCCAGAGTAGGAGGGCGTGTTCTTAGCAAACACGTTAGTAGGATTGGGCTAGTTGATCCCTCCTTGGTAGTTTGAGCCCATTGTGTGGAGATGTTGGGGGATTCCCTTCATCTCATCCTTAGGTGCTCATGCCTTAGCTTGTGTGATGCCAAAATGCAGGTTGGTTTTCAATGCATAATGTTGGAGTTGTGGAGTTGCCCCTACGAACATGAATGAGAAATGTTTCTAAGCGTTGCTCCTTGAAGGGGAGTGTAGTGGGCAATGTCTATCATATTGGTTAGAACCGGCCTCTACATAAGCGATTGTTTACATAGGAGGGGAACCACATGCTTCATGCATGTGATGAACTTCTTGGGTGTGGCACTTCCGTTGCATCGAAAATAGATGGGGCAACGTGTTGCGAACCGGCCTTGAGTGACAAGGGCTTAGAGGTTACCTTACCACCAATGAGCTAATGCTTAGCATCATTTAGGTGAGCGTGCAAAACCCTATTGTCGGGTATGCATAGGCGATGGTAATATTGGTGTTACCAAGCACATCATTTAGGTGTAAGGGGTGGATGCCCCCTGTGTTTTTGCTTATTTGAGTGCAATCTGGGAAAGCATGGATTGCGGGTAGGAAATCGATGTGAAGCTGGTTGCAATGATAGTGCCCAAACCGAGGGGTCAAGGCTTGAATTCGGAGGACAAATAAGTTGGTGCAAACATTGTCCTTGAGCATCACCGCTCAAAATAAAAATCATAATTAAACTAATACCCTCTATATGTTTATTTTCTTTTTTTTTGGTGTAATTTAATGTTAAACTAATATTATGTGGTTAATTCCTTTTTATTAGGGTAGAATTGTTTATGATGAATTTTGGTTTGTTACTATTATGATGAAATACCAAAAACTCTTAATGAAGCATGGTTTAGCGATACTGCTGCCGACAAACGCAACGCGTCGGAATGAATGGGTACACGAACAATGTGAGAGACTCCTTCCACCGAGCGAGAGAATCAGATGCAAAGACAATTGGACAAGACAAATATTAGATAAAGATTGAATGAGTTACTCGACAACAACCAATCCTAGGAACCAATGGGCTTCTCGATGGGGATGTCGACTCGTGTTTACAATTAAGTGATGTATTATGAAAATAAGATAATGACAATATGATTTAGAATTGAAGAGAGATGGAGAGATTTAGGTTAGGAATAATAATGATAATCGATTACATGTGTAGGGTCAAGTGAAAAAGTGGTGTCTACAAGAGTATTTATATTTTAAATATTTTAAATGTTTTTTGTATGGCCATATCCTAGCCTTACCCAAGGCAAAAAAGTCTCCGAATTGGTGATTCCGATTCGCCGTACTCCAAAGCTAACCGGTAACATAGGTTAAGACTAAAGGTAGTTACTAGACACAAAAAGGAAACATGTAGAAACTTTCTTATTTTGTGATGGCTAGAATGGTATAGATGCATTTCAAACTTGTTGAACTGGGATGTTGATGGATGACTCGTTATGTTTTCATGTTGCGTCTTCTATGGAGAGATCCTTTGTTTGATCACGTACCTTGTAATTTGTATGCTGTGCAGAGGCTTGACTTTGGTGTGTAGAATGCCTTCAAGTTCAAAGATGACGCTTTTATCCATTCTGTTTGGGGAAGTTCCAATTGCACTTGTGTGTGGCAATGTTTGCTGTCAAGCTTTTTTAGACATGAAACCAGGAATAGATCATTGAGTTTCCCTTTAAATGAGAATATCAAGGGCTTCACTTGCTTCTTTAAACTAAATAAGGTCATATAGAACTTAGGTCTGAGATCACAGTAATTCTTGTATGTTTTGTGAAATTCAATGTGGCCTATTAGGACTGACCCTTCAAAAAGGAAGCCTTTTAAAATATTATATCATTACAAACATGATAGATGTTACCGTTCTTGCCATTCAGGGCAACCCGACAAATTTGGATTTGGCTTTGATCAGAATATTGTCTTGAGGGAATTCAAAAACTGAAAGGTGGTGATAGTTAAAATTGCATGAAATTTTGGGGTTTCATTGTGTTGAGATGAAGCATCAGCAAGGATGTTTTCTTTTCCTTTCCTATTTGAAATTTCCAAGTGATATGCTTCGAGCCCATTAATCCATTTTGATTGCTCAGTCAATTATAGTTGGTTTGGGAGATGTTTAAAAATTAAAACCTAGTTGATTTGTCTTGATAATAATTTTACTGCTCATCCATGTCATTGAACTTTAAGCTTTTAAAGGTGATAGAATAGTTTTCTGAACTACTGGAATTGCACAAGATTTATATCTAGGGAAAATTAAACTCAAGGATGAAGAATTCGAGAAAATTTGGAGGGCCAATGCATGAGCGTAAACAAGGGAAGCCTTTAAGCATTGAAATGCTTCTTGGGCATAATCATAATGCTTGGAATCATATCTCTCTTTGTTAGATCTCCAATGGAAAGAGCAAAAGAAAACTTTTTTTAGGAGATTGCAAGTAGAAGCTTGCCAAACCTTGAAATACCAAGTTATGTAGGGGAAGTGTTGGGAAATTCGAATTTTGATTCCTTAGCATATAAATCTTCTCATTTTGAGGTTGGTGAAGACGACGTCTAGGTGGACCATATGCACTATTGAATTTTGCAATTGATAAGAATATGTAAAAAAGAATAATACAATTTTTGATGGTATTAACTAAAACTATTTATTTATTAAGCATTGAAATGTTGGAGGAGCATTACTGGTACCCAATTTACTCTAAATTGGTAATAGTCTTGATGTCTTTGGGAAAGCTACTTTTTCTTGATTGTGAAGTTGGAAAAGGATTTGGTGGTAGCCAACAATAAATGCCGATTTTGGAGAAAAAAATTGGTCCAATCAAGCTCATCATTCGTAGGCATGGGAAAAATTGTTTGTGAAGAAAATTTATTAGAAACCGTTTTGGTTCCGGTTCGGCTTTGATTGGTTTGACCGGTTCATTTTTTTTTTGCAAATCGTTAGAAAAACCGAACCAATGACTGGTTCTATACGGAACCGACCGATTTAATCAAATTGAAGCGGTTAAACCTACTAGTTCCGTCTTTGGACCGGTCGAACTAGTTGAGTGGCGGTGGTTTGCCTTAAAACTTTTTTTTTTTTTCCAATTTTAGCTTTTAAGTTACTTTTTCCAACCCTAACCCTAAAATGATGTTATATAGACCTTGTTTGGAACAACAGTTAAATGATCTCGTCTTTGTGCAATACAACCTCCGGCTAAGGCATAACCAATTACTAAATAGGATACCTAATACAAATCCCATTGTCTTGGATGATATTGATCCAACCTCAAAATGGGTAGAGGAGAGTCACTTGGCAGAGTTTGATCCCAATGACTTGGGGTGAATGGCTTTGGATGATGAACCACTAGTAACACCGGGAATGGCAAACACAAGCCGCGATACTACAACTATTGCAAATGTCCCGAGGAGTCTAATGTGTCTAAGCCAAAGAAACATGATGAGATTGATGAGGACGAGTATCCCATTCTTAGCGGTGGTGTTAAGTTTGATGATTGATATCAAACATGTAGTAGCTTGTAGCAATATTGTTTTTTCGACTCGATAGACCATTTAGAGCCTCATTGTTTATGTATTTTGTTTTAGATATGTAGTGCAATCAGTGCCATTTTGCTATATTTACCCTTACATGCTAGACAACATGGAAACACCAAGTACCCTCCGTATTGTCAGCCCTGATCATGGTTTGGAAGTGCGTACCCACGAGGTCTCGGGCACGGAAATCCTTTCTCGAGTACGTACCCAAGGCTTGTGGGTACATTCCCATAACATACCCCATGTTCCGAGTTTTTTTAAGTGCAAAAAAGAAAACTTGAGGGCTCGATATTGGAATTGAACCTTGGAAAGTTCTTGTGAGATTCAATATTGCCAATAGGCTCCGAAGGGTCAAGAGAGATGAAAAGGACTTCATTTGGCTGACTTACTATTTGGGGTCTTTCTTGTTGGTCCTCACGGGTCCTTTATTCTTCAGTCAATTTGGAAGGCATGGGAACAAGTGAAGCACTTGGTGGTTGGGAAGCCTATCTTCTCTTCCTTTGACACTAGGTGCCAAGCCTACAAATTGATTTCGTCGAATCTGAAATATAATGACAAGATCCTTGCCTTGACAAGAGGCTGCTCTGCCCTCCTTTGGTTTGAGAAAGGAATTAAAATATTTCATGACTTGTACAAATTTGGGAAGGGGATGGAATGGACAGACCTTAAAGCTTTCTATAACCTTCCTCAATCTCAATTCAAAATGTATGCAATGCTCATAAATGCTTTCACAGCTCCCTCTACTTGACTAATTATGGAGGATGAGAATGACTTTTGGAATACTTGAGGTGGCTCAAAGGGCCCCCTCCAAACAACTCTATGAAAAGATTGCCTTCTCCCCAAACCTTTCCCTGTGCCTTAACAATAAGTGGAATGTTTGTGAGCCCATTAGTAGATGGACTTATAGATTTAATGTTTTGTGGTCTTCTTGTATTCAGTCAAAGAAATCTTGCTTTAGATGGGTTTCTAATTCATAATAAGCTTGTTGTTGGCTTCTAATATTTTATAGGTTGCTGATACTATAAACTTGTTGTTTTCTTTAAATTTTTATATATATTTATATTTTTACTTTTTAAAAATATATTGTACAAACGTACTCACAGCATTCCGTACCCAAGGTTTTTAAAAATTTGCCATTCATGTACTGTACCCATACTGAAACAGTCTAGCTTACATGCTATATGAATGAGCAAACATTGCATATTTTGTCTTTAATTGTTTGTAATCATGGTTTGGAATCTTTAAAATTTCATGTTTTCATTAAAATTGTAATATGTTATGTATTTTCTAGTAAACTGGTTCATAAGTTTTAAATTGGTCCAGTTCCGGTCCGATTCCGGTTTGGTTCCAGTCTGACCCTCGGCCGGTTCCGATTTTTAAAACATTGATATCTCTATTATCAGTAGGGATGTGGTATGTGCTGACTGGTGTTTTAGCACAGGTATGGCAATGAGTTTTAAGAGCCCTTCCATGTTTAATGCCTTACCCATTGGGTATAGGTACATCCGCCGAGATTTACAAACTAGGAATGGAATCCTATTCTAAAGAGGAGTTTTGGAAAATAAAACAAAATGCTTCAAGTGAAAACATGAATGAATTAGAAAAATGTTGCTTATGTAGACAAACCATAAATCAGATTTATCAACACCAAGGAGCTAATGGAAACATCTGCTAGAACAGTCTGTAAGAAAAATAATAGAAGTTCAAATTTATTATGATCATGTGCCAAATTAAAATTGATTAGCTTAGCATCCTGAATAGCAAAAGCCCAAACAAAGTAACTTTTTTAATCAAAGAGATAGACCCACATTAATTCCTCAAAATAGCGAAGGCTTGAATGTAAAGAAGAAATGGAGCCGTAAGGTTAACAATTTACATGCACTTTCTAATCATGGAAACACAAACATAGCAAAGGCTCAGGTCTTATGAAAATACTAAAACATAACACAAAATGCTCACAGGAATGTGCTGTCTATTACTTGCTACACAGAAATAGCAAGGACTCATTTCTATGCCAATAAGCAAAGAAATATATAGGTAAATAATTACCAAAGATTACAGAGTAATGAAGCTCCTTTGAAGCAACTCCTTTTTCTTTCACACAAATGTCTCTGCTTACAAATTTTGTATTTTTATAAATCACATTTTATCCTATCCCGCTTTTCCATTCTATTTTCCATTATATATTTATTAATGCAATTTCAAAGTGGAGAAGGAATGTGAACCGAATGATTATGACCATGCTTCTGCAATTTCCACTTGCTTTCTTGGTAATTTTGTGTTATCAGAATGCAACAAATTAATTATGACATATTGCTTGTTTACCTAGTGTCAGTTATAAAGATAATATGATTATGACATATTGCTTGTTTAATATGTTCAAAGTGCGCCTAGTGTCAGTTATATTATAACTCTAGTCTTTTGAATGATTGCATAAGATTTGAGTTTATTTGGCCAAAAATATACTTTTACTTGTCCAAAATTAAATTGTGGGATCTCTTTTCAAGGTTGTAAGAGGACCTTCTTTTTAACAGTACTTGGTCATGGCCTTCATTTCCTCTTTGCATGAGAGCAATGGACATTTGTGGTATAATATCAATGTTCGTGTTCAAGATCTCCAATCATCTGCAGTATAACAAGACCCTTTGCAAGGGTTCAATAGATTGTTTAAATCTATGGTCAATCGTTTCGTGAATATTTCCAAACATTCTAGGGCTTTCTTTTCGTTATTTTAATCCTAGAGATTTGTTTAGTACTTTCCTGATTTTGGTATTGTATGATATCATGATTTTCATGCCCGAGACCTAGAACAACCTGAGGGATAGGATGCTTTTTTTTGACAATAAGCTCAGAGAGAACAACCAATGGATCCTTGAGGCCACAACTCCTCAAATACTGTTGACATAAAAAATGTTCTATAGTATCTAGATTCCTATTTTGAGTTCAACATTCTATAGAACCCTTCACATTGATTGTGTTTATGCCTAGGAATGCTAATAAAGAGGCTTTTTATTGGTATCTAGATTAAAAACTAGATGCATGACATATTGCTTATTTAATATGTTCAAAGTGCTCCTAGTGTCAATTATAATAACAACTTTAGTCTTTTGAATGATTGCACAAGTTTTGAGTTTACTTGGCCAAACATGTGTTTTTACTCAGCGTCAAACTTAAATCGTGGGATCTCTATTTGAAGGTTGTAAGAGGGCCTTCTTTCTAACAGTCCTTGGCCATGGCCTTCATTTCCTCTTTTGCATGTCACCAATGGACATTTGTGGTGTAAATTTCAGCGGTCATGGTCAAGATCCCCAATGTAATTCATCTACGGTATATCAAACTCCTTTGCAAGGGTTCAATAGATTGTTTAATTCGATGGTCAATTGTTTCATGAATATTTTGAAATACTTCAGGAATTTTTTTCTGGTATTTCAATCCTAGAGTTTTGTTTAGTACTTTCCTACTTTTGGTATCGTATGATATCATGAATTTCATTCCTGAGACCTAGAACAACCCGAGGGATAGGATGTATTTTTGACATAACAATCCAGCAAGAAGAAATTATGATTTAAATAGAACTGAAGACAATTGGAAGACTAACAATTAAAAAGGTCTTTCTTTTTGGAAGTTGTACATGAAGGACAAAGCATGCTGAAATGGATATTTCAATCCTAAGGACTTGTTTTAATGTCCCCTTTAGGGCAGAAATAATAGAACTTGGTTTTTTTGTAAAACCCTAACTACAGAAATAAAATATTGCTGGAAAATGATTGAAATAAATCCTAACCCTTGGAAAAATACTTATTTCCAAAATACAATAACAGTTGTACCAAATAACACCGAGTAATGTCCCCTTTAGGGCAGAATTAATGAAATATGGATTTTTGTAGCAAACCCTAGGGCAGAATTAATAAAATTGATTTTTATTTCAAAAACCCTTCGGTGAAAATTCACAAACGCTATAAATGATGAAAATAGCTTCAAACCCTTGGAAAATATTTAGATTTCCTAAATACAACACAACTGTAAATAAACACTGGAAAAACAAACCCTGAAATGATGCCCTAGCTGTTGTGACTGATTCGTGACTGCAAATAACCCTTGAAAATGCCCAAGAATGCTGCTAGCTGATGCCAAAAACGTGCCCTAGCCGATGCTAAAACTGATCTAACACTAAGATCGCTGATTGAAGCGCAGATGCAATCTTTGGATGAGATCACCACAGCGACCTGGAGGGTTTTAGTCCTCAGATAGGAAACCAAAAGATGGAGGTTTTCGTCCCCACAAACTTGATTGCAAGGGAGGTTTTCCGTCCTCACCGCAGAAGTTGGAACAACAGCTCAAACACTCAATATATCATCAGATTATGGCCAAAAGATACCCATGAATCCTCCCTCACTTCCTTTTAGAATCTTTTGTCTCCTTTTCCAAGTGGGGTGCTCTATGCGGGATATTTGCACTTTAATTTTAAAGTGACTTTCTTATTTTCTATTTTAGCATTGACTTGCTTTATCAAAAAGTTACTTTTTATAATAATAAAACATAAGTGCCTTTTATAAAGTTACTTTTTCGACACTTAAGTTAAATTATTAATTTATTTTACTTTATTCAAAAAGGGGACATGACACTTGTTTAGTACTTTCCTTCTTCCGGTATTGTATGGTACACTATTTTCATGCCGAGACCTAGAACAACTTGACAACTATGAAATTATTAACTAAAAAGAATTGAGCACAATTGGAAATACAAACAATAACAAAGGTTTTTCCTTTTGGACGTGGCACAAGAAGGAAAAAACATGCTGAAACGTTTATTTCAATCCTAGATACTACTTTTCTACTACCGGCATTGTGCAATATCACGATTTTTCGTTCTTGAGAACTAGAACAACCTGAGGGCCAGGATGTGTTTGTGGACATAAAACACCAGCACATAGAAGTTATAAACAAAAGAGAACTGAAAACTTAAGCAATAACAAAGGACTTTCGTTTTGGATGTGGTACAAGAAGGAAAAAGCACGCGGAAATGGGTTGGTTTCTAACTGGACAAGTAGATAACAAAATGACGCAGTCCGATCTCAAAGCCTATGCTCTTACGACACTTGTTAGAGAATAGATCTACTACAAGTGATAGACACTTAATAAAAATGAAAAAAATAGTAACCCAAAAAAGTAATGGGATTTTTTGGGGGCATTGATATGCCAATGGGTTGAAAATTGAAATATACTTGAAAATTCAGGATGTTCTCATAAATTGTATTGATAGAGTAAGATGATTTGCAATTCAAAGAGATCGGGTATGACCCATGTAGGATCAACTGAGCATCCCAAGTATCATGAAATATGTTGCCAGTATTGTAACAAGACACATTAAGTCTCGAACAGTGCTAATGTTTTTGATTCTATAACTAATATCAACCTTTGCATTGGCACCGACTTTTAAGTTGACCTCAGCTTCTGCCTTGGTATAAACCCTTGCACCACAGTTCATGCTAGAACCTCATACCTGTGGCTGTACAATACCAACCTTGAACCTAAGTTACAAGGTTCGAGTTCGATGAAACTTGAAATATACTTGAAAATCCTGGATGTTCTCATAAGTTGTTGTATTGATACTGATAGAGTAAGATGATTTGCAATTCACAGAGATCAGGTATGACCCGTGTAGGATCAGCTGACCATCCCAAGTATCATGAAATATGTTGCCAGTATTGTAACAAGATACATTAAGTCTCGAACAATGCCAATTGTGTTTTTATTTTATAGCTAATATCAACCTTTGCATTGGCACCAACTTTTAAGTTGATGTCAGCTTCTGCCTCGGTATCAACACTTGCACCACAGTTCATGCTAGAACCTCATACCTCTACGATACCAACCTAAGTTACAAGGTTCGAGTTCGACGAAACTTGAAATATACTTGAAAATCCAGGATGTTCTCATAAGTTGTTGTATTGATAGAGTAAGATGATTTGCATTTCAAAGAGATCGGGTATGACCTGTGTAGGATCAACTGACCATCCCAAGTATCATGAAATATGTTGCCAGTATTGTAACAAGACACATTAAGTCTCGAACAGTGCTAATGTTTTTGATTCTATAGCTAATATCAACCTTTGCATTGGCACCAACCTTTAAGTTGACCTCAGCTTCTGCCTCGGTATCAACACTTGCACCACTGTTCATGCTAGAAACTCATACCTCTACAATACCAACCTAAGTTACAAGGTTCGAGTTCGAGTACACCGAGGATAAAATGTGTTTCAAGTTTGCCCAATGAATAAAGTCCAGAAAAGAATTTGTCATTAAGTTTGAATAATAGAAAATATGAATAAATATACACTTCAAAATAAAATAAAAAGTAAAAATAAATAAATACATTCTTTTATAAAAACAAACTATAAAAAAATAAATTTAAATAAAATAAATATATAAATAAAAATAAACAAATAAAAACATTAAAATCACTAAAATAAACATTAAAACATAAAACACATTGATAAGTTATAACGATTCACTTAATTAAAATTTAAAATTAAAAAAACATTAAAAAAATTAAAAAATTAAACACAAAAAACATAAACATAAAAGGCCAAATAAAACTTAATAATAAAACAAAAAATAAAATAACCTTTTATGATTCTACAAGTCGGGCATGAATAGAAGGCATGAAGGGCAACATAGGGTTCGTATCCTCAAACAGGTCATGACAACGAACCACTGGTCTACTTGGGATAGGGAAACCAAGCCAAGCACCACCGATGCAAGCATCTTTACCTCGAACGACACCAGCCAAGTGATATCAAACACTAAAACTAGACCTCGAGATTATTGATATTTACGCTTGGGACTTTAGTTCAGAGCTGTTGACAAGTGAACGAGTTTGCTGAAAATGAAAAGATCCCCTTTTCTCGCAATTTTGTTGAAGGATTTTGGTGAATTTAGACGAATTGTTTATTGGCGTCACAAATATGGCGAATGTTGAACTTCAAGCATATTTGCCGAACCCTATGACTTAGATACCAATGTTAACAGAACAAAAATTTGCTCCTTGACACCATGCTCACTTGCACCTGATTTTGTTTCTTTGCTTCAACACACATGATTGCACGTTCCTTTGAGAAGTTGTAATCTACCTCTTTTTTGAATTACACCGACACATCTGTAATTTTTGGAGACTTCAAATTTGTGTCCACACCAATTTGCAATGCTATAAACTTATGAACCATGTGTGCAGATGGGAAGTCTTTTGTTTGTGCAGTAGAACACTATGGAAGATGTGTAAATGTTTAAATTCCTCTCTTTTGCACTCACACTCAATCCTGGAATGCTCCACAATCTTTCCTCTTCAGTCTCCACACATTCCATTGAAGCTTGCACGCTTCCAGAGATTATCATGTTTGTTAGTGAAACACCACAAATTTTAGACTCCGTAACCATATGCAAATCCAACAATCCTAGACCAATTTTCCAAACCCAAATTTAAAAGCAGCGTCGTCAATGCGTGTTGTGCCAAAGCCTCCTTCACGACAACATTAGAGGTGCCAATGCCAGATTATTTTTCTTATTAGGGAAACTCTACAAAATTTTAGACTCCACAAATCTGTGCTAACCCCACAATCTTAGGCCATTGTGCCAAAACCAAATCTAAAACTAGCGATGCCAATCCCTGTTGTGCAAAAGTCTTCCTTTGTGCTGACATTGGAGGTACCACACCAGCAGTTCCAACACTGTCACCGAAGTCGACCTATGTGCCAACACCATCAATGTTAACACTTGTAGGCTTCTAGCACAATATTTTTGCATTTCTGCCGACACTGATGGTGCAAAGTTGTGTTTGTGCCAACACCTAGCAGCGTCAATGTAAATTACACCAAAGTCTGCCTTTGTGGCAACAATTATTGGCCCCATGATCCACAAAATAGTCATTTCCAATCCTTTCTTCAACAATCAATGCCAACTATTGGCTCCCTTATTTGGCGCCACCTTATATCTTCGACACCAGTTTTGTTTCAAACCCTCATTGCACCAAGTTACAGCTTGCGACAGCTCTGCAGTTTAGTGCCAACACCAATACAGTGGGTGTGCATTGCTTAAATGCCAAATTTTTATGGCATCAACATTTGTGTGTCTCTTTACATCCTCAATTTAGTGCAAACATCGATTCCGTGAGTTCATGTCAACCTTGTTCCTGCTTGACACCCATGCTCAACCTCCTAAGATGTCGTCGATCTCAGCATCCACTACAGATTTCAGTGTCAAGTCAATTGAATTGCATTTACAACAATCTTCCTCACAAACAATTGTAACTTCAAACTTGACAAGTAGTCTCAATGGCTTCTCAAATTCTTGGAGTGAACTGATTCCTCGCCTCAACTCATAAGTATATATGCCCACAGTTCCAAAAGAGGATAAAGGATAGATCATATTGTGGAGATCAATTATTAATGCTATAAAGCTTGACCTTGTGGCTAAAGTGCACAGATTCTTTTGTTCTTAATCACATTTGGCTTGTTCCGGAGCCAATCTAAGACCATGCACTGATTCATGTACAATGCTGTAACATTATGTGTGTTTACCGTCTTGTATCAGAGATGTGAATTAATAGTCATATTGTTGAATTGAAGTTATTGTTTGGCCAGTTTTGAATCTTTGATGCTGTTTTTTTTTCCTGTTTTTGAAGAAATGCATCTTATACGACTCTGGAGTCCAAATTACAATTTGATTTACATCAGCTGAGCATTAGGATTACAAGGAAAATCTCTTCCTATGCAGGCAAGGATATAAAGTTTTGTCCGCGTGCTTCAATGGGAAAAGAATTCACATCATTCTGAAACTACTCAAGCTTAGATTGTACAATCAAAGGCAAATCCGGTCTAAATCATCGTAATTTCCTCAAACGAAGTGGGGTGGTATTTTCCTTAAAGATAGTTTTGCATCTCATCCTTTAAATAAAATTGGTTGCTGCCAACTGAGTTTCATGCCTTGGACTCTTGCAGCTGTCCCTGAGTATTCAAGAATCTTGTTTGAGAGGCCTTCATCAAGAGAGAGGGCCAGTCGTAAGGAATTAAATTTACGTAAGAGTCAATCCCAAAACTATCTAGCTGTTGAACAGTTCCAGAAGATATGATAAGTTGTCTCCTCTCTTCCCCACAGAATGCAAAAATTATTAGCAATGGTCACTTTAGTCAACCGTGCTTTGACAGCTAATCCTTGATGTATTACTAGCCATCCCAATGTCTTTTGTTTGAAGCATAGTTCAAAAAATCGTTATCAGCAGGCCAAATTTTGACTTGGAAATTGGGAATCAGCAATTTCTTGGCAACTTTATCGCTACTTTAAAAAACATTTAAATTCATAAAATAAACTTAAATTAAATGTAAAACATTGTTAAAAACTTAAATGACATGAGAAGTGAATCTATAGAATGCCATAGGCCCATAAGTATATTTTGAAAAGACTGCCCACACCTCATGAAATCATACAACTGTCATAGATTGTAAAAGCTAAACTTCATGACCGGGAGTAGTGTGAAACTTATCAATTATGAATCCACTTTTCTCTAACAAGCCAGCAGATCACAAGAGAAAACTGGGCAATAACTAAAACCCAAACCTCACTACTTGGAGTAGTGTGAAACTTATCAATTACAAATCCGCTTTTCTCTAACTAGCCAGCAGATCACAACCTTATGTGAACCAAAAGCTTAACTGCATATGAGCAGAATCGCAGATCACCAGACCATACCCACGAATCACGATTATGCTAACAAAACCGCACTGTTATTGAAAGTTGAAACAGCAGTAGATGAACTTGGCAATGAAGTCAAATAAAAAACGAATATAGTATAAACCTACTCCTGCTCAAAACCTGCTCCTCCTGGTCGAAACCCTAGCAAAACACGTATGATAAATTTGTGCAGGAGAAAACCACTACAAAACGCTTCGAAATGGCCACATTTTTTTTTCTGTTTGGACGTTTTATACCTACCAACCGATTTTCCACAATTTTTTAAATGAATTTTCACGATTTTCCCTGGTTTTACTCACCGATTAATCAGAGGACAAAAATCGCAATTTTTTCAAAGATTAATCGTTTTCCTTTTGGCATCCTCCGATAAATCGCGATTCATCGCCGATAAATTGTGATTTATGGAACAAAGGTTTGAAGAAGGTTATTACTTTCCAAATGACTTAACACCATCATTTCCAACTTCGTGGTCCTTGACTTATGGTCGCTTGTCAATCGCGGGGTGGTAGCATTGGACTCTCTTGATTGATTATGTAGCTTCTATGTCTTATAGCCGAATCAGGTTTTCAACTGCTCCAATTTGAATCCCTCTAATACAGGTCTATACTTTGTATTTGCAATTTGAAAAGAGAATTTCCAGGATCATCTTAAAGAGTGCTTTAAAAGAGAGTTTGTTTGTTGGCATCAACACTTGAGCACTATTTAGGTCTTGCCAAGAGTATCACTTTGAGAAGTGCTAACCTCAACGTTTAGGACAAACAATAAGCAATATTACACATCTCTATATCCACCTATATAACCTTGGGTCTCCATAGACACGGTTGTTCCTTGGGATTTTGAGCCCAGCCTCCTAGAGGCTTGATCATGGGATAGCTCCCATTAATAGAAATAAAGACAAAAGCAGGCTAACATGGGGCATACATTATACTAATGGGGTAACTAGGTTCCTATTTAATTTAAATAGTAAGTCACTTACTAATCTACTTTTATGCCTTGTTTCTTGTAAGTGATCTTTTACAAAATAAAGTCTTTAGTACACATTAGGATATTGGACCACAACTTAACATTGTATAACACGAGCTTTGCAAAAAAGTAATTCATTACATAATAAGATAAGATTGTGGCTACGTACACAATATCTTAATCCAAAACAATCAACTTGAGGATGATGTGTTGAATCAATAAAAATCACAATCAATGGACATGGTCATCATAACCACTTCAATACTTAAGTGGAGCACATCCGAGCATCAATAAATTTATCCTCCCTCCAATGCTCCATGAATCATAGGTCATTATATGTGAACTTGGACTTTTTGCTTGATGTTGACCCTTTGTGGTGGATCAACGAGGATGCTAGCCCTACTTCTACTCTTGAAATTGATGTAGACTAGAGCCTTGGTCTCCATTGACCTCTTATTCTTTCTCTTTCATTCGGTTACATTTCGACAAGGGGTCGTCATTTTATAGGATTGATTTATATTTAATGGCTTTGATGTGGGAGCATTCTTGATCATCCATCAAATCCATGTTGGGGACCATTTCTCAATTGGCAACAATCAAGGTGTCTCTGATTTGTCTTGTACAAAAATAAAGGATGAATAGTCTTTCTTCATCCAATTTGAAGATCACAATTTGATGTAATGAAATTATTATATCAGTGAAGTAGAATCACAACAATAGAATACAATATGATGGAAATAGCATAAGCATATGACCGAGCCACTTCAATAGGGCAATCTCTAGCTATTTCGAGGGGGTAACCTTCACAAGCTTACAATGAGAACACAATACTCCATATGATTATCTACTACCAACCCTACCTCCTATATATATTGTACTTATGGTAACAAGACCATCTAGGCCGACCCTACTACCAATATGAAGCATTAGAAATGATTATATGACTTAATTAAAGGTTATGCTAGCCACAAGTCAGCCACACATATCCTATTACTCACTATAGGATAATGACATGGCATTCACCTCCCCTTCAAACAAGTGGTGTCCTCAAGGTTGATTATCTATGGATGCTTATTTATGAAATTTTTAATCTTCCTGTCTCACATCCTCTCTCGGTAAGGTTTTCCACTTGATAAGATGCTTAGTGATCACCTTCGTTTACTATTGAATCAAGTTTGGTTTCAAGATGATTTTTCTATCTTCATTAAGCTTAGGTAACTCTCACAACATGGGAATCTTTTGCCCAGAGTGACCGATCCTTGCCTCATCCCCCATTTTGTTGTCTTGCCATGCAAAATTTGATGTTCACCTTTAACCATACAATTTTGGAACAAGGTAGGCCTTAATTCCAAAAATATGGAGAGTAAATCTGCACTGAATTTGCGTGCTTTCTAAAAATGTAAAGAAATGAGAATTAATTACAAAAATTGCACCATATGAAGCGAATTTATGAAAACCCTAAAATTGCAATAACTCACTCAATCCGGATCACCAAGGGCTGTAAATTTTACTGTTGTTTTCTTGAATTATTTTCCAACTGCCCTTAAAACAATTCACAACTGATTGCAAGATAACTGATTTCAACCCAAAGGCTTTGATATTGCTTGTAATGAAATTACTATATCTTTGAAGTAGAATCACATCAATAGAACTCAATATGATTGAAACAAAAGAAGCATATGACCAAGCCACTTTGAGGGGGCAATCTCTAGCCACTTCAAGGATGCAATCTCCTTAACTTAAGAACAAAGTATTCCATATGATGATCTAATACTAACCCTACCTTCTATATATACCCTACCCTATTGCCAATATCAAGCATTAGAAATGATTAAGGTTATGCTAGCTATAATTTGGTCACGATGCCACATATCTCCCAATACACCATAGAATAAGGGCATCAAATTTGAAGACAATGTTGGAGAGGAATTAAAGTTTCCTTTCATAGGATTGATCCATATATTATGGCTTCGATGTGGCTTTGATGCAAGAAGATCCTTGGCTATCCATTAGATCTTACATGTCGGGGACCATTTCTAAGTTGGTAATGCTTGTGGTGTCTCCATTTTGTCTTGAATGAAAAAAAGGAAAGGTAACATTTTTTCTTCTTTAGATCCTACGTGTTGGGGACCGTTTCTAAGAACTAGTATTGCTTGCAGTGTCTCCATTTTGTTCTGAACGGAAAAAAAGGATAGGTGACCTTTTTTCTTCCAACTTGAAGATCACACATTGAAGACAAAGTTGTAAAGTGGAAGACAAAATTTTGCCACTTGGAAGAAAAAGCGGCTAAATGATGGTGCTTCACAGGTCAAATGAATACCCTTCAGCACTCAACTGATCAGTGCACAACTCAACAATGGAAGCATAAACAATGAACACAAAACAAGAAGAATACGACTTCATCTATTTCTCAGAAACACATACATCAACTATTCGGAAGAAATATATAGGCAAACCAAAGATCTAGTGTCTTCTCAAACTCAATTCTAACAAATGCCACCCTATATTGACTTCTAGGCCTTTTTTGTGACCTATGTTGGAAGCTGCTCTCACTCATTTTCTTGCAAGCTTCCCTCTTCTTTGCCAACATCGCTGTAGTCATTACTTTGAAAGTCCTTCCCAAAAGTCTTCTTCAAAAAAATCTTTCTTCCAAAGTGAATATTTTAATTTTGATGGCTTTTGTTCCTTAATTGAGGAGAAATCATCCTAGGAAGAATTTGAAATGCTTCTTCCATTTGTTATTTGATCTAAGATGGTGAATTCAAACTTGAGTTAACTAACCACACACGGATGAATTAAGCTACATGCCAAATTTTATGTTTTTGGGCACAATGTATGTCACTGTAACTGGTGATATGTTCTTCATGATCCAAGTTTAGTTGCTCGAATGATGCCACTGGTTGAATTTTACTGATTGACGATGGTCCATTTCTAGCATTGGATATATGGAACCACAATTTTAAAATCGGACATGTTGGAATTGATTCTCTTGTCCAAGTTGACCCAAATTTTCACATAACATTGCCATCTCCATTTTGAGTTCTATTCCAATTTCGCCATGCTGGGAGAAGGTACAGCTGTTCGTTCTTTACCCTGCTATTTGAATGTTTGAGAGAGAAAGGGTAACCCTTCCACCTATGTTACTTTTGATTTCTTGGATTTTATTAATTTATAGAATCATTGGGAGAAGGGACTATTATCTTTTCTTTGAAATCCTCCAAAATTTGACTAAGGGAAGAAGGGCAATTATTACTCCACTTCTTTGCCCATATTTCCTTTGCATATGGCAGCAGAATGGACAGCCATCCTTTTGCCACCCATCTTTTTGGCATGGGGGCAGAAGGGAGGCATCTGCCCCCTCTCCACCCATCTTTACTTTGGATGGGCTGAATGAATGGATGGTCATCCCATTTTAGCTCCACCTTCATCTGGTTGTAGAGCACTACAAACTTTGCCGATAGAAACCCCATTTTAAGATAGGAGGAGAAAGGACCACCACCGTTTCTCCACAAAACTTCTATTCTTTGACCACTTGCAAAAAGATCCTTTTGTCTCTTCAGTCTAAAATGGAGACAACCCCAGTATTACCACTTGATAACCGTTCCTCGACATGTTCTATCTGATGGATAGCCATTGATGCTAGTATATCAGATTCCACTTCATTGTTTTATTACGAGCATGATGTTTACAATGCTGATTTCAAGACTTTTTTCCTCGAATGCACCGATTTTGGATCTTCAACTGCAAAAGCTTTCAGTTTCACTACTTAATCTGCTTGACTCACTTCTAGTTTCTTCTTTGCAACTTCTCTGCCGCCTGTTCATCTACCTATTACATGTAATATGTTGACACTTTCTCAAGTTCATTGTAGCTTCAATGGTTGTTCCAGTAAGTGTATCACACTACAGTTCTATAACACTTTTCTGGCTAAGCCATTCCAAGCTGGTGCTGAACTTTTTGAATCCCTAATCAGTCCTTTATATACCCACTTTCCAAGAGGGATGATCTTCCAATCATCTTCTTTTTGGATCATTACAGCTTTCTTATCTACACTCTAAAATGTACTGAACCTCGACAAAGGTTTCCTTCTATTGGAGTCTCTTCTTGCACTTGAATCCCCTTTTACCCAATGTTTTAAAAATCGGACCGGACCGAACCGGTCGAGGGTTGGACCGGACCAGTTCAAACTTTATGAACCGGTTTACTAAAAAACACATAAAAATTTATATTTTTAATGAAAACAATATATTTGAAAGATTAGAAACCATGATTCCAACAATTACACACAAAATATGCAAAGCTTTCTCATGTATTAGTGCAACCTTCTCTCTTACAAAGAGATATTGAATATTTCTATGGCTAGTTCTTTCACGAAACATGGGATCTTGTGCAAACTCACAATTTGACTCTAGTCTTCCCAAGTGGCCAAAAACTCACAACTTGACTTTACTCTTTGGGAAATTGAGTAGAGACTCTTCTCAAAGTTATATAAGTATACAATATACTGGTTATTTTCGTTTTGTTGATTCCTGAGTCTGAGATAATGACTATGCGTCATAGACATCAAAGCAGACATAATAACATGTATTGGATAGGAAAATACCATCATATTTATGAACGTGCATTCCATTTAAATGATGCTTTCCTATTTAAAACAGGATTGTGATGTTTACTGAGCGGAAGAGGAATTTGTTTCTTTGGTAAAAATTTAAATAGTTTCCAATTTTTTAAAAACAGCGCCATATACCTGTGTATTGGCACGACTTGGCCGGGTTTATAGTGAAACCAGATCGGTTTGGTATGGAAACAATCGGCTCGGTACCAAACCGGTCAAACTGATCCGGTTTATCAAAAAATATCAAACCGGTCGAACTGGCCGGTTCCAGTTCAACTGGTTCTGAAAACACTACTTTTACCTACAAATCACATCTGATTCCTCAGCTACTTATAGGATTTTCTTTATTGGGAATAGCATCAACTTGCAATTTTTTCCCTCATACTCCATATTGCAATTGTGTTTTCTCCTGTCATGAGCTGGCGTTCTATTCTTCTGTCAATGCCTTTCTAGTAGCATGTGCCACACATCCATGGTTATCACATCGTATGCTATTTTGTCCTGGAATTGCCGATGTGGAAATTTTCCTTAAAACTACTTTTTTACCACAGCTTGACTACCTTTCTGCAACCATCTAACCTTAAATGTAACCATAACTTCAGACCCCAACTTCTACCCCATGTAGACAACAATTTATGTTTTCTGCTACCGTTAATTATCAACTTACATTTGCTTATAAAATTGCCCTTCCTTTGCCACAATCCCTCCTCTTTCTTCTTTGGCTTCAACAACATTTATCATAGCATCAAGTTCTTATCTTTCTAAGTTGGATATCTTCTTATTTTTGTTGTTCTTCAACTTGAGCGATGTGCTTTACGAACGACATTCAAAACGTCGATGGTTATGCTGGCCTCATCTCAAACAAATTTCTTTAAATCTGGTACCATGACCTCTGTGGCTATATCTGCTTCCTCTACAGGAATATGACATCTCTAACTTTGTTGTGAATAGCTCATTACACATTCATCTTCTAGCTTTTTAAACCATAGTTATCATGTTTGCATGAATCAGGTGAAAGTTCGGTTTGAACCATACTTTTAGGTGTACTCGAACTTGTTTGGTAAATTTCCGATTTTGATTTTTTAATTTTTGTTTTTGTAAAAACGAATGTTTGGAAAGTAAAATTGAACCCTATTTTTATTTTCAGCCATGAACGTCCGAAAGGAAGAGAAAATCCTGAATTTTTTCTCAGTCTGTGGATTCTGTATTCGAAACTTAGAGTTGCATTTTCTTTATTCTTGGGTAGTCTGTAGGTATCTGACCTGCATTTTATTGTTTTTTCTGTTCACTGGTTCAGTGCGGTTTCTGGACTGTGTTTTCCACTTAGCTTTCTGATATTTGAGATGCAATCTAACTTTTCGAGCAATTTTGTGGGCTGTTTTTAGGTATTTGACCTTTGTTTCTCATCAGGGCTCAGATCTGAAGCTTTTTTCCATCTGCATCTAGAGGCATCCATCTGTGCCAATCCCGTTAAAGCTTCAGCTAGGATTGGAACATCCCATCTTTGTATCTGCGCGAATTTAGTTTGTAATAAGTATTTGTGGTTTAGTTAAAGTTTAATATTTTATATGAATTGTCACACGCCATAGTTATTTTGTAAAATTATTTTTATCTATACTGTAGTTTAGTATTTTATCATTTGTATTTATATCTTAGTTGAATATTTTAGGGACCAAATTTGATTATATATAGGCTTAATTGATTATATTTTATTTTAGTTTGTATTTGTATTTTTATATTTATTTATTATTTTCTTGGTATTTTTTTTTCTTATTATATAAAATAGTCTTTTTGACATGTACATTTTTTATTTTTCTCTATTTTATTGACAAGTATATTAATTAGTTTATTGTACTTAGAAAATAAGTCTAACACATCCCTTCCGACATAATTTGCAACGTTAGGGGTGTTGTAGATTTTTTTCTTTCAACTTATAGTTAAGGCTCTAGGAACACTTTGTTTCATTTGTAACATATATTATAAACTTATAAACCATTTTGCTGGTATCTTATAAAGTTATATGTATGAAATTTGACACTATTGCAATTTTCCATGCATTTATCTTTTTTATATTTATGTCACAAACTCACATTTGTATGCTTATTTATATTTATGTGCAAATAGTTTTGTATCATAAACATCATATATGTATAATTACTATTTTATCATTAATCATATATAGTAAATTTTTCGAAGCAAACTGAACTTTTGCAAAATTCCAAACTTTCGAACTTTTTTCCCTTCCAAACGAATTCCGAACATTTTGAACACGGTAACTATGTTCCAAACACTTGGTCTCTTACACTTGTCTCTCTCTCATGTCTTATGTCATGTTGACATCCACTATGTATTTTTGGAATACACTCTCTTTACCACCTCATTGGAATCTATGTTGCCGGGAAATAGAAACGGGTAAGGGTAAGTGGGTATGAATTGCGGAAACTCCAATTTTAAAAAAAAACTTGGGTACGAAACATTACAGGAAACATCTGTACAATGTATATATAACTCATTTTAAAATTATACTCCATAGACCTTAAGAGATAAGTATAACTGATAAAGAACTCAAAATATTTTGTATTCATTGAAATTTGAAGTTCTAAAGATTCATCATTCAACTTGGTTACAATTTCAATGATTCACATATACATGATAATAATCTAGATTCTAGAATATACCATTTAGATTTTCCTCATAATCATTTGTTGGACCCCAGTCACTGTCAGTGGTGTTGTCATTGATGTCAAGTGGTATTTATGGAAAATGAGTGAAAGGTGAAGATGCTTGGAGCTCACAAGAGAGAGTTTAGGATGGTTTAGTGCTCTGCAGGCTTAGTTGGTGAGGCAAGAGTCCAGTGGAAGCATGGACATGGTAGGCATGGCTAGTTCAGAAGTGGTACAGGTCAGGTATGATGGTGTAAGCATGATAGCAAGCTCCTAATAGTGAGTATCCGGTGAGTTGGTGGAAGCCTAAGGTCAAACTAGTTCATTTAGGCCTATTTCTAGAGCCTAATGAGGTATGAAAGGCTAGTACAGGTCATGACAAGACCATGAAAGCATGGGAGAAGCTTTGATAAGGTGTCTACAATGTGTTTGAGCAATTTCAAGGCTCAGTTCATCTTCTGGAGTCAAAACTCATATTGCACAGAGAAGTGGTCTTGAGAACTGGCAGTGTTCTTGTATGAAAATTCTTGTAAATTAGATGGGCTGAACAATTTCAGACCTATTCCTCTCAAACAAATCATGGAGATGATGGAGGAAGGTGTCCTTGTGCTTCATGCAAAATTTCAGGTCATTGTGAGGTCATTTGAGCAAGTTGTGTGAGTTTTTGCAAAACTGGTCTATTGAAAAGCTCATTTTGAGCTGCCTGGCTTCTTAGCAGTCATGCAAAAATATAGACTCCTTCGGATAAATCATAGAAGGAATTTTTGGAGTAAATTTGTATAAATCAAGTGCAAAAGTTTCAAGTCAATTGGAGGTGTCAGTGAAAAGATATGAGCATTTTTGTGAAGCAGTTGTGTGCTCTCCTGGACTGTGTTTTGAGCTAAGAGGAGTAAAAAGGTTTGTTTGGTCTCCAATGCCTTCATTGATCATTTTTCAAGCTTTGAGGAGTGCATTAATGATGATCCAAAGGTTCTTGAGCAGTTGTCATAGTTGTCACTTGAAGTTCTAGCCACAAGGTTACATCCTTCATGCTGTCCTGGAAAGCAGTTAAGGAATAATGCTAAATTTTTATGAAATCACTGTTCTGAGTTGTTGTTTCTCAAGTCCAATGCTCCAAATCATCCTTGACTTGATTTATAGTGGTCAGAGAAGCTTCATTCTTCATTGGTGTAAACTTGTGAAGCATAAGAAAGGGCTAGTCCATCAACCTTGGCTAAGACAGAGAGGTTTGTACACTAGTTTTCAGGGCAAAAATGGAACATTCATTAAAATGCTGATCCAATAAGGTATACTTGGCTTCAAAGTGGCACAAAATTGTTATGAGGAACATCTATTGGCCTCAAAGGCACTGCAAGACCCAATAGGTGGAGAATTTTGTTTGAAATCTGTCAAACGAAGGACCTTTGTCCCTTTTACCAGTCAAAACCATTGAAGATCTTCAGTAATTGAATGAATATGGAGGAGTTGGCATAAAATTCTTGTTTGGAGAAGATGTGGAGCTCCCTCACGAAGCTACGGGAACTCAAAATTTTGCTCTTCACTGACAAATGTGCAAGAAATCAACATTTCCTCAGTCTCGGGTCTCCACAGACTTTAAACACAGAGTTAGGGTTTCTCGAGTATATCTTTGCTTGAATAGAATGAATGAACCAACCAACCTTCTTGAAAATTAAACCACATCTCTGTGGGATGCATAGGAAAAGATTGCAAAAGGAAGTTTGTTGTTTGAGTGAGGTTTCTATGAGAATTTCTTGACAGAAGATTTCGAACCCGTACACAGTCCTATTTCTTGACAGCATTATCGTTTTTCACTTTTCCTTTTGCAAATTGGCATCTGATGAAGTTCAAAAGGTTAAGTAATGTCCTTGGCTATCCTATACATCTCTGGTAAACGGTTCTACAAAAGCAAAATGCTTGAAGGCTTGTGCAAACCTTGAAGTCCTCTTACACAGTGAACTGTAGATGCTAATCAAACAAAGTAGGTGTAATCTTGAAGTGATCAGGTTGGAAATTTTGATGAGAATGGTTTCAATCTCTCAACGAAGTGTTGATGATTTCTTCTAAATCAGTTGAACTCCAATTGAGGACCTCTCAGTCAAACCTGAGGTGAAATAGGTAAATCACTGTGAATCCTTTTAGTGCATGAATGTAAAGGGTGTTTCAATATCCTGTGGTCAAAGTAATGTTTTTGATATAGAGCAAATAGATCAAAGTCCTTTATCAAATAACTTCAACCTATTCTTGAGTCGATGGAGAAGTTGAAAAGGTTCCAAAAACAGTTACACCTTGCATTGCTTTTAACTTGAAGAGAAGTTCAAAAAATATATTTTCTTGTCTTAGCATATTCAACAGTTGAAACTATGGACCTCATGCTTGAAATAGAATGGGAAATGTGAAAAGACATATGTTACAAAGTGAAGTTTGAAAGAGAAGGTGAAAAGCTTGGGGCATATGAAGACAACAAACAAATGATGACTCTTCAAGAGAAGAGTAAAGTGGTAAGTTAGTTTTTGGATGAAAACTCTCGAAATTGAAAAAGGGTAGACAAGGTATATGATATGTTTTTGAGAGAAAGCAGGTTGGTTGAAAAATAGAGAAAGTGATATATGCAGAAAGGGAATACACCTTGATGTTGAGAATGTTTTAAAACGGAACATGAGAGCGCAGCCAACCGAAGTGACCGGACCGGTTCAAACTCTATGAACCGGTTTACTAAAAAACACATAAAAATTACATTTTTAAAGAAAGAAATATATTTGAAAAATTAGAAACCATGATGCCAACAATTACACACAAAATACGCAAAGTTTGCTCATGTATATAGTGATAGTTGGAATACTCGCACTCGGCAAATACTCGGCAGACCCCCAAAAACAAAACTCGGCAATATTCGGCCAATACTCGGGAATACTCAGCAACTTAAAAAATACTCAAATTTCTTTAAAAAAACATAAATTTGCAGCCAAAACCATGTATTTGCAGCATTTTCTTTCATTGCTATTAATGCTTTCTTTTTGTTGGGACCTTTACGATAGTCTTCAGTCTTGTGTCTGAGGATGCGCAAATTGGAGTTTAAACACAAAAAAGACTCTTAAAATAGCAAAAAAAAACCTATGCATCTGTTGATAACTTGATATGTGAAGTCAACATTTGAAAAGGAAAGTCGCGACCAAGTTGGTAGGTGGGACGATTAGTCCGAGCACAAGAGAATACTCGCCGAGTTTTGGAAAGCTAAAAGAATTTTAATTACTAACTCTCTATACAAGCAATCAAAGCTCATGATGAAGATTGCAAGAAGTTGCTTGGTCCAAAAAGGTGCAAAATAGATTTTATGAAAATAAGAAAAATATTGCCATCAATGCGTAGAGCTCGAGAAAATATGCACTTTTAGAGAAAACGACACAAAAGAGCCACAAAATGAAAGTTATGGCACATGCAAGTTTTTGCTGCTACATCTTCCCGGACCCTTTCCAAAAATGGCAAATTTTATTCTATGCTTGTGTTTTTTCACCAAAAATCCAAAAAGGAAAGAAATGCCAAAAAAGGAAAGAAATGCTGAGGTTTAGGATAAAACCGACCGGTTTGACGTTTTAGCCCAAACCGGTCGGCCGTCCGAAGTGCGAAATAAGTAGCCGGTTCGTGATTTCAAATGTCAAACCGGTCAAAACTGCCGGTTCGGTTCCGGTTTGACCGGTTTTAAAACACTTTGAGACCATGAGAGCGCAGCCAACAAGTGAATAAACTTAATAGCAGGTTATAACAAAACTCAGGTTGTAAGAAAGATGAAAAATATTGTGAGAGAATAGTAAATAAGTTGTAGCAAATGCAAAAATAGATATGGATAAGATTAATACAGTGATCAGGGATGAAGATTGAGAAAACCAAAATACTACCACAAATACAGAAATAAGTAATCAAAAAGGACAGGGTGATGCATGTCAAGGAAGGATAAAAAGAATTGTATAAACAACAGTTATATACATGAATTGAGAGGTAACAAAACTGTGAAAAGTGAGTAAGTGCTGCAATGATCCAAAGAACAAAGACAAGAATATTCAATAACATGAAAAGGATATAGACTGAGTGAAGAAGGTAGACTGTTACAAAAGTGCAGAAATGAAGATAAGTTTTGAGAAGACAAAGATAAAGAGCAGTATCAAAGTCAGAGTGATCTGAGGTACATTGCAAATAAGAGAAACAAGTGAATGGTGAAGAGCCAGAAAAGGATCATGATCGGTCGAGTTAGCAACATGAAACTAAATGATCAAGTTGTAATATTGTCATTGTGTTTGTTTTCTAAGTAGGTGCTTGGGTTACAGGGTAGGAGCTCTGCAAGAAGGTGTAGCTTGCTAATCCAATCTAGTGGGTGCTAGGCAGAACATAGAAGCGGGTGCTTCATAGTTTGAGTGGGTGCTCAAAGAAGGTGAGATCATTGTAAGACTTTGGAATGGGTGTTCCTAAATAGAGCTTTTGATTTTAGTGGGGTTTCTCCCTTTAAGGGTTTCCCACTTAAACTTGGTGTCTTGTGTACTTGTCTTCTTGCATGCACTTTGATTTGTTCATGGTTTGATTTTGGTTATAATTAAGAAGATTCAAAGGTTGAAAAATTGATCTGCACTGATTCACCCCCCCCCTCTCAGTGCTTGTGATTTCCAACATCATCTCCATGAACACCATTGATGGCTCCACTCCACTAGCTCCACTATCCATCCTTTGTGTAAAAGTTCCCGAATCTTCTTCATCAATACCAAGCAGTGAAAGTTGGTTAAGAGTAAAGAAAGCAAAAACATCAAAGTCACTAGCCTCATGATCAATATCCCAAAGTTTGTTGGGGCCTCTAATATAGCTTTCCTTGTGTAATAGGATGTGCAAATTGGAATGTACGTACACTAAATCCTCAGCCTTCTTGAATGCTAACTTGTTACGTTTGGTTGAGTGGATGCTAACTTGTACTCCAATTTCGCTTTGTTGAAGAATTGCTAGCCACCTGTTACAAAAAAGAAGTTAGAAATTTCCAATTAGTAATAATATTAATTTACTAAGAAGTAAGAACATACATTTTTAATTAATAAACAAACTTTTGATTTCATTTTAATATTTTATACGTGAGGATTTTAATGGCAACAGGTCGTAGGTACTTGGCATCATGGCCATGTACATACCACCACATGACTGGAGTCAAGTTGTACTTGTCACATAATGTGTCCATTTCACCCATGCTACCATTAGATGAAGAGACAAAGATCCCCATTTCATAGCGGACTGCACTAGCTACAATTGGATCAGGAAAAAGCCTCCGAAATGCTGCCTTAGTTCCATTTGCAACTTCTTGGTCATTATATGGTGGTTGCTTATCAGGTAGCCCAAATATTTCACTGCTATAATATTTGGGATTCAAGGCATAGGCAAGGAGATGCAATGGGGTGGTCATTTTATTCCACCTTTTCATGATCACACTCTTAACTTCATTGTAGAAGTTTTTTTCAGGATCTTGCTCTTTTTTTTTATGATGTCTCTAATTTTTTCAAGCATAGAGTCAATGCAATCATAGATCTCCCCTATGCAAGCATGATCTTTGTCTATATATCTAATCATGGATAAAATAGGCTCAGTAAAATGAGCAAGTATGCAACCTTTTCCCACCAATCATCATCAAGTATCAATTAATTTATTTTGATGGCTTGTTCTGTGTTTCCTTCCTCCACATGGACCAAACATCATCAATCACCATATTGCTTAAGACTTGTTTTACCTTCACAAGTCGTCTTAAGACGAGCGTGTGAGAGACAAATCTTGTTTCAACAACCTATTAAAATAAATTAAAACAAATTAATAAAATATAAAATTAAATTTAAAAGAAATTCAATTGATAATTTCATAGAAAGTTAGCAAATAAAAATTAGAAACTAGTAAACATATGATGATTTGTGACAAACATCTGAATCTCATTTGCCTCTGTATAAATTTTCTCTATCCATGGTATTTTGTCAATCTTTTGCAACATCAAATTCAAGGAGTGTATTGCACAAGGTGTCCAAAATATGTGCTCATGTCCCCTCTACAATCAACCCTGTTGCTCTACAATTTTTGGCATTGTCCGTGATGACTTGGACAATGTTTTGAGGGCCCACCGACTCAATAGCCTCAATCAAAATATTAACAATAAATTGAGCATCTTTCACTTCACCCTCACAATCAACAATCCTTAAGAACATTGCCCTTTAGGGCACACTGCAACAATGTTGATTAGGGGTCTATTTCAGGCATCTTTCCATCCATCTAAAATAATAGATACCCCTGAGTCCTTCCATGAATCCCTAATTGGCTGCAAAGAAGTATGTACATGGTCCACTTCTTTCGCCAACAATGATGTTCTAACCTTCTCATAACTAGGGCTTTTATACCCTTGTGGTGCCTCATTAATACCTTTCACCATTTGTTGCCAATATGGTGACCACAACACATTGAAGGGCAGCCCACATGCATAAATGCATCGAGCAACCAACTCATCAGCAATTTCCCTTTTCTCATTTGCAAATGCTTGCTCTAATGGACCTTTGGTTCTCTTTTGTGACAAACTCTCTTCCTCTAATGGAGTTTCAACTTCAAGTGGTTGTGTTGGAGGTTGAATGAAAGGATGGTTTGATGGGGTGAGTGGTTTTTTTGAAACCCTCATTTGCAAAGAAACAGTTTTAGATCTAGCTCTTGAAGCTTGCGAATTAGCCTCCTCTTGCTCTTTCATGTATGCTAAAATATGTGTCCTTTCAACCTCGGAACATTTTTTAATCCTCGTTCCCGTTTGCCCCATTAAATGAGCTTTGAGTCAGGTATATGAGGATTTGAATTGTATATTGCAATGATGGCATATCCAAACTCGAGAACCACCGCCAACAAGGCACTCCACCACTTGCACGTCTCAAAGAGGAGCTTTAAGATCATGTTTTGTGGGATCGACACCCCCATTTTGACTTGCTTCCCCATGCCCTCCCCTAAAAGTGAATGGATGCCATTTATATTTTTATATCTCAAAGAATCAAAACTACAATATATCTCAAAGAATCAAAGCTACAATGAAAAATAAAAACAAAACTTAGATAACAATAAATAGAACTACACCCTACATATCCTATTCTGTTTTTGATCACCAAGTTCACCGCGAGGTGAAAACATACACAATGTTCGAAATTTTTATTTAAAAAAGAAAAAGAAACTTTTAAAAAAGGAAAAGAATTAAAGTTTTAAACCCTACACATCCTATTCTGCTTTTGATCACCAAGTTCACCGTATAGGTGCAAGGTGAGAGCATACACAAAGTTTGGATTTTTTAATTTTAATTACAAAAAGCGAAATAAACTTTTAAAAAATAGCAAAAAGAATTAAATTATTAAACCCTATGCATCCTATTATGCTTTTGATCACCAAGTTCACTGTATAGGCACGAGGTGAGAGCATACACAAAGTTCGGATTTTTAATTTAAAAATACAAAAAAACTCTTAAAATAACAAAAAAATGAAACCCTACACATCTTATTCTGCTTTTGATCACCAAGTTCACCGTATAGGCGCAAGGTGAGAGCATACACAAAGTTTGGATGATATTTTTAATTTAAAAAAACATATACTTTTTATTTAAAAATGCAAAGGAAATGTTACATTTTTTTAACATAGAGTTTAAAAATTATTAAATTAAAACTACATATTGATATCATGATCAATGATCATGAATGATGTGTGCATTATGCACACATCATTCGTGATCATTGATCACATTAACATTTTCTTTAAAAAAACTTGAAAATATCTAGTTTTTCCTCCCTTCCAAATCTGCTTTTAAATTCCTCCTTGATGCTCTGAACTCTTAGTAGCACTTCCTAAACTCTTTCTTCAAGTTGCTCCTTGATGTCTCTTTGCTCTTCACAATGCTAAATGTTAGTTTAATGAAAATTGAATTTAACAAGAGAAAAAGAGAGCATGATTTAGAATGTGGACCAAAGATGTCATTATATAACTTTTAGGAAGTGTCTTTAGCAAGTTTGGGTAGGTAGATTAGGTTTAGGTATAATAAATGTAAATACTTAAAAAAAAAGTTATGAAGCTTCAAAATGAAAAAATGGGGAAACATATGGGAACAAACATTTCGGGACATTTTGAAGGAGTTTCCGTTTTGGAAATGTTTCTAGGGTGAACAGGGGTGTAGGCGTTTCTTGGTAACATAGCTTTGAATCAATCATCCTCTTGTTTCCCACTTCCTTGCTCTAGGCCACCTCTCATTTGACCCATTTAGATTGAGTACAACAAAAATATTACTCGCTGATCCTTGTGTTTTTCGTTTTAGCTCTAAGTAGTTGTATCCAATATATCTTGGTGTTTCCCTCTTGTTAAGAGGAACTGATATAAGCATGGCATTTCATTTAATTTACCTTTGTAAAATTCTCCGAACCTGAACTTGATTGAAGAGAACTTAAGAAATTGATTTTCTTTTTCTCATCAAGCGTTGGTCTAGACTCCATTGGACTTGTATGACGGGTTTGAGGATATTTTCAACAAAGCAAAGAACGGTGGCTCAAAGTGTGCCCTCTATTAGTTAACCCATATGACCACATACCAAACACATGAATTGTGATTATTTAAGGAAGTTGTACTTTTGCCATTTGAATTAGTTTGTAGGGCCTTTTTTTACAACAATTGTTTGGGGGGGTTACTTGGTTACTGTTGTAAAGCCAAATTGTTGGCAAATGCCATTCACAATGTTCTTGGCAATTATTTCAAATTCCTTGCTTAAGGTCATTAGTTCATTGCATCGTGGTCTTTGAAAATGGGTATCAGTTTGTCTTTGTAAGAGCCAAATTGCATCTTCTTTCGGTTTTAAACTTTTAAGGTTTTCACAAGGGCCATATATTGTAAGGTCATTTGATCGGGAATTAAAATTTCTAGGATCTCTTGTTTGTGTGCCCTTGATATTGATGTGACATAAGGGGCCATGTTTGATTGCAAGGGTGCTCCTTATGAGGCCCAATTTCGTTTAAAGAACTCATGGTTGATGCTTATAGGAGACTATATCAAAGGGTTTTTTTGCCCAAAGAAGGGGCATCCAAGCTATTTATTTTTGTGTCCTTTGGGGGAATTCCAAGAACCGCAATCATAGATGATGTTCAAAATGAACCAAAACATTATTTCAATATTGGATACAATTTGTTAGTTTTGTGTTGGGCCATCATCCAAGCAACTATGTATGTGGCAGAAGTTGAAACATGGGTTGACATGGAAGATGCATGCTTTGAATGGTATGAGTGATTTTATTTTCTAAGGCATTGTACATACTACATAGTCACTAGGAAGAACTTGACACATGGAATAACTTAAACAATCATTTGAATGCTAATTGGGGGTAGGTGCACGCTGCGAGTCTCACACAAGTATAGTTACCTAAGACTCCAGGACGGTGGGACAAGGTTTCTAGGATGACAAATTTTTTTCAATTTTTGGGGACGGTGGGGGGGATCGATAAACAATGTATATAATTTATTAATTTTACAAATATAACATGAATAATTCAATAAACTAAGACTTAAAACTGAAAGTTTGAAGATTGAAACCTATGTTGACAGGAAGAAAGCGGGTATGGGTACGAAATGAATAAATGAAACATTTGTACAATATATATATATATATATATATATATATGCATAGTACTCATTTTATAATTGTACTTGTGGACCATAAGAGATGATTTCATTGAAATTTGAAGTTCTAAAGAGTCATCATTCAACATGGTTGCAATTTCAATGATTCACATATACACATGATAATAATCTAGATTTAGAATATATCATCTAGATTTTCCTCATAATCATCTCCATGAACATCACTAACACCGACAACTCCACTCCCACTAGCTCCACTCTCCATCCCTTGTGCAAAAGATCCGATTCTTCTTCATCAATACCAAGCAGTGAAAGTTGGCTAAGAGTGTGATTTAGAATGGACCCAAGATGTCATTATATAGCTTTTAGGAAGTGTCTTTAGCAAGTTTAGGTAGGTAGATTAGGTTTAGGTGCAATAAATGAAGGTATTTTTATTTTTTTTAAAGTTATGATGCTTTAAAAATTAAAAACCATTGGAAATGGCTGGGACGTTTCAAGGCATTTCCCCGCATTTTGTACCCGTTTCACATTTCCGAAACATTTCCAGGCAGAAATGTGGGCCCCTTAGGCGTTTCCTAGTAACAGAGATTGAAACCATTAATGATTAATCCAATTATTCATCACATAAGCCAAGGCCCAAAATGCTATATATTCAATGTTCATATTTCAAATTTCAATGTTTCATATTGAGTCATTGACATAATATGATAATAGTAATACATGTAAGATTATCATAGAATTTAGAAATTACTATTAGAACAAAGAATCCGAGATACATTGATACTTCATACTAGATAGAGATACAATGAATCAATGATACATCAACGATATCAATATGACAATGAAAATTAAAAACAACTACAAGTCTTCAATAATCAACATGAGAAGAGTACAACTACATATGTTATTAAATATTATGTCATAGGCTCATAGTCATAACTCAAAAGTATATATATGATATTACATAACCAATGACCATTTAGAATAAATAAAACAATAAAATTTTGGCTTAAAGTTTTAAGTTTTTTTTTTTTTTTAATGTTTAAAAGAGGCAAAATGTAGGGGCCGTCCCTTGAACGTCCAAGGATGTCAAACGTCCCCAATTGCGTCCCCCAAATTTTAAAGCACCTTGGACGTCTCGGGTGCGTCCCCTCTATTTTTGTTTTTTTCGGGACATGGGGAAATGTCCTGCCCGCATAACACTGCACACAAGGGCCCATAACCCACAAAGCCTGGATTGTGAGATGTCCCAGCATCAAAGCTTCACTCAGATTGAAGCCATTGGTTTCTTTGGGCTTGGCAACATCGTGTGTAGGATTGATCCCAAGCACCTTTTTGAGATACCTTCATCATTTTTCCAAATCCAGACCAGTTTCTAAAATGGGATGAGCTACACAAAGGCAAGCAGTTTTGGCATTCTATTCGACCTTTTTGAGACGCCTTCATCTTTTTCCAAATCCAGACACGGTTCTAAAATGGTATGACCTACACTAAGGCAAGCAGTTTTGGCATTCTATACGTTTCTCATAGGTGACAAGTCAGTCAAGTAAAGAAACTGAAGTACCACAAAAAAATTCACGGGAGAGCTTCTTGTTGATCATCAAGCTTTGGGGTCAAAGCTTTCCAAAGGGAGAGGACATATTGGGTTTCTAAAAAAATGTATTATCATCATTAGCTATGTTTATTTAAGCTCAATTTTTGTTTCAAGTGTTATAGTGAAAGAGGGTAATACATATTGATGTGGGAACACCTTTTGTGTCATATTGTGGGTCTCTTTAGTATGGGCTTGATGTCATGGTAATTTACAGTTTAGATAGCATGCACTCTCTTACTATAAATGGCAACAACTCTTTATATTGCAAGAATTTATTATTTTGATATCTATGCTTATATTTTATTCAATAAATCTCTGGTGTATCATGTATGGATGTCTTCCTCCATTTTGAATGTTACCCCTAGTGTGCAAGTGCTACCATCTTGGCTCTGTTATCTACATCCCCTCCATATAATATAGGGGAGATAGGGCCACATAGATACAGGGTATAGGGGGTCTATCTGGGGAGGGCAGTTAGGCTCTAGTATAGTCCAGTTGGTCATCTATATATATAAGGGTGGTCGCTCACATCTCAATCTATGTATACAGGTATAGGTGGCTATTGAGAGGAAGGGGAGCTACTTTTTGTGCATAATTTATTAGTTCTTTTTGCCATTCCTCCTTATTTTCTGTTATTTCCACCATGTGGATGCCTTCCATTATTGTTTACAGGGCCTCAACACCTATGATATTGCTACCATCTGTTTTCATGAAGTCAGTATTGTGTCAAGGATTCTCCCAATTGTTAACTGATTAATGCCCATCTCGTGCATCTTTGATGTGCTTTAGTCTGAAACTTTCACCGAGTCCTCTTTTGGTGGGATGTGGAAATGCAGGAATTACTAGAAGTACCCCCAAAATCCTATAAATGAAATTTGAATAGGAAAATAACATGGAATAGGGACGTGGGATGGGAATAGGGAATGGAAAGAGGGAACCAAGGGGTCGGTTGCATCCCTGCAGATCATAGGAAAATGTTTATTGATGTCCTGGTCTTATTTTGCATTAGATTGTAGTAAACTGACAAATATCAGACATTCGAATGCTCGGATACTATGGAAATTTTCTCACATGTCACTTTAAGTGCTTTCCAGAATCACAACTATAATATGTAGGTTTTTATGCCATCTATGCTATTTATTTAAACCGAGTTTTCTTTGACAAGCGATTGTAATAAGATTCAAAGTTTTACACAGCACTGTTTTAGTCATTCTGTTATAAAAAAATGGCTCATGTTTTGAACTTAAGCATCTGGAACCGGAGTATGGTATCTATTAGGAATGGTCTCTCTCGATCTGTCATTTTGTGAACTATTCTGAACTTGTCTTAATGTCATGGGGTACAGAAGTCATTTCAACTCTTAACCTTTTTAATTTACTAAAAATTACACACGTAGAGTCATTGCTTTTAGATTACTATTTCTTGCCTGTGTACTTTCTTCCATCTGTTGGTGTGGATGAAAACAATTTTCAGTTATATAATATTATGTACATTTTCCCCTAAGAATCTGAGTGGGATTGCAACAATACAGACATTCATTGATGCTTCTGTCTTTCTCTTCCAGCCGATTTCTACAGTACAGAGGCCCATTTGCACAGAGAAGACATCCCTTGGTAGACATTGTGGTAGTTTCGGAAATCAGGAGGTGTATGGATGAAGGTATTGAATTTCAGGGTGAGCTCTTGAATTTTAGAAAGGATGGAACACCTTTGGTGAATAGGCTACGGCTAACTCCAATTCTTGGGGATGACGGGATGGTTACACACATCATTGGCATTCAGTTGTTCACTGAAGCAAAGATTGAGTTGGGTCCTCTGCCATCTCCTTATGTCAAAGAGGCTTCTACCCGATATGTTCATCAGTCACTCTCCGATCCTTTCTTGTACAGGCCAGCTCCAATTGTTCAAGGACATTTCTGTCGGGAGATCTGTGGTATTTTCCAGCTTAGTGATGAGGTTTTAGCACAAAATATTTTGGCACGGTTAACTCCCAGGGATGTGGCATCTATTGGATCAGTTTGCAAGCGACTTTATCAGTTGACGAAGAATGAGGATCTGTGGCGAATGGTTTGCCAAAATGCATGGGGCAGGGAAACAACCCGTGTGTTGGAATCAGTTCCTGGTGCAAAAGGTTAGGATGGAGTCGCCTTGCGAGGGAGCTTACTACTCTCGAAGCTGCTGCATGGAGGAAATTAACAGTCGGAGGTGCAGTTGAGCCTTCCCGTTGCAACTTCAGTGCATGTGCTGCTGGAAACAGGCTTGTTATATTTGGTGGGGAAGGGATTAACATGACAGGCTTGAATGACACATTTGTTCTGGATTTGAGTGCTGCTAATCCAGAATGGCAACATGTAAAAGTGAGTTCTCCACCTCCAGGTCGATGGGGGCACACCTTATCATGCTTGAGTGGATCTTCGTTGGTGGTTTTTGGAGGATGCAACAAGCAGGGCTTGCTTAACGATGTTTTCACCATGGATTTAGATGCACAGCAGCCCACTTGGCGCGAAGTAGCAGGTTCGGCACCTCCTCTCCCTCGAACATGGCACAGTTCCTGTACTCTGGATGGCACAAAATTGATAGTTTCAGGGGATGTGCAGACTCTGGAGTGATGCTTAGTGATACATTTCTACTGGATCTCACCATGGACAAGCCTATGTGGAGAGAGATACGGGTTTCATGGACTCCTCCTTCTAGGTTGGGTCACACTCTCACTGCCTATGAAGGCCAAAAATTCTCATGTTTGGTGGCCTAGCAAAAAGTGGGTCATTAAAGTTGAGGTCAAGTGACGTGTATACAATTGATATCAGTGAAGAAGAGCCCAAATGGAGATATCTAACTGGAAGTGGGATGCCAGGTGCAGCCAATCCAGCTGGAATAGCTCCTCCACCTAGGCTTGATCATGTGGCTGTTAGTCTGCCTGATGGTAGAGTTTTGATTTTTGGTGGATCTGTTGCCGGTTTGCACTCAGCCTCACAACTATATCTTTTGGACCCAACAGAGGAGGAACCAACATGGACGATGTTGAATGTTCCTGGACAACCACCGAGATATGCTTGGGGCCATAGTACCTGTGTAGTTGGAGGAACTAGAGCATTGGTTCTGGGAGGCCAAACTGGAGAAGAATGGATACTTAACGATATTCATGAATTGTCTTGGGCAAGCAAACTTGGGTCAGAGTAGGAGGCAAACTCATTTTCACCGGATAATTTACGAAATAGAAAGGAATCAATTTGGAGAGCACAAGTAAGGTTCTTGAGATTGATATTGTATATGATGTGCACTCAGGGTACAATGTGTGGTATATAGCATACTCTGCTTCTTGATTGTTTCCTTTGGTGACGGCGTTCTAGGATTCAGCTTTTGAAGCAAGCTAAAATATGATAAGTCATTTCTTGCTTCTTTGCAGGCAAGGATTATTCAAGAGGTCATCACTTAGTTTGTCTTATGAATGATTGACTTCTTATCTGTTATTCCAGATAGTTCGTGGTGAACATGTAAGATTGTATATATGTCCTCTGGGAATCTGGACCATAGCTATCATTTCTTTTGCTTTTTTGACTAAGATCCTAGATTAAACTTACACAAGCTGATTATGTTCTAGGATGTTGATTGTAATCATTTGAAGTATAAATAGTTTTTAGGACCCCAAAAATGTCCGACCCTAAAGCTTCAATGTCTTCAACCTCATTTTTAAGATTTTGTTTCTTCTCAGTATTTAAATCTATCACTCCTAAATTTTTTATTAGTATTTCATTCCTGATTCAAGACTATATATGCTATAAATGGAAAGATGAATATATGCTATATACTTCACTTGCTCCTTTCTCCTTTCTATTTGGTGTCTCTGACCAAACATACTCTTATCTCGAATTCTAGTCTTTCCAGGCGAGTCTGATGTTAACCATGAATGAATTTTTTTTTCCACACAATGTACATAGCATTTGGCCATTGAAAACCAGAAACACAGGGCAGAGGGCCTATCGTCAATAACATTCTTGATCTGATCTATATTTGGACATTTAAGCCAGATACATCATAGAATTTTGTCTAGGACATCCGTTCTTGACCTTTTCAATAAAAACCCTACTCTTTCAGATGCTTATGCAGATGGCAGGGAGCATATTCTTTGCGAAAAATAGTTGTCTCAAGTGCATTAGCCTTGAACATTGCCACATCAAAACATCCAAATGGATTTTTGGAGACTATTTTGTTTCATTGTTGCTTTAAGACTGCAAACCATGCAAATGAAACATTGGATTCATATGTTAGCATTTTATACTCTGCAGATGCTATTTAAGTCGTAAACTTTTTCTTATCAACATATTTGATTCTGCCAAAAATGCTCATTTTTATGTCTGCTTCATTGCTTGGTTTGATGGTAAGACATGCTATCTATCACTATCAATTCACTGTGAATTGTGGTTTGATTCGATTCTCTGGTACAACCTCTATAACTGTGATTCTCGGCACAGACTTACATATAGTTTCTATGAGAAGAGCCTGTTAGATCATGATATGAACAATTGGCTGTTTCGTCTGTTTCACGAGCACATGAAATCATGTAAGCCTAGGATATGTGTTTTGTCCTAACCTAGGTTACTGGATGTGGCAATTTTTATTGCTCGACTTCGAAATTGGAAAATTAAAAAAAAAAATTGAGATTTGTGGAAAATATGTTGAAAGAAAACTTTTTTGTTTGTTTTTTCAGGTAATTGCTTTTTGCTATAAATATTCAAGTTAAATAATTGTTCATTTCTATTCAATAAACGTCATTTTATCCAACTTTTTTCCTCCAATCTTTTCTAAACTTTATTTCACGAAGTTTGAAACTCGGGCAATATAGGTCATTATTTCTACTTAGTTATTCTCAACTGGAATTTTCACAGAGAATACAATGTAGCTGAAGAAAAAAGAAAATCAATCTGTATCTTGGTAACCTTAGCATATGTAATATTTCAAGAGGTGGGTAAGAAATCTGCATGCAATATTTAAAATAACTTTGAATCAGTTATTTTGTGTCAGTTGGATGTGACCCACGTACAAAATGGCTGCCTTGGGGCGTTTCATTCCCTCCCACAGTGGAGTTTTGTCTTCTCTATATCTGCGTTGATTCTCTACACACAATTCTCCTGTTTACCCTCTGGGTTGAGAGTCTGAATCAACAGTATAGTGCTTACACCCTAAAATTGACAATCAATGCAACACAGCAAAGCATGGGTAAAATAACAGGAAAAAAACTCACAAATGGTGCTCAAATAGTCAGTCATGGAAAGAGATACCAAGCAAATAAAATTGCAGCTGTATCACTTTTTATTACGAAAAGCTTATAAGGAAGTTATAACATCATACATACCAAAAGATAGCAAATGAATTTTAAACCTGTTCGATGATTTCTTTTATGGGTTGTTCATTGTATTTTTTTCGTTGATTGTGTCATTTGTTTATTGAGAATTCCGTAACTGTTTTGACCACTCTCTACATGAATATTTTGGTTTTTTCTTGTGAAACAAGAAAACCCAGAAATTTATTTTTATTACTTTTTAATAAAACATCCGATCCAAATTTTTATAAGAACTTGGGCATCAAAGGAAAAATATAATCAATAGAACATGGCAAGTTTTATGTTTGATATGCAGATCTTTGAAAATCCCTAAGAAGCAATAAAGAAATGTTGCTGCTATATTGATAACAATAAAAATATTCATTAGTCCTACAAAACAACTCAATTTCATATTATGTATAAACAAACACACATTTAGGCACTAATAGTTTGTTTTGATGGGTTAATGTTCCAGCACGTGTGATATGTAGTCAATGAGAGATTGATCCACAATGTTGCCCTTGATCAAGCTAGCTGGTAACTTATGGATGTTACAAAGATAGATGCTACACTCCTACCAAATATTATCACACTTTATCAACAAGGATAAACACCAGTACAACGAGGAGACCAACCATTGGAATGAATGTGTCTGGGTTCACTCAAGGTCAAAATCAATATTAAAAGGTGCCTAGGTTTTACGGAGCGCATGATTTCCACTGTTCCAAATAAATATTCCTTTCTTGAATTTTGACTTTAAAGAAATTGTATTAGGGAAGAACGATAAAAAATGTTATTTAGATAATTATAATCATGTTGAAGGCCCCTTGGATCCCTATTCATTCTAGTTTTAAGTACATGATCCTAAATCTAATTTAGTTGCAAGTTTGTCAAATACACAGATTTTCTTTTTGCTCTTTACATATACATTATGACAATTTAATCCCCACCCCTCCAACAAGGGTAAGCTCGCGACATTGCTCGCTTCATTTCGTCGACATTAATTATCGAAGTATCTACCTAATATCGCTACCTTGTCGAGTGTGTCACCGTGTGAATGTAGTTTTCCTAAAATGAGCTGCCTCTCGAGGTTCTATCATTTTCTCCAAAAGTTGAATTATTGTGTTGTTCCCATTAGTAATATATTTTAAATATCAACCATAGTGAATTGAATTCATACATAGCTTTTGGTCATGATTCGAATAATAATTGTAGCACTCTTAAACTCGAGATAATTAGATCCCTGACAAAAAAATCTATTGAAAATGCCGAATAGATTGGAACTTACTATTAGAAATGAGTTTTGACATTTGCCTCAGGTGGATTTTGACTATATTGCTAATTCTCCTAAATATTTTTTAATCCTTTCTTGGTCACCATTGAGAAGGAAACACATGATATTAGTAATCTCATCTTAGGAATTTTTTTAAAATATAGTCTCTTATTTAGTATGAGATTATTTAGCTCCATATACTTATCTCTTGTTAGTTTTTACATTCCTTTCAAAATTTTCAATGTCATCATCCCTTCTCATCATATAAATTGTTGAGTAACTACAAATAGGAAGGTCAACACATGTAACTTCAAAACTGAAGACTACTTGAGATGCTCTTTTATTTTTTTAATTTAATATCTTGTATTGAATGATGAGTGATATTTTACCAACCAACATCACCAAACCTAATTGGTAACACAATGACAAAATCTATTGCTAACCTATGTAGTAGCTTTGGATCCTTCATTTACCATTCACTATGATTAATATCCACCATCTGTAGCATTGTTACCAACTAGAATAACTGATATCACATTTCTACTTAAAAACATGACCCAATGCATGAAGAGAGAAGCCACACATATTTTACCCAATCTAGAAATTACTTTGAGACATGGTATTTAGAAGCACCATGCTCTATCATCGTGTAAGTTTTGCATTGGTCAATCTTCCAATCCTTATTGTGACATTTCATCCTTGTGTTTCATCCAAATGCTCTAGATTACATTATGAGAGCCGTAAAACTTTTGTACAAGTGTGTAACAAAAACATTAGATCCAAAGTGGATTATATGGGGACTATAATAAGGCAAAATGAGCACCACCTACGATTGGCGAGAGCCCACCTATAAAAGAAGGAAAAGAATCATTCTCCAATGTAAAAAGGAGCCAACTATTATGATATATTCATTCTACGAAGGAAATGATATCAACAATGGTAATCACTTCCTATCCAAAGTGTATAATACTCTCAACAATTTTGAGGAAGATCACACTCAACAAAAATATGCTCAAAATTAGTTTGACCTCAAGATGCGCTTGCTCAAAATGGGAGATGCATTCTCTTTGTTAATGACAATAATGTGTATATATTTAAAGATATACATTTTTTTTTGTCTTGAGAGTGTTAAATGATATGAACAAAATATGTTAAATGTCAATTTACTAAAGTAAACAACTCGAACATCGTCTTGACGCCGACACTCTAGTAGATCCATAGCAAAAATCTTAATGATTGTGGCTGTGAGCTCCTTAACCAATTACAAGCAAAATCCTTCAATGAACACTTGAATTTAGCACTCTAAATTACACTTGTGTAGGTTGTTGGATGGAGGAGCTTTTTCACAAAGAAGGTATTTTTTCCCAAAATTAATCCAAAATCCCAATGTACATGACAACCAACCTACATAAACTTCTTCAAAGAACAATTATGGTATTGACACTTTGATCTTTGCAACAAGCGAAAAGGAAAATTTCAAGTAAAAAAACTAGTTTTTTTATGACATTCACTCTAGTTATATGTGTTACGAGCAAATGCTATCATAAGCATTGAATAAATTTAATAACTAGCATCTCAAGGGATGTCAATTTTGTTTTTGCCCATACAAGACATCAATGTAACTATCCACTCATATTGATTGTAGCTAGTTGACTACAAATTTAATGACAAGGAAAGCTATTTGTAACAAGTTTTAGATGCTAAAAATTTGACAAAAACATACACATCAATCATTGTAGTGAACACATCACATAACACAAATGAGAAGAACACAATGATTTGGAAACAATTTCATCGTACATCATAACATTAAATATATCACATCACACTATGATAGGAATAATATGGATAGATGAATTACATGTAAATGTAACACATATAATCCAATTACATCGTTAAACATGACATACATATACAAAACAAAGATAATGTGTAATTGGTATTTTCCAAATGTAGGCTTTCACATAGGGTTTAAAGGTGTATCTATTTATATCAACTTATTGACAATGATTTCATTTTGAATGTTGGAAAGCGTGCCTAGAAGTGATAGCAGCCTCACCCATAATTATGAAGGTGGAAAATGTACAAAACATTGTATATGCTTTAAATAGGTACAAAGTGACATGGGTGGTTTAGAAAATTGATGGACAATCCAAACATTGCATTGACAATTGTGTCCATTTGGTCTACATTTTCAATTCCTTTGCTCTAATCTTCTCACCCTAGAGCTAATGCACTTGTAATGTATGAGGTCATAAGGAAAACAATGTGAGCTTTAGATGTTTATGGTAGACTAGGTGAATAGTGTAAGTATTGTGGTATTTGTCAAGCCAATAATTAGTGGGAACCACTTGAACAATAGTTCGTCAAAGTTTTTTAACATAATTGATAACAATTCCAATGATATACAAAACTCTAGATCATGCATCAAAAGTGCCCCACATGGTATACTAGCTTCAGACAATGAAGAACTATTTTAGATGAAGGTGAAGTGATATTTGAGTACATCTTCGACAAGAGTAAATAAAATCCCAAGTAAAATCTTAAATAAGCGATGGAATGTCCAGTACATCCTCAATAGGAGTAAATAAAATCTTGAGCGCAATTCAACATGTCATTATGAATGAAATATGAGATACTAGAACTTTTGGTGTGGTGTTACACATCCCATAAGGACATTTTTGAATATAATGATTGGGGTGTATATCCTTTGAGATTCGAGATAAACTTGTGAATCTCGTGTCTAAAAAGAAAGTGCTTAGAGGTAACATGTACAATATAGCATTGAAAAACCACTAATGTGTCTAACATTGAAATATTTATATGAAAGCAAATGCACAATGAATAAGTTGTCCCAATGGGCCCATGATATAAGTAATTTAACATAAAAATAATTTGCTCCATTTGGGCACATGATATAAACAATATAGTATAATTAATCATTTTCCTCATATGGCTCGAGCTATTAACGGTTGAGCACCATCACAATACACAATGGTGTAAAACATGTATTAAGAGTCTCACCTCATTGATTGCATAATGGAAATCACAACATAGGCAAGAGACAAATACATTTGCATGATGTGGATGATAACAACACGTATCACAAGCAATGATCAATTAAAAAGACAAATGAAGATGCAATTGTGTGAAAATTTGAGAAAGTGTCTGAAAAAGTGAAGCAAAATATAATATTGAAAGAAGCATTGGGGAAAAGAAATGAAGACTAAAATCCCATGAAAATATGAAATTGAATGTCAAGTTGAAAATAATGAATGTCAAGAAACAAAGAGAAAAGATGAACAATCATAGCCAAATGGAAAAGGAAAATATGAATTATTTGTTGAAAAGTCAACAACTCAAGACAAAACAAATGAAGCCAAGTAATAAAAGTCATAAGCATGCCTCTAATGTAATATGGAAACACAAAAATAATGCATTGGAATCAAGTCAAGCATATATTAAACTATGAAATCTCATCAAGAATGCAACAAACAAATCAAAGATTGAAAATCACATCAGCACATGGACGGACACACACACACACACACACACTATATATATATATATATAGAGAGAGAGAGAGAGAGACATGAGCATAATAAACATGATAGCAAACGAAGTAAACCATTAAATTAACATGACATGAAACATGCAAACATAGAAAGGTACATGAACAAATGTCATAGATATAAGTATGGAAAGCATAGGAATAGTGGAAATAAATGAAAGAGTAATCGGTGATTGAGTGAGGACATGCCTCACTTTGCCACTAGTAGAGTTTCCCCCTATATGTGTGTGTTTGCACGCGCGCGTGTGTGCGCGCGTGCGTGTGTGTACGATCATGTGTGTGCTTGTGTATGCATGTTTTTGTGCACTTGCGTCGTGTGTTTGTGTGTGTGTGTACAAGTGCACATGCACGTGTGCGCATGCGTGCACGTGCACGTGCATGTGTGTGTGTGTGTGCACGTGCACATGTGCATGCGCGCGTGTGTGAGCATGTGTGTGCGCGTGTATGAGTGTTTCGTGCATGTGCGTTGTGTGTGTGCGTGTGTTTGTGTGGGTGTGTGCATGTGTACAAGTGTACATGCATGTGCGTGTGTGCATGTGTGTGTGTGTGTGTTTGTGTGCACGTGTGTGTGCATGCGTGCGTGCGTTCGTGTGTGTGTGTGTGCGTGCGTGCGCGCATGTGTGCGAGTGTGGTGTGTGTGCATGCGCGTGTGGGTGCGTGCGTGTGTCTATGTGCATGCGCACATGTGTTTGTGTGTGCGTGCACGAGTGTGGTGTGTGTGTGCGTGCACGAGTGTGGGGTGTGTGTGTGAGTGTGTGTGTGTGTGTGTGTGTGTGTGCGAGTGGTGTGTGTGTGTGTGTGTGCGCGCGCGCGCGCGTGCGTGTGCGTGCGTGCGTGCGTGCGTGCGTGCGTGTGTGCTTGCGCGCGCGTGCGTGCGTGCGTGCGTGCGCGTGTGTGCGTGCACGCGTGTGGGTGCATGCGTGTGTGCGTGTGTGCATGTGCACATGTGTGCATGTGTGGGTGCATGCGTGTGCACGTACATGTGTGGGTGCGTGCGTGCGTGTGCATGTCGTGTATGTGCGCGTGCGCGTGCGTGTGCGTGTGAAGAGTGCAATCTAATACAATCATGAGATAGACAACTTTCAAATAAGAAACAAAAGTAGGTCATATCGAGTGTTTTACAAAGGAAGATATATTCACATATAAGGTAAAAGAGGCAAATCATTTTGATCATGATGTTCTATATCTCAATAGGTTGAAGATTGTGTTCCATGAGAAAGTGTACATACACAATGGTTTACATAATTTGATGAATGTAAATCGGGAGGGATAGTAGAAGATCAAAAATGCCATATTGTGAGGCAAATTTAGTATGAGTCTTCTTGTGAGACATCAAGTATACTTGTAATCTCTTGAGAGTGATCCATTGTAGACTTCATAAATTCAAGGGCTTTATTGTCTTGATGATAGATTGAGAAATATTTTAACTATTAATAATGTTGCCATTAGTTGTAGCACTCAAATACATGTTATCCACATCACAAGTTATATCAATAGTTGTGATTTGTGCTTGATCATTCATATATACACAGTTGAAATATTTGTTACTTGTCACAATCGTTGTAACATATTCCTTATTCATGTGGATGGACAATGGGAATAATGTGACCTTTTATGCTTTGTTCTCTTTTGTTGAGTCCTTGACCTTTTTACCCTATCTTTTGCACACATTTGAGTCCAAATCTATTTTTTCAAATGATTTTTGAACAAGACTATCACTTTTAACATTATTGTTTGTGACACAATCATCATCCAACAATGTTTGCTTACCCTTATCTTAATCTATTATGTCCTTTTCACTTGTAGAAAAAACGACCTTCCATAATCTTGAGAAGTTGAATAAAAAGCACCAACACAAAATGCATTCATATTATCTTCATACGGTCCAACTATTGGATTAAAGCTTATTTTGGATAATTTCTCATCAATATCTTCAAGTTGGTTTTCATTATCCTCTTTGACTTCCTTGGTATTGTTACATTCTCCAAACTCAAATGTTGTCGCTTGCTTCATTAGAATAAACTGCTTAGGTCCCACTATAATTATTTTATCCTTATCCAAATGAGGTACTAAGGTTATCTTGAACCTCAAACATTTTAAAAACCTTAAAGGCCATATCATCTACCGGACATGTATAAATTATTTTATTATGGATAATGTCTCAAAGTTTCTTGTTGTGAGAATGGAAGGGAATATCTTGGATGGGGGATAAAATTTTATCTTTCATGAGAGCACCTTCAAGTTTTTCTATGTTGCTTATTAGGTTGCGGTCCCATGCAAGGGGTAAGCTAAATATTTTGAGTAGGTATGGGAGAGAAAAATATAGTATTTTAGCACTAATAGGATCCTATAAAACCCAAAAATAATATTGGAAGGAAACTCAATGAGAGATGCCTTGAGTTTCTCAACGTTTCAATCCGTGTATTTCTTGTGCTCTTTAGAAACTCTAATATGCAGAGGAGCTATTTCATGGCGGTTGTGGAATATTGGTAGTCCAGGATGTTTGCTTGGAATCCATAAAGGATAAGTTGATCCTGCAAATGGTGCCCTAGTGGGTTAAGTTGAGGAATGTTACTGTGTAAATTTGGAAAAATTTGCCCCAAATTCTCAATCCCATAAGGGGTATCCGAATGTTGAGGAAAGTAGGGTTACCTCGCGTACATAACTCAATTGCTGTCCCAATTTCTGCTGTTTATTAACTCAATTTCATACAGAGAGCATTCTTCTCGCCTACTGAAAAAATAAGAGGTTGGTTTAGTTAATATGTAGTTAATGTTTTTTTCATACTTTATTACCCTGCCTAAGGCAAGGATATTGTCTTCACCTCATCCATTAAACTGTTTTTTATTTTCCAATCAATCTTTGCCATGTGGAATTTTTCATTGTTAGATTATAGTTTGTGTAAAAATAATATTTTCCTACAATTTTTAAATGTCATTTATCTTTTATTTGATTGGATGGTCAACATTACCCTTTGTTATGCAAAGTCTTTACTCTATTTATTAGAAAATTTTTTATCCTGGCCCGCATTTAATATGGTCATTGTTCATGACAACTTTGATTGCTATTGAGGGTCTCCAAATTAAGCTTTCTCTTTTTTGATTTGAGAGAATGTCAGATTTATTTAATCATTTTCATCTGAACAGGAAGGAAAGACTCAAATTTGTGTCTGATGTAGGGTTGAGAAATATGGGTAACTACTCTTTGTGTAGCCACTCTTTTGGACATCAGATGAATTTAAACACAAGTTCTTGTGGATGCATACATGAAAGTGGGTTTTCACAATGCGTATCAAATGTTACAGAGATGAATCCTCCTACAAGAACCTTCACTAAGGTAAGCTGTTTATTTTCCTCCCTTTCTCTTTACATGGTCACAATCTTCCTTTTCACTTGCTGATTAACCAAACATATTTTGATCGGTTACCAGGTCTACAAACTACAGTCTGCCGAGAGATCAATGGATGTAACACGCTTCAGAGGTTGTCCAAAACTGGAGGACAGATCAGTCTGGCAGCTTGTAATCGTTGACACGGAGAAGGATAGACCCCCAAAGAAATCCTAGGTAGCTTCTTTGAAGTGGATATACAAAGCAACTGTACAAACCCTAGAGGAAATATACGCTTACAGAAAAACAGAGGAATTTATTTCAATTTTATTTACATGAAAGAATCAGAAAAATAAAGAATGGTAGACTTCTGCACGGGAAAATATTTTAGTAATATGAACGGCCAGGTTTCAGTCTTCGGAAAAGCATATTCACATATGATGGCCAAGAAAATACAAAAGATCATCCGCATTGTCAAAAATTCTTTGCATTTTCTTGATGCTGTCCGGGAACTGCAAATCCAAGGCCGCAAGGAGCAGCTCTTCGGCTTCCTGCGCATCCCATAAAATCCACGTGAGGCCGTTGTAGGAGTGGCAAGCGCGGTGGATAAGGTTCTAGTATAGCCATTTGCAGGGAGTGCAAAAAAATAGCACAGCTCGTTATCCGGTGGAATCCTTTCCAATGCCGCTGCCGAACGTTCTGATCTAAGAAAACTGGTCTTTTTAGTGTTAATTGCGGTTCCCTATCAGTTTGCTGTGATGCATAATTGAATTCTAAGTATTTTCAAAGGATACCCAATTAAATAAAACAGTGGCTCTGATAGTCCCTTCATTAGAATAATGGGAGCCTCAGGCTCGAAACTGGAGAAGGCATTAGGTGACCAATTCCCAGAGGGCGAGCGTTATTTTGGGCTGGAGAATTTCGGCAATACGTGCTACTGCAATAGCGTTCTCCAGGTGATGTTTATTGATTTATTGAAAATGAATGAGATTTGTAAATCTGAGTTTTTTTGGCAAATAACTTGGGATTTTACCGGTTTTTGAGATTTTTGTGGTTCCTGTGACTCGCTTTCTGGATCTGTTATGGGTGGTCTGGAAAATAAAATTTTGAATGTCCTGGGATTTGGATAGATGCGCAGATTGTTTTGGTTGATGTGGGTATTAGTTCTTTTGCAAAAATCAGGCCTTTGTTTGCGTGTAATTGATTTTATGTCATGGGACGTGGAATTTTGTCATGTTTTAGGGTAAATCTATTTTCGCTGTTTGGAAGTCCTGGGATCTGGATGGATGCCCAAATTTTTATTTTGATGTGGGTATTGATACTTGTGCAAAAACTAGGCCTTCGTGTGTGAATTTTGGTTCGTGTGGGTGTTGATACTTGTGCAAAAACTAGGCCTTTGTGTGTGAATTTTGGTTCATGTGGGTGTTGATACTTGTGCAAAAACCAGGGCTTCTTTTGTGTATGTAATTGAGTTATCCCCGTCGACGCATTTGCATTACACGGAGGTAAGATAGAGGCAGGGGAAACATAATCTTCAAAATAGATCCTGTCTCAACACCTTAGGGTGAAGCCACATGGGACTGCGATCACAGGTGGGAGAGACTATCCAATGTTTCACTGTGCTAGTCTCTACGTCATGATCCCATTCATTAGTATATTACAAACATAGGAAGTGCAGATAGATACCTATTATTATGCATAATATTACCTAGGCATTTATTATTCTTGTTCTTTCTGGCCTGGTTTGTAAAATGACAATAATGTTTATTTTATTGCATTCAAGCATAGACTTGGATCGGACTTTCTAACCATTGGTAATGGATATATTTTCCTTAGGGAGTTTGTCCACAAAATTTCAATTAATTAAGATACTCTCTCCTCCAAAAGTGCAGCAGATGAGTCAGGAAGGTATGGAGTTGTTGAGCTCCATTCCTACTCAACAACCAAAAGTAGTAGTTTAGAGAATTGTATTGTTGTAAAAACATCTCGCAACATCGGCTCCATTATGATGTATGTTGGCCCACTAGACTATTAACGATTGTCAATTATATTATAAATTGTTTTGTCCTGAAAAGGAAGCTTAATATTAATTTGTGTCTTTAGTGCAATGAATAAATGCACTTTGATTTGAAATTATAATGTATGTTTGCATGGTCTTAAAAAATACGAGATCAATAAGATCAGATCAGGTGGCATTTATCATCACTCCTCTGACTGAAGTCAATGAATTAAATGTTGCTTGAAATGTCACCAAAATAGAAAATAAACTGCATAACAATTAAACACTAGCACATCCCTTTTGTTCTCTATGCCCTGGAATTACAACAAGCCTAAATTCAGAGCCATATAATTATTTGATATCTTTAGGTCAACCTACAATATTACAGAAAAATTTCCAATAGATTATTGATCCTAATCACTTCATATCAAATCAATTGAACCCACATCCACGCTTGTTGATGATTGTCTAGAAAAGTATTTGGGATTACGACATTACTCATTCAATTGGAAAATACTCCTTGAAAAATATCTTGATTATAATTTTAGTTTGCAACATTGCACATAACACTAAGTACATATCCAATTGTTGCATCATACTAGTTTTACAACATTGATTTCAAATCCAATGCATTTAAATAATCTCTTGGCAAATTGACCCTACTCATTGCTTAATAAACTCCCCCACACCACAAAACATCATCTTCGGCAGGATTTGCCATATCATGGCCTTGTTTGAATTAATTTCAACACCCCCTGTTATTTCTTACACGCGAGTTAAATTCTTACGAATACATTGCATATTATACACGAAAACAAACCTCACACCATCTGTTTATTATTCGCACGTGTTATGACATCAATTTTCAATTAATCATTTTCATACGATCTAATTACAATTAAGTATTTTCAAACTTCAAAACTACTTGTGCTTCACCTACATCATTCACATCTAGAAAAACTACGTGCCTCATGGCCACAGGTAAACTATATTGTATTCCTGATAGCTATATGAAAACCCTAATCGTCATTGTGTATGAAACCCCGCCTTGGGTTTTAGGTGCTTTATACATATCCTTGTCTCTAAATTATCCATTAAAACACACAAGATAATCCCCCTTACATTAATTTTTTTCCTAACTACCCATATAATGCAATCACTTTGAAAAAGTAAACAACTATCGACGTCTCCAATTCTGATCGACCACTCTTTGCTTTCTTCGATATCTCCAAAATACGTTACCTCGACCCCTTGCACACCATAAGTAATATTTTTTTACATTCGAATTTTTATGACACCATTATAATCCCACAGTTAGTCATCCTTTCTTGCCATATACCATTAGACACGCCATCGTTGCAAATAATAGCAGAAAACAAAAACAATGCCCATAAATCTATCAAGAAATAAGACATGAAACTTGTTAGATTAGCTTTAGTAAGACCCACATCTAATTGATTTAGTTGTTTAGGTCTGGATTTAGTTGTTTCATTTGAATTGATTTTTGAGATTTGTTGGAATTGAATTTTGAGATTTGTTTTGACATTTTTTTCATGTTAATAATATGGGTGAGATCAAGATGATAAAGTGGAGCACATATAAGATATTATTTAGGTAAGAAAAATCTAAGTTAGGGAATGGGTGTGGGACATGCAACTATTTAATTCCCACATTTTTAGTAAGACATGGAATAAGACAACAATCCATTCATGTCTACATCTTACCTATCCAATTAAATTTCGTCTAATCGAAAACCTTGATGCCATTAAATTACAAAAAACAAGCTTGATTAACAGATAAAAGATACCTTTAACTGATATGTTTGATTGCTCATGGGACTCAATTAGCGGTGTTTGTTTGCACACCATTTTTTTCCTACACTTACTTGAGCTTACAACTTGAAAGGGAGGCTACAAATTATTATAGGATGCATCCATTCACCTTGGGTTTCAAACCCTTAAACTTTCTGAGTTTCCCCAAATTTTATTGTGTCTTCTTTGTGAGATTGAAATGCTTAAGTGGAACACAAATAGCAAATATTATTTGGGTAGGAACAATATGATCCGTGGAAAACGTGTGGGGCATGAAATCCAAAGCCTTAATCTACCTTTGACTCGTATGACCAATCGTTGTAAGGTGTCAATTAATGATACATGGTCATGCATCTACTCCCAACAACTACTTGACCTTACAATTTGGATATAGGGCAAAGAAAGTTCTGCAATAAGTAGTCATTACAATTAGGTTCCAAAATTGGGACATGTTCCATTTTCCCTCTTTTATTTTACCCTTTTAGACGCAAATTGCACTAGTGTGAATACAATGATTCCATGATCGTTAGCCTAACGGTTGGAGAAAAACACCACCCTAAATTTTACATGATATCACTACCTAAGAATTCTAATTACATTTTGCGTCTTTATGTCCCTGACATGTCCCGTGAAACATGCATTCAAATTCCCCATACATTTACAATTTTTCTAACAACCCAATAAAGTCAAATATCTCCCTCTATAGTTTCATTGTCGTTTTCTAGAACAAGAGTTTTCTCATTTTCATTCGGCTACTTGCTTTTTCAAATATCTCCCTCCACAATTTCATTTTCGTCTTCCACAAAATGGGTTTCTCTTTCTTTCGATTGAAAAACATGTCATGCTCTTCGTAGAGGTTATATTTTCACATTGCCTCCTTGATTCCTCAATCATTTCTCATGCACATCTCCACCCTCAAATGTCATTTTCACCCCTCTTCTTATCCATTTGTTCCTCTTCATCCAATTTTGCTTATTCACTATATCCCTTTCGACATTCACATTGTACATTCCACGTATGATTGGTAGTTTTTATTCCTATCAAGTCTTTTTCCTAAATATGGAAGTTCTCATTATTAAGTTGAACAATTAGAAGTTTGCATGCCCTATATTTGGTTTGGGAGGATTAAACACTTGTTTTCACTATAAAGAGGGGCATGCAAAAATAATTTCCTTTGGTTATTAATAATCCTATTTGTCTACAAATATTCCGAGGAGGGCACTATATAAGAAGTTAATACTCTTGCTGTGATTTAAGGGTGTCATGTGCCTCCAACCTAGTTGTGGATGTGGATTATGTTAAAATTCATGTGGTTGGTTATGCAATTTTCCTACCCTAGCGATGGTCCATACATAACCTTTCTTTTCTCTTGATAAATTTTCATTCTCCTCACTTACAACACCTCGCAACACACAATGACTCGCAATATTTTGTAGTGTTGATGTAACACCTTGTCGCTGCCTACCACACAAATCCACATTGTTCTATTGCTTTCCCAACACTGTGCCATGTGTAAAGTCATGTAGTACCTTGGTGTGTTTTTCCTCGCAGTCCCCCGCACTTGTGTTTTTAAGTTATCTGCAACTTTAGTAGTATCATGTTGTAGACATTAGTTTTGACACCCTTATGCAACCTACCCTTACAACTCATATCCATATATTAATCATTATATCTAAGTCCTAAATCATTATTTACCCCCGTAATGTCCATTTTTCCCCGTAAATATTCACTTACCCCCTCTTAAACCTCATAAGCTTCCTAAACCCCAAGAAATCCAGACCCTCATACCCTTCCAACCTTCTTCCCGACCAACTCTTACCCGTCTATTCTCGCCCTAAACCCAAAACTCACTCATTTGGAGGTGGTTTCAACCACTTTCAAGTGAGTTTTCCCCACTTTTCCCGGATTGCTAACGACTCCCAAAATCGTTAACAATTCTATATAAACTCACCAAATTCCTTGAATGGGGATCCCAGAACACTGAATCAACACTTTGCCATTCTGGAGATTAAAATGACATCACTCATGACATCTTAGCACCCTGTGGAGTCACACCAAACCCTCGAGAGCCCAGATTGTCATAAGGTCTCTACAACATTCATCATCTGCATTTTGCATCAAAGGCAAGGTATTGTTTTCTCTTTACATCTCTTTTTGTATCTACGCATCATTTTTAACAACAATTTGATCATTCAATCACATATTAAAAATACAAATCTACATTTTATTCGAAGTTAGTTAATTACACACTAATTGCCAGCGATTCCATCAATTGCTCTGCGATCATCCTTAATCCCTCGTGATTCATGCTTCTAAAGTCCTTTAGTCACATATCACATGTTTTTAATCCATTTTATAATCTATTTTTGCTAATCTCTGTGTTTCAAGTGTCCTTTGTCTATAGATGATCGTTCAGGTGAAGGGTATGAACCAAACACCATCTTTGACTTACCAATTGTGCGACAACCATTCATGTGGGAGAAGTCAGATATCGACTACGAATTAAGTCTTTGTGCCATCGCTTTCACACCCAATCTAGACAATATCACCGAGCAATTGGAAGTTCTCCTCGAACAAAGAGATGAAGCCAACTATACATTAGAAGCTATTTTCAAACCTCCCCAACCTATCATTGAGGACGTTAACTAAGTTCCTCTATCCATATCCTTTGATACTATTTGTATTTCCATCATTATCTCCAACTTAATTGTCTAAAAACAAGTTGACACTGTCAAAGGAATCCCTTTCGTTCATGGGATTGGCCTTCGCCAAACAACTTGTCGTATAATTATCTAACATCTCTCTTGTCAAGCTAATTATTTGTGTGTAAGTTTTCTCATTCTTTGGAAGGAGTCTCTCACCTGTTTGGATCTATACATCTCGATGTTGTCGACGCAGGTATTGGTAAACCTTGTTATTTTCTGAGTTTTGGTGATTTATTTCATATAATAAGAGTGAATCCAAAATCCACCTAAACATTATGGCACACCGGTGGGACCTTAGTCCCTTTTTTGACCAAATTATGAATTCTTGCGGTAGAAATTCCATCTCTTGTTTTGTTTCTTGTCACAACAACTAAATTTTCAGTTTGGAGTCCTCTAGTGGCTTTCTCAAAAACATGTAAAATATTTTAAAAGGCGTATTTAGTGAACACATGTACGTCTTTACTTTCTCTTTCAATCTCCTTTTAGCATCACATCTTATGTGTTTTTTCCTCATCAAAATCAATTTTTCTTTTGGGTCTTAAAAAGAATCTTCATTCTTGCTTGCTCATCTAGCTTAAATAGGGGTTAAAACTCTACATTCACTACTTCCCTTCACACACAACCAAATCACATTACAAATCAAATTTGCATTTTAAACACTTCCTTCTAGGTCTACCTACTTAGATTTCATCATGAAGGGGAAGTTGACTCGGTGTTCTGGTTGAGTATAAACAATTGGTGGGCGGTATATTGGCTAAGAAATTGACACCCTTATCATTGTGGGACCATGAAGTGAGGGGGTAGACCCCAATACTATGCCTCATCGACACCAACACATATTTGGGCCTCTCGTACCTTTGGGTATATCCAAGACTCCAACTTTAAACGCACCTAAAACTAGCCCTAACCGGTCTAAAATCCTCTTTTGATCCACTTGCCGCCTTGAGGAATAATGACATGACCCAAGTATAAAAATATTTGTGACTCTAAAATCACATTCAAATTCTTCTACAAATAGAGACTATTTCTCTAGACTCTAAGGAACAAATCTAAGTGTCTCATATGATCCTTCCATGTTTTTCTACACATCAAAATATCATAAAAATATATCAAAACAAATCATCTTAGTTGACCATTGAATACCTTATTCACCAAGAATTGGAATGTAGCAAGAGCATTAGTCAAATTGAATGGTATGACTAAGAACTCAATGTGTTTAGTAAGGCATCTTGAACTTGTCTTGTTCACACCTCCCTTATAAACAAAGATTTTGTTATGGCTTGATCTCAAATCAATATTTGAGAAATGAGGAGTAATAATGGCATGCTTACATCCAATTTATAACTCTATGGCATGTTGGAAACCTCTATCTCATAGTGATCTTGGTATAAATTATTGAACACCATACTATGTTGTTTTGGAAGCAATTGAATATCAACATAAAAACTATGTTGCTTACCAAAAGATGAAATGGTTTGCATGCTGTCCACCACCAAATAACTTGTTACCCAAACAATTTCTCCTTTATGAGAATTCCTTTAGCTATGACTACTCTTAATGATTCCTCGAGATACTTCTATGTACCATATCCTTTCCTTTAGATGTAAACTTTATCTCCTTAGATTTGTGATTACGTACTAACTCACCAATGGAATGTAATCCTTTATCTCCATAACCATGTTAGTTTTTATAACATAAAATTCATTCCGTACCTTATTCTCACCCATGGTTATATTAAGTTTTCTACTTATCCAAGTGCATGGAATTGTGAATCTATCTGCAACTATGATAGTCAATCCATCAAACATTTCAACCTTTATGTGTTTCTCAATATCCTCTTTTTTAGTTCTTTGTTTATAACACTAGGATACCACACAATCATACATGAATGATCATGGATTTGAGAGAAAATATCGTGTTTCCATTTTTAACACTTCATCTTTTCACCAATCTCTTGGTACTTCTTGTGATGAAAAGAGTCTTGCCACAAATTTCCGCTAAAATCAACACTTTCATGCTTCTTGTTATAATCATGAAGATAATCAAATTGCTTACCATTAGTCGCTGATCTGAAAATTCCAACAAGCTAAAAACCAACATTAGTATCGATGAGGCCCTTTTCTCATATGCATGCCTCTCAACAAGGTCTTCTTGGAACTCCGCCTCATAAACTTCCTGATTTGAAACATTCCTTCCATATTCTGAGTTGTCATAAGAATGATCCAAAAGATTTTCTTCTTTCAATGCCTTAGGGAAATTTGCATCAACTCTACTATATTGAAGACTCATAAATTTGGCATTAACCAAAAAATCCTCTCCAAATTCTTGCAAATCTGATTTTTCTTCATGCTTCACCCTTACAATTGTAGAGTTCTTTCCCTTAATTTTTTATAGATGTTATTTTGCTTGATTGGTTATCAACTTAGCTTCCTTAGCTCTTCTTAGCCATTCATCACACCTTTTCTCAGGCCTCATTACATCCTTTGTGCTTGTCTGCGATGTGGTTAGTTTATTGTCAACCACATTTGATGTGGATCCAACTGTAAGAGGTCAAAATGCCTCCAAAACACACACACACACACACACACACACACACACACACAATTTTGCAAATCTCCAAAAGCTTCAAAATAGTTTTCTTCTCATTCCGAATCCACACTAATCTTTCACAACATTATAATCATCCTTTACCGACCACTATCTTAAAAACCCCTAAAATGCCACGAAACCCTAAAACACCAAAAATTACCTACTAGTAAAATAGCTTGGATGGACCCCAAATTTTGCGTACTAAATATGCATTTGTAAATTAAGGTGCACGCCAAATTTTGGCTTATTACATAAAACATAACAAAAGATATTAAATCTCTAAGTTCTAAACAAAATAAAAAACGTTCAGAGCCAATTTTAGACCACTAGACAAATGCAAATCTTGGATGGATTCACCCTTGAAGATTGGAGGGTTTTTCAACCCAAACCTGATTGTAATGGAGGGTTTTTGTCCCCAAAAGCATAAGTTTAAGCAACATCTCAAACTCTCAATGTAAAAATAGATAATGGCCAAAAGATCCTTCTAAATGACCTCCAACCCAATGCGGTAAAAACTCCCTTGTGACGCATTCTCGGATGTGACCTCAAAATAAATGCATTCAACACTCCAACTAGATCCTTAGAGCTAAGTGAAACGCTAAAAGTGGGTAAAGCTTTATTTTTAATTCAAAACCTTGAGTTAATAAGATAAAATTAATTTTTTTATTACGTTGAAAGGAGTTATTCTAAATTAGAATTGAAGGGGGCTAGTGATGTCATAACATATCAACGACATATTAAACAACCTCAATTTTTTTATTCATCCTTAACCTTGATTTGTGATCGAGAAAACAAGGTTAAATTCCCAACTAAATGAGTCACCATCTCTCGTGTCTAACCAAACATTCTCACCTTAACATGTCTTTGAGCGTTGAGCAAGTGTTCTTCCTCCATGGAAACAAAAACCATTGCTCTAAGTGTCGCATGGAAAAACCGTTGCTCTTTTCCGAGTAATCTTCTACTTAGTCTATGTTCTCTTCTTCCAATTTTTTTGAAGGGACGACCACAAATGACGGCTTCCCACGGCAGTTGATCTGAAAAGGGTATCTAACCGTGTGAAAAGAAATGGCATGTTGTCCTTAAGCTTGGCAAGCTCTCATGTATGTTCCAATAGATGGATCATGAAATTTATTATGTCCAAGCTCTCACATATATAGAAAATGAAGGTCATATTTTAAATATGCAAGCAACACATGACAATTTTTTCTAAAATTTGCAATTATTTTACGACTAAAATAATGAAGAATATGTAAATGGTCGTCAATTTAACCCTTGCCAAAAATCGTATTTATTTCTATACTCTTGAGGTACATACCTAAATATTTTCCCACTATGCTACTTAAACTTGTCACTCAATGTTTTGAGCGGGGCTAATGCTTCCAAGTTCCAATAATAGTTGTAATTACACTAAAAGGCATTGTTCGAAAATAGAAATAGAGGGGGTTACTACCGACATGTCATATTAATGACATATCAAACAACCTTTATTTATTCTCTTAATCTTAATCAGTCATTTAAGTTGAGTTGGTCTCCACTTGTAGACATTAAATCACACACTTTGGGTATATTTCTAGTCCTAATCACATACCACTATTCATATGATTCCTAAGTGAGAAAAATACTAAATGACCGTTGGATTTGGCCTCTTTACTTGCTTTCTATTTTCTGTGTGGTCTTACACTCCTTATTGTCTAGTATGTATTTTCATATTTTGGCATTTCGACTTTGGACACTAGCGTCCAGCCATGCTTGCGCTGTGTGCCCCGAACTCTTTGTACTTGGCTCACATCTTTTGGGTCTTTTCTAGCCATTTGGGCATCTTATTTTCTTACTAGTCGGCCTTTTAGTGGTTAATTACGAAATTCAAACAAGGGAATCATATAAATACAAAGCTATGTGATCATAATAAAGGACAAAGCACTAAACATTATCTACTATCACCACCTAAGGTTGCATCCAAAGGCATTTACAAGAGCATTCAAGCATCCATCTAACATCCATACAAGGGCAAGGGATTGCATTCTTCTACATACACTTCATAGAGGGGAAGTTCATTTTTCCATGCACACATCTATCTACATCTTCTACATCTAGCTATTGTTTCGCTATCAAGTGCGACACACACAAGAGCCACCTAGGGCACGATTTTACACACACACACACACAAAACTACATGGAGTCTAAAATGTAGTGCAACGCCCGAATCGTAAGTTCACTCAATCGGGTGACCGTTTGGGTCAATGTGACTCCCCATTTGCATCTTTTTCTTTTTGGGCTTTTGCAAGTGTTTCTTTCTTACTTTGCGGGTTTTAGACGAATAACAACGACGTGCATCGACATACGAGGCAGATCAAAGATGATAACCGGTGAACATCTTGCGACCCTATGAAATTGGGTTTTGCAGCACGAGCGATCACAAGTGCCCAAAAATAGGGATTTGGTGCCCCAAGTGCCCCTAACCCTACATAGGCATCCCGGTTCTGGCTTTTTGACACTTGCAAATTTTTGGGTCTAATTGTGACATCTTGCTTCCCTGCTCCAAAGTAGTTTTCCAACTCGGCACAACTTCGACATCACTGCGAACCAACTAAGTCTTTTATCCCTTTCATTTACAATTAGGGTTTCAAATTTAAATTTCTTATTTGCTTGGGACAAATATTTACTTAAATGTTTATACTATTACGCTGGTACATATTTAGATTTAGCATTTATTTATTTCAATATTTTCATAATCATTTGGTGATTGCACTCTCTAGAGAATTTAGGTCCCTAGGGACTCTTAAATCTAAATCATAATTTTCTCCTAACTCACCTATTCACACACGACCTACACAATCTCATCGGTCTGCTAGTCCATGACACCAGTCAAGGACCACCACTCGAACAACTCCTACATATAGGTATGCATCACCTCCATGCTTTCCTCTCCATAGGTGTCCATCGCCTCCACAGTCTCTTTCACATAGGTTTCCATCGCCTCCGCAGTCTCCTTCACATAGGTGTTCCTCACCTCCTCGCTCTCTTTCATATAAGTGCACATCACCTTCGTGATCTCTTTCATATAGGTGCATATCACCTTTGCGGTCTCCTCGACATAGACATTAATCACCTCCTAGGTCTCATGCACATAGCTCTCATTCACTTACTCATCATTTGTCTCATAGACCGCCGATCTTTGAGCATAATCACACACCTTTATTATCTCCACAAGCATCGGGTGGAAGACCCTCATCTTTCATTTTTATCGAGATAACATATTCATCATTGCACACTTAGGGGTGCATCATGCTTATTCCTACCCCTTCCTAGTATTATCACTGTCTTGTATTTCTACTTATTCACTCGCACTTCACATCTAGTCTCTCACATACGTCTTACATATCTTAACACACTCTTTTATTGTCATGACTGATGACACACTCATGTGCTATGGTTCACACTTGAATGTTGAGGGCTCACTACACACATGAACCTCACAACATACACACTACACAATTCACACTCAACACACTACCCTATGACGCACTCTAGTTCCATGGTTCATACTCAATTGTTGAGGGTCTCAATCTAAAATGAACCTCACCACACTTACTCACTCTCTACACTCTACGCTTTGTTGATCATATCTTTCTAGCACACACAGTTCAAACCATTTCCTAATGAAGCACTCTTATTTTATGGTTCATTCTTGACTGCTAAGGGGGCATGTATAAATGAACATCATCTCATGCATACTCATTCACATTCAGTTGGGTGGCACACGACTCCTATCAAACTCACTTTACATTCCATTCCATCTCACTCATCCATAACATACTACATATCTTGGTCGCACATTGTTCTTGCTTACTTATAATTGCGTGTACACTTTATTATGTTATTCGGATATATCGTATGTCATTATCTCTTTCGTAGATACCTAAATTTCACTCTTGCAATCTTATTGTCAAACGCTTACAAATCACTCTCATTCTTACCATTTCCATTATAATTAGTGATTTCCGCTGATTAACTAACGTTTCTTACCATTTTGGTCAATTAATAACACTTTGTTGATTACCTAACCACTTTCGCATTCAAGATACCACTTTACGATGAATCGCAAGTCAAAATCCTCTTCTAAACAGTTAGCGATTATTAGCTAATTAAGTTTGTTTTGTCCTTGTCAGATTGGTCAACATACCTTATTATTAGCTCAACCCCTCTTCCAACCACTCAAAATTATCCCACTTCCCTCCACAACGCCTCAACAAGCTTCATAATATTATCCTAACCTTCTAATTTACCTTAAGCGGTTGATTAAGGTTCCTCACATCTTAATTACTTGTTAATTCACTAATTTTGATTTGTAAAGCTTAATCATGATTAGTAATTCTTAATCTAATTTGTACTTTTAGTCCCACATGCACTAAGATGCTAGTTTTCCTCAAAGGAAAAAGTATTAAAAAGACTCATCACATACCTTTAAACTTTATACCATGCTTTGAATTGCATATCATATAAGAAATATGATTTATAGTCAAGCTCAATCCTTGCCTAAAGTCTTCAATGGGTTTTGTAGATGGGTATCCTATATGATCTTGTAGTCATTGTTGGAGAGACCATCTCACCTTCCTGGAGTAAAGAATGAAAGCACCCTAAAATTTACAAAGCAAATTGCATGACTAAACAAGGAAAGCTAACACCATTGCCATCCATCTAGCCAAGGTTCTAAGTCTAGGAATGTAACATTAAGATAGAAGCTTAAAAGAATGCTTAACTAGTATGAAAACAATACAAAATCTAACTAAACATGCCTGCTAATATGCTTGAATTACCTAACATGGGCCTAAATAGACCTAAGAGGGCAATCAAATGGTTATGGTTGCTACTCCAAACAAGGTGAAATGGCTTCTCCAAATGACCACTTGGTCATTTTGTATATCCATCTACTAACACCATTGAAGGATTTAACCAAGGATTGAACTTGGCTATATATTGCATTTATTATGAGATGCAAATCAAAGCATGGTGTAAAGTATAAAGGAATGAGGTGCACCCTTTTTATAGTTTTCCTTTTGGGAGAAACTTTTAATCTAACAAGGTGATACAAAGCACATAATGATCAAAATTGTTTAAAAAGGAAAACTTAGACTTCCTTTTTACGGTATAAAGCATGGTGATAAAGTTGTCTATCGTCCATTTTACAAGACTTAGACTTTGTTAGTATTTAGAAAGCGGTTTTTAGTATACCTTGTTAGAAGATCGTGTCAACGCTTTCTTAGCACTTAGGTCTTATTTACTTGAAACTTGAGCTAACTGGTGATATTGTGTTGTCACTATTTTGTTTCAAACATATCTTGAATAAACATATGGCGTAAAATTTTTGTTGTGACTAGATTTTAGTATTATACGTCATTATATTGTCCTATAAAAACTCGTGTCATATATTACCTTGCTAGGATAGATAATTCTTTATTCTTTGGTCCTTAGGCTCATATTGACCTATTGGATTTGTGTTTATTTGATGATCACCATTCTTTGTGATTACTTAGCATTGTTACGTTGTGAAAATTTGTCTAGTGTTCCTTTTTAGTAAACCCTAATGGAATCCTTTCATGTTGTACCTCCTATTTCAAGTATGCCTACTATGAGAATGGGATCCCGAAAGTTGGAAGTCGATCTCTTTGGAGGTGACAACCATCTTTTAGAGGAAAATGTTATGATTTACCATAGTGGTGGAGAAGAGGATTCTCCTCGTGCGGATATGGAACTTCATCCCACCCATATTGACAATTACTTGTTTCACAACAAACATGAGGTTATTATGCGTGTTGTAGAACTAGGAGCTAAGTTACCTTCCACAGTTGACCCTTCTCTTATCCCCGACATGGTTTGGGGAGACGAAGAAGTAGATCGCCCTCGTTGCATTGTTAACGACATATTAAACCTAGGTCATGCATCTACTTCTGGATGATGGAATAATGAGGAAGTACCTTTTGAAAACGATGGAGACTATCATATACATGTTGTTAGAGTACACTATGAAGACTGTGAGGAACATGCTCATCATTACCAACCTCCTCCTAATGAAGATCATAATGAAATACCTACTTGAGAAGTAACATTAGAACAACAATTACAAGCCCTCACTCACCAATTGGTAAGTTTGGCTTCACATATACATAAGGAACAACCAAAAGTTTTTAAATAAGCTATACCAAAGGTGAAACCTAAAGCTTCGATTTCATGAGTTCCCAACAAATAATCCTCGACGGGAGACACGAAGAGACCCTTACGAAGAATTTCTCGTAGAGAATAGAGGTGGGAATACACCTAGATTTAATCCTTCATATAGACCTACACCACCCACACAAGATCCCCTCTTCAATCAAGAGTGGTCCACTATGAAGAACACCCTTCTAGCATTACAAGAAGGCAAAATTGGTAACAACAAGAAATACCAGTTCGATGAGTTGTGCCCTTATCCATTTGATAGAGCCATGTTACAAGTACCTTTCCCACAACACTTTGATTGTCCAAAATTTGACAAGTATAAGGGAAAAGGTGACCCTCATGACCATATCAAAGATTTTTATATGGCATGTCAAGAGGTTACATATAACAACAACTATCTTATTCGTCTCTTCCCACGGAGTTTAGGAGGACAAGTGTTAGAATGGTTTCTACACATCCCCAAGGGATCTATATCTACATGACCGGAATTAGCCGAAAAATTTGCACGACACCTCTCATTTAATATTGAGAGTGATGTCACCATGTTAGATCTTTACAATGCCAAACAACAAAACAATGAGAACTTCACCGATTTCTTGTAATGACGGAGAGGCTTAGCTAGCCACTTTCTTTATTCCATACCGAAAAATAGTTGATAAGTATATCTGTTCCCAACCTCCACCAGACAAGACGCTCCACTTGCAAATGCATTGTGGCGCAACACGTTCAAGAGGTAATCGAAAAAGGGAGTCAAATTGAAAAAACATCTAGCTAGTAGGGGAATCTAAAACCTTTCTCTCGTGATCATAATGATTCCAAATCAAATGAAAAAACAAATTTTGTTCATAATAAGAAAAAAACTTTGTTAGTGATGGGATAGTAGACTCTAAGTGAGTACAAGTTGTCGAAACCACACACCTTTAAAGCTTGCAAAGGGAACTATAGAGTATAAACGTCATAATTTTACCCCTCTATCTGAATCCATATTGTCCATCGTAAAGGAGTTAGAGGTTGTAAACATGGTTTGATACCTAGAAACACAACCCTACTGTGGGACGATACACCTAAGCCATCATGGTTTAGGGATAACGATTTTTTAGATTTTACCACATAAAAGGTCACAAACCGACAAGTGTTTGAAACTAAAGCACTACATTCAATACCTAATCGCGTTGCTTATATAGAAGTAGACTCGCCACCGCTACCAAGTCCCCAAACAAAAACATGGGGATATTTAAATAACCTTTCCCCAATCACGAAGGAAAGAAAAATCAGGATTAGGGATATTCGTCTCAAAATAAGAGTACCAACTATATATCAAAGACAAATCATTTTGATGCCTTAATACTTTGTGTCTATTCACGTGTTAAATATATCAACATGATCAAAATAATAACAAGAGATTTCGTTGTGGCAACACGACAAGCTCATCTTTTTATCCTGAACACACCCCCTCTCGTCCTCGAGAGAGTCACTATGATGTGTTAGATCAATTAGAGAAGACCGTAGCTAAGATTTCAATCTTAGACCTTCTAAATATTTCTAATGTCCATAAGGATATACTTTACAAAACCTTACATGGATCAGGAGTATCTGTTGATATTGACCCAATGCATTTACAGGACATGGTAGTGTAAATCGCTCCTTTAGAACACATAACTTTTAGTCTGACGGAAGTCTTAGCAGAAAATCTCTCCCATAACATGCCCTTGCACATTGAAGTAATAATCAAGTGTATGAAGGTCAAGAAAGTGTTTGTGGACGACAGATCGGGTCTAAATATTTGTACTCTTAAAATAGTTTGTTAACTAGGGTGCTGAAGGTTGATTCGGAAATAAATGTCATCACCATAAAAGCGTATGACAATGAAGAATGAAAATCAGCTGGAATGATTGATTTCTCATTAGAAGTTGGTCCCATAACCGATGATACGATGTTCTGTGTCTTGGACCTAGGTCTCCCTTAGAACATCTTACTCGGCCACCCATGGATTAATGCCATGCAAGCCGTGTCGTCAACGTATCATCAATGTTTAAAGTTGCAACATGAAGGACAAAAACTTACTATACACAGGGATACCCAGCCGTTTTCTCATTGCAGAGCATTTTCTGGCTATTTTCCCACCATATATGAGTGTCCCTCTACGCAGATCGTTGTTCTTGTTCAGTCAGAAGCCCTTGCTTCATAAGTGGACCCATATACCTTGTCTATTAATGAAAATGGTGCTTCCACCTCAAAAAATCCTTTCTCTAAATAGGAGATGAAGGTTAGACCAAGCGGTTATGGAGAGTATGATCTGGAACAATCCCTTATGGTTCAAAACATTCCCCTATCAGCTCAAGCACGTGGTAGATAGTGTTAAAAATTCCAAAGATCAAGGGAGAACTACCCTTTCGACAATTTCACTTTGGGTGGATTACTAGAAGATGAAAGGATACTCAAAGATATTGTATTTCATCCTCAAGATGATGAGATGGCTTTATGTTACACTTAATCTAGGTATGTTATTCCTAACTAAATAATGCTTACTCTTAGGTATAAAGGATGTGTTTACGACTGTCAAGAACAAGGTTCATTGGAAGCTCTTCCAATACCTCGTCGTATAATGGGAAAATCTAGTCTTGGCACCAATTTTTATGAGTCTCTCCGCAATGACAAGTATGCTTCTTCTAAGCATGAGGATAGTTTTTTCAAAAATGAAAGTGGAACAGATTCCCAGTGTAGTCTTTACGAAGACCTCACCTCTACGAACCTATTCTCTAACATGACTATCCTTACCATAGCCCATGTTACACCCCTTACCATTCCAAAATTGGACCTCATTTATCCATCACTCGTGAATTGGGACCAACAGAAGCATGTACCCATCGATGCCTTTCGGAATGATGATGTTATTGGTGAGTTCATTTTCATTAGAGATAACATTCCGAGAAACGACCAAAAGAAAAGATTCTCCATTTAGCTCGACGCATGCACATACTTCAGAGAGGACGTAGAGTTTTGTGGTCACTTAAGTAAGAAAATAAGAAAGGGAAAAAGGCTCATAGAAAAGCCTTACATAAAGAAAAATTCCAAGTCTTATAGCAAAAACCTCTTTGAGGTTCTTGTGGACAAACAAACAAAACAACATATGGACATAATAGTGTACCCACCTAAAGATGAAGTTCTCCCTGAACCACCTTTGGTAGAGGAGGATCTCAATCTCCCTCCTAACCCTACGTGCATAGAAGATGAACCCAAGATACTTGTGGAGGAGACAATATATCTTAACATCAACATAGAGGAGATGCCTAGAATGGTTAAGTTGGGAGATTCACTCTCACTCAAGAACATAAAAATTTACAAGATTTTTTAGATAATATGCAGTATCTTCGTTTGGTCTTATGCGGACATCATTTAGGACTTGATCCTGCATTAGTGGTGCACAATTTTGTTATACACCCAGATGCCAAGCCCATAAATCAAAAAATCTACAAGATGCATCCTCGGGTTGCCTTGTTAGTTAAGGAAAAACTAGAGAGGTTATTAGAAGTAGGCTTGCTCATGCCTATCTACTACTTAGAGTGGATTTCTAATGTGGTACCAGTTTAGAAAAATCCAGTTGGTATCAGAGTGTGTAACGATTTATGAGATATTAATAAAGCTTGTCCTAAGGACGATTTTCCTCTTCCCAACATCGACATGATTATCAATTCTACAACAAAGGTTATGAGATGCTCTCACTCATGGATGGCTTCTCAGGATATAACCAAATAAAGATAGCTGAGGAAGATCAACACAAGACGAATTTTACTACCCCATGGGGGACATTCGATACCAAGTCATGCCCTTCGGCCTCAAGAATGTAGGTGCTACATATCAATCGGGCGATGACTATAATATTTCACGACATGATTAGTGACATCATGGAATATTACATAGATGATATATTAACAAAGTCTAGAACTTGAGAAGAGCACTCAAAGATTCTACGACGCATATTTTAGCAATTAAGGGACTAATAAGTCCAACTTAACATGAATAAATGTGTCTTCGGCATGCTATCTAGGAAACTACTAGGATTCATTGTGTCAAGGAGAGGAATAGAAGTGGACCTGCAAAGGTCACTGCTATCACAAAATGCCTCCCTAAAAATATTAAACAATTGCGTAGCTTATAAGGAAATATTCAGGCCATCAGAAGGTTCATTTCACAACTAGCAAACAAATTTCATACATTCACACATCTTCTTAAAAATATGTCAATTTCAACTGGGGACCAGAATAATAGCAAGTGTTTGCTTTGCTAAAAGAATACTTGGTTAAACCCCCTGTTCTCATGTCGCCCATAGCAGGAGAACCCTTGTTGCTTTACATTTATGCTACACACTTTGCAATTGGGGCATTGTTGGCCTAGTATGATAAAGAGCAAAAGGAAAAATTGTGTACTACTTGAGCATAACATTGGTAGCTTATGAGCTCAACTATCTACAGATAAAAAAATCTTGTCTAGCTGTAAACTACGACACTATTTACTCAACAATAAAGTCAAGCTTATTTCCAAAGTGGATCCACTAAATACTTATTTTCGAAACCCGCACTAACAAGAAAGATTGCTAATTGGATCATCTTATTAAGCGAGTTCGACATTGAGTGTGTACATCAAAATTTAATGAAATGAAAATTCATAGTAGATCAGCTAGCAAAAGCTCTATTACCAAGTACCGAGCCTTTGAGTCTGGAACTACCAGATGCATCCATCATGTACCTTGATGAATCTATCGTTTGGAAACTATACTTTGATGGCTCCTTTAACTTTCATGGTTCAGGTGTCGGAGTTGTGTTAATCACTCCTACAAGATACTTGATTCCCCAAACATTCTAGCTCAAGTTCCCATGCACAAATAATATAGTGGAGTATGAAGCTCTCATCACAGGAATGAAGCTAGCTATTAAATGGGATATCATACAAGTCAATTGCATTGGTGATTCAATGCTCATTATAAAACAAGTCACAAATGAATACAAGGTCAAAGACGAGAAAATTATTCCATACAAAAGGATGGTTGATTCTTTGAAGGAGTTCTTTGAGAAGATAACATTTGAGAAAATACCCAGAGCATGGAACAGAACAACGGACGTTATGGCTATAGTAGGGTCCATGTTAAGTATTCCACCATGGAACAATGATATGTCATTCTTCGTTGAACATCTAAGAATGCCAACATATGACATACCAAAGTCCTATTTGGTGTGCGATGTTGTTGGTCCCTTTTCCCCGTGGTACGTTGAAATATTTAATTACCTCCACAATGGAACCTTCCCGTAAACATTTCCGATGCTAAAAATGAACCCTCATCCAACGTATAGCCCGCTATACCCTTCTTGGGGTGCCCTCTTCGCCAGAAGCTATGACGAGAATATATTGTGTTGTTTAAATTTGGATGAGTCTATCCAAGCAATCAAAGAGGTGCACGAAGGCATCTGTGGGGCTCATACTAATGGGATTGTATTTACAAAGAAAATACTTAGAGTAGGCTACTATTGGCCTACCATGGAGCATGATTGTTGTAACCATGTGAAGAAGTGTGTGGATTGTCAAAAGTACGGTAACTTGATACATGTGTAGGCACTATCCTTAAAGCTTGTCACAACACCTTGGTTGTTCTCAAAATGGGTTCTTGATCTAATAGGAAAAATTAACCTTATCTCCTTGGATGGCCATAAATTCATCATTCTTACCGTTGAATACTTTATAAAATGGGTAGAGGTTGTTCCTCTCTCTTATGTTGAAGGTTCCCAAATCTCTAAATATGGCATCCCCTCTGTTATTGTCATCGATAATGGTAAGCCATTTAAAATTAAAATTGTGAAAGCACTCTACAAACGCTTTCAAATATCCCTCAAGTTTTCGACCCCTATCACCCTCAAGGTAATCGGAAAGCTGAAGCTTCCAATAAAACCGTCATTCACATTATGGAGAAGATGGTGAATACCATAGGCCATAATTGACATCTACAAATTCACCCCGCCCCGGGAATTCAAAACTTCATTTGCACCCTTACAAGTGCCACTTCATACTCCTTAGTATTTGGTAGAGAGGTCATGCTACCTTTAGAGATCGAGATCTCTTCTTTATGTATCGAGCTAAGAGATTACCTAATTGAAGAGGAGGACTATAGAGTAGCTCGAATGGAAAAGTTGGAGCTATTAGACGAGAAAAGACTTCATGCCCTCAATCACCTTAAAGTGTATCAGGATCGAGTGTGGCAAAGTTATAATAAAAGAGTAATACCTCGTCAATTTTAGGTAGGAGACTTGGTGTTAAAAGAGAATCAAAAAAACACCAATAAGGACCGTGAAAAGAAAGGAAAATTTGAGCCCAATTGGCTAGGACCATATGTTGTGGTTGCAAGTTTGGTTTAGGTGCCTACAAGCTTTCCTATTCAGATGGTCAAGAGCTTTAAGAACCTATGAACGCAATGCATCTTAAGTGTTTCTATGATTAAGTGTGGGGTCTTTAAAATATCGAGAAAAGCAAAAAGTCTAAAAACAGAAAAAGAAAAAGAGTAATAAACATGTGCGTCGATAGTGAAAACCATGCAATGGTGGTACTTTGGAAAATTCCTTTGGTGGCTGGTTTCGGCGCAAGGGAGGGTCTATTGTTCACAAGCATTTCAAGTATAGGAGTATCTCACACCAATATCAAAAATAAAAACATGTTTTACTCAAAGTATCTCATCAACATGCAATATGACATCAACTAAGGCTATCTCATAAATCTAACATGTGATACAAACATAAACATACATATTAAGCATGATATCTCATAAACAAAATGTGGTACATCAGTAATCCATCAAATCATCATACATTGTCATAATATAAATGTCCGTGTAGAAAACAATATGTCTCAAAAGTACATATGATACAATGAGCCATCATGGGCATCTATACAAAAAAATGCCTTCATCACGAGGCATAATAAAAAATACATAACGTACATTTGTACAAAAACATGCCTTCATCACAAGGCATGATTAAAACAGTACATATACATCCGTATAAAAGTATGCCTTCATATCTAGGTGATATTGTTGATTGGAGTTTCCTGCTTCTTGTTCATATTAGAATTGCAAGAAATCAATAAAACACCAAACAACCTCAAACATGCAAGGGCTTAGACCTTGGATATGGTGACAAATGTGGGCACAAAGTGGATGAGGGCTCCTCACCGTGATCTCAACAAACTAAATAAATGAAATGAGGATGACACCTAGATGGTATTTTGATATAGCAACAAAATGATCGTCAAAGGGGCAATACGATAGTGGTGGAGTTTTGTCTCCAAACACTCGAAAATATGCTTCAAAATTTCACAAATAATTTGCCAATTTTTTGCTATTTTAAGCTTCAAAATTTTCAAAAAAATCATATATCTCCCAGAGGGGGGGAAAGGGTTTTATTTATAGCTTGAATATAAATTAGAATCAGGGTTAATGAGTAATTGAGGTTTGCAAAAGCAACCCTACTTAATGGGACATGATTAGGAGTTGATTTGATTGTGGGGTTCATGATGTCAAAAAAAAGAAAAGGTGTGATGTGGAGTGGGGACATGATTTAAAATGTTAGGTGGAATAGTGAAGTCATGTGCATAACTTTACACTATTGAATTTTTGAATTTGATGTCAGATTTTGGGATTTTGAATTATTAAATTCATTGGTGGGGTTCATGAATTAATAATTTTGGGGGATTGATTTTTAGGTGGGGATTGATTTTGATTTGATTGAATTAAGTGGGGAACATGTGGGGTTTTTTATTTGCATGGTTTTTTAGATTATTTAATTATGAGATAGGATGATATGACTTAATTGGAATAATTGATTATTTAGCATATAATGAGGTTTAAGTATGTGAAAGGGGATCAATTAAGTTATAAGATTAATTAATTGAACACACATTTTTGGTGGGAAATGGGATTCACTTGGATAAGCCTGTTGAAGGAGAGAAAATGTGGGGTGATACCAAAATTTGGTGTCTACATTTGCCCCTTTTTGTTGAGTGGTTTGTGATAGCAAGCCACGAGACAAAAACAAAAAGGGTTGGATGAAATCATGTGTCCATAAAAGGGATGGGGATGGATAAAAACATGACCAAAGGCAAGATGCCCCAAGTGAAAAATGATCACAATAACAATGAAAAATATGGCAGAGACTCCAATATCACATCGGTAGATGACAATTACGTTGTCTCAAAGCAAGAGGTGACAATGTTCTACGGACCAATGAGTGGGTGGAGACCACTGTAGTATGGATGTAAACCACGATGACCAATGGGTCATAGTAAACATCAAGTGAATGTGAAGAGTATGAAATCCTTCATACACGAAGAATCGAGTGAAAAATCATACATCCACAAAAGGGACGAGGATGAAAATAATGATGCCCCAACACAAGCACGATATAAAAGGTGGATATGTAAATAAAATGCCCCAAGGGGAATGAGTGTAATCATAAATGTGGACATGATGAGCAGATATGATAGAAGTGTGAGATAAAATGCCCTAAAAGGGTGATAAATATGGTGATGAAAACATGTTTCATAAGAAAGGTTCATAAGTGATGGAAAAATTAGTAGGTGAAGAAAGAGAAAGCAGTCCCACTTCTTTCAAGAAGAGGAGGAGTCAAGCTACTTTTGCGATGAAACAAAAGTAGAGAAAACATTCATGAAAGAGAACAAGATTGGATAGGTGATGACCGTTATGGTATCCTCCAAGACGAAAATGTCAAAGGAAGATGGGATGAGGGATGTAGGTGATGATGTTTCCTTGAGAGGGTTGACAAGAATGGAAGAGATAACACCACTCTCAAAAGGAGGAGAGAGAAATTTGATAGAGGAGGAAGAGGACATTGAATAAGACAAGGATATGAACTAGAGCAGACGTGGTGGAGGGAGAGAAAAAAAGGAATGATTAAGGAGGTTGAGGATGGGGTGTAATAGGATGGAGAAACCATCATTCACTAATAACGAGGAGTGTGAACTATGCTTGATTGTGAAGGAAAGAAGAGGAAGAGAATAATAGAGAAGGATGATAAGAAATGAAAGCAGAGAGGGCACGATGGGCCTGGAGAAAAAGAAAATAGAGAAAAAAGAGAAGAAATTGATGAGGAAGGATGAACAAGAAGGAGAAGACAAGATGAGAGGAGGGAAGAATTGAAAGTAAGGAGATGAGAGAAGAGGGAAGAGATGTGCCGTAAGAAATAAGCAACAGATATAATAAAGAGGGAAGATGGTGGAAGAAAGAAATGATGAAGGAAAGAAGAAGAGGACAAGAAAAGGATAGAACAAATGGTGAAGGAGCAAGGAAAAGGAAAAGGGAAAGAGAAGAGAAAAGAGGGCAAGAGTAGAGGGTGAAAACGGAAGAGAGATGTGTAATATGAAAGCAGTGGAAACGAAGAAATAGACAATATGTAGAAGATGATGGAGAGAAATGGTGAAAAGATGGAGGGTGATGAGTTAGAGGAGAAATGTTAGAGGATGATTGAGAGTGGAAAGATAAGAAAAAATGAATAGATAGGAATAGTGAGATCGGAATGAGAATAGCAAGAAAAGTCAAAAGTGAAGGAGAAAAAAAATGAAAGATGGAGAAGGATATAAGAGATAGTGATGATATGGGAAGAAGAAAAAAACAAAAAAATGGAAAGATTAGGAGAGGGTTAAAGGGAGATGAAGATCAAAAATGAAGGGAGTGAAGAAATATGAAAGGGATGAAGGGAGAGAGAGAAGGAAGAACAAAAAGAAATAAAAATAAGAGAGGTGAAGAAGAAATAAAAAAGGAGAATATTAGAGAAGGGCTATAGGAGAGATGAAGGGAGAGAAGACGAGATGAGGGTAGGGGTAACAGAGGAAAAAGGAAGAGAAGGATATAAAGATGAAGGAAGATGAAGATGAGAATGTAAGAAGTAAAAAGAGGAGGAAGAATAGAGAAGAGAAAGAAGAGAAACAATGTTAAAGAAGACAAAAGAGGAGGTAGAGAAGATGAGAGAATGGAAGAGATGTGAAATAAACGATGGAACAAGTTGGGTGGTAGAAAAAAAAAGGAGGTTTGGTAGTGGGAAGGTGAAAATGATGAAGGAAAGAAGAGATGGAGAGAATGGAGAAGAGAGAATATTGAAGCAAACGGTAAGAAGATTGAGAGTGAGGAGGAAGACCAGGAAAAGAATATGAAGCAGATTCGCATAGAAATCATGTGGAGAAGGTGAGATGATAAAAATATGGTCAATGTTGGTGGTGATCCAGTTATCAATGGGGAAGTAAGATGAAAGCACGAGGGGAAAAGGGATGAAGATGATACAGAGGAAGTGAAAGAAAACTAGGAGTAGAAAGGAGGAGAGGACAACAGAGAAAATGATGCAAAAGGGAGGAAACCAAAATGGGAGATATGTAGTGGAGAGTGAGTAGTATAAGGAATGTAAAGAGAAGATGGAAGGGAGGAATGATACGGATTGGAAGAAATGTGGAGATGCATGAAATGAGGATAAGTTGATGATGAAAAAAAGAGAAAGGATGTATGATGAAGATAGTAGAGATATTGAAGAAGTCAAAGGGAAGATGGAAAAATAGTGAAGAAAAGAGAGGAAGAATAGAAGAGGCAATGCCAATGAAGGGATGTTAGGAGAAGTCCACTAAAAATCATTGGTGGGGATGGCCGAGGATGAAGAGGTGATGAGGAAAATGGGGGATGGATGATATGGAAAGTGACGCCAACGAAGGGATGTTAGGAGAAATCCTTCGATAATGATAATAGGGCACAAAAGAAAAAAGGAAGGAAGAGAAAATGGAGGAGGTAAAAAGGAGTGAACAAGGACGTGTAGAATGGGGATGAATGAATTTTAGGAGAATTCCACCGATAATTATTAGCATGGAAATGGAAGATGATGATGAAAGCATGTTGAGAGAATAACCCATAACAATGGTGGGTAAGCATGAGGGTAGATATGTGAGGAGAAAGATGGATAACGATTTGTGGAGATGAGGTGAGGAGAGGATGTAGTGGATGAGGATGTGGATGAGGATGAATGAGGTAAAGATGAAGAAACGAGACATAGTAAGAAATGGTATGAAGTGGTTAAGTTAGATTTCCAAATGAGGGATGATGGAGATGATATTTGGGGAAGTCGGAGATATTTTGTGTAAGGAAGAAAAGGGGTAAGAGGATGTGTTTATGGGGAATGAAGAGAAAATGTGGATGGTGTGAATGTGGAGTGATGGGGAAAGGAAAGATGATGGATCATCCTTAAGAGGAACTCTTAAGTAAGATCACCATGCCGTAAGAGTGGTTAAGTAGGATCACCAAGCTGAAGAAGAAGAAGAATGATGAAAAGAAGTGGATGATTGATAGGGTTGATGGGAAGAATGTATGACAATATGGACTGAAGGGGAACCCTTAAGTAAATTTTCCATATTGTGAAAGTGTGTAAGTAAGATGATGATGTCAAGGAAGGAATACTAGGAAGGATGAGAAAAGAGCGAGTGGTATATGCAAGAGTGGAACAAGAGGTGGGAGGGGATGATAATAAGGAAAGAAGGAAACAAAGGAGTGTAACATAAATGGATGGAGGAATGTATGTGGTGTAGGATGGAGAGTGTGAGGGGAATCCTTAATTGGGATGCCCATGTTGTGAGAGTGATGATGCCAAAGCGTTAAGTGGAAGATATGGAGCGGGAAGACATTTCTAGTGATGATTGTCATTCGATGGAATGGAAAATGGTGATGAGCTGGAAGGATCTTAAGAAAGTGATAAGTTTTTATTTAGAGGCCTCTTGAAATGGGTGATTAAGTAAGATCGTCAAGATGAAAGTTGAAAGAATGAAAGGGTGAAATGATGAAACATTTGAGGAGGAAGCAACACCAGTAAAAGGACATTGGAAAAAAACCAACAATAATTATCAAGGTGGAGGATGGGTGAAGGATCGAAAAAAACAATGGAGAAGGACAAAGTGGGTGAGAAGAGCAAGTGGAGAATGAGATGGGGTGAATTTTAGGAGAAAATTTGGTTGGTAAAGGAGACTAGGAGGAAGGAATGGTCAATGGACATGATTCGAATGATGATTTTGTCAGAATGACAAGTCTACTTTGAATAGGATTATCATGTTTCTGTTGATAGTTCAGTAGATGTGCCAAGTTGGGGATGAAAAATCTGGAATGGTAAAGAAGATGATGTTGGCATTAAGTGATAGATAGGAATAAGAATGGTGAGAAAGGTAGTGGGTGGATAATAGACATGAAGATAAGGGTGATGCGGGAGGATGGATGGAAAGAGGTCATGTTGACCATGGTGGGGGATGAGGAGCTGCTTAGATAATGAATACTACTTGAGAGATATCCTCAAGTAGAATTCACAAACTGCAACACAAGATCAAGTAGAATTCCCAAACTGAATAGTGCATTAAAAAGAGTGTTTAAAAATAGTAATTGATTTCATGGATTTATGGATGATGTTAATAGGGACATCCTTAAGAGTAAACATATGGATGCAGATTTTATGATATGAAATTTGATCTCTAAGAATACGATTGTGATACAAGATGACCATAGCAAGGGGCACATAAGAAAGTCATGCTTCAAACCGGATAGGAGGTAAATAAGAAAAGGTACTACTCAAGGCATTGCACTTGTAGCCAATAGTAGTGTTAGTATATAACCAATGATAATTAATTATACCAAAAGACCCTAAGGGAGATATAAATGAAAGATTCTCATAAACCTAATGTTGACATGACAAGGGGTTTGAGATGTAACTTGTATGTGGGAAGAGGGTTCTCTAAAGATGGTGTTCCTTATGTCTATGCCCCAACTCTGGGAAAGGGGAAGAATAATAATAGAAGAAAGTTGATCAATGTGGGAAGCTTTATGAGAATGTTGATAAAAGGAAAGTTGATCAATGCGGGAAACCTTCCAAATGTCATAATAAAGAGTAGCCATCCTTGAGGGTATGGTCTACTTTATACATAATATGGATGGCAAGAATAATATATATGATAGCCGTCCTTGAGGGATCGGTCTATTTCTTATGATTCTTTTGACTTTGATTTGCATGCTTTTATTTTTATTTTCCTTTTTCTCTCTTTTTTTGCATGAACAATTGTCCTTCGAGGGATTAATCTTTTTAATAACTTTGATTTTACTTTTTACATACATGAATTTTAGCTTTACATGGGGGAGAGTTGGGGATAGCTAAGTAGACCACTTAGGAGGGGTAATGAATGTACAAGAGACACCCTGGACCCTTTGCATGACTGCAATAGGAGAATGAGAGGGTGATGGATGTAATGATTGTGGAGTTCTCACCAAATGGGAGAACTTATCCATAATGAATATGTTATGAGTAGAGTCGTGGTACTCATATTCAAGGTCATATCAAAGTAGTGATGGTAGACCACATAGTTCATATCATTACCATGATAGATGGAAGGAGGCTAATGATGGAGGAATGGTCTAAAGATATGACTATCTGCTCATGGGTGCATGTGCTAACAATAGAATGGTTGTAAGTGCAATGCATTAAGAGGTTCATTTTTGTAGTTTACCATCGAGGAAAGCCAAGTGATAGGCCCAGACCCATACTTATGCATGATAATATATGGTTTGATCCAATTGGGAGTGAACTTTCCCGTTGGCTCCTTTCTAAGGTAGTGATGTTCTTGATTTTCCTTTAAAACAAGGTCACCTATTTTAAAATCACGTTCTTTGATATGTTTGTTATAAGCACGTTGGATACACTCTTGATAAACATGATGGTGTTCAAGCAAGACGGACGATGTTTGTCTAACAAATCAAGTTACATTAGACACTCCTGGAAATAATCTTCATCAGAAATGAAGTCACAAAGAGACACACGTAAGGATGGAATTTGAAATTTGAGAGGGAGAATGGATTTCAGAGCTGTAAAAAAGAGAAAATGGAGTGGCTCCTATGGAAATGTGAATGCTAGTGCGATAGGTCCACAGAAAAGGGGAGTTAGAGATAGCAATTCTGACCTTCTTGATCAATAGTCTTGGCAAGGATATTTTAAAGAGTTTTATACCCTCAACATTATAGCTTTAAAATGATCATTAGCTTAAGGATAATATGGGGAAGAAAAGCTAAGTTGGATATTGAAATCATCGACCTGATTTTTTAAGATCCTTATTTTTAAAGGACTTCTCGTTATCCATAACAAGTTTATGTGGAACAGCCGAAGCGGCAGATGATGTGTTGATAAATAAAATTAATGATTGGGCTAGATTTAGTTGAGGTGAGTGGGATTTCTTCCACCCATTTAGTGAAATATTCTGTAGCAGTGATGATAGAATGATGTTGTTGTGATGAATGGGGATTTATTAGACCAATGAGATCAAGACCCCATTTTGAAAAGGGCCATAGATCTTGGGTAGGTTGTAAAGATTGGCTAGGAACACAGATGAGATTAGAGTGTTGACATTTTGTGCACTTCTTGACATACTCACAACAATCATGGTTAAGAGAAGGTCAATAATAGCCGAGGTAAAGAACACGCTTAGCAATAGATAACCCACTAAAGTGTCCACCAAAAATATCGTCGTGGACTTCTTGGATAGCTCAAGAGGCTTCATGGGATTTAAGGCACCAGAGAAGGATACCATCAAACCCACACTTATAAAGAATGCCACCAAGGATCACATAATGAGTAGCATGTTGGATAAAAGACCTCTTAGCATTTTTAGAAAGATCAGGAGGAGTGATAGATTTGGATAAATAATCGAAGATTTGAGAATACCAGAGGTCTGATGAATTAGATTCAACAAGATGAATTTGAGGTACGTCATGGAATGGTTTTTTACGATGGTGTATAATGACTGAAAGCTTGAGGCTCTTGCATTGTCTAAGGGATAAAATCTGCGAGGGATGCCATTATATCGACAAAACAATTGGTTGATCGAGGGATAGGTTGAATAGTGTAAGAATCAAAGGTTTTAAGAAAAAGATGAGAAATGTCATGATAGGGTTTCACTTAGTAAAAGTATAATCAGCATGTGCTTTTTAAGGTATTAAATAATACCCTTAATTCTAATTTCTACCTCTAATTAGTTTCAATTAATAATAAGGCCTCGTATTTTATATTATTATAATGAAAAACCCCTAGTTTTTTCCATGTACCTTATGACCCATTTTTCAATTACAATTTTATTTCCCCCTTTTTATTTCTAATCTCATAATTAGGATCATGATGAAAAATATATTATATTTCTCACTCAATTTTTTTAATATGCATTTCCTATGAAAAACATAGTTTGAAGTCATTAAAGACCTATTACAACATGTATCACCTTATATATGTTAAGCTTTAATCACTTATCAATAGTCATTCAAATAATTAAGATGGTGAAATAATATCATTTGTGTTAACAACAAAAACCCGTACTCAATCCTAGTTTTCTACAAATCTTATTATTTCTTGGTTAAGAATCTAGATTTCTTTAAGGAAATGGAAAGAGATACCATAATTTAATTTATGACCACTGATTTTGCAATTTTAAGGTATTTACTTTTTAAAAATATTGTTAGAATGTTTTAGTTGATAGATTAAAATTCAACCTCCTTTCCTTTGGCCCATGGGGATCTCTAACCTATAATGATACCTTATTCAAAACATTAATAAATTAAACCCTTTCAATCATTTTGGTTCGTTGATGATGTATATGAATAACTTTAATTTTATTAATTTTAATTAAGGGCCATCAATATGAACCCACATCGCTAGGATATTGAATAGTATATAATGAAGGTTGTAAGAAATGATGAGAATATATCATGATATTTTGAATATCATTTTTTACACAAATATTCACATGTGAATGCTTTATTACAAGTTCTGAGAATCGCCATAGATGTCAAGAATATGGACTCCTAGAAAGACAATAATTTCTAGTCCTAGTATAAGGGCCTCGTATTCTGCCATATTGTTCATACATTCAAAATACAGTTTGAATGCTAAGGAGATATGAGCATCTTCGGAGGAATGAGAACAACACCTACTCCTCCCCTTGTTGGCATTTAGAACCATCAAAGAAGAGAGTCATTTTAAGGGGATCATGATGAAACTGATTGATGGATTCATCTGGGAAGTGGTCATGAGGAGGTTGTGTATTGGGAAGAGGGGCTTTTATGCTAATTGGTCAGCAATAGCTTGGCCCTTAATAGATTTTTGAGGAATGAATTCAAGGTCAAACTCGGTCATGAGCAGAAGCCACCAAGTGATGCATGATCATTGTGATATGGTTTAGAATGCATTATTTTGAGAGGTTGGAAGCTAGTAACAATATAGGTTTTGTGATTAGGTTTTGTGATTAAGAAGATAGTGTCGAAGTTTCGATGTAACAAAGAAAATAGCGCAACATAGTTTTTCAGCTTCAGTGTATCATGTTTCACAGTCGTGAAGAGTATGAATGATATAATAGACGACATGTTCGTGGCCTTGGCCATCACGATGTGCTAACATGGCTCCTAGAGCATGATTGGTTACAGAGATATATAAATAAAAGGGCTCCCCCTCACATGGAGGTGTGAGTACCGGAAGAGATAAAATATATCATTTAAGATCATCAAAATCCTTTTGATAGTTGTGGTCCCAATCAAAATTTATATCTTTTGAAGAAGGTGATGAAAGGGTTGACATCGATTGGAAAGTTGTGATATGAAACGAAAAAACAGATTGGAGGCGACCTTAAAGACTATGAAGTTGCTTGAGATTGGAAGGAGGGGAATTTGAGGATTGCTTTAATTTTTGTGGGGTCAACCTCAATGCCCCTGATAGACATGATGAAGCCAAGGAGTTTTCTAGTAAGAACTCGAAAACACACTTTACCAGATTGAGGTGAAGGAAGAAACAAATGAGACATTCGAAAAGGATTTCAAGGACCGAGAGGTGATCACATCGATGTTTGGATTTTTCCAAGAGGTCATCAACATAGTCTTCTATGGTTTGATGTATGAGGTCATGAAAGATATATGTCATGGCTCGTTGATACATGGCCTCGACATTCTTCAAACCAAAGGGCATGACATGATAACAAAAGGTACCCCATGGGGTGATAAAGGATGTCTTGTGTTGATCTTCATTGCAATTAGAATCTTATTGTAGTCGAAAAACTATCCATCGAGAAAGCATCTCATGTCCCATGGTAAGATCTACAAGTTGATCAATATTTGGAAGCGGAAAATCATCTTTAGGGCAAGTGGGTTAAGATCTCGAAATTTGGTACATATATGAAGCTTTCCTGATGCTTTAGTGATGGGTACGATGTTAGAAACCCATTGGGGATAGTCAATGGGGATGATGAAATTGGTAGAAAGAAGACATTGTAGTTCTTATTTCACAAGAAGAGCAACTCGAGGATGCATGCGGTGAAGCTTTTGCCTAACCGGTTTAGTGTTGGGGATGGTAATGATGTTATGAACAATGATGGAGGGATCAAGACCTGGCATGTTCGAGTATGACCATGCAAAAGCCTGGCTATGTTTGGATAAGAATGAGGTGAAGGCTTTGAGTTCTTGAGGTTTCAAATTCGGCCTACCTTAAGGATGTGGGGCTCTTGAGGAGTCCGATATTAATGTCGATAGTGGATTCATTTAGGAGATTGGACGTGTCAGGGGGAAGGGATTTCTGGATATGAGAATCTTCAGCCCCCATGTAAGAAAGAATGGAATTATCATCATCACATTAAAGAATGTCAATGATAGGGGAATCTTCCTCTACCATCTCTGGGTGCTTAAGGGGAAAAGACCGGGTTTCATTTTCAACTTGATAAGTAACTGGTCCGAGAGAAATGGTGGAAATTAAAAAAAAAAAAGTTAGGGGGAACAGAGACAATGTCATCTAGATCTGGATCCATAAGATAGTTGGATGGAGAGAAGGTATCATCTGAATTGGTAGGATAGTCAGATGGAGATGAGATATTATCCGAATTAGTAGGATAATCAGATGGAGAAGAAGTGTCATCTAAATTAGTAAGGTAGTCGGATGGAGAAGAAGTGGGCAAATCAAGGTGGATGGGAGAAGATGTGAATGTGCCAAAAGGAAGAAGGAGGGATATTTATATCCCAAGCCAAATTTTTCACATGATTCATGGGCTTGGGTGAAGATATTGCCATGAGGGCCTTGTTCATAACATCCCAAACCAAACCCCTTCCATGCACAATGATAGAGGTATGTATGAGCAAAGGATGGTTTGCCAAGAAATCTGAAATTACATGTATATCATTTGGTGTGAGGTGATCTTTAGCATGAGAAGAAGGTTGATCAAGGACGCCATAAACTAGGTTGGTTTTGAGAGAAGAAGGGCCAAATGAGATGATTTCCCCAACATTTGATTGATACATAGGGGCCTTATCAGGATGGCCAAGGTAGTTGGGAGAAGGAAGAGCATTAAGAGTGAGGAGTTGATATTCTCCCAAGGCAAGGTGTTGCATTATAGTATCTAGAGGATCCATTATGGGGTAATGTGGATGGAGGTACGAAGAACTGGTGGATGCATCGGAAGAAAAATTAGTTTTGGGGACAAGGACATCCTTAGGTCTATAGATCATGCGACATGTCTTGAAAGGAGGGGCCTCGGTAGGAAGAGCATAAATGGTCCCTTCATGTTCATATTTGATACATTAATGGAGGGTAGATGAGACATAATGCATGGCATGAATCGAATGACATCTAAGTAAAATATTGTATTGGAATTATCCTTTGATGATGTAGAAGAGCTCGTGGAGGATTTTATGGCCAACGTGGATGGGAAGGACAATTGTTCCTAATGGGGGAGTTACAACATCGTTAAAGCCACGAGAGGATGGTAGGAGATTTAACAACAATGGTGTTAGGTAGTTTGAGTTGATTGAAGGTATGAGAAGAAATGATATTGATACTAGCACCATTATCAATCATGGTTCGTCGGATACATGTATCATTGATGTGGACTGTGATGAATAGAGGTAGATCATGCTCTTCTGTGGTATCTTGGGGATTTCTAAACTCTCAAAAGACATGGTGGCAGATGTTGCGAAGGTGTGAGCTAAAGTTGCAAAAGGTTGAGGCTCATCAGATGATACCAGGATGTGTTGTAAAACTTCCATAAGATCCTGTTTGTGGTGTGGAGAGCTTTGAATGAGCTCATAAAGTGACATTTTGATCGGGCCTGATGGAGTTGTTTAATAATGGTTTGTTCGATGGAAGCAGGATTAGGAGCGGCCAAAACAAATACCTTGACCTTAGAGGAAGATGGAGATGTTGATGTGGGATGAGTGGTAGGAGAAGTGATGACAACCTTCGGTTGTGATGGGGGTGTGGAGGTAGCAAGTTCCTTAGGAGGAGGGATAGTGACAAAAGTACTTTGGAGTGGGTTGTGAGGTGGAGTCAGGATTATGCGGTCCGAATGGGTGGTTATCCGAACAATGTTGATAAAAAAGGAGGACCATCCTTGGGATCATCCTCTTTTGGTGGTAGGTTTGTGGTGTCTTTAGATGTATCTTCTTTTGGTGGTGAGTAGTGGCAAGAGTCCTTGATGAAAGGGGTGGTCTAGATGTTTAACAAATGCATGTTGGGATGAGGGGGCTAGTTGGGTTGGTGGAAGAGTTGGTTTTTCGTCATTAAGAAGTTGATTTTCATTGAAAAAGTGGTGTACAATGGCTTGGAGAGATTTGCAATGTTTAGTGTCATGTCTAGGGGCATAGTGAAATGCGCAAACAAGATTAGAGTTAAACCATGATGGCCTTGGCACACTTGGGTCGAAAGATTTAATTGGTGGTAAGGTGATTGCTAAGGCTTGGAGTAACTAATAAAACATGGTGGTATAATACCTTGGAGCCATAGATGGAGGATTTTGGGATGATTCCTAGACATGTGGTGGTGTAATGGAGCCTTTGACGTTATCTTAGATTTGGGAAGGGGAGATGAATGCGTTTGATGCGGGATATTGGTGGAGGATGTGGATGCCTTTGACTCGATTTTGAGGTGTGGTTTGGAAAAGGGTCGTTGTGTTTCTCTATTAGTAGCGTAGGTTTTTATGAAGGGGATGCTCCCAAAATGGAAGAAGATGATGAAGGGTGTGGTCCTAAAATAGAGGAAGATGGTGCGACTTTAAGGGGATTGATATTGGGATAGTGAGGTCCACTTTTCTACTGAGGATGTGAAGGAGGATGTTGGGAAATGGGGGTCTAAATCTTGTCTGTGAATAGGATCCTTGGAAGGAATGACAAGAATTTCTATAGGAGGAACTAAAGATGATATTGTCATAGATATGAGCGGGGATTGATTAGATGTGTGGGTTTGATTGTATAGAGGATATGGGACAATAATTTGAAGTCAAGGCAAGTTGAAATGCTTGCCAAAAGTCTTCAAGTGATGACATTTTCATAGAAGAGGAAGATGACATAGATGTGTTTACAATAGTGGATGTAGTAGGTGTGGGTAAAAGTGTGGAAAGAGGGACTGGAAGTGATGTTAAGGATGGGATAATGGGTAAAGGTGGAATGATTGCAGATAAGGTAATTGGATTTGATGAAGTAGGTATAATAAGTGACGAAGCAGGAGTAATATTTGTAAATGGGGAAAGTGTGATAGGTGTGGAAATGGGTGTGGGTGTGGGAAGAGACACCGAGGTGGATGTAGATATGACTGATGTTGGTATGGGGATGAGTGTTGATGAGCTTGTGGATGTAGGGAGAGTGTCTAGGGGGGTGGATATGATGGTTGATGAAGAAGGTAAATCTGTGGATGAAATTGGATCTTCATCAACAACATGTATAGTATTTATGGTGTGGGTATTGGGAGTTTGGGATGTAGAAGTAGTGGTGGTTTGACTAGTTGATGTGGGTGCATGATTTGGAAATGGTTGTTTAAAAATGTCTAATGGTTGATTAGGTGAAGCATTTGGATTATCTACTAAAGATCTCCCTGATCAATGAGTCTTTGGACCAAATCCTTGAAATTCCAACATCTCTCTATGTCATGTCCTCAGACTTGATGGTATTTACAATAATGGTCCTCACGATACCATGTGGGTTTTGGCCTAGACTCGTCAATTGGTCGGATAGGCGGCAGTGTGATCAAGTTTACTATCATCAATTTGTCAAAGATCGTGTTATATGACTCCCAAGAGGAGTATAATTGGGTGTTGGTCATGTGAATCGTTGTTGAGCTAATGTAGTAGATGTAGATGCAGGAGATGATTTAACAATGACAACATTGGCCGTTTTTTTTACTTATCATTTGATGCAGATGGTCTGATAAATTCTTGTTTGGGCTTATTTGATTTCAATTTTAAATGGCCCTGTTCGAGGGCACATGTCTCAAGCTTACGAGCCATGGTGAAGGCTTCCTCAAAAGTTTGAAATGATTGAATTTGTAAAGTGGAGGAAATATGCTTCACACAAGAGCGCGTGAAGAGTTCGATTAGATCAGTTTGAGGAAGAGGAAAAGATAACTGGTTTATAATATTACGCCATTGTGCGATGAAATCCGTAATGGATTCATCTTCAAATTTTCAAATGGTATATAGGTCGTTGATGGTTACCTTACACGCAATATTAATTGAGAAATGTTCTAGAAATAATTGCGCAAGCTGTGAGAAAGAAAATATGGAATATTGGGGGATATTATTGTACCAATCTAGAAGGCGGGTCTAGCTAAAGACATGGGGAATGTACGAAGCATCAAATCTTGGCCATGTGCGATAAGATAACACAAATGTTTGAATACTCGAAGATGTTGTTGTGGGTCCTCTTTGTTGGTGCTCAGATTTGTTTTGCCCCATTTGCCATTATTTTCCTCTGATCTGTGTGTTCTGAAACATTTTGTCTCTCGATGTGGGTGTTAAAGCTTCTACCTTCATTTGAAATGCTTCAAATTGTTTGCAGAATCCATTGTCATGTCCCTCCTTGAAGGAGTCTCCGAGTTTGCCCTGTTTTTGCCCTAATTTCTTCAAAATCCATGGGCTTTTCCATTTTCCTATCTTTCCCCAACCATGGAAGCTCGAGAATGATCAATTTACATTTGTATGCCTTTGAAAATCCAAACCCATGGTCGAAAGATGCTCGGAACCATGATTCACTTGGTTTTGTTTGAAAAATTCTCATCCTTAGCGAAAAAATCAGGTTTTGGGCATGAATGGTGTTTTTCTGTGTTTTTGACGGTCTGACGGGTGTCTTTTTCTGTCAAATTTATTCCTCAGCGTTCGGCGGTCACGTGGCTTCTTTTGGTTGGTCGAGGATGACGGGAAAATGCTTTAACTTATCGCTTTTTGCTTTTTTGGCAAAAAGGCAAATTTGGTCTCGTAGCTCCGCTCAATTCTAATTGGTTCTTTTGATGCTTACGTGGCTTCTTCTAATTGGATGGGGTGCGGCGGGTTTGTTTTTTCAACTTGTTCTTTTGGCTACTTTGGCAAAAAGTTTGAACTTGCCGCGGCCCCACCAGGCTTTGATTAAAGAAAATTTTAAGTGGTAGGGAAAAAGTCTTACTTTGACCCGCAGGAGGACACGTGGCAAAGCTAATGGCGGAGGTGTGGGCCTTCGGAGGTAAGTTGAATTTTTTACCCTTTTGGAAAAATGGAGTAAAATTCTAAAATGGAAGCGCACCCCTGCCAAATAATTTTGAAGCCTTAAGGTTTTAAAGTTACGCCATAACGACAAGTGGCGAGCCGTGCTCATTCAAGGTCTCAACTTTTGGGGATCATCTCAAGATGCGCCATTGTGACACGTGGTAGTTTGAAAAGTCAAAGAGGTGGGGAAGCGGACCATCAGAGGCAAATTGGATTTTTTCCTCTTGTCATCAAAAGGATTAAAATCTCAAAATGGCCCGCAAGCTTGCTGACAAGGAGGAGGTCAAGGTTGGCTTTGAAAATGTTAAGAGGCGGGTAGGCGGGATAGCGGGCAACTTGGATTTTTGCCCCTTGATGTTCAAAAGGGTTGAAATAATCAAAATGACCCGTGGGCCCAATAGAGAAAAGTCAAAACTTGCTCTAGTCAACGGCGGAGATGCGGACCTTCGAGAGGAAAATTGGAAAATTTTCCTTTTATGGAAAAAGGAGTTAAAAGTGAAAAAGGAAGCGAGGTTTCGATGGGACCCACATTGGGACATGTGTCAGGCCCATTTTTCAAGGGTGGAGCTATAGGGGAAACTTGGAAAATTTTCCCTTTTCCAAAAAAGAGGTGAAATAACAAAATTTGGTGCGGTTCCTTTGGGACCCACCTTAGGACACGTGTCAGGCTCATTTCTCAAGGGTGGAGGTGCGGAGCAAAATGTGAAAATTTTACATTTTTCCAAAAGTTGTAAAAGGAAAAAGGGAACTGCAAGCTTGCTCTAAAATGGATCTCCCACGTGGATGGTCCAAATTCAAAATAGAAATCAATGGAAACTATGCATCTGTATATGATTTTTCCGCCATTTTCACTCTAGAGCTCCTGGGGATGCGTATTTTGATGGGTTTTTAATCATTTCTTGGAGTCTCCTGCATGCCAAATGAAGAGGAACATTAATATGGTATCCTAGTTTTGTGGGAAAGGTCTGTAAATGTCTCTCACCATTAATATGCAATCTAACTGTCGGATTTGGCCCGATTTTTCTCTCCTTGGCACGTGAAAGACCTATTGATATCTTGGTTGGGTGAGGAAAATCCAGGGACGTCTTTTACCATTTAAGATGAGATTTGACCTCTAGGCTCGATTTGATCTTCCATTTTCCTTCCCGGACACGCGAAGAGACAAATTTGATAGATTAGGGGTGGGAGTGGTTGCCGAGTAGAGGGAAAGTGATCTACGGAAGGAGTTGAATATGGGAGATATTTGAGGAGATCCACCCCCTAAACATCTGCGAATTCTTACAGATCGATTCACGGGAATCACGATCGGGATCATGGCGATCACGGGTGCATTCAATGCTTGGATTTTGGGGAAAAAAATCATTGTAAATGAAGTATTATAAATTGCATGATTTTGTCGTGCAAAGGGTTGGGAGTTTGTGAACGTAGAAGTGTTAGGAGTCAGAAACTGATTTCCTAAGAGAAAATCTTGATAGAGCCTGTCTTTTTGAGAAACTATATGAAGAAGCCTGTTTATCTCCTTTGTGTTACATTTGATCATGTCAAGGTGGTTGCGAGTGTAAAGCCATTGGTAAGCTCTGAGATTATTTGAGAAACTTTCTCCTGTTGATAAATTTAACCAAACTTGAGTTAATCAGTGTTATTCTTGAGCAAAACTTGTGTTTTCTTCGTTCCTGAATGTCTGTAAGTAGATTTTCTTGTTCTTGTTGCATTCTTACATAGAAATCTGTGTGAATCACAAAATATCTTATCCTTGTGATAGTTTAGTGGCATTTTTAATTTTATTTATTAGAAGAGCCTGTTATCCATATTTCACCCCTCAGGAAAATATTGGATCAGCCACAACCCTACACGGAAAGAATAAGAGAAAACACGTTTAAATCTTGCAAACTGGTTGCAGAGGGACTCTACAATGGAATGGCAGGGCCTATGAAAGTTTAAACGACCCTGTGCGAGAAGAAATGGCTCTGTTGCATGAATCCGTGTCTTAAATCTATTTGATAGACTCGGGTAGGCTCTAAAATAAAATAAAAAAGGGAAAAGTCAGCGTTTGAGCCCGAGTCAAAGCCAAAGCGGGGAGTCGGAGGAAAAGGTGAAAAATTTCCTTTTGTCAAAAAGGGGCACAAAGGAAAAGATGGAAGTGCATCTCCCCAACCAACCAAAGAGTGCCACGTGTCCCATATCAAAAGGGGACCCATTTTTAAGTTGTTTTCCGCCCTCCTGTATGGACCCGATACAAACTTTGAAGGGGCATATCTTTTGACTTAGGGCTCAAAATATTGCAAATCGACACCGTTGGAAAGATCTCGGCCTCGCCCATGCCATGGAGGTCTGAAACTTTAATTTTGAGGAGGTTAGGTGAAGAAAAATGGAGGAAATGTCTTCAGGCTTTTAATGCAGGATCTTCTTGCCTCAACAACCAGATCAGATTTGATCTGTTTCGCCGTTTCCTCTTCCTTTAAGGCACCAAACCAAGGATTGATGTAGTAAATATGGATTTGGGGACATATTTTATCAGAGGCATTAACAACAGTAGTTGAGCTTCAACTTTCTTTTCCGCTTCTCCCTCTCTTTCTTCTCTCTGAATCGAATCTATAAAGTCGGGGGCATGATTCATTGTAATAAGGTTGTTCATTCTTCTTCTCTGCCTCCCCTCTTCTTTTCTTCACTAGGGTCAAAAATGAAGTTTGAACCTCCTTCCCTACTCTGTAATTGCATTCTCTTGCCTCTTGCCCACTAATAATGTACTATGTGAATTTTGGAGCAATAAAATTTGTTTTGTGATGCATCTGTCCATCCTTTGCTTATTTTATTGTCTCTCCTCACCTCTCGTCATTATAGGGTATACTGTACATATTATGATGTTTGTTGCAGGTCCTAGGAGTTGTGTTTAATGGGTTTTGAAGTGGTGTTCTGTGTGAAATCTATCTCTAGTTTGTGGTGCATCTTGTCCACCCTCTCCTCTGCTCACCTCTCTCCACTTCAGTAGCATGAGATTGTGACCAGCACTCCCCTTTTCTTGGTGCTATCACCTCATTAGTGTAGGATTTCCCTCTTTATGCACTTTCTCTCTCCCTGTCTCCTTGGCATTGTTAGGATAGGTGTAGTTAGATGTCATTTCTGCATTAGGAGTAGTTTAGCATTAGGATCAAGAAGAAGAAGTCGGCTTTTCTAGAGGGCCATCTCAAGTCTGCAAGTCCCATAACTTGAGAGATGGTCCCATGTTATGCAATCACACCAGATGATTCTACCTTAGAAAAGCAGACCTGTAGAAATCATCTGGGGGTGCTATGATTTCACACTAACAGTTTTAGCATGCCGGTGGGACAGGTATGAAGCACCTTACCACTTCATCTTAACAAAGTTGATGTGTTCTGTTAAGGGTCAGTCATTGAGGCACATACAAGAACATCTAGTGACTCCATCCGGTCAAAACCCATTCTCTAAGTTGCGAGACCATTTCCACTCATTTTCATCCATTTGCTTCTTTCCGTCTCTTTCATTCTTTTCTATTCCATGAGGTTGTGCAATCATGACTTCATTCCCTTCATGGAACTCACACTTATAAGCAATACAATCCACCTCCAATTTATTTCCTAACTCCTCTAGATTAGCATTATAATCAGATCTAGGACCATTGTGCTTACCCATATGAGCGAGTCAAAATCAATTTGGCCATGGAGCTTATCAAGAACAAGGGGATGCATATAACATCAATAGTTATGTGGAGGATGTTGATCTGCTAGAGAAGATTAAAAAATGGAGACTAGCATGGTTCAATCAAGGGCAACAACTTGAATGATGGCTTTCAGAATTGGTTGCAAGGCACCCTGTCCATGGGAAGGCCCTTTTCCAAAACACTACAGCCCTCAGGAGAAGCTAGAATTCATGGTTGAAATGTTGCCCCAACTTGCACAATGGACTAAAGAGATTAGGGCTTATGAGTTGGAGTTAAGAAAACCTTATCAATGGGTAAGTCCAACATCTCATAGCTTTTCTTTTCTCCTTCTCAAGCAGTACCATCTCAACCCAAGCTCCAATTTCAAGCTCCTCACTTGCTGCCCCAAGTGTTGATTTCATTTCTCCATCTCCTAGTCTTCCACCTCATCTCAGTTCTTTTGTCCTTTTCCCTTCCAAACAGTCATCCCCTCCAAACAAACAAGAAGTTCCACCTCCCTCCCCACCACAAACAATTGCAAAGCTGGTTGAACCCCAACTTGCCACTCCTCTTACTTTCCCAAGCCCATGTTGGGAAGAGACTCAAGAATCCAGTCAAGGAGAACAACAAGAAGAGGAGCCCAATAGAAAAGAAATGACAGAAAATCTAAAGATTTGGGCTACCAAATTTGGGTTTACAAAGATCCCCTTGATGGTCAAGCCAATAGAGGAGGTCAAGATTGAAGACTCAATGGTGGTTAGGACTGATTTTGTTGCAGTAGAAGAAGAACAAGGAAAGGAAGAAGATCAGTTATCAAGTTTCTCAGAGTGTAGTCCACAATGGAACTTTGTTTGAGAGAAATGCTGATCCAATTCAAGTTGCACAATCAACCAAGGAAGAAATAGAACAATCGGCTCAAAGTCCCATTGGGAATGAGCAAATGGATGAGACCAAATCAGATTTTGTAACAGAAGAAGAAGAAGGCATCATTGATAATTTCTTGTTAATTGAAGGGCCTGTTTTGGTTGATAAATCCATCATGGAGGAAAATTCTAAAGAAGACATGGATGTCCCAAACAGTCCTCTAGAACAAAAAAGTAGAAAGTTTGATTTGACAAACTTCATGCTAGAAGAAGGGGTTGTCCAAGAGCAGATTGATCTTCAAAAATCAGTAGAAGAACTCCAGAGCCAACAATGTATAGCAGCAGAGTATGATGATGCAAAAGCAGCTCCAATGGATGTTGCAATCAGAGATGAAGAGCTGCAAATTGTAGAGGAGTTTTATGCTGCTATGGAGGAAGAAAAAGAGTAGAAGAGTTCCACCACTTCTTCCACACCATCCATTCAAGAGGATCTATAAGAGGACTCCATTTTTGGAGTTGAAACTCAGAGCTATGGGCACATCAAATGGATCATACCTTACCTAATCAGGTATTTGGCTTCATTGGAGCTAAAGGAGAAGCCACAACCAGTCATGCTTGCCTCTAAGCATGAGGATGATATGCAAATTGCCAAGCATCAATTGTCATACCTCTTTAATCTAAATGCGAGCAACTAAAAGAGGTATTATATTTGTCTTGATTGATACTTTCGTCATTTGGGTTGAAGATCAACTTGTAGTTAGTTTTTCACTCATCCAACCATCCATGTTCGAGTGCCAAATCGGTTGCATGGTTGCCATTTTTAGGAAGGGAAGCTATTTCTCCCTGCCAATTGCAGGTTTTGTTTGAGTTCCCTTTGCTCTTGGTTAGAGTAGTGTAGGTAGGTTTGTTTTAGTAGAAGAAGTGCTTTTGCACACTCTGCATATCCCACTTGGGGTATGTATGATTTTCAGTTTGTACATAGTTTTTGGTGTTGTTGTTTTGCTCTTGCACAATGCATTGTAATGGTTTTTGGCGAAGATCAGCTCCAAGTTTCAGTGGGTTTCCAAATGGCTCAGAGGTTGGAGTTTCAGAGTTTAGATTAGTTTCATGTTTATCAGGCAGACTCCATGCCCAATGGATGCTTCAAGGCCATTGATCTCTTCATCTAGTAGGCAAATGTCCTCGTGAGTCGCCAAATTATTATCCATATCTCACCCCCTGGGCAAATATTGGATCAACCACGACCCTACACGGAAAGAATCAGATAAAACACATTTAAATCTTGCAAACTGGTTGCAGAGGGACTCTATAATGGAATGGCGGGGCTTGCGAAAGTTTAAATGACCCTGTGCGAGAAGAAACGGCTCTATTGCGTGAATCCATGTCTTAAATCTATTTGACAGACTCGGGCAGGCACTATAATAAAAAAGGGAAAAAGTCAACATTTGAGCCCGAGTCAAAGCCAAAGCGGGAGTTGGAGGAAAAGGTGAAAATTTTCCTTTTATCAAAAAGGGGCACAAAGTAAAAGATGGAAGCGCATCTCCCTATCCAACCAAAGAGTGCCATGTGTCCCATATCAAAAGGGGACCCATTTTTTAAGTTGTTTTCCCACCCTCATGTACGGACCCGATATAAACTTCAAAGGGGCATATCTTTCGACTCAGGGCTCGAAATATTGCAAATCTAACACCATTGGAAAGATCTCAACCTCGCCCACGCCATGGAGGTCTGAAAATTTAATTTTGAGGAGGTTAGGTGAAGAAAATGGAGTAAACATCTTCAGGCTTTTAATGCACGATCTTCTTGCCTCAACAACCAGATCAAATTTGATCTGTTTTTCCATTTCCTCTTCCTTCAAGGCGTCGAACCAAGGATTGATGTAGTAAAGATGGATTTGGGGAAAAATTTTATCAGAGGCATTAAGTGTAGTAGTTGCGCTTCAACTAGCTTTTCAGCTTCTCTCTCTCTCTTTCTTCTCTCTTAATCAAATCTATAAAGTTGGGGGCAAGATTCATTATAAAAAGGTTGTTCATTCTTCTTCTCTGCCTCCCCTCTTCTTTTCTTCCCCAGGGTTGAAAATGGAAATTTAAACCTCCTCCCTCGCTCTTTAATGGCATTATCTTGCCTCTTGCCCACTAATGATTTACTATGTGAACTTTTGGAGCAATAAAATATGTTTTGTGATGCATCTGTCCATCCTTTGCTTATTTTATTGTCTCTCCTCGCCTCTCATCGTTGCGCAGGTATATTGTGCATATTCTGATGTTTGTTGCAGGTCCTGGGAGATGTGTTTAATGGGTTTTGAAGTGGTGTTCTATGTGAAATCTATCTATGGTCTGTGGTGCATCTTGTCCACCCTCTCCTCTGCTCACCTCTCTCCACTTCAAGCAGGGGGCATTGTTGTCCAAGAGGCCGAGCTTCGAATTAAGTCTCCCGCCTCTTTTCTTCTTCTATCTTTGCTACATCTATAAAATAAGGGTCGGCGCCCATTGTAAAGTGGTTGTTCATTCTTCTTCTCTGCCTCCCCTCTTCTTTTCTTCCTTAGAGTCAAAAATGGAGTTTAAACCTCCTTTCATGGCTCTGTAATGGCATTCTCTTGCCTCTTTCCCACTAACGATGTACTGTGTGAAATTTTGGAGCAATAAATTTTGTTTTGTGATGCATCTGTCCATCCTTTGCTTATTTTATTGTCTCTCCTCGCCTCTCATCATTGCAGGGTATACTGTGCATATTCTGATGTTTGTTGTAGGTCATAGGAGTTGTGTTTAATGGGTTTTGAAGTGGTGTTCTGTGTGAAATCTATCTTTGGTCTGTGGTGCATCTTGTCCACCCTCTCCTCTACTCACCTCTCTCCACTTCAGGCAACTGAGATTGTGACCAACACTCCCCTTTTCTTGGTGCTATCACCCCTGTTAGTGTAGGATTTCCCTCTTTATGCACTTTCTCTCTCCTTGTCTCCTTGGCATTATTAGGATAGGTGTAGTTAGACGTCATTTCTGCATTAGGAGTAGTTTAGCATTAGGATCAGGAAGAAGAAGTTGACTTTCTCCAGAGGGCCATCTCAAGTCCGCAAGTCCCACAGCTTGAAAGATGGTCCCATGTTATGTAATCACACCAGATGAGTCTGCCTTAGGAAAACAGATCCATAACTCATTTGGGGGTCTTTGTGATTTTGCGTTAACATAACCCTATATAGGCACCCTGGTCCTGGTATTTTCGACACTCCTGTAATTTTTTGGGTCTTATTACCATACCTGCTTCCCTATTCCAACAGTTTTCCAACTCGACACAACTTCAACATCACTGCGAAATAGCTAAGTCTTTTATGCCTTCCATTTGCCACTAGGGTTTCAAATTGCTTATTTGCTTGGGAAAAATCTATATTTAATTGTTTATACCATTGCGTTGGTACACATTTAGATTTAACAATTATTTATTTCAATATTTGCATAATCACCACCAGGGAGACAACGTTAAATGCAAATTTAAATGAGTGAGCTTCTACTATAGTGCAAGTCAAGATGTCTCGCATCTAATCAACATCGATGTAATTCTTTGCAATGGGTGCTACTATCTGCTACATAAATTCCTTTTTTGGCCCTTTTCATTCTAGGCATCACAATCTCTCCATTTAACCTCTACCAAACAAAAAGAACACTAACTCTTGAATTGAATAAAATGATTAGTGGAGAAAACAATATTATTCTTATGATTTTACTAGACATAAAATGTCGTTCTACTTGCATACATGTTTGTGTGCAATGCACACATGGGGCTAGTATACGATTGATATGACTTGAAATTATGACACCTCCTCCTTCACACCTCGTTTGTATAATGTTGTACTAATGGAGGTTGAGATTGGCAACTGACATATTTTGATGGTGCTAACATTATATACTATAATTGATCTATGTTGGAAATGTGCACAATTATTCTATTAATTTACGTTGTAACGTAAAGTGATGGCCGTAGTGCTTACCGATACCCACCCAACTCGAGAATTTTTTTCTCTCCCGCTTAAGTTTTATTTATGTATTGCATTCCTAAAATGCAAAATATGAGTGAATATTGGGCTAAAAAGGGAAATTTTAATTTGAAAATGAAGTGAATCTAATGCATTTGTTTATGTACTCCCAAGGTACATGCCTAAATATTTTTCCAAAATGTTATTTCAATTTGTGACTCAATGTTTTTAGCGAGAACAAATACTTCCAAGTTTTGATGATAGTCATAATTATGTTGAAATACGTTCTTCATAAATAGAAATAGAGGGGGTTACCACCAACATGTTGTATCAATGACATATCAAATAACCTCTATTTATTCTCTCAACCTTTAATCGTTTAGCCAAGTTGAGTCAACAATCATGGGGAGTCAACATTAAATGTGCAATTAAATGAGTGAGCTTACTATAGCCCAAATCAAAATGTTTGCATATAATCAACATTAACACAACCCTTTATAATGGGTGTCACCGTTGTTGTGCTGACTTCCTTTTTTTGACTTTTTCCATTCTAATCATCACAATCTCTATATTTAACCTTTGCCAAATGAAAAAAATATTAACTTTCAAATTGAATAAAAGGATGAATGTGGAGATAACAATGTTATTCTTGTGATTTGACTAGGCACAGAATGTCGTTCTACTTGCATACATGTTTATGTGCATTGCACACATGTTGCTAGTATAGGATTGTTATGCCTTGAAATTATTACTCCTCCTCATGCACACCTTGTCGCATAATCTTGTGCAAATGGAGGTTGAGATTAGCAATTGATTAATGATTTTGATGATGCTTATAATTGAATCTCTATGTTGGAAATGTGCATAGTTATTCTATTAATTTATGTAAATTTAAGGTCATATCCATTTACCAATCTCCATTGAACTTGAGAAAATATTATTCCCTCCCATTTCACTTTTATGTATGTAGTGCATTCCTATAACATAAAATATGCATAACTATTGGGCTAAAAGAGAAAAATTAACTTGAAAATGAAGTGAATCCAATGCCTAGTCGATGTCGATGCAAAAGTATTAAATCACATACGAGTTGATGTATTTTGAAGATCAAGATGCCATATCATTGATCTTTTGAGGCAAATCGATGTCATTGATTTTTTTAACATGGTTCTATATTAATATTTTTAAATTGTAATTACAATTTTTTAGGTTTATTGTTTAATATTTTGGTTACAATCTTGTAGAGTATATTTATTCCCAATGAGTGGATGCTAGCTAGGATTGCACTAACATGTAATTTTTTGAAACATGTCACATCAACTTCAAGTTTTGCCTACAATTTTTTTGTATTATTACTATCGTTAGCATGGTGGTGTGTTGAACGACATATCAAATGACCTTTATTTATTCTCTTAACCTTAATCAAATGACGAAGTTGAGTTGGATGCCACATATGATACAAAATTACATGCACAATTGAATGAGTGAGCTTAATACAATGCATGTCAAAGATGTCTCGCTTATAATCAACATTGTTGTGACCTTGGTAAGAGGTGTTGTCATTGTTGTAAAATTTCTTTTTTTTCCTTTGTCATTCTAGACACCAAAATCTCTACATTTAACATTTACCAAATGAAAAATAACAATAAGAATCAATTAAATAAAAGGATAAATGTAGAGAAAATAATACATGGGAATTTGGTATAGGATTGTTACACCTTGAAATTATGATGTCTCCTCTTACATACCTTGTATGTGTAATGTTTTGTAAACGGAGGTTGAGATTAGTAACTAGTGGATTTGGATGGTGTTGATATAATATGCTATAATTGATACGTTGGAAATGTGCATAGTTATTCAATTTATTTCTTCTATAATGTAAAGTGAATGTTGTAACCCTTACTAAAATCCACCCAACTTGAGACAATAGAGTTCCCTCCCACTTCAAATATATATATATATATATATATATATATATATATATATATATATCTCAAAAAAGTAAAATTACCCTAAAAATGAAGTGAATCCCATTCCTCATCTAATGTCGACATCAAAAGTATTGAAGATCTCGGTGTCAAATCACAATCTTTTAAGGTGAATTTGATGTCATTGTCATTGTTTGGTTTCTTTTATAATATATTTTTAAAATTTAACAACTATTTTTAGGTTTAATGTTTAATATTTTGTTGCAATCTTGTAGAGTAAAATTATTCCAAAGGAGTGGATTCCGGCTAGGATGGCATTGACACATTGTATATTGAGATAGTCGAGTTAGCTTCAATTGTCACCTAAAATATTTTTTTGGTATTACTATTTTTAGTATGGGTGTGTGTTCTTATGTGAAATTCTTATATGTGAGCCCTTATGGGATTATGCATTAATTTATCATTTAATTGTTCATAATTTATATAAAATAGTGGGTCAAATGTTAACAATGATCCACTCTCTCATGTTGGAAGATAGTATATATCTACCAACACATTCTATCTATATTTTTAATATTTACGTTGATAGTCATGTTCGAATGGGAAGAGAGTTTGTGGGGCCTAACAACATCATACAATGGAGAATGAATGTAATATCATCTAATATCTTATGATAGAACATAAATGAATGTTCGATAAAAGCTAAACAAGATTCATGTTAGCAACAAATTAGCCTTGCAACATTTTAACTCTCTCCTCACACATACGACAAAGTCTCTTATTGCATGTTTGAGATTTCCTATGCTATGGAGGAATAGGTCCACATTTGAACAATGATTCCAACGAAAAATCCATAAAAAAATTGTTCTATACCATTTTCCGCATGCCCTCCCATTGAGATACCCCTAAATGCCCCGCCGCCACAACAATAACCCCATAATAATTAAATTTACTCTTTTTCTACTTCCATAAGCCCGCCCATTGATGTTCTCATTCTTGTTCCCTCCTTCAAAGCTACTATTTATGTCAACCTTGATCTCCTATATCTTTATCCACGGAATGGAACATATCTTTCAATTCAAAGATGACAAACAATTGCATGCTTTGAGAGTGGAACTTGAACCACAAACCTTTTAACACAGAAACATGGGTTTGACTTAGTTCAAGAATCAATGGAAATTGAAAGTAGTGTAATCCAATATTTGACAACTTATCTACACTAATTTTTTTGAATTAAAATTGACAACACACATATTATCAATACTTTTATAACACCACCACCTTCCATTTGGATCTCACTTTCATCCTTTATCTAGCCCATAATAGGTGTAACAACTCTATATTTTTTTCTTCAACACTTAGTTGATTGAATGAGAGTGTTTCATGGCTTATTCTAGGCCATCCACACCTCTTATTATTATAATAACATCTTTGTCTTTGTGGTGCTTTGTGGTGACGCCTATTAAGCCATATGCTAAGAGTTTAAGATTGTTAATTTATACAAAACCCAACCTCATTGTTGGAAGCCAATGTGTATCTATTGGAATATTCTATCTATATTTTAATATTTACACTAATAGGCATGTTCTAAATGAGAAGAGGGGTTGCAGAAGGCTTGACAACATTAGATGGTGTAAAATGATTACAATGTCATCCAATACCTAATGTTGGAAAAATGTGCGGGTTTGATAAATGTTGGACATGATTCATGTTGGCAACAAACTCATCCAAGAACATTTTGGATTTCTCCTTGTAAAAACTTAGTAGAGTGTCTTGCATCAAGTTTTTTTCTTCCATAAAATCGCATGTTGACATTCTTATTCTAATTCTAGTTGCCTTTAAGACTATCATTTATGCCAACCTTTCTCTCAAACATCTTTATCCACTTGGAATGGAACATAACATTTACTTCAAATGTAAGTGGCAATCAAATGCATGGAGAATGAAACTCAAACCACAAACCTTTTAACACATAAACATGGATTCAACACAATTCCATGTAACAGTCCTAACAACCCTATATTTTTTCTTCTACACTTGGTTGATTGAACGTGATTTTTTCATGTCTTATTCTAGGTCATCCACATCTCTTCCTATTATAATAAACTCTTATCCTATGTGGTGATTTTGGGAAGCACCAATTAAGCCATATGATGAGACTTCCATATTGTTAGTTTATGTGATAATCCCCTTCAATCTAGACTGTTTTTCTAGACTCACATTGACTCAACAATCACCTCTTAATGTGAACTTCATAATAAAATCTCTCTTATCTAAACATCCACTCATATCAATTAATTTGGTTTCTTTATTTTCCAAAGGGCCTTCATCTCTCATCTATGGAGAAATCATTCAAAAACTTTGATATGTGTTCTTCTACATACGTTGTGAGATTGAGATTGAAAATTAATGGTTATTTGTTTAGGCTACATGATAAACACATAATCAACCACTTCTACAAGTTGTTTCACTACCCTTGCACAAGATTGTTATTATAGTGCATTTAGTTATTTCAAATTGTTATGCATTATTTCCAATTTTGACATATGAACCCCGTTCATCTTTGAGTAATATTGGAAGGAGAAAAGTGGCTCAATGTACAGGCCATCAAGAGAGATGGCACTTGAGAATGATCTAGAAGAAAGGCCTCATCATTCATTACCTGCAATATGGTCTCTGAGAGATGGTGGGATTTGAGATATTGGGAGTTATGAATTGAGTTGACCATCTTTTGTGGCTTCACATGTTGGATTGCCTTTGAATTGAATTGTGTTATGTATGCCTTGTGCCATACATGAGAGGATTTAATAGAAATATAAACCGAGGAACAAATTCTCGAGGCCTTTTGTTGGAAAATTAGTCCTGTATGCTTTTGAATGCCTTGATAAGGTGTCACTTCTTTCTTTGGAGGATTCAATGAAATAATGTGAGGTGGAAGATGGATCTCAGACACTCTTATGATACATGTAACCAAATAAATTATCCAAACATTCATAGCATCGAAAATCTATGCAGACAATATTAGTCTAAAAAAACTTTTGTATGATTCAAGGCCATGAAATGGAATGAAGAATCCATAAAATTTCAAGTCTAATATCAAAAATAGCTCCATGGGATTCTAGGTCATGTATTGAATGATAGTTGGTATCACAAATATGCACAATAATAATGAATCCAAATTTCTCATTTGTTTTTGTAATGAAGAATTATGGTGTAGTGGACATGGACCATTGATATGCCCTTCATTTCACATGCAGTTCATGCCTTTTCTATTTTTCATTCTATCTATACCTTAACTTGTCCCTTGATCGTATGTCAAATCTAGAAAGGAAGAATAATTACTTATTACTCTGTAATTGATCAACATCCCCTAAAATTATAGACACGAGGCAAGCTTCTACATGTCTCTCCCCCACCACCAGTGTCATTTCCATATAATCTTCTTTTATATTTCACTCATATCTTCCCTTTCGACGTTTCCACTACACCACCCATGTGCGATTCTAGTAATAGGTTTTGAAAGGGTTAATACCCTAATTTTCTAACAAATTTTTGTGATGAAATTGAGGTGAAAGGAGGTCATGGGGTCAACACCCAACCCATCCTCATGAATTTTTCATTTTATTGAAAATTTCTTTATTTCTTTATTAATTTTAAATTAAAAAATTAATAGATTTTATTAAAACATGGAGTTGATTATTTAATATGATTTTCTTTTTAAAAAAGTGAAAATTTCTACAAGGATATTTTTTGAGAAAAGGGGAGAATTTATAATCAAAGTGTAAAAATTTTAGGTATAATTTTGGAAAAATTGTAAAAAGGGCGATGTAAATGGCCAATTTTGTTTTGCAATGGGTACATTTTCGATGGAAACTAACTTCCGACTTGCTTAAGATTGAGCGAGGGCAAATACAAAACAAGAAACCTCAAACATGCATAAATCCACACAACAAAGATCAAGGCCAATCATCATTGGTACTCTAGAATAAAATTCCTCTCCGCGTTCGCACTAAACGGGTGAATGTTAGGGATAATAGTTAGTGCTCACATTTGTGTTACATAAGGAACACGAAAATTGTTATAGATTAAGTATTAAAGTGGTTAATGTATTATGTAAGTGAGTTGTTAATATAAATCACATACATTGTTTAGGAGATTGATTGTAGGGTGTTTAAGAGTGATTACATGTAGTATGCATCATGGGAGTGATTTATGGCATATTTGGAAGAGACAATACTCCTAGTTTATACGATACATATTCTATCTATATGCAATTGTGTTTAGATTAGTACAATTTTGAAGTTTGAATGACCAAAATCTAAGATGTAGCCATCAAGTACAATGCAATTTAATATGGTATTAGAGTAATATAAGCTTCACCTCATATTGCATATAGATTTACATATCGGATCTATAATTTTCAGTCTTTTTTTTAGAGGTGTCCAGATTAGATTTGTAGTTTTCAAAATTTTATGTAGGTATTCAAATCTATTGTAGTTTTTTTGTAATTACTATTTGGATATGGTGGCGTATGGGAATTAACCAATCTTACACTCACACCTTTCCCATCATGGGATATGTGTTGATAAAAAATTGGTGAAATAAGTGGGTTGCTTAAGGCTTATATCTAGATATTTTTTTAAATCCCCCTAGGTAGACTATGTTTCGAAGGTTTAATATCTCAAGAAATGTTGTTATAAGAAAAGTAATTATCAATTTTACCTAAGCCTTGTTGTGAGGGGTACTTCCCCAATACCGAAGCTATTAGATAACATTATGTATGGATTTTAGCTTGCACATACCTCATAATATATAGGAAGTTCCTATTAGTGCAAAATCACATCACCCCTGAATGGCCAAGGATATGGAGTGGGGAATTTGATGTGATTGAACAACATGGGACCATCTTTCAAGCTGTGGGACTTGCAAAACTTGAGATGGACCTCCAGAGAAAGTCGGTTCTTGCTTCCCAATCTACCTGCCACAAGCTACTTCAGTGCAAGTAGAACCTATCCTATCCTAATCTAACCATTCCAAGGGGATAGAGAGAGAGGGGGTAAAGAGCCTACACTAAGTAGTGATACACCAGAAAAGGAAGTGGTTGAATCACAGACCCGACCACCTAAAGTGGAGAGAGGTGAGTAGAGGAGAGGGTGGACAAGATGCACCACAGACCAAAGATAGATTTCACACAAAACACCACTTCAAAACCCATTAAACACAGCTCCCATGACCTGCAACAAACATTAGAATATGCACAGTATACCCTGTAATGATGAGAGGTGAGGAGAGACAATAAAATAAGCAAAGGATGGACAGATGCATCACAAAACTTATTTTATTGCTCCAAAAGTTCACACAAAGTACATCGTTAGTGGGCAAGAGGCAAGAGAATGCCATTATACATCCATGAAAGAAGGCTTAGACTTTGCGTTCTACCCTAAGGAAGAAAGAGAGAGGGGGCAGAAGAGGGAAGATCAACAACCAACCATTTGAATATGTCCCTCCTTTACTGATATATAGGAACAATGAGAGAGATAGGAGGGAAGAATAAGAGAGAGATGAGGGAAGAAATTGAATTCTGCTTCAATCACCTTGAGACATGCATTAAATCCTCCTTTGAAAGCTCAACCACTATCAATAAATTCCCCTCTCAAATTTGCCCCAAATCGCCGATTTTGGCTCCCTCTATCTGTCCGATGTATTGAAGAAGAACGACAAATCGAATCGAATCGATTTGGTAGTTGGAGAAATCGGGATCTATTTTAATGGGGAAAAGACGTTTTTTAGGTTTTCACCCACTAAAGCATGTTAATAATGACATTTTATGTTTCCATGGCATAGAGGGTATCGAGACGTTTCCAAAAAGTCTTCTCTCGCCCAAATCTGAGTTCTCAGTCAAAAGATATGGCCATTTGAATTTTTGGGTCGCGGGCGTGTAATATTTAAATGAGTCTATCTGTACCAGGGTCCACGTGGCAGCTCTACACTCGTTTGAGATTTGACTCCTTCCTTCGCTCTTGGAATAGCGCCCATGTGACACATGGTGGCATCCACAGGTTTCCCTATTTCCTTTATATTCTTCCTGAGTCTTTTCGGGCGAAGGCACTATATCCAACCCAAGACATGTGGAGGCTTTACACATGTTTAGAAACTACCCCCAGAATTTACCTTTGGAGTAGCGCAGATACAACATGTGGAGGCCTCCGTGGGCCTTTGGACTTTTCAATAGTCGCCCTCACATTTTCGGACTCGGGACATGTGGAGGTTTGGCACTCGTTTAGAAACCCGCCCCAAATTTTACTTTCGAAAGAGCACCATGTTAACATGTTGCTCCTTCCATTGGCTTACTTCTACTTTGACTATTCAAACCCTGACTTTGTCCTTTTTTGGACTCAGGGACACGTGGAAGGCCTGTATTCTTTTGAAAACCCGCTCAGGATTTTACCTTGAAGGAGCGTCATTAAGCCATGTGGCACCTTCCACTGCACTCTATACTTAGTCAATTTTGGGCCCGCTCTGTCCCATTTTTAACTTGGACTACGTGGCGAGCCCGCGCTCATTTGAGTCTCCACCTAGGGTCCCGCTTTTGAATGTGCGTCGTTAAGACAATTGGCACCCTCCACTGAGTCGAAGACCTTTCAACGACCGGTGCAACTTTTTGGGGCTATGGATGTGTGGAAGCCTGTCGCTTGTTTGGGTATACCCCTGTGGGTTTAATCTTTGGAGGTGCGTCGTTTGGACACTTGGTAGCATTATTGTCTCCTCCATACTTAGTCATTTTTGGGCTCGTTCGAACTATTTCAGAGCCGAAGACTTTGAATCTTCTTCGTTTCTTTTCCTTTGAGTCTCTGGTTCCTTTGACACTTTGCTCGACCTCCTTTCCCAACCCCGATATTCCATTTTCGAGCCTCGCCCGTAACTGTTTGTTGGATTTGAGGCATGATTTTGCTCGATAGAGCTGTTTCTTGAATTTCTTCTTGCACGGGATCGTTTGATCTTTCACAGCCCCGCCACTCCATTGTAAAATCCCTCTGCAACCTGTTTGTCAACCTGGAATGTGAGCTCGCGGGTTTGAGTCATTTCCTTCATATTTTCCTTAAGTGCAGGATTTGTCTTGACCAAATTTGCCAAGGGGCGCAGTTTGGGATAACGGTTCCTAGGTTTTTATTTTCTACAATATGAATGATTTGGGTCAATTTGTTTATGTGGTGCACCGATAAGCAATTGGCATCGAGAAGTCTACGTACCACAAAAATGAGATAATGCAAATATGTGAATAGTAGAATCCTTCATATTTAGTGGTAAAACATTGCTTCAATTCACTATTTAAGAATAACATAAGTAGATCGAGAGATCTTACATAACAAACACACCCCCACCTAAGCAAATCCCTTGGGTTTATCCGAAAGTTCAACATAATCTTGTTCTAATTTAGTTTTTAATTGCAATCTCGGTTTAACTTTTTGGCAATTTTAATATAAAACCCTAGCTAGACAATATAGATTTTATGTGTCACCTTTGATTTAGATCATTTGTTAGTTATGGTACATATTTTGCCATATCTCTATTTTTGGTTGAACCCTAGTTCTATGTGTAGTTGGTTGTTTTTGATATCATAGAGCAATGAGCAAGTAGTGCATATGGTGTGTTTAGAAGATAAAAAAGGGGTATATCTTTTGAATTGAATTGATTTTTTTATTCCATTTGAATTTTAGACCCACAATGTTTCAATCAATGTTTCCACGTGATTTTTAAAAAAGTACAAATTTTGAAAATGTTACTTTTTGGGAACCTATACCATTGTGATTTTATCTTTGAGGCAATCATTTTAAATGCTACTTTCATTTAAATGAAAAATTTCCCATACATATCTACTTTTTTAGACTATTTTTTTGAGAAAAAAAATCATTTTTTTGCCCATAAGTAAATAGCATCGTTGCAATCTTCTCATCAAGGCAATCATTTTAAATGCTATTTTTAGAAACTCTTTTTGAAAAACAAATTTGGACTATTTTTTGACTAGCGGAAAATTTTAGTGCACACTATGGATTCCAAAAGGATGATTCTCATGGGATCTAATTGTTTCACTTAAAAACACTATATTATTAATGTGCTCCTTAGCCATAGTTTTTACCACATTATAATGAATCATGAAGCAACACCTACTCACCATGCAAAATAGTTGAAGCAACAAAATCATTGTGATGAACCTAGAGGAATTATTGGGCAACAACATCCCTTAAGTTGAAGTTTCATTTTTAGGATGAAATAAATCCTAATAAAGATCAAACTATATTAGAAAATCTCTTTGGAATACATAGTAAAATGTGAGCATGGCAGCTAGAAAATAAGTTTTTTTCTCTTATTTTAGATCACTATCCTTGGATTGAGGATTTCATCACTTAAGTGAAGCACTCGAGGCTTCTACTTTATAAATCTAGTGAAACAAAAGTTGATTTGAAATAACATTATGATTATTCTACCTAAACTAGGTCGTCCATACTCAGTTTTTATCTCCAACTACTACACACAATATGCATCTTTTGGTACAACATATGTGGCAATGATTTTTGATAAGTTATGTGGGTAACTTTAGAGAGAACATAGAAAATTAATTATTATTGGTGATATATGACGTGAAGGTACTCAACAAGTATTGGTAGTCATTGACTCTAATGTGAATGTGCAACCTAACACTAGCAAAGGTAAGGGTCATGTCAAGGACAAATGTAAAGTAAAACCTAAACCTAAGGGCAACCAATCAGCAAGCAAAGCTCCACCCAAAGTCAAGGCAAAGGCAAAGAGAAATAGAAAGGAAAATAACAAAGAATGTTGTAAATTTTATCATAAAATAGGTCATGTTGAATATTAATGTTTAAATAAAATTACATAGTTAGAAGTAGAGATAAAAAATCCATCTTCCTCCATCCAAGACATGTGTCACTCTTTTTGTGACATATAGTGGATCAACAATAAATGAATGGATTTTGGATTTAGGGAATTCAAACTACTGGAAAATAGTGTTTTCATTGATGTAAAAATGAGTAAGGAACATGAATGTTGATTGGTAGTGTCATGCATTGATGTCATATGTTGTGTTGATGTGAAGATGAGTTACTTGGTCTAGTTGTCATTGATAATGTGGCATGGTATCTTGAGTAAGTTTGATGGCTTGTAGGAGTTATGCAGAGGTATTGCAATGTTACACGATTATTTTGTGGTGATTTCATGAAGCTTGTTGAAGGCTCTTGTAGGTGGGAAAGAGTGGAAAAGTCATGAGGTGGTCAACATGGAAGGAGAAAGCATGTTCAAGATGCCTAGTTAGGAGGCCTAGTCAACAAGATGGTGTGTCATGGTGGTTCTCATGCATGTATGAGTTGGTTAAGAATTGTTAGAGCATGGATAACATAAGGATGAGGTGTTGAGACACTCACAAGTGTCTAAGAGTGTGATTATAAGGTTTGGATATGTTTTATAGGTCTACACCAGACCTATTCCTATGTCCTAGGTGGCCTAATGAGATGATAAGAGTAGTTTTAGCATGGATATGCAAAGGTGAGCATTGGGAAATGTGAAGTAGGTTGTTCCAGTGGTGTGGGAAAATTTTTAGGTGTTGGTTTGTAGGAAAAAGTAAGAAAAGTGATCTTTTCCTCAACCGAGCTACTAGAAAGTGAGAAACCTAGCTCGAGAAGGAATGTTTAATACGCATTGGCACTTGTGAAGTATGCATGGTGGCCCAAGATCTTCATGGTAGTTGGGGAATGGTGTTAGGTCAATGTTCATGTCATTATTTTGTGGATTAAAGGGCATGGCTTTATGAACAATCGTTAAGAAGGTAAGGTGGTCTTAAACCCTAGTTAGGTAGCGATGGAGAAGAACTTTCTATAAGTGACCTAGAATGGATTGGTTGACCAAGTATTATGAATGAGGGTTGTATAGTAATCCTCCATATTTTTCCATATGGTATTTAGGTGTCATGATAGTGAGTGGACCCCACAATAATTTGCATGTTTATGAAGAAGTTGATATTGCTCTCAAGTTTTGCACTAGACCTATTGAATAAATTGATGTTTGAGGAAGTATGGAAGATATATTACATGTTTGGAGTGGTTTAAGATCAAATTTTATCCCTTTGGTGGTATGTGAAAGTCATTCTTGCATGACTAGTTTTGGAAAGTTTTTGACAGTTTTAATGGTCCTGGTTACAAAGGTGTTCTCAAGAATTTGCGCCCTAAGTTGTGATGTCTTATGAATTTGGCGATGAACCTGAGGTCAATATATTTATATTCATGTGTCATACATACATGATTGAGGTGATTTGATGATTGGTTGAGCTCAATATTTGAGGATTGTTTTTGTAGGTCATAGACCTAGTGAGGATATTTGTTCTTAATGGTGGTTTCATGACATGATATGATGGTAAAAAAGTGTATAAGCTTGTTGTGGGTTATTAGAAAACTTAGAAAACATGTCTAAGTGGTTTCAAATGTTTGGTGAAGGTCATGTTAGCTCAATAGGTCTTGGTTTTGGCGAGAGGGCAGTTTGAGTGTATTAGGCCTACTTGTGTCCTAATGAAGGATTTGAGTGTGTATATGTTATTTCCAACCTAAGTGGTATTTTTTATGATGTATTCATGATGTATTCATTTTTTTAGTGATAAATGCTCTATGATGGCTGACCTAGATGTGTAAGAAGCTTAAGTCATGTATAGAAGCATGTGAAGAAGGCATATTTGTTGTAGTTGAGAGAGGATGAGAAAGTGTGAGTAAGAGGGAGAGTAAAGAAGTAAAGGAGGTCTTTGTGACCATCTATAGAGGGTATAGATTGTTTCATGATGTTAAATAGGATGTTTTTTTTTTTGGAGAGACATGTCAAATGACCTAATCAACTTGGTGAAGAAGTTCTTAAGCGAGTTGGCAAAGAGGGAAGATTTGAAGAAGATTGAAGGAAGGAGAGCTAGAAAAGTGTCATTATTAGTTGTTGAACGACATTCTAAAGGTGAAAAACAAATTTATGTGTCTAAGTTAGTGCTAAGTCATTTGGGAGGTTGGTACTCTACTAAATCTATGGGTTGGTGTTCTTTGTGGGGTTAGTGCCTCACTAAACTTAGGTGTTGGTACTCCTTGTTGGGTTGGTGCTCAACTAAATTTTATTCATTGTTATAATAAAACTTTTTTTTTCAGTGGGTTTTCTTCCCTATAAGGGTTTCCCACTTAAATTTGGTGTACTTGTGTTCTTTTGTTCTCATGGTGCATGCTCATGTGTTTGATTAATCATTGTTAAAACTATATGTCGATGAATGCTAAAGATACGTGAATGAAAGTTTTAATACACACTGATTCACCCCCCTCTCAGTGGTTGTGCTTCCAACACATGAACCACATGGAAAATTGGGGTTCTTAATTTTAAAATATATTGGACAATAACACAACCAAATTCTTTGTGAGAATTAAAACTAGACTCTTAATGTTGAAAGTGAAGGGTCCATTGAGATGGCGAATGTCATGTTTAATAAAATTCTCCATGTTCCAACTTTTTTGTGAAAATGTTATCCATGTTTATCGATCACTCATTTAGGCGAAGGAAAAACTATTGAATTTCTTAATGATAATGTTGTTATCGGATAAACAAAAGAGGAGTTTGGTATTGTAACTATTGGTAAGGTTGAGCATCAAGTCAAATTGTACAAGTATGATTGTTTTGTGTTTAATCAACCTTACATAACATTTGGCATGCACATTTTGGTCATCTCAACTATCACTCATTGCAAACTCTAAACAAAAATAACATGGTTATTGGGTTTCGAAGTTGTCCTTCAAAGATGGAATTTGTTCAGGGTGTGCACTTGGCAAACAACACATTGACCCATTTCCAAAAGGAAAAACTCAAAGATCCAATCACAAAATGTGGTTGTCCTATAGTGACCTCATGTTATTTCTCCATGTTTATTTTTAGAAGCATGCATATATTATTACCTTCATTCATGATTTCTCTTGCAGTAACTTGGGTCTACTTTATGAAAAACATAAGTGATGTCTTGAGCACTTCAATATTTCCAAGGTCCTTATAAAGAATGTATTTGGGAAAAAAATGAAGCATATGAGAATTGATAATGGATGAGTTTGGTAACAATTAGATGATTAGCTTTTGTGAGCAAGTAGACATTCAACTTCAACATACTGATGCCCTACTGCCCCAACATAAGGGTGTAGTTGAGAGCAAAAATCACACACTCAAGGAAATGGCTAATTATATGTTACATTTTAAATATCCATCTCCTCGGTTTTGGGCAAAAGATATTATGTGTGAAAACTACATTCAATATTGTGTTCCTTACTCAAGAATGCTTGATATGTGTTAGGAAATATGGTGTTAGTACTCACATGGGTGAGTAAATACATTTGTAATAAGATAATATTATTATTAAGAGTTGTTGTAAAACAACTCATTAATAAAAATATAAATTAGAGATTAGTAAATTGTTAGTAGTTATGAATTGTTTGAACAACTCATATTAATCTTGTAGATTAGTTGTGAGAGATATTTGTGGTGGTTTCCTATTTTATAGGAAAACCTACTTCTATATATTTGTGTGTAGTTGTTTGAAGACATACTTGAAATTTGATGGTCGTGGACCGTTTTTCCATACTTTAAAGTATTTTACAATTTAATAAAACTTTAAACCGTAAATTTAGACTAGTTAGTTTTTTTAATCCAAATTGTAAATTTGAATATCGTATATTTTTTACAAACCGTAAAAAGGTTAGTAATCTCATGCATTGTATGATGTAGAAAAATCTAATATATTAAAAATTATAATTAGAAATATAATATATAATAATATATGATTTTGAATATGATTTTTTTTTCAAAAATAAAATTAGAAAAAATTGATTTATCTTCAATTACAATTTCTAAATTCAAAAATATGTTTTTTAAAAAGTGAAACTACAAGATATTGTATATTGAATTTTCAAACCATTTAGTAATTTACTATTCTAATTCCAGTTTACTTAAATTTAGAATGATTATCTCTATACAATCTTTAAATACAGACTAGTTTTCATTTATTTTCAATGTAGATTTTATTTCAACTTCAAGTAGAAAGAAACTAAGAAGATCAATCCAACCCCATATATGTTATTTATTTATTGCACATTATTTGTTTGTTTTACATACCATAAATTTGGTAATTTTTTGTTATTTAGAGACTTGTTTTTCTATCATCTTAAATGCACGCAATAGATAGCTCGCCATTATACAGAGAGTACTAATAAATTTATATTTCAAAACATAATTTTAATTAAAGTGAATGGTTGTAGCTTTCTCGCTCGGGCCTAAACCCAATGTGCAACCATGTATGATAACACTCTTATTACAATTGACCTTGCATTCTATTTTCTTTTTCCAATCATAATGTTACACAAAAATTGTAATTTTTTGTGATATTCTTAAATATTATTCAAAACGTAAATCGAAAGGCATATATATAGTAAGACCGTCATCGTCAAATTCCAAACTGTTTGAAGATATAACTACTATATAAAATTTAATTGTGCGAACTTTGACCAAACTCATCATTTGGTATCACAGAAGTAGAAATTCGGAAGCAGGGTGATTATAAATGGAATAATAATTAGTGTTGAAACTTTATAATTCAAAGATAATATTTTGATGTTTTCTTGTTTTCATATCTGCATGTATTTTGAGAAGTGTGGGTTTGGTGTGAGTTTTGTGAAAATTTTGATTAAAATAACAAAAAAATAATTATAATGGCGGTCTTGGTGGTTTATGATGATAAAAACCGATCACGTAGCAATCATGAGCTCCACCGGTGAGATTCGCAAATTATTTCTCTACTTCATTTATAATCTGCACATATGTAAATTATCTTTGTTTAACAAGAGACTAGTGGAGATGTCATTAAAGGAGTTTTCAGAGCTTTTCAAATTATCATCGCCACGCCTATTATTTTTTTGGAGTAGCTATTTATGTCGAAGGCATTCCCCCTATGGGAAAGGGCTTTGCGGACATTCACGGGACTATGTCAAATTTGATGGCCTAAATGATGGTTGTTTTATTTTTAGCCGTTTTGCTTTTTATTTTTTCTATTTTTAGTTTTGCATGTTGCGGGGTATGTATTTTTTAGTTTTTCTATTTTTAATTTTGCATGTTGCGGGACATATATTGTTAATATGAAGGGATGTATTTGATAATTTAAAGCTCTCTGTCTTTTATCTCCTCTTTGACCTGATCCGACACTCATAACTCGGGATCCATATCAGGTATGTTTAGACTCGGATATCAAACACTAATATGTGTTTATTAGGACATAACAGGTTTGAAGCTTGGCAGGGAACACATTCTAAAACTGGTGTATGCACATATTTCCAGAGGTCAGGCAATCGACAAATCACCCAATTGGAAGGGAGTTAAAGCATCAAGCATCAGAATCTTGTGAGTCTGCATGGATATTCGCTTTCTCCTATTTTATGATTACATGGCAAACGGAAGTCTGTGGGACATCCTACACAGTGAGTAAAATGATTATGTTATGAAGAAAAATGGATCTATACATTGTAGATTCATATTTTGAAATAGAAAAATGGATCTCGTATTTAGTTGGAATAATTAGCTGCTTAATAGTGGACCTCTCAATCAATTAGGCATCTTTTGGAAGGTAATTTCGATATTGCAGGGTATCAGTTATTAGTTTATTTAATGTGTAGGCTAAGACTTAAATGAGTCGGAATCAAGCAGGTGACTAGGTGATGGAGATATCTCCTTGTTGATCTTGGGGCTCTGCAGTTTTGGTGGGTGGGTTAGGGTTTGGAGTCACTTTTTTTTCCCGCTTATCTTTTACCTTTGACCATCACACTTATCGTTTTGACCGCTTTGCTATATAGTGTGTAGAAGACAGAAGTCCGATATCTAATTTACGGCTTCGTCCCTGTGAAAGATGTTTGGAGGAGTAATTTTATATTATGTTCCTAGCTCAACTCGCTAGTGTAATGCAAGGATAAATCATCCTAAACATGGCGCAACTCAATTGGTGTGAGTGGCTCAACCACTTTCTTCAACGACCTATCCCTTAAACATGCATTCGACAACAAGTAACATTTGCGAGCAAGTCTTTTGATTACCTCCCTGTTACTACCTTAAGTGGTATCCACATGGTAGGGGGATTAATGCCTTGTTGAGTGTCTTCCTGTATCTGCAGTTCACTCTTCGTTGGTTCAACACACTGAAGATGAACTCCATATATTGCTCACCCCCTTCCTCATTTATTAGCAACTCCCCACTGTTGACTAAACTTTCTTGTAACTCGAGATGAACCATCTATAACTTCAGTATTGTCATCTTCACCTCCTACTTCATTGCCTTTAAGTAACACCTACTTTTGTTTGGTGGGGGTGGGAGTATATCTAGTGAATATGATTTAAACAACATATATGATTTAGTTCCATGCATTGGATCTAATTCTCATTGATCTAATACCATCTCCTTGGTACACATATCTACCATGCAAAGGTTATGATCTCTACTACAATCATGTACACTTTCATGCTTAGGTCATTATGAAGTACATGTCCTCACTCACTCTATTTGGCTCTTGAACAGAGTATGACTCCAAAAGTAGGAAATAAATTGGTAGAACTATTCTTGTTTGAAAATGTTCAATATTTTCACTTTCAAAGGCAATTTAACAATCAAATTATCTACAGCTGATGTTTTTCCCAAAATAAAAAACTTAGATAAACTTATAAAGTCATATCAAGTGGGGTATCATAACCTTATGGTCGAGCCTTATTATATCTGAATTTTTTATGTTTTCAAATTCTAAATTCCTAAGCCTTTGATATGATATACAACACACCGTTAGCCTTTGTTCACCCTTGTTATGATATTTGTCTAAGTCTAATGAATTGGGCGGGCCTTATTATTGGAGTATCATAACCTTATGGTTGGGCCTTGGTATATCTAATATTTTGTATGTTTTCATCTTCTAAATTCTTAAACCTTTGATACAATATTTGGCACATTGTCAGCCTTTGTTTAGCCTTTGTTATGATATCTCAGAGTGTAATGAATTGGCATTTCCCAATTGTGAAAATTTCAGTTTATTTTAAAATTTCACATTAGTTGTTGGCTTAGCACTCCAGCCTTTCATATAGTTAATTGTGTATATTGTACCCCAATTCTCTAGTGATTGTGGATTGGAATTTTTCTTGCCTATTTTTTTTGACCCATATTGTTGATTCAACTTTTTGCATGTCAGGGATGAAGATTATCAATAGAAATGAAAATCTCAATAGATACAGCCTTTCGTAAATGCCTTTGAATGATTTGAACGGTACATAACTATAATTATGCAAGGTTTCGTAAGCATGTTATTTCTATAATTTTTTATGGGTTCTCATTATTTGTATTAGTACTCAGTCTTCAATGTCATTGCAAAATGTTGAAGCATCTTTCTAGTGATAGATATGTATGTAAAATGGGGAAGCATGTAAAGGTATGTGAAATGTTTGACAAAATGCTTGAAAGAAATATGGTCACATGGCCTTCAAAGATTATAGGATATAGAGTGAATAGCTTTGTTGAAGCATTCATAATGTTTTTCCAAATGTAACGAATATTTGTCTAACACAATAAATTCACATTTGGTAGCATACTCTCATCCTGTGTCGTAAATGAAGCTTTAAAATTTTGCAGCGATATTTTTGCAGTGTTTTCTACATTATTTCCCATCAAAGCTTGTTGGTATTTATTTCATCGTGATTTCTTCAGCTACTCACAAGGTGGTTCATTTTCTATGTTATGTAAAATGTCTTATTTGTATATATGAAATTCTCGGCTAATTTCATTGCTTTGTTTTGGGCTTTTTATTTAAAAGCAAGACCATAGCCTCAACAAAATAGCTTCCGATAGAGTTCGTAAAGAGCTGATAGAATGAAAATTCAACACAGATGTCCGATTCAAGCACAAGCCCATTGTTAATTTGCAAAGATATCTATCCATTTTATTTTCAATGTTGGATTGAATAGACATGAAAAAGTAACTTGTTTGGTGTTTTTAGTTATATTGATACCGAAGCGCAAAGTTTGTAACACATGTTACTAAATGGTAGGTGGGAAATTAAACTGACAAGATCCCTAGGCATAATGTATGCCAATGAAACTTACCAGCTCTAAGTTATTTTTCTGGAGCAAAGTATCCAACATAAGCTCCTCAGGGTGCATCCTCATTATTTTTTATAATACTCATTTAATTATTTCTTTATGATACCCAAATAATATGAATCCTAAAAAATTAAATGTTGAGTTTTTGTAATATTTGGGTTCTCATTATTTCCTTTGAATACCCATCTTGGCTAAATCATTAAAATTGCATGTCAATTTCTCAATAAATATTAAATACTCCATTAGTTCAATTATCAAGACAAATAATAGTTTTGTTAATATTTTCAATAAATAGTCAATACTCCATTGGTTCAATTATCATCACAAAGATGGGTCATCGTACTTTCCTACATTATCCATTTAATCATTTCATTAGAATACACATCTAATTTGAATCATGAAAATTACAAGTCAAGTGTTTTAAGTATATATTTAATATTCTATTAGTTACGGAAATTCTAGGCGGATCATACCCAAATTAGTGGGCTATGTCATTTTTGTAGTTGGTTGCATGCAAACTTTATGGGACCATAAATCACACAAGTATATCACATCTTTTTTTATTATAGCACAATATTTCTCTACTATAAATCACTGAGGAAGTTCATATTCTGAAGGATTTAGTTGTTAAATGAATAATGGTTGGATGTGACTTTTATTTCCCAATTCAGATCTCCAATGGATTGCTAAGCTTACAACACTTGTATTACAACTTAATAATTTTACATATCTAAATTCAATCCCTCAATAAGGCCTCAAAATGGCCAAATCTTGTAGATGCTCTAAGTGACTTGGATCTCTTAAATCTTCATTTTCCTTTAGCCAAAAGCCTTCAAAAGGAAAACATTCATATCATCACCACCACCAACATTCAAAATCTTTAACACTCCATTGCCATCAGACATTTCTTTAATCCCTCAACATGTCCTGAAGAATGCCCAAATCTTGGAAGTGTTCTTTTGCATTGTTGAAATGTTTTTATAAATCTTAGTACTCTAAAAATGCATTGTATAAAATATAGAGATAACTGACTGGTTGATAAAAGAGTATGTGTGAAGATTACAAGCACTTAATTACAATTTTTATTATTTATGGCAACTCTTTAACTTCTACTTTCATTTTTCTTAACTTCTTCTTTCACTTTTCTGAAGGATAAGCTGCAACACCTAGCTGGGTAGCAATATGATATTTTTGATTCTCTTTCTCCTGTGGTAAATAAGAGAGTGTTGTCTCTAAAGGAACTTCAGGTGGGTTTCAATATTGATTGAAGTAATTATTCTTGTTCTGTTTCATTTGTTTTGTTTATTGCATGTTATGGACTGAAAAATTATTGTAGAGTACTTTCATTTTATTTTATTTTGATTGTTTCATTTATATTTATAGTTGGCTCAAATCCTTTTTTCGAAGTGACAATCTGTGCATTTACCCTCCTTTTTCATTCGAAAGGTACTCAAAAATGGTGCACGTATCAACACTTGGATCAAGAAGAAAGGAGGAGTCAAGACTAGCATCTACTTTGATAACACCTCCACCACTACTACTTTACTCATCTTTAGTGCCAAAAAAATTGGCCATAAAAGACTACCACTCATGATATTAAATCTGCAAATGTATCAAAGTCTTCATGTATTAATGTTTAGCTCAAATAAAATAGTTTGCAAAACGCTACCACCATGATATATGATTTTGAATGTATATGTACAAATTTGTAACAAATTTGAAATGTAGAGATAAAACCTTTAAATGTAATGCTTCATCTATATTCCTACACTTACAAAATCAATCACACCCCTTATCAACATCAACTACAAAAGTAATAACTATCCCTCTAAATCAAATAACATATACCATTTGGTGTTCACATTGCATTGTACACATGTGATTGATAGTATATATTCCCTATGTCATATTGAGTGATCAACATGCAATGCTTAACTATCAAGTAGAGAGAATATCCAAGCTTCTCGTCAACTTCTTAACATGTGGTTTTCTCGGGCACAATCTCAGGATGAAGGCAAAAGCTTGTGCATAACTATGTAGTTATCTTCCAAACACATATTCCAATGTCTTAGTCTTTTCATGCATGTGGTAATTATCTATAGTTAGTTTAATTATGTTAAAGTCATAACTTGTTAGATTTGAGCATTTGGTTGTGTCGTTTAATGTATTATATTAATTAAAATCCTAGTCAAGTTTTGTTTAGTATAGGTTATTATTATCAAAGTCAATAAAACATGTTTGTGTTATTGGGAAAATTAAAATAGTTGATCTATATCATGATTATACTCAAGTCATCATGTTAAAACTAAGAGTTAAATTGTTTTGTATTGTCATTTTAATTTGTCAAAAGTGTCAATAGAGTCCATTTTTTTGCATCATTGTATTAGTTGAGTCGTTAAAAAGTTAAAAATAAAAATGCACCTCACGGATGTATTTTGGTGTAACTTGATGTCCTAAAATAAACAATTTCACATTATGGGGGAACAATAAACAATGTGGAAATCATTGAACTTCAAATTCCATTCAATCGAGTAAGCAACATGTCAAATTAGAGGTCGGAGGAAATGGAGGAAGGATTTGAGTAATGTATCTTGTCACCACCAATGATGGGGGCACATTTTGTTGAGGTGGCATCATATTTTTCAGCTATGTGTTTACTTTTTGTTATTGGGTGTGAACAAGAACAAAAATAATTCATATTCACATGTTTGTAATTCTAGCATTTTCTCTTGAATGTGTTGTGATATGGTGTGAAAGGTGTCAAATTGTAAAAATTGTTGTATAGGAGGGCAATCAGTTACGCATAGACCCTTTGATTGCAAAGATCCTCTAATTGTCATGTACTTTGTTGGAATATGATTGACTAGTGATAAGTTCACTGGAAGTGAAAGTGAGATGAGTTCTCGTATGTAGGTGATCATATGCAACAAGATCCAAACATCAGTATGTAGACCTAAAAGTATGTGGTAGCATACGATTTTGTTTTCAAATGATCTTTTCCCCATGTTTGCCCTAGGGGGAATGTTAGGAAATATGGTGCTAGTACTCACATGGGTGTGTAAATACATTTGTAATAAGATGATATTATTATTATGAGGAGGTGTAAAACAAATCATTAATAATAATATAATTTAGTAAATTGTTGGTATGGTTGGTAGTTATGAGTTATTTGAACAACTCGTACTAATATAGTAGATTATTTGTGAGCTCTATTTGTGGAGGTTTCTATTCTATAGGAAAATCTACTCCTATATATTTACGTGTAATTGTTTGAAGATATAACCAATATACAAAATTTAATTGTGCAAAATTTGATCAAACTCATCAATATGATAATGAAAGAAAAATAGTTTGGTGTGTAAGCTTGATGTTTCTAACTTCAAGGTTTTTGGATGTAATGCATGAAATATATGCCGATGATAAGTGAAAAGAAATGGAACAAAAGGTTCACACTTGTATCTTTGTTTGTCACCATGAAAATGTGAAGGCATGTCGTCTTCTAGATTTAGGAACCACTAAGATTCTTTGATGCATGATGTAGTGTTTGATGAACAATTTCAAACTTATTGGCCATCACCCACTCTTTTTTACTATCATTTGTCAAGTTGGACATCACTTCTAAATCTTCTTATGATGAACATGATAGTTTTGAATATTCCCATTCATCGAGTTTCTACAATTCAAATGACAAGTTGTTAAGGGGACAACCAAGAACTCCACCGTCAATGGATTTTTTTTTTTTGAATGCTCTTGCTCAATTTGCATAGCCTCAACTAAAATGGGTGCACACACTATGCAATGAGGTTGGTGCATTGGTAGGAGATCCTAAAGATCCAAGCATGATGAGATCCCAACATCAGTATGGTGTTACACATTTGACATAATTGGAAAAACATAGGATCCTAAGATCTATCATTAAGCTTATAAGCATCCTAAATGGCGAAGAACTTCTTTCTTTAAAAAGAACAACACTTGGGATTTGGTTCCACTTCCAAAAGGAAGAAAAATAATGAGGTGCAAGTGGGTGTACCAAACTAAATATGTAGTAGATGGGTCCATTGACAAGTAAAAATCTTGACTTGTAGCAAAAGGTTTTTCATAGGTTGAAAGTGTTGATTACCATGAAACCTTTGCTCCAATTGCTAAAATGAACTTTGTTTGGCTAGTTATATCTTTGGATGTGATACAAGGATGGGAAGTTCACCAAATGGATGTTAAAAGTTTCTTCTCACACATTGATTTGTAGGAAGAAATCTACATTTCCCAACTTACATGGATTATTGATAGAGAGAACTCTAGTTATGCACGACAAATTGAAACTTTCCTTGAGCAACTTGAAACTGGATCCTCAAGCTTGGTACGAAAATATCAACACATTTTAAAATAAATTTGGGTTGTATACGAAGTTCCTCGACCCTACAATCCACACTAAGAAAGTAGACAAAATGCTCTTCATTGTGGTAATTTATATCGATGACTTAATCATCATATAGGAGCTTCCACACAATAGGTTCATGATTTGAAAGCATGTTTGAAGTATTATTTTGAGATGACTGATTTGGGTTTTTGCATTTCTTCCCGAGTCTTCATATTTCATAGTCGACAAAGTATTTTCATCCATCACTCCAAATATACTCAATACATTCTCCATCTCTTCAACATGGAAATTATGAGTCCATACTGTCTCCTTTTTAATTGGGGTCAAGCTTTCTGTCAAAATGTTCAACTCCTTCAATCGATGAGGCACTCTATAGGCAATTAATCGATGTCTTCTCTACTTGACTCATACACATCATAATATTTCTTTTGTGTAATTCTTATATCACATTAGTGTCGTAACCCCCATGAAAGCCATTGACAAGCTACAAAATGCATTAGTTGGTATCTTGTGGTTTTACTAATCATGGGATTGAGTACAAGGCACGTGACATAACCTCAATTTTTTATTACACTTCATGGGAAAGTAAAGAAAGAATCACACTCCTACCGAATCCGGCCATCAGTAGGCTAACCAAATAATGATTAGGTAGGGGATCTAGACGATGCAAGTCAACCGCAAGACATGTTTATCATCTTGGCCCGAAGGTCCCATTTTTGGTTTTGTAAAAAGAATTCTCACATGGATGTTAACATATTTAATCAACCATACACTATCAGTATGCTTATTAAGATGCACTTATTATATTAATTGTAATTTAAGATGTGGATAATTCACCCATTGGTGCACTTATCCATGTATATTAATAGAGAATATTATCAACCAAGTTATTGACTTGATTGACTTCCACTATTAATAGATTAAAGCAAACTTACTTTCAAGCAATTACTCTCCAACCCTAATAATAACCTCTACTTGTTTTTATAAAAGCATAGAGAGCTAATATTAGTGGATAATATTGTGGAAGAGAGTTATTTTTATTAAGGCAAACAAGCCAAAGCTTCTTATTAAAATGGTGGTAGTCATGCTACCCTTGGTAAATCTATGTTATGTCTTTACTTTAAGCTTTCATCAATTTATTATGTATGCATGCTTGTGGGTGTTTGTCTTATGGTTGTTTGTAACGATTCGGAGAGTACACTGACTTTAATACACATTGGTGCAACTAGATCATGCGCCAATCATTACCAACCAATGGAAAATTTACAAAAATATAATGGAGTTATTAATCAATGGAGCATATAAAAATTGAAAGCAATTACCTTGATATTGATATTGATATGTGTGTGTGTGTGTGTGCGTGCGTGCGTGCGCGTGCTTGCGTGCGTGTGTGTGTGTGTGCATGCGTGTGTGTGTGCATGTGTGTATTATAATGCTCATAAGTACTAAATTTACAAATTCGCTTTACCATTTTAAACTATAGTTTATGAGAAGAAAATTATATACCTTTATATTTAAGACTTTTATACACTTGTTTTCCAAAAACATTCTTTCCAAAATATGGAGAGAAGGAGAGGCGTTCCTCGACACCCACTCTCATGCATGTGAAACCTAAAGTTAGGGTTCACCTCACAGGAGCGCCACTCAAGGGGAGTTGATGGCCAAGATAGGAGAGCTTGGGAACCTAAGTGCCTCTAGTGTATCACATGGAAGGGCTTCATTCGTATTCTTTTCTTTGGTCATGAGGTATTTGCTCTAGACTTTGATGGAAGTGGTTTGTTATTTTTTGTGCCAAGTTTGGGATTTCAACGACAACTTCTCTATTATTTGGATTTCCTGTTTTTGTCATCTACACAGATCTACTTTTTTGTTTCTATTTTGGCTCGTTTGTGCTAAACTCTTTATCCTTTTTTGCGCTACAACAATCTAATTTGGCATTAAGTATGTTGGTAGAGGTTCACTAGTTGGAATTTACTTTTGGACTTGTTTCATTTTACTCTTAGTTGTTTTCCACTATTTAATGTAGTTTTTTTGAATTTATGGTCTTTATCACTGCTTGGCTTCTCCGACCAAAGTAAGGGTGTTTTGAGGATGTAGCAATTGTTAGGGCTTTCCTTACCAACAAGCCATGTTTCTTTCTTAGGGAAAAAGTTTGTGGCTTTCGTTTGTTGGGTTTCTCGACTAACAAGGTGGTGTCATGTGGGGTTGTTATTCCCTTTTCTTTCTTGGTTGTCTTTGAGTGTTGAGTTATGTTTGTTCTTATACAAAGACCAGGACCTATGCCATTATTAGGATGTCTTTTATTGTAATTGTCACTATTCTTCGTTAATATATGATAATCCCAATAAAACAACATTTTTCCAATTTTTATGGACTACGAATACATGAGATTTTTAATTATGTAATTTGATATATACATTATTATCCTCCCCAGCAACCATTTGCGAGGGATTCAATTTTAATACAATAAGAATTTGAATAAAAGTGGTCGGAATAAATGCCCCCTTAAGAATTCACCATATTTCTACACCTTACTAAATCACGTGCTCTTAAAAATGTAATAAGATTTTACTTTTATGCATAAAGGAGAGTGATAAATAAAACACACCTATTGTGTACTATAGGGTTGGTGGAGATAAAAATGACACATCATGATGGAGTTCGTAAATGATAATGACATTCTAAACAAACAACAAAATTATTTTAAATCAAGATTCTTAAACTTATCAAGACAACACAATAAAATAATGTTTATTTTAAATCAAAACTCGTAATGAAAGATTTCTTAAACTTATCAACATAACAACCGTAGACACATTATTAAAATCATTCATTCATTCCACTGAAATAGACAAAAGCAACCACCTCTGGGCCCACCAATGTAGGTGCCAAAGAATTTAACCACAACAAAATTCCACTAGTAGAAAAAAGTGCCCAACTTCCCCACTACCTTATTTTGACCACAACTAATAAATAATACAAAAGTATTATCACCTCCCTAGCGCCTTTTGTCTTTTGCTTTGACTTCAATTAATTTCCCATATAATTTATAGTACCCGCCGCTATCAAACGGTTGAAAATTTGCCTCACGTAAATACAAAACCCTTACCTACGGTCACATGGCTCGCTTACTTCCCGAGCCCCTTCAAAATCAAGTCACACAGAGCCAGTCCTGTAGTGTACGGCATATTTGCAGAGAGCTTCAGCCCTCTGGTCACATGGGGATGATCACAGGAAGCTCCGCCATGGCCAAGCCGGAGCTGCTTGTTTTGCAGAAGCAGGTTATGACGGATGAACAAATTGAAACTCTTCAGAAACAAATTCGCGCTTATTCCACAATTTGCAGTCAGTTGGTGGACATGCACAAAGCTTTGTCTCAACAACACGCTTCTTCACTTCCCAGTAAGTGTTTGTTGGTTTCTTTTTCACTCGCCTCGCACTGCATTTTGTTTTTGGGCCTTTTTAATCTTGTAAACCCCATTTTCTGTTTATTTTTTTCTTTTTCACCGGCGTAATTGTCTTCCGAAGTTTTGGAACGTGATATGTATGGGGTAGATTCTTCTTACGGATGACCTTAAGACATAGTTGCTATGACGGAGGAATGTTTCTTCTGCGAAATTCACTCAGGGTTCGCATACGATCTCGTTCTTTGAGGTATTTTCACCTATTATATCTCCCGGGCTTTTGAAATTAGGTGATTTGCTGAAAAGAGATAAGAATTCCCTATCGGGTGAGATTGTGCAAGCCCCGGGTGAATTTGATGAAGAGATACCCCTTGGTTGTGGCAGCTAAGTCGAAGGTTAATCTGTAAGGGGAATTTATTGTGAAGAATTTGATGAAAACTTGTAAGGGGATTTTACTTTACAGAATTTGATGAAGAGATACCCTTTGGTCGTGACAACTAAATGGAAGGGTACCCGTAAGGGAACTTCTTTGTATAGAATTTAATGAAGAGATACCCGTTGGTCATGGCAACTAAGCTGAAGATACATCAGTAAAGAGAATTTATGGTATAGTAAAGAGAATTTATGGTATATATGTGGTAAATCTGAGGTTTAAGTGATGGGCTGCCTTGAAGGAGGTCTATGATAAGCGTCGGTCACACAATCAATACACTTCAAGCTCTTCGCATGTCCACAAGAGTTTGGGCTGCCTTATTGGTAGGAGAATTGAACTTGGGTGACACTCTTAGAGTGTCATCTATTACATCACAACTCCTTAGCCACACAAAACTACATATATTTTCATGGAATGGAGGATAGGTGGATTGACAAGGTTCAATTTACTATCGAGCTTGGTCATGAAGTTAAAACCAAAGGCTACAAAATTTAATTTATAAGGAATTTAAGAAATATGTAATGATTTAAAATTTTGCAAAGTTTTATTATTATTTTGTATGTTGATTCCAAAATTTGAAATTTCGCTCAAGTTGTGAAAAGAGGTAGAATTTTATAGTTCTGTTCCTTTTTGTTAATTTTTTGAATTTAAACAGATTTGATATAATTTTATAGTTTTCATTTTATTTGTTCAAATCTAGATCTTGTATACTCAGAGTTAGCTTTTTATATTGAACTTTAAGTTTTGAAAAGCTTCCAAATCTTTGTGTTAATTGGTAAATGTTTTCAGAGGCAACAACTTTTGCAAATTTATCTATGTATTTTTTCGCTCCAAAAATCTGATAAGTTTATTTCGCTCAATTTATTTCCATTTTCCTTGCTTTTATCCTTGAGCAAGGCAACACTATGCATTCGTTTGCATGTCGGAACATTTAAGGCAAAGTTTGGGCTTTGTGGATTTCTATTCATGCATTCTGGTCTCAATAATGCACCAGCAACGTTCATATACATCATAAATGATGGTTTTGGGTCCCTTCTTGGCAAATTTGTTGTTGTCTATCCGGATGAAATCTTGGTCTACAGCAAGACCTGAGATGACCACTGGGTCCATGTGCAAATGGTTCGAAATCTTCTTTGCTAAGACCAGCTCCAAGCCAAGATTAAGATGTCCTTTGGATAAACATCAGTCAAGTATTTAGGTTTCCTTGTTGGCATGCATGGAGTACGTCCAGCTCCAGATAAAGGTAAAATCTTCTATGAGTGGGTCACTCCGTCCAACATTTCAGATTTGAAGAGTATACTGGGGGTTGTGAACTTTCTATTTAGTCATGCTCAGTTGCTTCCTCTTCAATTTGCAGCAACCATATTATCTTCAGGCAGGTGCTTCTTCGCCATAGGCTGATACTTAAGCATGAGAGACATCCAATGGCTTATCATTTTGAGGCCTAGTTGAAAACAAAGCTTAATTGTAGCCACCACAACCATATGCCCTAGTTCAATCAATCAATTGGAAAAGACCTCATCATGCATATTGATTGCTATCCCCTTTAGTTCTCGATCTCTGAGTCAAAGTCTCTGGAACATCATCCTTTAAAGTGACCATCTTATGTCAAACAATTTCATTTGGCAATAAAGTATAAGAAGGGTGTCGCCAACTGATTGGTAGATCATCTTACCTGCCCTTCTTGGCTACTTAGCATCTTGGATGCATGGTGTGTAGTGTACGATATAAATGGGAAGATTTTTACTCCCGATCCCCAATTTGGTGCATTTGTTGATGTTTTGTAGAGCAAACCCTCTTGTTGGGTGTGCTGAGGTGATGGAATTTGGGCTTTATAAGGCACATGTGGGAGTATTATGTAGCGGTAGACCCCCTGATCTCATGTTTGTGTCAACAGTATTCCCCTGTCCTCGTGATCACATGGAAATTAGGTGCTATTGGGGAAGTATAACACATTGTGGGAGGTGAACTTTGGTGTGAGAGTAGGAACTTCCTTTGGTGGTCAAGGTTCAATTTCACAGATTGTTACGAAGCTGGCGCATGCGTTGAGCCCTGAGTGTCACCAGCGCAAAATCAAAATCTTTGTAGCAGCCCACACTGCTGAACCAGATTCCTCTCTGTGATTACATCTCTAAGGATTTGTTGTTGTATAAGCTCACTCCATTTTTGTTTTCTTTCTGGCCCCTATTGCCAATTTCTGCCAAAGAAGATTCATTTATCTTACTTTGGGGACAATTTGGCATATATAAGACTTTGTAACGTCTCCAACACTACTTTTATTGGCCTTCTATGCAAACAAGGCCAAGGATTTAATTTGTAAGTGTTCTCTTTGTAGTCAATGTGAACCTTTTTAAAGTTTTAACAAGAAGAGTGAATTGTATCATTCGTTACATGTACTTTTGTGAGCACGGGAATCCGTTTACATGGATTGTATTAGTGATCTACCCATTAATCAGCACCAACATGAGTGCTGCTTCGTGGTTGTCTGCTGATTTTCCAAAATGGCAATCTTTATGCCATGCACCAAGATAGTGTATACTCCAGAGGCTGTCAATTCTAAGCCCTTGTTCAAATACTCAAGTAGCAATGCCAATATCTTCTTGGAAAGGAGGTTATCATGCATGTCGATAACCATCCACTTCAGTTCTTGAACTGTCTAATAAATTGGAACATCATCATTCGAAGTCACCATCTTATAATGAAGGTTTCATTTGATGACTAAACATAAGAAAGGTGTTGCCAACGACGTGGTGGATCATCATAGCTATTCTTCTCAAGTGCGTAATATCTTGGATACTTGGTGCAGAGTAGAGCAAGTGGAAAGATCTTTAATCCGTGGATCTCCAATCTGATCCAATTGTTTATGCCTTGTAGCAGCCCACTCTGCTGAACCAGATCCACTTTTTATGATTATATATCTTGAAGAATACGTTGTTGTATGAGTTCACTCAGTTATGTCTTTTGGCTGGCCCCCGCCAACTATACCAAAGTAGGCTCATTCGTCTTACTATGGCGGACAATTTGGCATGCAGAAGACTTTGCAACATCTTCAGTGCTACTTTTATTTGCATTCCCTGCATAAACATACCAAGGATTTAATTTGCAATTGTTCTCTTTGTAGTTAGTGTGAAACTTTCAGTGAGAAGATTGGAACGTATCATTCATTACATGTATCTTTGCGACGACGGGAATTTGTTTCCATGTATTTCATTAGTGGTCTACCACATTCCGAATACTTAGCACCAACTTGAGTGCATCCTTGTGTTTGTGTGCTGATTTTCCAAAATGGGAATCTTTATGCTATGCACCAAGATAATTGATATTCCAAAGGTCATCAATTTGCAGGCTGCCACTTACTATCATTTCACATTGTGATTCTTGCTTCTCGAGTTACTTTCGGCAATCATTTTTGAACCTTCCTGATTGTTAGTTTTGCTTCTCCACTCCATTCCATCTGCCAACTGATGACTAGACTGAGTTTGTTAATCTCACTTGAGACCATGTCCTCTGCATCTATCATCAGTAAAATAAGTGGAACAATGCATATCATTTAACAAGCTACCCATATCTCATTGCCCAATTCTCCTTTCAAATTTTTTTATGACTTCCCACTTTTGGCACCTTATAAGATTCTGATTAATCATTTATTTCCAGAGACATCCCATCAACATGAGCAAGACAAAGCTTCTTCCTCTGTGCAAAATTTGGAGAGGCTTCAGCAAATTTAAGACATTATCAAGCAGACTTGAGCCAAATTCAAGCCACTTCATGAACATTATCAAGCACCTCATTCTTTTCAAGTTTGTGATCTTGTTTGGCTTCACTTGAAGAAGCAATTTTTTCACAACAAATGTCAAAAGTTGCAACCCAATAGATACAAATCTTACATTATTCTCCAACAAATCTGCCCCAATGCTTTTTGCTTAGATCTCTCAACTCAACGTAGCATCCATGATGTTGTCAACATGAGCCAAATCAAGCTATATGGGTCATTTAACTTGGAGTAAGAGGATTCCACCACTCAAATGGAGGCTAAAATTCCATATTTAAAACTACTTTTGTTGAAAGATAATTTGCTTGATGTCCAGACTTGCAACAATCCTCGTCTCCTGTAGAAGATTGAGATAAATTCCTCTCAGCAGGGAGGAAATGATAAGACTCACATCTTGTGGTGATATTTGAACATGTAAATCTCTGTCATTGTAAATATCTTCATGTATGTTTACCTCAGTTCACTTGATCCCTTCTAAGTGAATGTAAAATAGGCTGATTAAATTGTCACTGCACGCCCATTTCTCAGGCACTTTGCATGTTCTTGGCCTTATCCAACTAGTATCATCCTCATCTTTGTAAATTCTGTTTAATTATGCTAGGCAAAAGACTACAATACAGGTTTTGGTGGCTATCCATTGCTTTTTCTACCATTCTTGTTTGTTTCCTTCATATTTTCTGTTGTTTGTTTCTTGCAAGGCCATATCATCTCAAAGCAATTGCAATGTCCAAAAAGTCATGTGATCCATCTTTGCGTGTTTTCACATTCAATAAGTGCCCCAAATGTGGCTCATTCACACCTAAAAGCTTGTTCTTGTTGAAGTATAACTTTTTAATTTGCTGCAAAGATCTTTCTGGTTGAAGTGTTATGCTTCAAGAATGCTAAAAGAGATTGAATTTCTTCCTCAAAAGGACAGATCTATTCTTGGAAGGGCTTTGTGGAAAAACTTTGAAAATTAAGAAAGCTGGGTACATAACTATTAATATGAACACAAGTATTTAACCTTAATTAATCAACCACTAATCGAACAACAGAATGCATCAGTCATCCATCATATCTCATATACACAAAAATAAGAGGTAAATATCCAATTGTGCAAGAGACACAATATGTAGGTAGGGTCCCATTCCTCCTAGAAGGGAGTACAAAAATATTCTAACAAAGCCCAATGGCCGAATACAATTGTAATGACTACAATCCAAAAGTATTTGTTCGTTTTATGGAGCCTCAATGAAAACCAATGGAGTCAGCCATGCAACAATAAATGCCAACCTCACTATTATCATAGCCCCAGCCACAAGTTGCTTTGAGTCGAATAAGGATAAATACATACAACATTATTGGGCCTTTAATGATTGATACCATCCCAATTTACGTAATAAATTTCCGAAAGTTGTAAAGGAAGAAGAACATTTCTACAAAGTGTATTGCATCTTGCATGCTGGAAATGATCACATTTGTGGAATAGTTGAACATCTGCATGCTAAATATCTATGTGGATAGCACCCCATCTCATTGGAATGGTGACTAAGCACTGCATTTTTTGGTATATAGGGAATGGTATTGTATATGTGGCTCACCCAAAATTTATATGCATCTCACTAATTGGTATATACCATCTATCTGGCTACTGCTTTGTAAACAGCTGACAACATGTTATCATGAATTCCTAAATTACTAGGAAATGGGTACAGCTATGGGAAATGCCGATTTTTTGGACCCTAGGTATGGTTTGTCTTGGATACTTCTGCAAAAAAGAGAATCTAAATCAAGTAAAGAAATATAAACATAATATCAATGTTATGTGCATAACCAGCATCAATGTAAATGTTATGTCGTTTTAGAGGTGGTTCAGGCAGGCTGGGGGTTAGAAATAGGTTGGGTTAAAGAGAATGCATGTGATGCAGGCATTGTTGTTAGAAGAATAAACTGATTCTTTTGTCTATTCAGGTAACTCTCTGGAGTTTTCTTTTGCTAGTTAAAAAATATATTAACAAAAAAAGGGGAACAAGTCCCACACTTACAACAAGAAACATTCCACAATATCCAATACAAGATTGGCAGGAAAGAAAGAATCCCCCAAAAGCAAGGCATGCATGGATACTATAGAGATTGTGCATGATTTTTAATGCTTTTCCTAAAAATCCAGCTTTCTAAAATCTAGCTTATCTAGTCCAAGGTTTGCATCCTCCTTTTTTCCATGCAAGCAAATCCATGGACTTTCTAATTCCATGCAAGCATCACAACTACTGACCGAACATTGCATTCTTCTTAACATAACATGCATGCTTGCTTTTTTACAAAACACACATGCTTGCTTTTAATAGAACATGCACGCATGCTTTTCAACATAACATGCATGCATGCTATTTACAGAACATGGATATATGCTTTCTACAATAAACTCCAAAAGTCTTTCAAAGGTATAGTGAAACCTTCAATTTTGAGATTTCTTTTATGCCCCTGAATTTACTGGAACAATTTGAAGCTTACATATTTTTCCCCTCTTCCAAACTCATTGTCTGATGAACTTCATTAGGAGAAGGGCTTCTGTGTTCTTGTTTTCTCTTTGTTGATAAGTTGTGCCTCTCTTCACCATGAGCTTCTTTATTTTCAGCAATGTTGTTCTTAGTGATCTCAGATTCATGCATGCCTAGAGATTCTTCCACTTCTTCCTGAGGAAGATCAGCTTTCAATCCATCCACAATATTCTTCTTTTGACCACAAGGATCAACTGAAGTATGATTCAGTGATGCTCCCACCAAGTAGCCTTTTGTTTTCGCTTCCATTGAGTAACTTGAAAATCATTATCAGCAGGGATAGGATTCCCTTACGAATTCTTCAGAACCAGTGCTTGTAGATGTGGACATGAAGCAGCCAAGTGATATATTCAAAACATTGTCTACATCTAAAAGCAATATTTTCATTTTCTACTTTGTGGGTTCTAGTTCAACCCCCAAACTAGAGAAAAATCAACATGGAGACCTTTGCTCAGATCCACTATTTACACAAATGTTGGCACATGTTTTGAATTTATCTTCCATTGCTAGGTCTAGGAAATGGAATAAACCTATAGCATTACTGATCTTTTAGGGTTGATGGAGTCCAAAAATGTAGAGGCAAATTTTATTACATTACCAATCTATTTTAGGGTAGATGGTGTCCAAAAAGTGGAGGCAAATTTGGGAGCCTAACCTAAATTAGAACATAGGACATGATTTCAGTCAAAGGGTCAAAATCTGAAAACTGTGGCTTCATGAATAGACCTCCTTCCAGATGAAATCAAGGTCCCCTTATGAAAAGTGCGTCCCGGTTGAGTGGTTCTACAAACATCACAATGAAGAACCCTTGAGCACAAGGGTAAATTTCCACCTCATTAAAAAGGATAGGATCCCAATTTTGTCTAATCCTCTCTTTTAGAGCTGGAAGATTGGGCCAAACACCTTTAAACATACAAATTAACGTTTTTTTAGAGAGTAACGATGCAAACTTATATATCTCCCATAGTTATGCGGGGACATGTCCCCCCCATTTTTGACACGTCCGGGACGCCCGGGGATGTGGGGACGTGGGGAAAACGTTTCCCCCACGTTTCCCACAAGTGTTTACTTGGTGGGAAACGTCCTGGGGACGTCTGCAGAGGAAGGGAAACGTCTTGGGGACGTGGGAAACGTTTGGGGACATCTCGGGACGCCCTTGGGAACTTCTCGGACGTTTAGACGCCCCCACGCCCCACGTGGTTTGCCGCCTTTTAAATTAAAAAACACTGTTTTTACACTCTAAACTATTTTTTTAAATTGTAAATCACTTATAACATAAAAACAACATTACTAACCTAACCCTAACCCTAAAAGTGCAATTTTATGTTATAAATTTACATTATGGGCTCATTTCATATTCACACCAAGCAAGAGCAAGAGCAAGAGCAAGAGGTATTTATAATTTTATTTGCTTACAATACTTGTTAAAGTTTTTTTATTTTTAAATTTAGATTATATTTGCATTTTTAGGGGCTGTTTTTAGCATTTGCATCTACATTCACAATGTAATCATGCATATAGTTTGTAGGATTTAAAAAATGCATATGTATAGGGATTGGTTGTAAATGGTTATTCTTTTTTTAAAAAAAAATTACATTTTTATTTATAGTTTAAAATTTAGATTATATTTGCATTTTTAGGGGATGTTTTATAGCATTTGCATCTACATTCACAATGTAATCGCATATTGCATAGGGTTTGGTTGTAAATGGTTACGTTTTTTTTTTTAATTACATTTTTATTTCTAGTTTAAAATTTATATTATATTTGCATTTTTTAGGGGTTGTTTTTTAGCATTTGCATCTACATTCACAATGCAATCATGCATATAGTTTGTGGGATTTAAAAAAATGCATCTTGCATAGGGTTTGGTTGTAATTATAAATGGTTACTTTTTTTTAATTACATTTTATTTCTAGTTTAAAATTTATATTATATTTGCATTTTTTAGGGGCTGTTTTTTAGCATTTGCATCTACATTCACAATATAATCACGCATATAGTTTGTAGGATTTAAAAAAATGCATATTGGTTACATTTAAAAAAAAATTAATTCATTACATAATCAATCAATCATATAGTTATGGTTGTTTTTAATTCATTGCAACAATCATCACCATGAGTTCTTTTGAGTATGAGTATGAATTAGAGCATGAATCAAAGCAGGAGAGGGTTGAACGGGAAGTTGAGATAGGTGGCCGTGGAAGAGTTGGTGATGCCACAATGGGGGAGAGTGGAGAAGGGACACAAAATGTAGTGGCAACGGCAACTGGTAGTTCAATTGGTAGTGCTACCAATTGCCCCTCTCAAATGTTGTCCAAATTTGCCATTGGACCATTTGATAAGAAGCCATTGCAACAATTTGCTCAAATAATTGATAACCCCATCTCCAAGTCTCGAGGGGGAGCAAAGTATGGAAGTGCAACATATGTGCATTGACTTGGCATGGCAGTATCACTAGGACCAATGCACACTTGTTGCACCTTACAAGAAGGGGGGTTGACACTTGTAAGGGCCTTTCACTAGAGTAGAGAGCTGAGATGGTGAGAATCTTCAATGAAAATACCACAGACAATATGCCGTGGAAGTTTGTGGTTCTACTCTGGCTGGCAAACATAGTAATACTTTGGCTGGTTCTAGTTTTGGAGTGTCAGAAGTGGAAAGCAGAGGGAAGAGAAAGGCCGTGGGGCAGCCCCAAATTCAGTTGTTGACATGTTTGATTCAAAGGCAAGGGAAGAGGCAGATGATGCTATTGGGAAATTTTTCTATCTGCTGCTGGGATTTCATTGAATGTTGCCCGCTCTCCTTATTACAAGGAGGCTATGGCTAAGGTTGCAAAAGCAGGTACAAGTTATGTGCCTCCTGGAGACACAAAACTGAGGACAACAATCTTGGATAGAAACTATTCCAAGGTTAATTTGTTGATGGAGGAGATGAAGGTGACATGGGTGTCACATGGATGTAGCATTATCATGGATGGGTGGACAGATATTAGACACCGTCCTCTCATCAATATCATTGTCTCTTGCAAAGATGGACCGTACTTCTTGAGAGCAATTGATTGTTCTGGGAAGCGAAAAGATGTTGAGTTCCAATATCAAATTTTGAAGAATGCCATTGAGGAGGTTGGACCTTCAAACGTTGTACAGGTTGTCACAGATGCAACTTATGTGTGCAGAGCAAGAGCAAGCTAGTGGAGCGGGAATATAGGCATATTTATTGGACTCCATGTTTGTCTGCTTGCCATAAACAATGCAATCGAAAGACATAGGGAATATTCAGTGGGTCAACCAGATAGTGATTGAGGCCAAGAGACGTGCAAAAGTTCATATGTAATCACCACACATCATTGACACTTTTTCAAAATTTTTCGAAGAAGAAATTTTGAAACTAGTTGACACCCGCTTTGCATCCTATTTTATTTTGTTGGAGAGGATGTCGAGTTGTAGGAGCCCCTGCAAATTATGATTATGACATAGGATTGGATTAGGTGGCGTGAGTCCAAGACAGATCAAGGGAAAAGAGTGAAGAAAGTGGTGTTGCGGGAAACATTTTGGGTTGATATAAAATACATCATATCAATCATAACTTCAATTTAGTGCCATCAAATATGGGGATTCTAATAGCCCCAATCTTGGTGAGATCTACAAGTGCATTGATAGCATGCTTGGGCAAATGAAGGCACTATTCGGGTGAGGGACCCCACTTTGGAGTTCTATAATGAAACGTATACAACCTATTATTCGGCAGAGATGGGAGAAGTTGGACACTCCTCTCTTCATATGGCTGCGTATGCACTGAATCCCAAATGGTATGTGGAGAGGCCAGGCAGAGTTATCCCATTGGATGATGATGAGGTGAAGAAGGGCCTTATGAAGGCCTTTAAAAAAATGTACACTCCACAGGAGGCTTCACAGATCAGATTGGAGTGGCTCGACTTCACTGAACTTGATGGGTACAAAACATCAGCAAAGGCAGATAGGGTAACAATAGCACAAGAGAAGCTAGTGAGTTGGTGGCGACTGTATGGGCTTCCAGGACTGCTGCGACCACTTGCCATTTGCATCCTTTCAGAGTTTCTAGCTCCTTTGCCTCTGAGAGGAACTAGTCTACATATGGTTGGATACACTCTGTTAAGAGGAATAGGCTTACCTCTGCGAGAGCGGAGAAACTTGTAGTTGTACACAGTGCTTTGCGTCTTATGGATCGTGAGAGACACGAGTACAAGCAGACCCTGCATTACGGTGGGATGTAGATCCCGAGGCAAAGGGTTCAAGAGGACAATCTTGTCTTTGTGGAAATTGATTGGGCTTACCTTTGAGGACGAGGATGCTAGTACCAGCGAGGAGTTCATGGATATTGCTTCAGATGTTGATTCTGATTTTTAGGCTGATACTTGTAGTTGTCCTCTTTTTTTGTAATATTGACAATAGACAATTGTTGGTGTATTTGGCTATGAGATTAATGATATGAATATCAACTATTGTCACTTGATCAATCGTAATTTAGAATGGTTTTACTTTTATATTTTATAATATATTTGAAATTTCAGCTTGTCTCAAATTCAAAATTCAAATATGTATTATGAATTTTCAATTTATGACATTAACATATTGATATTATAGTATTAAGGAATGTATTTGATGTTTATGAGTTCAAGTTTCACCTTATTTAAATCTCAAATGGTTTTATTTCAGCTTATTTATATAATTTAGTCACTATATCTTTATATTTTAAATATTTATATATTTTTTAATTAGCCCTCCCACGTCGTCCCCAAAATTTAGAATTTTTTTGCCGTCCCAGAAACCCTGTCCCGCCGTCCCGCAGTCTTAGGTAACTATGAATTATCTCCTCATTTTTGGGGAAATTGATAGGGGTTTAGATGCTTTATCTACAATAAAACCTTTCCTAAGAGAATGAAGGAGAATGTTACAGATCCATGATGTTTTGGGCGGCCACCCATAGATTCTTCTTTTGCGAGATCAACCTTCCTATTGATTATCGTTTGATCTAAATTCAGAGTAACCTCTTTGAAAGAGGCTTTTGCATGTAGCTTTTCTACTTCATAGCTCTTTCCTTCACTCTTCGACTTTGTAGCGGGAAGATTCTCCTTTGGGGGCTTCAAAATTCGTTTTGTGCTCTTGCATGCAACCATTGGTGTAGACTTGCAGGTGGAACCTCCTTCAAAAGGGAGGAATCCTCCCAAAACTCTTACTTACATCCTTAGATTTTGCTCTCTTTCAAGTTGTGTTAGTTTTTTTGGTCACACACATGCCCACATGCGCACGCACACGCACACGCACACGCACACGCACACGCACACGCACACGCACACGCACACGCACACGTCATTGGTTCGTCCCAAAATACAACCTAGAATCGCTGGGCAGCATTTGTGATGTTTTAGGGAAGGAGCCGATGGAACCGGAGACATTTCAAGGAGAATCAAACCTAATATCAGAACCAGGATCAAACTTGTTTGTGTATTTGGGAGGCGGATTTCTGAAGAATCTGGTCACATACATGAATTCCAAAATGATCAACTTATAACCAAAATACAAGAATGAAGGGCTATGCTTAGATCTCTGTTACCTCTTCCTGTATGAAAACCACACCAATAGATCTGAATGAATCTAGCAATATAACCATTACTTGAAGGACATATTTCAGGAACAAGGACATCTCAAACATTTGAATCTTGAATGAAGAGTCCACTATACTTGAACTCCAAACCAGTTATCCCTTGTGAAGGCATATCCTAAGTGAAGGAGGCACTAACTGCATATGAAATTAATAATTATTAAATGACATACTAAATGGTCAAACCCGACACAAGCTCATCATTAGAAGGAAACATGTTTTGTTTTTCATGAACTTCATTTATTGCTGACACCAATTGAGGTCTTGCTGATGCTAGCCAGTAAGGCATCATAAATACATTTTAAGCATTTACATGTTCAAAAAGACAATTTTTATAATTAATCTGTGAGTTGGGACTTCATTTTCCATGCTTGATTTCTAGTCAATGAATTTGTTATAGAGAGGAGAGAATTTGTGCCCTAATTGGGCTGTATGAAAGGGTGCATCAGTATACGGCCAGATGAATTCCACAGTGTAAAAGTGTGTTCTTTGTGTGTATTTCTCTCCTACGTAAGCCCAAATATCTGTCAAAAAGGAGCTATCACTCACTTTTAATGCTGAAATTACTCATCTACTGTTGCATTTATGTTGATTTATTGCTACTATAAATTTTGTACTCATTATTATGGATTCTTGCTTGGGCATTAAACCTTTTGGCTGTTATTTTCCTTCAGGGCATTTATATCTGGACATTCATATCATATTCCATATTTAGGATAGCCAAAGTTGATAGGTTGGGTGGAGTCCCAAGTTAGTGAGCTATTGTATTTCAATGAAAAAATGAGTGAAGAACGTAAATAGGCATCTGTCTACAGATAGGTTTGGTGTTGGGAATCCTTTGAACTAATCCTCTTGTTCTGTTTCTCGATCTCTATTATGGATTTGTTCAGACTTTACAAATCGGGCGAGTATTGGGAATAGGGATGGTTCTATAACATCGGTACAAAATCTAGGTGAATTCCACTCCTTCCCTTATCAAGCATCACCAAAAACATAGAAGACATGGGTACAAGTGAAAAATTAATAAGATAAATTTAACTTTTGTGCCTTAAAGCTTGTGTAGCTGGAACATTTTGTGTTACATTGGTGGATGCATATTTTTTGAGCTTTTGTAACAAAAATGGAGCAAATATTAGACTAACACTCTAGTTTAAGGAGCTTAGGTTCGATAGTTGTGTTATGATACTCACTTATTTACAAGTGTTCTTGACCTTATCCCTTATTACGCCGAGAGACATTCCTACAATGGCAGCCAGGGTTGTAATGGAGTGAGTTCACTTTTATTCTCCACATTAAATTTGATGTTTGTTCAACCATTATGTGACAATTCACGCATAAATTTGACTTCCATTGGACTGTCACTTAAATGTTTTTTTTTCCCTTTTTCTTGGAGAATTCAGTCAAAAATAGTAATACCTTGGCCATATGGTAATGTTTGGGCCATTTTTTCTTGAATATATTTTACAAGATCAACACAATGGTGCAACTAAATTCATTCTATTTGCCCCAAGTCAATGAGAAATCGATATTGAATTTAATGAAGTTATTGATTAATGTGATATGTGAAAAATCTAAACTAAGAACCTTGAAATTGATATGTATTAATGTATTTCATATAGATACATTTATTATAATTGTTTTTTTCATAATTTTTTGGTATACTTATGCTACACTAATGTAGCTAGATAGGTGCCTCGAGATTGATATCTCTTGGTGTATTTTAGATAGATGTATTTAAGATATCTATACTAGTTATAATTTGTTGGAGCAAGGTATTATTATTTACTGCAAGAGCTACTGATATGTATTGATGTATTTCATATTGATACATTTATTATATTATATTTGTATTTTAAATAATTATTTTTGTATACTTATACTACACTAGCATAGCTAGATAGGTGCCTCGAGATTGATATCCGTCGGTGTATTTTAGATAGATGTATGTAAGATATCTATACTAGTTATAATCTGTTGGAGTAAGGTATTATTATTTACTGCGAGAGCCACTAAGAATTTACTCTATGTATTCTTTGTTCTTTGGCAAAGATGACGATGAACAAAGGAAAATGGTGTGATTAGCAATAACAAAAATTTCACATCTTGGATGAAGAAGCTGTTTTTCAATCATAGATTTTACATATATGTTAGTAAAATACTCGAAAAAATAGCATGTCCTACAAAGTATTACTGGTTGCTTAGGCATAAGGTGAAGGACAGAAGAGCGTTGAGACCAGTTGCTTCTTTTCATTCAATTATCAAAATAATAAACATACACTTGATCATTTTTCCATTACCAAGAGGACACAGAATTTGTTCTTCAGTAAGCTACAAAGATAAGGACTTGGTGCTCATAATTTTACAAAAATACCATGTTCAAGAAGATCGACCAGTCAGCCATCAATAGTTAGAGAATGCTTGTACCAAAAAATAATGATGTTAAAATGGCTGTGTTAACATAAGTTTCTGGGGACACAAGGTAACTGGGGACTCTGTAAGAATTGAGGTCATGCTGGTGTTAGCCAGCTAGGCATCATAAATACATTTTTAACATTTACACGTTTTCATCATTAATCTGCAATTTGGGACTTCATTTTCCATGCTTTCTAGTCAATGAATCTGCAATAGTGAGGAGAGAATTTGTGCCCTGATTGGACTGTATCAAAGGGTGACATCAGTGTATTGCCAAATGATGTCAACAGCTTAAAAGTGAGTTCTTTGCTGTATTTCTCTCCTACATAAGGCGAAATATCTGTCACCAAGGAGTTATGCACCTGCTTTTAATGCTGAAATTACTCTTCTACTGTTGTGCTTATGTTGATTTATGGCTACTATAACTTTTGTACTCAATGTGATGGGTTCGTGCTTGGGAATTCAATTATTGGGCCATTATTTGCCTCCATGGCCATTTTTTCCATTCTGTTGAGGCAACTTGGACATTCATATCATATTCTTTATGAAGGATGCTCAAAGCTGATAGGTTGGTTGGAGTCCCAAGTGAGTGAGCTATTGTATTTCAATGATAAATCAAGTGAAGAATGTCGATAGGCATCTGTCTGCAAATAGGTTCGGTGTTTGGAATCCTTTGAACTAATCCTTGTATTTTGTTTCTTGAATTCTATTATGGATTTGTTCAGACTTTACGAATGGGTGCAGGTAGTGGGAATAGGGATGATTCTATAACATTGGTACAAAATCTAGGTAAATTCCCACTCCTCCCTGTTGAGCATTGCCACAAACATAGAAGACGTGCAGAGGAGTGAAAAATAATGAGATAAAAATTATTCTTATGCCTTAAAGCTTGTGTAGTTGGGATATTTTGTGTTACATTTGTGAATGCACCTGATTTGAGCTTAGGTTCGATAGGCGTGTTATGATACTCAATTATCTACAAGTGTTCTTGTCCTTCTCCTTCATTATAATCTGTTGGAGGAAGGTATTATTATTTCATATGAGAGCTGCTAAGAAGAATTTTCTTTATGTATTCTTTGTTCTTTAGCAATGATGATGATGAACAAAGCAAAATGGCATGATCAGCAATAACAAAATTCCACATCTTGGATGAAAGAACCTGTTTTTCAATCATAGACGTTACATATATGTTTATTAAATACTTGAAAAAGTAGTATTTCCTACAAAGTATTACTGGTTGCATAGGCATAAGGTGAAGGACAGAAGAGCGTTGAGACCAGTTGCTTCTTGCATTCAATTATCAAAATATACAATTGACCATTTTGCCATTACCAGAAGGACAGAGAAACTGTACTTCAGTTATCCACAAAGATAAGGAGTTGGTGCTCATCTTATCTGAAAAAGGCGTGTTAATGCCTTAGGATATTAGTCTCCCACAACTGGACAATGTTGGTGTTCATAATTTTACAAAATTACCATGTTCAAAGAGATTGACGAGTGAGCCACCAATAGTTGGAGAACGCGTATAAAAACTAATGATGTAAAAATGGCCATGTTAACATAAGTTTTGGGGACACAAGGAAACAGGGGACTGCTGCGGGAATTGGGGATATGTAGGTGAGACCCTTAAAATTTCAATGGATTTTAGGGAACATTGGGCTCCCTGACATAGGGACCCCACCTAGAGTATATAAAAATAAATTATATGATTGAAAATTTACGACATCAATTATTTTATTTAGTGACTACTCACAAATGAAAAATAATGAAATCATTGCTTGATATAACTTGTATCTGTCCCTAGAAAACCTAAGAATCAGAATAGATTTTCAAAAATAAGAACACGCATATTATTATTTCTGGATTTTCTTGGGGGACGTTTGGGCATCCTCAAAGGCCTTGGGAATTTCTAGGTGCCAGTGGAAGGACATATTCCTCCTTTTCAGGATGTTCTCCCCAATCGTCCTATGTGTCCTTGGTATGGCTTAGACGTCCGCCACACCTCTGGAGTCAGGGGTGCACATAACTTTGGGGACGAGTTTCTCACTCCTAGGGGCATTACCTTGCAAAATGGAGATACTGCTGTATTTATAAAAGCATTACCTCTAGAATTATGTAGGAACAATTGTCCAATTACATTTTGCTTGGAGAGCAATATTTGGATGATTTACGCCATCATTGCAACCTGCAGTCATTCTATATTATTGTGATCCATGCTTTTCTGCACCACACATTATAATGGTCTTGTGCTCTTAACGCATTTTTCTTTGGATTGATGATACTTCTGTTTTTATTGTGACAATTAGATGTTTATCAGCAGATGTGGATGTTGGTATGCAAGGTATATATTTTGGATGAAAGTTTGTTCTGGTGGGCTCTTTTTTCTATTACAATCCAATCTTGGTTTTGTGTTTCTTTCGGATAGAATGAACCGTCTGTACTACATATGTTCAAGAAAATAAAACTCAGCCACATGTAGACTCCTAGAGTCATGGCTATAAAATAATTTACCCAAATGCATGAGACAATGTCTTTTGGTAGCTCAAATTTAGAGATCATGAGATAAGCCTATCAGCTAGTCAAGTAAAGAAACATTGCTCAGTCTTATGAGATAAATTTGTCTTGATTGGTTGGACTGCACCTTTGCTCATGTAACTATAGCATCTGAGAATGGCATGAAAATTGATCAAGGTAGAATATACTGTCTATGAAAGGGATTTGACATTCATATTAGTGCATTTGATTTCTGATATTTGCCAACATGTAGTCAAATGTCCCACATTGGTATGCAGATCCTTACCAAAGGGACACTATTAAACTAGCTTTATCCCATAGTTTAGAGTGAAATAAACCCAAAAATAGTTGGAACAAGATAATGAGAGTCAGTAACATCTTAATGCACAGCTAAAAATATAATATAGTAGGATTCTAATATTGTTGCATGATTTTTATTGACAGGTTTTTTAATGGGGCCGCATACTCTTTATGATCTTGGACCTGCAGGGTTTCGACAATCTGCTAGGCAACGGTGGACACCAAGCCAAATTCAACTTCAAATCTTGGAGAGATTGTTTGAGCAAGGCACTGCCACTCCAAATAAGCAGAAAATAAAGGAGATAACTATGGAACTTAGTCAGCACGGTCAAATTTCTGAGACCAATGTTTATAATTGGTTCCAAAATCGTAAAGCCCGTGCAAAAAGAAAACAACTACACCCACAGAAAGAAGGTGAATCTGAAATTGAGACTGACGATGAATTTCCAAGGGAAAAAAATTTAAACCTGAAAGTGATTCAAATCCCCAGAATGGAGATTCAGGGCTCTGTGATGCAAATGCACAGTTTCTTCAGAGAAACCATGGTATAGCTCAAATTAGGCAACATATTTCTGACCCGAAACAATCTGGAATCCAAGATAACGATTCTCCATCCTTATTGCCATCTGAAGATGAAACAAAGCCTCACGTATCATTTGGTAGAACTGTGCATGGTGTTGGTGTCGATCCTGGAAACAACTTCATCCAATCTCTATCCGAGTTTAAACCTATATATTCTTATAACAAAGAAGATGGCTCTGATGATGCCATTACACAAACTAGTAAGTTGTATTTGCTGCAATCCTTTTATTCTGACAATTGCTTATCTAGATTAAGAAAGCTTTTGTGAATAGTGCAGGTTTTAAAAATCCAGTTCAAAAACATGCAGCATTATTATATGCTCTTTGATTTTGGTATTCTTGCACTGAAGTTTTATACATTAGACATACATGGAGTTGGAATTTTGGTAGTATAGCTTTTATGCTTCATAGAAAATAATTACAAGTGTTTGGCGGTGTAGGTGATGTTAGAAGAATGTTTGGTAACAATGTAGTGTCGATGGAATCTCATGGGCATATGGTTCCAACCAATGACATTCAGGCTACTTTGCTCCCTCTTCATGCAAGTCAAAGTTACCCTGTCTTAAGGTAAGATCACATTAATACTTAAATTTTTAACTTTAATGATTTAATCTATTTACATATTAACATCAACTTCCGTCTCTAATTCCTTTATTCTGGTTTACACTAATGTAATGAATGCTTTTTGACCTATTATTCTATTTTTCCTGTACCATCCATTTTAAGTCATTTTCTTTATGATTTGTTAAGAAGAGTAATTTGGAAACACCATTGGTGACATATTGAGAGAGGCATCGGAAAAGTCAGTAGAAGGTCTATCATATCATAATATTTTGCAAGTTCCCAATATACCTGTTGAATTTTAGCTGGCTTTCAGGGTTGCCAGTAGTTCAAGCATCTATAGCTGTTTATCAGAGGTTGATTTGAAATGCGTGACATTACATTCCACAAGATTTAGATGATTTAGTCACAGCACAATATGACGGTATCGAAGGATGAGTCTGTAATGGACTGTTTTCCTACTCCCCCTCATTCATGAGCAAATATTTTGAATAATGATTATTAGTGCTGTTGTCCTTGATGAGTGTTTATAGCTGCATATGCCACATGACAGAGTTAAGAAGGGCAAAGCATGTATGTGTTAGCATTGTAGAGGAAAAAGTGTTGAGGATTTCTCATTAAATCTGTGAGTGTGGAATATGAGTGGTAACAACTTGTTTGTTGACAAGGATTTGCTATTGACATACAAGAGTATTGAATGTGAACAAAAGATAAGTTTACTATAGGATAAGAATTAAATCACAAGTTTATTAGAGGAGAATAGGAAGAGAATAAGGCATAAGTCTATTATAGAAAAATAGAATCAAACCAGTAAAGCCATGCTAAGAAAAAGGAAATAAAACTGTAAAAAGGCTAGAGATTGCTTAAGGAGATTGCTTTTATTTATAGTACCAATCTTAGAAAACTTATGTAACTTGTGCACCGTGTTGTCTAAGAATTAAAAAATAGGATAAGCTAGTTTTAGTGTTTTAAAAGTTGTTTTTAGCTTTAGCCTATTTACAAGATTAGCAATTCGAGCACTTGCATGAACTTTTCTTGAATATAGAAATATCTCAAAGTTATATATGATCCCCATGTATTCAGAATGAGAGCATTGTATACACTTATTCTTGTATGCAAAAGAGTTTCTTCTAAATTTTTCTTTGCAGAAATTAATGTTTTAATTTGTTTCTGTTAAAATTTCTTGGGATTTTCAAAACTTTTGTAGGAAGACTAGGCTATCTTAAGAAATGTGTCTAAATATAGGAGAGGGATTCCTTGTCTAGGGTATGAAAAATTTACTGCAATAAGCAGTATTTTTTAATGCAAAATGGGTGATCAAGCTGAACCAGATTCAATACTTTAAAGACTGCTTTGTCTTTACAATTGGGAGCGGTTCACCTTAGAGCTTTGGCAGTTCTGTATATTGGTGGTGTTAGGATCAACTTATATGAATATTTTTAATTATATAGTGGGAGTTTCTTGATAAACAGTTTTTGTGTCAGGTTTCAGAATTTTGTATTTCATATCTTTTAGACGAATTTCTCTCTAGAATTTTTAGATTAAAATTTGAATGATTTTGGTGCCATCACAGCTGTGATTCTACCAGCCTGTGAAGCCGTAGCAGCATATCCAGAATGCGTAATAATCCCCTGGTTGACTTGGAAATCATACCCAAAGAATCAGTAATTTTTTAGAATTTTTTGCAAGATAAAGAGTCATTAATTGTTTTTAAAAATTTCTTCAGGACAAACTGTAGTGCCCCTCCTGTTACACAGTGGTCTCCTTCGTCTGTTCTGACCTTTACGTTGCTTTTGACATATTTTGGTTTCTCTTGTGTGTGTGTTTGGTGTGTGATGTCCTTAGCTGTTGTACAGTGGTTTCAACCTTCCTCCTCGCTTGGGTGTGTGGTGGAGCTCTGAAATGTTTGTTTTTTGAGAGGGAGTTTGAGCTGGCACATTGGTGCAACATGCTTGGGTGCCTTTTATCATTGACCCCTGCAGGTTTGTGGGAAAGATAATTGAGTTATTAATTAATGTGGGTTGTGATAAATCCAAGATAGGCGCTTCAATATTGTATATCTCAGTGCTTTTCAAGTTTTCATTGATGTATTTAAGATATCTAATGTAATGGATGTATATATGTGTGTGTTTTTAAAAATTAGAAAAATAAAATACATATATACATATAAGTAATCATTTACTAAATTTTAAAATAAGAAATAATAATAAAATTGATTAAGACTAAAATTAAGGAAAACAGAGTGAAAGAAAAGAGAGTTAAAAAGAGCAATCAAGAAGAAGAAATGCGTGAGAAAACAGGGTGAAAGCTTTCCATTACCAAAACAAAAACAAGGTATGCGAGAAAAGCTTGGGGGAGGTGTGTTGTGAGGAAAGGCATGGGCTGGATGTGGCAATTGTGGCTGCCCATGCCTTGTTAACTTCTGGTTTGAGGATGCTGGCAAGAGTTTGTGGAGTTTGGCTTGATACCTGACATTTACTTTTGGTTAAACGTTGTAACAAAAAAAATCATCAAAAAGATTTTTTTGGGTTGTGCTTATGGGTGGCAATCACAGATTCAGGGAGAGGACATCTGGTGGAGGCTTTTCTAGGAGAGGTCTGAAAGCCTCATCAAGAATGCCATTTTCGGGCCTATTATGCAATCATCATATTCCTTGAGACCACATTTCCTTGAGACATCTTGTAGAACAACTCACGTGCCCTGTGTATGCTTGAATTGTTTTGTTCTAGGGTATGATTGTGTCTTGAGGATGAGTGTGCTTAACTGAGAAAGTGTTTCGAACCTGGAAAGGCCATGAACAAGCTTGGCAGATCCTTTGGGATCTGTGCAACCCTCAGCTCTCCATTGTCTTTTTAGGCAAGTAAATACATGCTCTTTGTTTTTTTTTTATTTCTTTTAATTGTGAATAGGTATGAAAATGCTTGATATTTCCGGTTGGCCTTTCATTGCCCTAGCTCTATGATTTCAGTGTGAATTGATTTTGGAGACATGTTTTATTTACTTCGATGTGGTTTTAAACTATTATGGGCTTGGCCCTCTTTGATTCCTTTTTCTGAAGGACTGTTATATATACGTTTCAAGGTCAAGATATAAATGTATGATTTGATATTTTCCTCGATGCCCAATTTTAGCCTTGGCAGGTTGGCTCAGAGTTGTAATAAATAATTAATTTGAACCTTAGTGGCTTCACAAATCCATTTCTCGATGACTATTCCATCTTGTGCAATTTGGACCATTCTATCTCTTGGTAGAAATTATGTCCCTTCTCTTTACAAAAGGCAAAGAGCTTAATCCAAAACTATATGTTGATTTTCCCTTGGCTGTGCATGCTGAATTTGAATTCTTGGAACATGAGTGGATCCCTGTGTATACACCTTATTTTTCACTCTTACTAATGATTTCTCTTTGCAGGTTGTTGGTGCATTAATCTCCTCAAGTGCGTGCCAAACAATGTACCAAGACTGGGGTTGGGCAGGTTGGTAAGTACTTGGTGAGTTTTTGTGCCTAGCATCGCCCTAGCTTGCCTCCTTATTACTTTTCTACGATCTCTTTACGATCATTTGATATCCTCAGTATTATCACCTTCACATATGCCTATAACACCTTTAGATTCCCTTCATGCCTTCTCTAAGTGTTCTCTCTATCTCCATTCTTTCTCCACTCCTTCAAACTATTTGTGGCTGATTACATTGACCATGGTCAACGCAGTCAATTAGAACCATTTTCCTAGTAGTTGTTGTCCTTTCTCTATATTGTCATGACATAGTCTACTTTGCTTTCGCTTGCAAATATGTCATTAAAGGTTTAAGAGGTATAGGGTTTACTGGAGCTTATACTTAAAAGCATACTTTGGAGCATTGGGTTAATGGGACCAATAAGAATAGGAGCTGCACTAACAAGGTCTACCAAGTCTTTGGAGTCCCCAACTTTGGTCTACTTAGGTCTTCTACCTATCCCTCTTGTGATCCACCCATAACAACTCTCTCACGAGGTACTACTAATGCTAGGGGGTTAATGTGTCAATAGTGTCTTTGCAAAGGTGAGTACCCCTAACCCATCTCTTTCCTTTATGTTGGCATAATGGATTATGTTTGATGTATCATTTATTAGATTAAGATAAGAGTAGGGTATCTTTGGCTCTTGCATAATCTCTTTTAAACCCCGCACCCACAACAACTCTCTCACGAGGTACTACTAATGCTAGGGGGTTAATGTGTCGATACTGTCTTTGCAAAGGTGAGTACTCCTAAACCTTCTCTTTCCTTTATGTTGGTATGATTGATTATGTATGATGTATCATTCATTAGATTAAGATAGAGTATGGTATCTTGGTCTCTTGCATAATCTCTTTTAAACCCTTGCTTATCACTGGTGTGTCATTACTACCCTTAGCCTAGATATCTTAGTTCTTTCATTACTCTTACAACCTTACTTCTAGTAAGACCCACCCCTTATCTTAGACATAAGCTTTGGAACCTTGCACCTTTGATATGAGTGTCGACTACTTGTCTTTTAGATTCACGATTGTTACGCCCCTAGGCCCTATTGTTGGCTTGTGTGTTGGCCCTAGAATGGTCTTCTACTTAAATCTTAATCTATATTATTGAGAAAAGAGAGAATAATCATATTGACCATTGTAGCTAACATAGATTCTGGTAAATCTAATGTGAATTGAACACACAAACTTCTGATTTTTTATTTCCTTTTATATCCTGTAATGATCATTTTCACCATCATTACATTTTGGTGAACCTGACGTGAATCTTACTCCATTGAGTGAGTCTTCAGTTTTCTTCACGTTTCCTTTTATTTCCCATCACATCATCTTCACCATCATGACATTTTGGTGAACCAAACGTGAATCTTACTCCATTGAGTGAGTCATCTTCATGTTTCCTTTTATACCCTGTAATGATCGTCTTCACCATCATTACATTCTGGTAACCTGAGGTGAATCTTACTCCACTCGTGAGCAGGTCATCTTCTTATTTTCTTTTCATCTCCTATTACATCACCTTCTTATCTATCTGATTTTCCATCCTAGCTTCTTAGTGTTATCACCTTGCCAAGCTAATCTTGCTTGCCAAAATTTTCTCTTGTAACTTCTAAACTCAATCCTCATCATACATTTCATGCATTAGATCTTTTCACATTTAATCATGTTTATTTCTAGACCATCTCATGATGATCCCAACGACGATTGCTTCATCAAATATCTAGATAATAACATCAGCTACATCCTTACTAAGGAAGGATAGCTTGAAATGATTTTGAATCATCTCCCATGGCTGAAGATCCACAAGAGGATCTTCCCTTTCTTTATCACCCTATCATGGGCGAAGATCCATAAGAGGATCTTCCTTTTCTTATCACCCTATCATGGGTGAAGATCCACAAGGGTTCTTCCTCTTCTTTATCACTCTAACATGGACAAAGTTCCACAAGAGGATCTTCCTATTTCTTATCATGGGTGAAGATCCACTAGAGGTTCTTCCTCTTCTTTATCACTCTAACATGGCCAAAGATCTACAAGAGGATCTTCCCATTTCTTATCACTTTCTGATGTTCAAACATCCAAATGATGAACTATTCGAATATTAACACACCTATTTCTATTTTGATATTAATGACGATTTTACATATTTTAACTTGCCCGCCCTCCCTTTATTGGAAAAAACCGTTTGGGTAACTAGAAAAACTTCAAAATTTACCTCTCAATTCAATAAACCAGACAAACAATCACGCCAACTATCTTCTTGAAAAGCCTGATGCAGTTATACAACATACCGATGAAATCAACTACATTGGCCAACCTAGTGAAAAGGTTGATGCGATTATAAATCATTTTGTAGCAGATAACTACATTGCCATCTAATTATATCAATGGTCGATGCCATAGAAAAATCTGCGTCCACGACTCCATGTCATTACACAACATCCTTAATCCTCAAATCATTGATTTCAGATTCACGAAGTAAATCACCATATTGATAAAAAAATATGTGAATCTCAAACTTGACATTACCGACAATGGTCCATTATGTCACATTTTCTTACAATTGGGGGCATCTTCGGTGCCCATCTTTCTCTTTGCCGACATTTTGTGGCATCTTCTGATGCACATCCTTCCTCAAATAAACCTTTGTGGCGTCCTACGATGCTTATTCTCATTTTGTCTTGAGCTTGGGGGCATGCCTTGCAAAACCAAAAACCTTGTAACCATTAAATCCAACAATTCCAACTCCAAGAAATCTTCAAAGACTAATACTTTGCCTCCAAGAGCATGCCACACCAAAGGTATATTCTTCTCATGCAATTAGATATAGATGTCATAACTGTTTGGATTCTACACTTTTATATATCATCTCCCTTCTACCTAAATATCAAATTGCCTAGATATCTCACTTCACTTTATTGCCTAAATATCCTACTACTTGAATATCTCTCTTTACTTTACTTCTTGAATATCCTACTGCCTAAATATCTCACTTTACTCCCTACCTACTACCTGAATATCTTACTCTACTGGCTGAATATCTTATTGTCTGAATATCTTGGTTTGTTTTAATTTTTACAACTTGCCTTTGATATCTTATTCGCTTTGGGTATGTACAGCCATTGTCCTCTTTACGAGCTACATTGGTAATATAATTATTTTAGCAAACTTTTTTACCTGCCTTTGACATCTTCCCGCTTGGGTTTATTTTTCCATTCGCTTCCTCTCAAGATCCTTTGGTATGTTTTTCACATTTATTAACACTCTTTCCCACTTGGGTTTTTGCCACTCTCTATTCACATGTTGTACCTATTGCAGGTTTACGTTTCTATCTTATGACATTTCTATTGATCTACAATTACTACATTGCCTAGTTCATCTCTTTTAGACTTCATCTCCTATGAAGCAAAAGTCTCTTTGTGGTCAACTACTAGGTTTATCCTTCATTGTATCCCTTTACCTTGCAATTGTCACTTTTCCGGTGCCCTCTCTCACTTGAGGCACACTTAAGTCGGGATGAGATCACATTCTTTCCTTAAGGTAGGTCTCGAGGTAGCTAAGCATCCCGGTTGTAGGTTTTCCTTTGTAGGGGTTAAGTGTAAGCCCTATAACATTGTCATTTTCATACCCATTTGATCAACTTTATCTATATGGAGGAAAAAAGCCATAATGTCAAAAGAAAAGCCATCAAATCATAAAATAAATATCAAGCAAAAGACAATAGAAAAAGACAAATTATATAATCAAAACTCAATCACAACTGAAAATAGATGTGACATCATTGGTATGCTTCTTATCCCAGTTGATAACTCAGATTCTACACTTAGCTTCAGCAAACAACCTAAAGTCCTTTGGGTATGGTAGGTTTTTGATTGGGTACAAGACTACATATCTATCATTTGTGCCCCTGCTTTTTCACACAAGTATATAGTCCTTGCAGTAGGCCTATGGATCCTTTATTAAGGTCTAGAGCAAAAGGGAACATGTCATGTGAAGGTTGGAACCTTTACCTTTCTTGCATCTTATAGATTGACATGGGATAGATTTATACCTCACTAGTTTGCCTAAGTTGAACCTGCATACTTGGCTTCCTTCATACCTTGATGACGAAAACCTTTAATCATGTCTTACTGATTAGTTTGTCTCATTCTTTGCTATGGATCTTGTATTGCCTTTGTAGCGCCTTACCACCACCTTTTCGGTGATCACTCCTTTATTCCCTTGACGAATATTGCTAGTAGTTGACCACATCCCTACACTTGTTGTATCAACCTTAAATTAATAAAAGAGTTTAAACTAATTAATTTGAAAAAGGATTGAATATATGTTAAAAGAAAATGATTAATTCAGATTACAGTTGTTTTGATTGCAAGAATGGAACCTATAGTATTGCAAGCATGCCAAACTAATACAACAATAAGAAGTATAACTAGGGTTTACGAGGTGATTTAGTTGACTCAAGATGAACTCTTGACTGTTTCGCTTATGGATCTGAGCTGGGTGAAGAATTTTGAATGTGCCTAGATCAACTTCTACTCACACAACTATGCAGGGGCATGACCATACAAACAAGCAAGACAGGATCTCACAAACATACCCGATTATACCCTATTATACGGTCTTGGACATATAAATGGCAGGATTCTGGGTTTCTTTATGTCGCTTCGCCATTACCCTGTGTCACACTTTGATATCTTTATATTCACTTGTAACCCTATATTTCACACATGTACTAACAAAACAAACCTAGCTTCCTACAAGAACCTCAAGCACTCATTAGATAAAAAATAAAAGATGCAAATACGTAACTCGGACTGACCTTGGTGATCATCTTGTTTGTGAGTCACTAAGCGTTGCCAGACCGCATTTCAAACTCAATGTAGTTCTCCTAGTGCGTTGTGCAAGTGTGCATACAACTAAAACCCTTGACCTAGCTTTTCCTCGTGCTTCCAAACTAGTAGTGAGCTATGCTACGTTGCTCTATAAAAACCCTTGTATACAAATGTGCAAATCAGATTTATAACTGCCTATGATGTGATATGCAGTATGAAGAGAGTAACTTTTCCTTTCTTACCTCAATAGGTGGTACTTAGATAAGTGTTTGCTAGATTAAAAATGCTTAAGGTGAACTTGTATATATAGGGGTCTCTTGCTTTGAAATTTGAATCTTGTGGCGCACAAGGCTGACCCAAAACACAAGAACCAAAGGAGAAAAGAGTAACGAAGAGACCCAATGGGCAAAAAGGACCCAAAAACCAAAGGGGTCAAGACTGTACATCTTGGTCAAGACCATAGCACGGTCTTGATCAATATGTACTGATCTTGGACCATGGTCATCAAAAGTAAAACAGTAAATTACAAAATGCTAGAGATCTTTGTGACACAGTGTAAAAACATAAGGAAGATTCAAGTCACAAACCAAAACAAATCAAGAAATGTTAAAAGCAAAATGACTTGGGCCACAAAGGCTTAGTTTAATCGTTTGAGGCTCACGCATATAAAGTTTGCCAACAACATGATGTAATAACGATTTTGTGCTAATTTTAGTGTCTACATCTGCCCCTTTTTTGTTAGTGAAAGGGAATGACATCTCATGCCCCCACTTTGTGCATTGCACATGTGTACTATTGTAATAGTATTGTTGATAGTTTGTAATTTTGAGTATTGTTTTCCCCTAAATCTTTGACAAATGTAATGGTGTATTTGTTTACAACTTAGTATTTAGTGCACCTTTGTATTCAGAGTTGACCATTTGGTCATTAGGTCCACGTATTGATTTGTATAGGAGAGGGTGGCCTTACATAGCCAACCCATATAGTTGCCCCCATTCAACAAAAGAGGTGATAGGAAATAGAATCGCTCGAGGCAAAAATAAGTGTTAGTATAGTTTGAAATATGTTATCAAAGCCAAATAGAGTATTGAGAATAGTAAGTTACGCATTGTGATAAGGCACATAGAAATCGTAGTGATGTTGTATTGTCGTGAGTGTCAACAATATAAGTAGTATTTGAGATAAAGGGATTGAATTTTGTAGAAACTACGAAATATAGATTGTGGCTATAGAGTAGAAAAGAATAGTATTGAATTTGTAGAAACTGCTAAATAGAGATTGTGTTTGTATAGCGAAATAGAATAGTGTGGAATTTGTAGAAATTGCGAAATACGTATTGTGTCCATATAGCAAGATATAATAGTATTGAATTTGTGACAAATAGTGATTAATGAAGTGAGAGCAAAGCTATAGAGATTGTATAATAGCAGTCCAATACGTGTAGAGTGCAGAAATAACATAGCAGAACAAAGAGGATTGTGGAATCCAAATAGAGGCAAAATAGAGTGGAGTCACTTATTAGTGAGGAAATGGGGAACAACAATCCCAATGCCGCAAACGGCGTCGAAATTGGATAAACTGAGACCAAGATATTGGATGTAGAAGTTTGAGGCATTAAGTGGCTGGTTGATGTTGGTCAAGATTAGTAACTATAGGCCCAAGAAGCAATTTAATATAATGTAATGTCCCTTTTTAGGGGGACTTAGGAAATGACCAAAAACTAGTTGTGGGGGACTGAAATCAGAACTAGGGCAGATTGTAGATAACTGAAAATTCACTTTGGAACCCTCCACACGTTGCCAGCACTTTGCTCCTAAGGTGGCGACCTCTTAGGAGAAGTCAAACACACTTTCCTAGGCACAAATCTCACTCAAACTTTAAGGAAAGATGCTCAGAATTTATAATAAATGACCAGCAATCAATAAATGCAAGAAAACTGATTTTTAGGAGCCCACAAGTGCTATTTTTATTTTTATCATGCAACCATCCACTGCAGATTTAAATAATAATTTCCAGAACTGAAAATACCACTCAAATACACTCAACAATGGAAGATTTCACCTTTATAAATTATGGGGAATCCAATCATGCCAATTGATCACATAAAAATCAGCAACATCACCCAAAACCCTCTCCCAAGCAAGTCGTTTAGGGCATAAATCAGTTAGAACCAGCAATGAAGAGTAGAGAACCAAATGAAGTGTGGGGTTTCGTCCACACCAACTTCTCCACAAGGGTTTTCGTCCTTGAGAGAGATGGAAAAGGTGCTTCACTAGCAATCCTTCACCAAGATATGAAATTCACCAAAAACATGATTCAATAATGGCCAAGCGACCTCCTTATATAACCACAAGGAGTGCTTTTTACAATATAAAATGATGGCCGACCCCTTAAGGTAAGTGCTTTTAAATATTCAAATGGTATTTGGAGCCTACATGCTCATAATACCTTTATTTTCTAACTACTTAAGTCCCTCTATTGGAGCGTTAGGCTTCCCAATAGGATACATGATAATAAATAAAACAACTACCTAAACAACAATAAATATATAATTCAAATCTTCCCCTTGCTTTCCTCCTTAGACCCACGGGGAGAGAATGTGTTAAGGTCTTAGAAAATCAGCCTTCAAAAAGGACATGACATATAAATACTAACATAGAAAAGCCAATAGTAATTTCATTGTTATTGTGATTGATAGTGATTGGTGCTTTGAGAGAGATAGGATGCCACACGCTAGAGATGCATTATGCTTGTAATTTGATCGGGTAGGAGACACCATTCAATCTGCAGACAATTGATTTCAATCGCTGAGACAATTGAGTTTTGGAAATTATTATTTAAATCTGCGGTGGATGCTTGTAATTTGATCGGGTAGGAGATGCCATTCAATTGCATTCAAGTGTTTACAATTTTTGATTTCAATGAAAAATAGTAGTAGATTTGAGTGTTCTTGTGAACTTGTCAATTTTGATGAATTTGAGCTTAACTAAGTATATAGGACCTAATGGTTCGGTTTTGGCCAAAGGGGCGAAATTGTAGAGTTTGGTATGGTCATGACCCATGTTTGTACGGTTTTGACCTAATATGTATGATGTAGACCCAATGTGCAAAAAGATGAATGCAATTGATGTATCGTTGTGTATTTTGAGATTTAAGCATGTTGCTTGATTATTTTTGGAGTATTGGATTGATAAGCAAATGAACTAATACGTGGTATGTTTGATTTGATTGGTTATTGAGAGAGATGTACACGCCGGAGAGTTCGTGGCAATCGTCACATGGAGACCCTTCTTGCATTAGGGTTAGATGAGGAGAGTTGGGATATATTAGACAAGGTCGGACTATGGCATGTATGGAGATTGGGGGAGGTGCCTCCAAAAATGCACTTCATCACAACATTGTGCGAGTAGTGGAACCCAAACACATGTTCATTTTGGCTCCCCACGGGGGAGATGACTACTATAATTTAGGATGTGTATCACATTCGAGACTATTGATAGTGGGAGAGAGGGTACAGGTGCTCCTTGCAGATGTTCCATATTAGATGCACAAGGTGCGAGTGATTTTGGTTAGGGCTAGGTAACATTGTAAAGTTGACTATCCTTCCGAGCTCTATTGTGATTGTCGAGATTCGCAAATGCGGAAATTTATTGTAGTTTTATTAGCTTCTTTTAGTGCGGTGGATGGAAGTGGTGTATCGATTTCGTACGAGGATGTGGCATATTTTCCAGTCTATAGAGGATGATGGTATCCATATGCATGGGGCCGATGTATGGTAGCCCATTTTTATAGAGACTTGTACAAATTCTCTTTGGAGAGTCACAAAGGTGGTATGGTAGTAGTGACCTTATTACATATATGGACCTATGAGCACATTGCACTTGAACAACCAATTGGAGGACCTAGGGCTGATTGGGCCCATTTGGAGATATTTGTAGCACGATGGGTGATACCCTGGAGGTGAGGCCTAAACACCATGTCTTACTGGGTTTTGTTAGATAGGTTGACCCAAGGTGGAGTCATGTGATAACCATTCAAAGAGTTCGAAGCTAGGTCGAGGATGCCATAGAGCTACAATGAGCAAAAAAACTATGTGGCTAGAGGATTGGTTTATTGGTATGGGAGCTTTATTAGTATGAGCACGTGATGCACCGATTTGGAATAGTGCGGGATGTGCCTCCAACACCTTAAGTGTGGAGGAGATCGTCACACGACTTTGAGGGATGGAGTTGGCCACGATTGAGACCCCGGTTGAGCTATTACCCCCTCCTACGAGACGAGGTGGACTTAGTTGTGGTAGTGAGTACTATGGATGATGCGGGGTGTACCGCAACCTATACTCGGTGGTGGATGGAGAACTGATGGGTACTATAGTTTCCAATCATCATATGTAGCCCGGAGGTAGATCATCGCTTGAAGGAGCAGATGGAGCCGAGATGCCCCCACCCATAGCAGTAGGGGGATGGTGCGGGAGAGGGAGATGCCCCTATTGATGATGTCATAGCAACAAAAATTGCATAACGTAAGTATTTCATGATTTGTATGTAGTAACTTGTGATAGATATGTATTAGAGATTGAGAAAGTATTGATTGAGTGATGTCTAATATGTGGATGTGTTGTTTTGTGTTTACGGTGCGATGCATGTTGGATCACGATTGTGGATGCGTTTATGAGGACACGACGAGAAACATCCATAGCGATGTTATAGCTGGTGGGATATTTGTTTTACATTGTTGCCATGGCGGTTGCCACATGTATTGTACTACAAAGCGAGAGGCATGAGAGCTAAGCAAAGTTAGCACAAAGACCCCGGGTTCCACTTGGGATAGAGCTTGTGTAGGAATTGGTACAAAAGTTGATGAGCATTCAAGCACAATATACCAAGGTCGGGCGAAGATAAGAACCTTGTAAGAGCAACTACGACAATATAGATCGTGATCATGTGGCCATAGAGATGCGAGGAGACCTCGAGTTCTTGAGCTCCGTCGATGTTTCCAACGAGGAAGATGATGATAGTGATGATGTATAGATATTTGTAGAAGGGCATGACCCTCGTATTGTAATTTTGACACATGATATTATATATTATATATATGGATTTACGTTTTGTTGAGCAAATATGGTGTCTTTGTGTGACGAGTACTTGATTGATAATAATTTGGATTTGGTATATATTGTCTAATGTGATTGTGTTGTATAGAGTGTGATGTGATATATAGGTTAATTATTATAGTTATTATGAGTAGTGGGTAAATAGTTGATTGAATTGTGTGGAACTGGTCATGTTTGGTGAATATAACAATGTGCAATGACTTGTGTGGTAGGTAAAGATAACGGAAAGAGTCCCGCACGAAAAGCACGTGGAAGCGGGTCTATTGTGAGGAAACCTATTTTTAAGAAAGAAGGGTGATCCTCATATGCCCCCGTAATTCAAGAAGGGACGCCACATTTAGGAAATAACAATTATGTCAAAGGAATAGTTGTGATGAGCTGCGAATTGAGAAGTCATAAGAGCCTAATCGAATAAGGGACGCCCAATCACTCTAGACCTCAAAGATGCACCGTCGGGAGTTATACGTGTTGTATTGGTTGTATTGATGGTGACATTAGCATTACCGAAGAAGATAATATGATTAACCTAATTATTTTGTAGTACAAACTCCTCTTCTTTACAACACATTTTAGCTTAGCCTTTTGTAGTGTTTGATTATTGAGAGCTACATTTTTAGGGACATCTCTCATAAGAGGTTGAGAAACTAGTTCGTCTCGAGGGGGACCATCTTGAGAGATTGCAGCCACTACAAATTAATGTCGTGGAGGAAGGGAAGGGCATCTACTGGCATGCCGTGTATCCTAATTCCTTTGTCGTCAAGCCACTTGAGATTTTGATCTAGTGCATAACAATTGTTATCGCAATGCCCATTAATACAATGGAAGTTACAAAAAGGTTGGCATTTTTGGCATTCCAGCTGATGAAGAGGATGGTTCTCAGGAGAGGGTAGTTGAATCAATCACTTATCAAATGGTGTAGGTAAAATATCGTGCGGATGATCGAGAGACTTATTAAAACATAATGGTGTGCACTTGGGGAGAGGAGGAGGCTTGGTAGTAGCGGTAGGTTTAGGTGTAATACGATAGGAAGTATTGTTGCGGTGCAAAACCCAAAAGAGAAGGCAAATCACATGGAGTGGTAGATGTGGGTTGTGTGAATGAAGCGGAAACAACATCATGGGATTGTGTGGAAGTGTGTGTGGGAACAAGTTCACACTCTAGATCGATAACACATAAACAAAGATTGGTAAACGAATCATGTGTCATAAAACAATTTCTCCTTAAGCGGGAAGATGAGGCCTCGACAAAAGATGTATTGCATTTCTAAATCCACGGGCTTTTATATTGATTGTTGCATACTAGCCTTAAAACGTAGGATATAATCGGGATATAATCGGTAATTAGCTCAATCGTGCTTGATGTAAAGAGGGTAAATGCTCATATGTAACTTTAGGACCCTTATTATCAATATTGCAAATGAGAAAGGCTTCTTCAAGTTCTAAAAATGTGCTCATAGATCCACTAGGAAGGTGGGTAAACCAATACATTGCATTACCAATTAGATCTTCAAGGGAAAGCCTTTAAAAACAACTGTCATTATTAAAAGAAGACAATGGATCTATAGTATTTAAGATGTAGATAAGGATCGAAGGTCCCATCAAACAAATGAGATTTAGGAATGACAAAATTACGAGAGGATTGAAAGATTTTATGCCATATGGGGTTGCCATGTATAGTATTAGAATCAATTGCAGCATAATAAGCCTTACTTTTCAGGGTTAAAGTATGTACTTGACATTGTAAGTCACCTACTGCATGCATGAGAGAAAGGACCTCTTGAGGAGGTATTACATAAACACTAAGAGGCTCATTCAAGGGTTGTATTTTACCATTTATAGTAGCCATAGGAACACTAATATGTTTAAAAGATGTCATCATGACGAGGCACATCAAGAACTAGAGATTTTCTTGGGCTATGGGATCTAAAGGGACAAAGTCATTAGTTATGTCTGATTTATCTCCAACAAAGTTAGTGGAAGTGGTAGTATTAAGGTCAACACCCAAGAAGGGAACATGCTCACATGCATTAAGACATATATAAGGGATATTGTCATTCTCAACATTTACTTGTATAAGAGGCATGGAAGAAACACTAGTAGGAATACCATTTTTGCATTCAATAGAGAGAGTAGGGATGCAAGTAATAACATTAGCATTTTCGGTAGGAGAAGGAGAAACACAAGTAGAAACATCATTAGTAATAGGAACATTATTATGAACAAAAGCATTATTATGAACAAGAACAACATCATGAGTAGGAACATCATCAAGACTAAGAATATCATTATTACATGAAATATCATGATCAACATGTGCATCACCATCTATAGAAGGAGAAGAACATTCATCATCAATATCCTCATCCATGTCAAGTATTAGGAAGGAAAGTAGCAGATTAGCTCTTGCAAGATGTGGACAAGCCCATCTAGAGGGAAACACATCATTATCATATAAGACTATTAGTGAATTATGTGTCGGGAGGCGATGTGTGATCATGAGAATTAGACAACTTAGCAGACAATGCAAGGCAGAGCTCGATCATCACTAACCCAATCACTATTACTAGGTGTTTATTCAAAACTAAGGTCATCATTATAACATGGCTCTAATGAGTTGGTATGTTAGGATTAGCTGCTTGGAAAGAATCAACAAAAGTATGCAAAGCAAGGGACTCGTGAGGTTCATCTAATATGGGTAAAGAGTTAGCTAGAGAAACATCAATATAAGGTATATAGATATTGGGTGTCACACTAGAGCTACAAAGTGGGGTGGATGTTGTGGAGTAGGAAGAGTATAAGGGTGTTTCATCATAACCATAATCGAGATCAGCTAGAAAACAAGTAGTGGAAGCATAGACACCGGGGTATGGTGCAAATATAACCTTATTCTTGAACCCACAAGCGGCATGAACCTAGTTAGAAGGATGGTAGCCTTGTGGTCTCACAAAGAAATATTACAAGCCATAACTAGCCCAACTCAAAAAAGAAACACTAAAGTCACTAGGGATTTGGAAATCACAAGGCCTTGCTAATGAATAAACAATGTAAACCCTAAGCTAGGTGTTGTCATGAAAGATTTTTTTTTTCTTAGAAATTGAAAACATGGTTGTGTCATAATGCCCCCTTAGCAAATGTTATTTTTTGGGACTTGATTTCCTAAGTCTTTTATGATTTTGGTGGGCAAAATCGGCTTTTGATGGAATGAATGGAACTTTTCTTTTTGTTCCATCATTCCTTATTCACGCGCCGATTAACCGATTACATTTGGGGATGAGGTGTTAGTCGGCTTTGTCAGTTGTGTTTGGAAACAATAGAACAATTCTCCCTTTCCTCTTCTGCTCCACCAATTGATTTTGTTGGGTGTTTTAACATGGAAATGGGGTGTTAATTGGCTTTATCGACCGACTTGCACTAATGGAACAGGTTTGGCAAGGTTCCATCCTTTCCCAAAAACTCAACCCAAAGGCATGAATCAAGTATTAATCGGTCTCGTTGGTCCGAATGGAACAAACGAAACTATTCCATGATTCCACTTCAAAGTGTTGATAAGCCGATCAAGCATATTTAAAGTTTTAAAGGTTCCATAGGCTTAATAAAATGCCAACTCCACTTTAGGGGTATAAAATGAATGCCTTTCCATTTTAAGCTCATTTGTAAATCTTGCCCAATACATCTTTGAGCTCGCCCACCCTGCGTTTTTACCGCCCTAACCATTATTTTACCTCTTGATCATTTTTTCGCCCGGCCAACTTCAAATTCTCAAACATCAATAGAGTTGCCTTGCCAAGAGCTCCATTTTCGTTGCCTATGTAAGTGTTTTCATCCCCGTTTGTAATAGTTTGGGTACTTTGCTTATCCGAGATTTTATTTTCCCCGAGCTTGTAAAATCTCTTCTTTCTTGTCCAATTTTCTTCCTAGTCATTTGTTTGAAAGTGTAAATCATCAAATTGAAGTTTCAATACGCTCGGGTACAAGCCCATTTCATCTCTGGAAACCATTGTCCCCAAAATTGGAGAGAGTGATGTTAAACACATAGACCTACCTGAATTTTGGAGGAGAATTGAAGATGGCAAGAGAACTCGCATATGCAAGAGGTTTTCCTACTTTAGTTCGGGCAGTGCAGATGCGGTTTTGGCCTCTGTTTCATGTTTTGACACCCAATCCAAGGGATTGAAAGATCCTCAAGGACAAGTTATTACTCAACTTGATGTTCATCATTTCAACTTTGCTCTTGGGATCACTCCTTTTGCAAATGCCAAGGTTCTTGTAGATTGACTATTGAAATGGCACAAAATGAATATATGATCTAACCCTTAACAAATATCAAACTATGATTGCAAGTCTTGGTTGAAGATAAAAAGAAAGGGCCTTCAAAATTGGCCAAAATTCTTTACAGGAATGACTTCATTAAAGAATTATCAGATATTATCTCTTTGTTGGCCAGAGTGATGGGACTTCCATCCACCAAAGAATTTCATAACTTGATGAATATCTTCATCAAATTTTTATGTGAAGGAAACAAGACTTAAGTTGGGGAGAGATCATTTGTGAAAACTTGACAAAACAACTCACTCAACTGAATAATACACAGTCATTCTACATTACTTAATTTCTAATGTATACCATGTAGGATACATAAATTGGGTTGGCCTTTACGGTCAAGGAAGGTAAAAGTTCCCCAAAGCCTTATATGATTGTTGCACTCAATTGACTTATGATAACCACAAAAGTCACTTCAGAAGAATGAATGATGTATTCACCATGTTTATAGTGAGTTTGTTAGAAGGATGTACTACTAACAAAATTTCTCAAGAGGCAAAACAATTGGTGACCCAATTTGATAGTTTCTTTATCCAATTTCAAAGATTTTCTTATATCATAGTCATAGGTTTGAAGGAATCTCGCATGACAAACAGAATTGCGCATGTGACAAACTCATTACGATTGAGTTATGTAGACAATTGGATATCCTCCATATAACTTGCAAAGACAAAAAGGTACAAGGAATTCAATTTCCAACAACTCTTGGAAATTATATTTGTAGATCAAGCATTGATGCACAAAATGTCTAAAGGACAATTGCTCCTTTCAATATGCATCCTTTCTCTAAGAGATCTTCATTTGATAGCAAGAATTTCATCAACAACAATCTTTGGCTGCGCCAGCATCATACTCTCACGTACTATCATCATCAAGATTATTGAAAGATTTGATGATGATGATTTTGTGGTAGGGAAAAGATCATTGCGAGGCGACTCTTAAAAAAATTCAGAATTTCAAGTTGCAACAGGTTCCAAATGGTATGGTCGATGATGGTTCTGATATGTATGAACTTGAGTTTGAAAGATCTATTCAATATACTCCTCTTCCGATCGTTGATTGGTCTCAAAAAGGAGAAAGATAATATTGATGAACTTATCGCACCAACAGTGCTCCATAGAACAAAGAAATGTTATATGAAGTTGGCATAATTTAAGGCCTCGAAAAGTCCGTTGTTTCCCAAGGTCATCAAGATATGCCTTCTTCCTCAACCCAACAACCACAAAGTACAAAAGTCTATGTTCGGAATCCAAAGACTGATCCTACATCGGAAGAGGAGGAAGATTCTAGTGAAGTTTTGGTAGAAAATATAGATCGAGGAAGTGGTACAAGGCACAAGTTAACTATAGAACTCCGTCTCCCCACAAGTATCAACCGAAAAGTCTCTGTCTCTCTAGAAATTGTACCTACAAGAGCTCCTTCACCTCCTCCAATTACCCTTAATGTGCTTGTCACAAGTTCAATTGTTGATGATATCACTGAGACTTCTTTCTCATGGGTTCAACCATTGGTTGAAAAGAAAAGAAAAACACAATGAAAAGTGTTCCTAACTACGATGTTGTAGTTTCTCTTCACGATACTCCAACTCCCAAGAAGGCTGCAGGTGTGTAGATGGTATTATTGATTTGATGCGTGCAACATGAATATCACTTTTCTACCTCCGGTCCGGTCGGTCCAGGTCTTCTTGAAAAATATATCCATCCAGCTCTAGGTCTTCGGTCTTTTTTTGAAATATGGGGGAAAACCCATATTTATAGCTTGGATGTGAGGTTAGATTGGGGTTAACAGGTAACCGGGGTTGGGTAGAGTAACCCGAGTTAAGAGATATGATGTGATCATGTGGGGACCACGACTTGAATTATTAGATGGAGTGGGGAGCATGATTGACATGGTAGGTGAGATGATAGATTCCATTTAGAAAGGGGCGTCGGATGGGTGTATTAATACCCATAGATTGAATAATTTGTGAGAGATGGGGATAATGCCAAAAGTTGAATTATCAAATGGGTCTACATGGAGCCCATTTGATAATTAATTAAATAAGGTGAGCAAATGGATAGGATTTCATTTAATTTAAGAAAAATAAAAGCGAGAATGGAAATTGCATGATACTCCAGCTTCCAAGAAGGCCAAGGTAACTTCACCGACTTGCATTAGACACCTTAGGCCATCAATTTGTTGAGATTGCAAGGCCATGCAGTCAATAAAAATGAAAACGAGATCATTGTGGCATATTATGAGTTGACAAGATATCACTTGGAGAAGTTACTCCTGAAGGAGATGTGCATAATTTGAGAGAAACAGTCTCAAGAGACATCGAGAAGTTGAGAATGGGAAGCACACACAAGAACAATTGGAAGAGAAAGTACAAACTCTTTCAGCCTACATCAAAGCTTCTCTCCCTAGATCCCACTCCTATTGCATCCCTTCCATCTTCCACTTTAGTAAGTGATATTGATATCAAAGCTATTTCTAAGATTCACAAATATACTCAGAGGGGTAAAGTTATGGAAGCTTGGGTGGATAACTTGTTGGTAAATGGTCTGAAATTCATTTACGAGGGTTACAAAGTGTATGAGAGCTTAATGGAATCTCTGAAGAAATTGAATTCTGAAATTGAAAAGCTGAGAAAGAGGCTAAGCTATGGGCTGACATGATTTAGGACTTGAGAATCATGGTGTTGACTGATGAAAAGATTCTCCTATCAGAAAAGGTCTTTGATAATTCAAATGAAAATCTTTCCCGAACTTGGTCCTGCAACATTGAGTGGAGACTCAAAGTATTGGAAGAAAGCACAATGGATTTGCAAAATTACATAGAAAAGGGTGAATCTCTGACCGCTGAGATTTTTGCTGATCTGAAAGCTCTCCATTGTGATCTTTTTCAGGAAAATTCCTCACAACTCAATACAACAAATGATATTAAGGAGCAATTCAGTAAATTGGTTAAAGAGGAATTATTCAATGTTGATGATTTCAGTCAAGACGAAATGGATGAAATTTCTGAACTGCACAATGTGATAGTGGAAGCTTCTAAAAATTTGGCTTAATTTGGAGGAACCAATTCAGAAATGTTAAATGCTATGGGAAGTTGGCTTAATAATCTTGCTAATGCTATCATTCCAAAAGAATCAGATATTGCTGGAGCAGTGATCAAATTCAGGATGCATGTTCTGAAACTGAAAGTTGCAACCTCTTCTCGTACCTCCTAAGTTTCCAAAGAACAAATGTTATATTTTTGTGTTGTGCTTTCCGGTTTTATCTTTTCCTTGAATTATAAAAATGCAAATGTCACTTCAGTGACATATGAGGAAGAGTACAACGTAAAAGTTACAATTAGTTACTTGGAGGTAGATGCAACCATTTTCACTATAAAAGGAGACCCTCTCCATTGTAAAAGGGTGGTTGATATTTTCCAGAACAGAAATACAAAAGAGAATTTCCCCTTTCTCTTTGTCTCTCCCGTTTCTCTGTTTTTCCCAATTGCCCTTTTATATAATGAAATCCGAAACTTTGTTTTCGTTCTTGCATGATATAAACTATTGAACTTTGTGTCTATGTTTATTCAAGTTAAATATATTCATCTATGGGAATATTTAATTCTGGGCAAGTGTTTTTGTTATGTAATGTTGCAATCTTCTTTTATTATTGACATGCATGAGAAGACGAAGATCTGATTTTGCTTTTTCCAAAAGATTTGTCACTCACCGTCTTTCTTTTAAACCCTATTTCTTAGATTTTGTTTTTCTCCTTGTATGTTTCTTCCGGAAATATCAACACATGGAATTTAAAAGCCCCACGAAGATAATCCTAGTGTAAATGTTGTAAATATTCTGCATTTCATTTTTGGCTTCAATAAAGGAACCTTCCCATTATAAAGGAGGGACTTTTAGACCCTCAACAATTGCCATTTTGTCGAGTACAAAACATTTCACCAACACGAGACAACAATATCAAATTCACTAAAATGTATCAACCCTAAATTAATTAAATAGAGTTTAAACTAATTAATTTTAAAAAGGATTGAATATATTTTATAGGAAAATGATTAATTCAGATCACAATCATTTACAATTGCATAATGGAAACTAGAGTATTGCAAGCATGTCAAACTGATAAAGTAATCAAAGGTATAACTAGGGTTTGAGAGGTGACTTAGCTAACTCAGGTTGAACTTTGGCTGTTTCGTTGATGGATTTGGACAAGATGAAGAATTTTGAATGTTCCCAGATCAACTTCTACTTGCTCAATTGTGCAGGGGCAAGACCTTACAAATAGGCAGGATTGGGCCTCACAAACCGACCATACTTTACAGTCTTGGACATATAAATGGTAGGATTATGGTTTTCTCTGTGTTGTTTTGTCGTCATGTGTGTCATAGTTTGATATCCTCAAATTTTCTTGTAACCCTAGATTTTGCACATGTACCCGCAAAACAAACCTAGCTTCCTGCAAGAACCTCAAGCACTCGTTAGATAAAAAATAACATAAGCAAATGTTTTAGTTGGGTGACCTCGATGGTCACCCCATTTGTGATTGACTAAGCGCTTCACTACATTTAAGACTCAATGTAGTTCTTCAATGCGTTGTGCGCAAGTGTGCATGCAACAAAGACCCTCGACCTAGCTTTGCCCTTGTGCTTCTACACCGATAGCAAGCTATGCTACTTTGCTCCCATAAAAATCCTTGTATGCAAATGTGCAAATCAGATTTATGCCCCCTATGTTGTAATATGAAGTATGAAGATAGTAACTCTTCCTTTCTTATCTCAGTAGGTGGTTATTAGATAAGTGTGTGCTTGATAATAAATGCTTAAGGCGAGCCTATATATATATATCTTACTTTAAAATTTGAATATTAGTGGCATGCAAGAGAAAAGAGTAACAAAGAAACCCAATAGGTTGAAAAGACCCCAAAACCAATGGGGTCGAGATCGTACATCTTAGTCAAGACCATTGTACAATTTTGACCATTTTGTATAGTTTTTGACCAAAGTCATCAAAAGTAAAACAATAAATTGCAAAAGTCCAAAGATCTCGTGACATAATGTAAAAACATAAGGAATATAAATCAGAAGTCAAATCAAGAAATGTAAAAAGTGAAACAATAAGGACTTGCACCACTGAGACTTAGTTTCATCGTTCAAGACTCACATATATAAAGTTCTGCAACAACATGATGTAATAACAATTTTGTGCTAATTTTAGTGTCTACAATTGTAGACATCCCATTCTTTATCTTACTATAGATTTTACCTCCCTTAGTGTTGGCCTCAATGAAAGATTTGTGAATTTGAATTGTAAGACCTTCGGGATTTCCTCACAAGTATTTGCTTTACATCCATACCATCTTCATTCACCATGGCCGTGACCCCAAATGATACCGCTTTAGCTATTGAGAAAGTTCATTGCAAGCAATGATTTTGGTTTCACATAGCTCGGCGCTTCCTTATTTTCACATTTTATCACCTTTTGCTTGGGCCTTCTTCTTTGGTATTCACTTTGCATCCATACCATCTTCATCCACCCGGTCATGACCTCAAATGATAGCGCTTTAGCCCCCGAGAAAGTTCGGTCTGCAATGATTTTGGTTTCATGTAGCTCAATGCTTCCTTATTTTCACATTTTATCACCTTTTGCTTTTTTATCCTTAATAAATTTCATTGGATGTTATTTTTGCTTTGGCCACATTCTTTGTTTATGAGATTTCGTATCTTTTTATATTGGATGCCCTTTATTACCTTATTATTCACTTTGCAACATCTTTTATCTTATTTGATTTACCTTAGATTTTATTAGATGTCATTTTATTCTAACACGTTTTTGTTTATGGATTCATTCTCTTTCACATTAGATGTCTTTGTACCTACTACTAACACATCTTTTGATTTATTAGATCCTTCTATCTATTTTTCATTAGATGCTTCATCTTAATGACCTTGTTTACCATATTTCTTTTCATTTTTAATCATATATGTTATTGCTTTTTGTGAAATAGAAGTGAAAACAAAGATCAACATGCATTACAAGTACAAACATCCACTATAAGAACATAAGCCATGTGCGGGATCTTCTAATATCACTTATTTTTCATGTCCGTAGGACCGAATGTGTCACTTCTCTTCACACCTTACATCCTTCTGAGTATTATTTTACATTTTTATAGGCTTGTTAGATCAATAACTTTCCGTCGATGCACCTTACATCATTCCTAGGTTTTCCGGATCTAATTTAACCTTCCTTTATAGGCTATCCAGGCTTGACCTAGTCCTATTTTTACGACCCCCTTATTATCATCCACAAGCTATCTAGACCTGACCTAGTCATCTTCCCCAAACTTGCCCTCACACTTGCTTATAACCTTTCGTAGGCTATTCGAACTTGGCCTAGTCGTTTTCCCAGTCTTGTCCTAACACTTGCTTATTATCTCCCATTGGCTATTTGGACCTATTCTAGATGTCTTCCGGACTTGTCCAAGCACCCACTTATTACCTTCCATAGGCTTATATGAACTTAACCCGGTCGTCTTCTTTGGACATGTCCAAACACCATCCTATGCACCCTCTTTGCATTAGTTTTGCTTATTTATTTTACTAATTTATCTTTTAGTGTTGTTTCTTCAGTGTTATATCATTTGGGTTCACTAAACAACTTGGTGTCTTTTACATTTGAGACATGAGATTCACCATATGTCGCAATTTGTGGGAAGGTAAGTTTTAGGTAAGTATATTTCATTTGATTGAGTTCATATTTTTATCACTTCATTTACAGCCATTCCCTTTGATTTTGTTGTGCCATGTTTCTTTCCTAAAGACCATCTCGCATTACACTTATGTGATATGAGATGGTCTTTGGTTGGAGCATATGTATACACCTTTTTTCACTCTTACTAATGATTTCTTTTTATAGCTGTTTGGCACATTAATCTCCTTGAATGTGTGCCTTGAGGGGCATTCTAAGAGCTGATTCGGGCTGGCTGGTAGTACTTAGTAAGAGAGTCATTGTGTGGGCATCGCCTAACATGCCTCCTTACTACCTTTCTACTACGTCCTTATTATCTCTTTACGACCACCTGATATTCTTAGTATTATCACCTTCACATCTGTATAAAACACCTTCAAATCCCTTTCATACCTTTTTCGAGTGTTGCTCTACCTCTATTCTATATCCTCTCTTTACCTTTATGATGGATTATTTGTAGCTAATTGCATTGACCATAGTTGATGTTGTCAAGTAGAACCCTTTTTCAACTGATTGTGTCAACCACAATCGATGCTGATGGCTAAGAGAGGTCGTCACTTCAAGTTATGTTCCTCTATTTATAGGCATCGTTGTTGTCATTTCTCTATATCAGCACAATGTTTGCCCCACTTCTTGTAAATTTGGCCTTAAATTTTGAAGATGTTTAGGGTTTAGTGGAGCATCTACTTGGAAGGCTACTTTGGAGCATTTGGTTACTAGGAGCAACAAGAATGGGACTAGCAAGGTCACCGAGTCTTTGGAGTCCCCATTTTGATCTACTTAAGCCTCTTACATATCCCTCTTGTGATCCATCCAAAACAACTCTCTCATATGGTGCTACCAACCCCGAGGGGCTTAATCTACCAACAATGTCTTCACAAAGGTAAGTATCCCTAACCCTTCTCAATCCTTTATGTTGGTATGACTAATTATGTTTGATGTATTGTGTGTTAGACTAGGATAGAGAAGCATATGTTTGTCTATTACACTATCTATTTACAACCCTTGTTTATCACCAACACATGGCATTGCAACTCTTAGCTTAAATACCTTAGCTCTTGCTTATTATCATTACTCTTACAACCTTAGGGTTGTAGTAAAAACCCACCCCCAAACTTCAACATAGGCTTTAAAATTCTACACTTTTGATACAAGTGTAGACTATTGTCTCCTAGATTCGCAACTATTATGCCCCTAAGTGCTATCTTTGGCTTGTGTGCTAGCCCTAGATTGGTTTGGTACTTATTGTTAGAAGATGAAAGAGAAATAATGAAGAGAAACTGGAAGGCACTCGACACACATTGGGATGTGTGTGCCATTCATATTCATTAAGCTGAAAGTGGTTACATTAGTTGGAGGTGGTTAATAACTGACCATTAGTTAACACCTAACTAGTAGTAAATTAATAACTTCAGCACCCTCCCTTAATGTCTAAACAGGAGACTACTGCAAGTTTGTCCCTAAATTTAACAAAGTGGGACCAAAATGTTTAGTTAGTACATTTACATGTTGCTTTGTAGATATTAATTTGAAAGCTGCAGTCCTTTGATAGTTTGTTGCTGTCTAGTGTAGAAACTTTGGTGTAGATAGAAACCGAAAAAGGGAACCAACAACAAAGTAAATATTTGGTCGTGCGCACATAAGATAAATCAGGTTGTCCACAATTATTTGTTGGCTGATTCATTGACTAGTGATGAATCATCATTGGCTGATAATTTCAGCCTGACCTCCATAGATTTGAAAACAAAATCTTGGAGATGTCAATCAAATGTAATAAACGAGGTTCATGAAGCTTGCTTAAGTCCGTACAAAATTAATCATATTACAACCCAAATGATCATGTTTAGGTACTTGAAAATTTCAAGCAACACCATGTAAAACTCCTCACCCAAATCTTCGGAGACAAGCAATTGAAATTTGAGCATCTAAACTAAGCATTGATTTGCCCTATGCGGGCATCTTCCATTTTCACCTCTCTACCATGTCAAGTAAGGTTAATATATCTATCAAAGAGTATGTCAAGTTATGTAAGTAAAATGGAAAACGTGTTGTAAGCCTAGTGCTTGTAGTTTGTGAACCCTTAGGTCATTTTGGTGTATGCATAACTTGTATAACTCCACTGAAAGATCACGAGATCATGAGGGCCTGCATACTTGTTGTAGTTGCATCCAACTCCCCTAGCTCTCTGGATAGAAAGATTGTCTCCTAGCTTTCCACCTTGGAAATGTTGTACATATGATTAAGCTATTGGTGCGGCAAATTGTCTGAAGGGAGCAGACTGGTTTCATAAATGGCAGATTTATTTTAGATAACCTTATCATTTTATGGGAAGGTATGAAATGGGCAAGAGATTTTGGACAAAAGTTTCTTTTTCCGATAAATGACTTTCATACAGCTTATTTTGAACATGCTAGATTGGCTGTGCTTTGGATCCTTCTTTGAAAAGGCAGTGGAGGCTGTTTTCGTATGGTTTTGCAAGGTTTAGTGCATATGTCTTTTCTAGAGATCCATTAACAACGATCCTCTTGGATATGCATTGGAGGCAACAAGAATTTAGGGGCAAATTCGAGGTATTTATGTGTGAGGTGGTAGTCAGGTCCTTAACATACACTTTACGGATGACTCACCCTGCCTACTCAACAATCAGTTGAAGCCTGAAGGTACAATAATTGTTTAGATACGTTTGCCGAAGATGAGAGGAGAAAATATAACTTATTTTTCTCATTAGGCAAGATGACACTCCTTGTGGCTGAACCAAAGATGGAAACTTGTAAAATGATTTGAAATTGTCTGTTATTTGGGTGGTACGTTTGGCAATCAGTTCACTATGGTTTAGCAATGGCATTGGATTTCGGGAAAAAAACTACTCGTTTGGAATCAGCTTGATCTTTCCCTTGTTGGAACAGTTATGATTATTGACAATCGAAAATTGTCTTGCAAAGGAAAGATGACCATAATGTTCAAAAATAAGTAGAGAATAAGAAGAAGAAGAGGAAACCATATACTTGGATCAAAAAAGATTAAAAGAGGTCCAAATGTTTTGTTCCGAATCAAAGAAGCTTTAATACTATAGGTTCATGGATATTGTGTCCGTAAATGTTAGCAACGAGTATAACTCATCAACATTGACTTCACCAAGTGTCTTAATATTCAAGCAAGGAATATCAAGGAGACATAAGCATATAGTGAGAAAGTTCACACTATGGACAAGTATGATTTTTCAGATTTCCATTGAAGCTCACTATGGACAAATATGATTTTTAGATTTCCTTCTATAGCTATGGATGATTTAGATATTGTCCTGAATGTTCTTGTATAAAAACCTTGGAAATTATCAATACTAATCTACAAAAGGAGTTCATGATGCATTGGTACATGTAGCACCTTCTTGGTACCTCTAACTAAAACACATAAAAACAATGTTCAACAAAAACTCGACCAAATTTTCCTTGATATAAGATTGCATGGATTTACAATATATTGTACGTAATGAACTATTTTAGGTTCTCATCATAGAAACTAGGAAATGCGTCTCCTGGGACCTGGGACACACCTTGGAGACACAAGATACATCTTGGGGATGTCTCCTATTCATGTAGACTTCGTTAGAAGTCTCTGCTGTCTCATGAAAAAAACACTGTTTCTTGCCTTAAAATTTAAGTTTTTGTTTTTAAATATTAAAAGTTTAAACTCTAAACTTAAAGGTGATGTTGAATAATAATTAATTGATAAAAAGTAAAATGTAGAAGTAAAGACTAAAGCCTAAAATGTTAAAATTAAAATGAACCATATTCTATGTTTATGAAATCAGAATCTGCTGAGACATAATTTTTAGTATTCAGAAATTTAAATATATAAGTATTATCCGTCTCCAAGTACCTCTATACACAATGTCTGAAAATTGGCATCCTTGCCCCGTTTCCTAGTGACTATTGTTCTCATGCAATTTCATTGAAGTAGTCACTACTTTGCAATCTCACAAAAGTTGCTCCTATTCCCAAAGTCTGAAAATTGGCATCCTTGCCCCCATCTCCTAGTGACTATGGTTCTCATGCAATTTCATTGATGTAGTCACTACTTTGCAATCTCACAAAAGTTGCTTCTATTCCCAAAGTATAACTTCAGTCCACCTCGGACTTCTTAAGACATTCTTATTCAATCTATAGGTGTACACAAATTTGGGAAATGATCATCTGATTGTTTAAAATGGATGCCAAGTGCCTAATTTACATCCGTCGGAGCATTATGCTGGAAACTTGAGATCTTGATTGTTATCAAATGAATAAAGAAGAAAAACAAGTTGTGAGTTGAAGGCACTGTCCAAAATGGACGTAGCTGAGATTATTTATTCATGAGGGTGGTTTCAACATTCAGTTTTCAGTTCACATTCACTTAGAGCCAGTTCCAGCTGCATAACCGATAGCTACCAATATAAATATTCAACACCCCCTCGTAATGACTAACCCGGACATGACATTAAGTTTGTCCCGAAATTTTACAAATAATAAAGGACCAATGGGTTTAGTCAATATATCAACAGAGTGCTCCTTAGAAGGACAGAAATGAAGAGAGACATCACCCAAATCGACCAACTATCGAATATAGTGATGATGGATTTCAATATGCTTAGTGTGAGCATGGAATACAAAGTTCTTTACCATTTTAAAGACACCTTGATTATCACAAAAAAGTGAAAGAGGTGTAGTAGTAGCTTGAGGAAGATGAAAATCAATCAGAATCCGATGAAGCCATACTGCTTCGCAACTAGCACTAACAACTACCTTGTATTCTACTTTAGTGGAAGAGATGACCACAGTGGGTTGAAGCTTACTCTACCAAGAAACAACTCCTGAACCAACAGAGAATATATATCTAGTGGTGGATCTCCGAGTATCCATTGATCCTCTCCAATCAGAGTTTATATAGCCAATCAATTTGAAATCTGCAACTCTCTCGATACAAAATGCCGAAGTCAAGATTTCCTTTGACGTATCTTAGAACTCATTAGTTGCTCCCCAGTGAATGAGTTTTGGTTTATACAAGAACCGAGAAAGATAGTTGATAACAAAACATAGATCTAGTCTTGTGGTTGTTAGATATATCAAGCTACCCACCAACTGTTTATAGAGAGATTCATCAACCAATGATGAATCATCATGAGCTGAAAGTTTCAGCCCGACCTCCATAGGTGTAGAAGAAGAGTTACACTCAGACATCTGAAATTTTTGTAAGAGATTCGTGGCATACTTAACTTGAGAAATGAAAACCAAGTGATCATGTTGCCAAAATTCTACACCAAGACAATAGTGAAGGAGGCCTAAATCAGTCATGTCAAAAGCAACACATAAATCTGATTTTACCTTGTGAATTGCAGCAGTTCCACTGCTTGTGATGGCAAGGTCATCAACATAAACAATAAGAAGCACAATGTCATCACCATTGCTTTTGACATAGAGATTCAGACCAGAATGATTTTTTTAAAATCCCGAATCTTGAAGATGCTAATCCGTCTTAATATACTAGGCTCAAGGACCTTGCTTGAGTCCATACAAGGACTTAATCACCCTGCACACCAAATGTTCACTACCACATGCCCGAAAGCACTCCCTGACATTCTTCGCGAGAGGAAGAAAAGTCTCCTCATAGTCTATTCTCTCTTGTTGCAAAAAACCTTTCACAACAAGACAAGCCTTGTACTCGTCCAAAATAATATCTGCCTTGCACTTGATTTTGTATACCCGTTTGCAAAAATCAGAAGAAAGAGAAAACTGAGCATGCTTTGAATAATCAATCTTCTTACCAATTCTGTGAGGCCGACCATCTAAGAGGAGACAATTCTCCATCTTGCACATCCGAATAGTGGAGTAAAACCACTTAGGCCATCGCTGAACTAAAGATGTGGGATCGGTTGTGGTGCTTCCGGAGGAGAAACCAACTCAGGTTGGTGTCTTCGATACACAAGAGTATTAGTGGGAGATGGCATAGGTTGTACTGGAGTCCATGGAGGAGTATGAGAAGAACCAGACTCATCATTGGGCAAGGGAAAGGAAACATTTTCTGTTACCACTTGTTGATTGTTGCCCCCTTGTTGATTGTTGTCCCCTTGATTGCTGCCAAAGAAAGACTTTGTTTCTTTTACATCAACATCCCTACTAATAATTATCTTATTAGTAGAAGTATCAATCAATCTATAGGCTTTAGATTGATCACTATAACCAACAAAGAAATACCTGGAACTTTTAGAGTCTTACTCTTTTTATCATGAACAAAACAATATGCAGCTGAACCAAAAATGTGAAAAGCTGATACCTCAGGTTTGATTTTGGACCAAGCTTCTTCAGAGTGATGTCCTGCAAAGCTTTGCATGGACTCCGATTAAGAATATATACAATTGTGTTTACAGCTTCTCCCCAATATCTATATGGCACTCCTTTGCTATGCATCATGCATCGTGCCATCTCCATGATTGTTCTATTCTCGCCTCTCTACCAGCGCATTCGCCGTGGGGTATATGGGGTTGTCAACTGATGATGGATTCCTTCTTTGTCGTAGTAATCCTTGAACTGCTTAGAAGTGAACTCCCTATTATCAGATCTCAAAGTTTTGATCCGCCGACTAGTCTAGTTTTCCACCACTGCTGAACTTTGTGAAAGAGGCAAAACAATCAGACTTCTTTTTCAAGAAGTAAACCCACATTTTTTTGGAATAATCATCCACTAGCAATAGAAAATAACGTGCACCAAGAATAGTGGGAGACTTTCATGATGGCTCATAGAGATCTGCATGAACAAGATCTAGAGCCCCTTCACATGCCAAACATCTTGGTGAGGAAAATATTTCCTCTTTTGCTTTCCTACAAAACATCCGACACACATATCTTGCTTCTCCTGGATACTAGGAAAACCAAGTACCATGTTTTCTCTACTTAGTTTGGCAAGATACTAAAGGTTGAGATGACCATATCTCTCATGCCACAAAATGCTGGTATTGCCTTCTACAACTAAGGCATGTAGGTTGACCGTGGCAGGATCAACCAACTTGTACAAACCTCCGTGCCCAACACCCAAGGCAACAACCTTATTTTGTTTTATATCAAACACAATACATTGTTTTCCAGAGAAATTGACAGCAATATTAGGATTTTCCGTTAATTGACTTATAGACAACAATTTTTTGTTCATGTTAGGTACATATCTAACATTTTTAACCATGAGTTTGGTTTTATCATTCAACTGAATACGAACATCCCCAATCCCTTCTACAACATGTGATCTCCCATCCCCTAAAGTAACTGAATCAGAAGAACATAAATGAGTATGAAAGTTGACATACCAATCTTTTTGACACATGAAGTGCTGAGATGCTCCGGAATCAAAGAACCAACACCAAGTAGGGCTGCCATCCGAGCAAGATGCCATGAGGGCATATTCATCTTCTGACTCGTGTTCAACTGTTGCCACATGTGCTTGCCCTTTTTGCTTCTTCAGGGCATTTTGTCGCTTGCGACAATCCTTCACATGACCAAACTTGTGACAATAGTAACACTTCACTTGAAATTTAGGAGAGGAAGTAGATGTATTGTCAGCCTGTCGTTTCCACTTCCCTTTGGATTGAGTGGCAAAAGCGCTCTCAAATTGTCCAGAATTGGACTCATGATTTTGTGTCTGTCTCTGCTCCTTTTGCAATAGGTAGGAGCTCACCTTGTCAAACGTGAGAGTCTGACTTTCAGCCATTAGATGGAGGGCCTCCACAAATGACTCATATGAAGAAGGTAGGCTGTTTAGAACTAGAGCCACCATATCATCATCGTCCACCTTTTTGTTGATGGAAGATAATTGGTATCAGAGGTCTTTCATCCGAAGTAGGTGTTCAAAGAGTGACCCACCTTCTTGTAATTTCATGGGAAAAAACATTTTCTTTGGGGATAATACCCGACTTTGAAATTCCGGACCATAGGTATCAAATCATCTTATACAGATAATTTTAAAAGTAATAGAGCCTCCTTATGACGTTTGTTATAGTCTACCAAGTTTGTAGCAGGTCTAACTTCACTACCCATGATTATCTTATCAGAATTTTGTGGCTCCATACATCAAAATCTGCGCCTCTCAACTTTTTACGTGTGTGGCAAAATGAGGTTAGAAATATTCATCATTTATTATTCCAAAACAGCAGAAATAAATAATGTTTTGCCCTCTCAAACAATCGAATGAGTTTCTAAATATGTTACAAATGTAACGAACAACATATGAAGAAGGGATGTTGTATTCAACATGTGAAGAAGGGATGTTGTGTATTCAGAGTATCATGAAACAACTCTATGCCCTAGTCGCGACTGGTAAAAAAATTACATAGTAAAAGCCCTAGGAACTGGAATTCGCGACTGTGAAAAACGCTATGAAACAAGCATACTGGAAATCGCGACTGTGAAAAACATCATGAAAATGTCCTCATCACTCACCTTGGCCCTCGCGACTCATGAACAGGCAGCAATTAATGGTAAAATGCCCTTCGCGAGTTTAGGAATAGGCATTAAAATGCCCTAACAAGTGTCCTTCGAACTTCGAACAGTACGTTCCAGCAAACAGTGCCCTTGCGACTTGGAAAAGGCAGAAAAATTCCTTGACTGTCACCAAATGGTGAAAATAGAGCTTCACGAATTATAGAGCAGGCATTAAATGCCCAAACGCGACTGTATCTGCGACTGTATTTTCCTTCAAATCTTCAAGTTCGTGCCCTGCTAGGGCTTCCCTAAACTTCCAGTTCATGCTTCCTCGAATTGTGACCTTGCACATTCTGATACCAATGTTATCAGATGAATAAAGAAGAAAAACAAGTTGTGAGTTGAAGGCACTGTCCAGAATGGACGTAGCAGAGATTATTTATTCATGAGGGTGGTTACAACATTCAGTTTTCAGTTTACATTCAGTTAGAGGCAGTTCCAACTGCATAACCGAGAGCTATCAATATAAATATTCAACATTGATATCTGGATAAGTGCTGAAAAGGAATAGAAACAATCCCTTTTTAACAGCGGGGTTGCAAACAAAATGCTATTTAAAATCTGGAAAATGCATTAATAAAGATTTAAGTGCACTGACTATTTGAAGGTAATAAACAATACTCATTTCGCTAAAGAAAAACTATGTTTGCAATAGAGATTATAGGCAAATTATACTTGTGGTTGAATATACACGCGCTGCAATTAATTTCCACTACTACAAGTATTTAAGATTCCTCATTTCAACTAACCATCGACTCTACTTTTTTTTTCACAGATAGGGCAAAATTTTGTATTAAACTGAAAAGAGGATTACAACGAAAGGAGTATCATAGAGAGATGCTCAAGAACCAAAATATTTACAAAGAGAGACCGTGCCAACAGAATGAGGCAAAACATATATGTGGACAAAAACTATGAACAGTACACAGCTAGAGCATGAAGAAGAAAAACCAAGCATAATTTAAGATCCCGAGCCGTAGTAAGGGATAAGACAAGAATAGAGCAGCCCCATATTGGAATAATTGTAGAAATGTTACATCATATTTAGCTGTTCTAATTCTGAGTTTACATGATAGAGACGTCATTAAGAAATCATTGAATATTATTCAATTTCATTTCATTTAACAAAGGGATAGGGACAAGAAACCTATCCACCTTTAATTAGCTGACGGAATAAGCTCTATCTTTCTCTCTCCATACCTAAACCTCAAAGATCTTTGCTGCATTCCCTCTGGCTACCTTCACAGCAGGTGCATAGATCCATGGGTTTGAAGAGGATCCATCTGTACCAAAGACAAAAACATTGAAGGTTGGAAGTCAATCGTCTGGAAAACTGTATATGTTGTGAAACTGTAATTTTTTTATTGCTCACTGCATAATGTATGTAGCGATGATTTTTCATATTGCTATGGAAAACGTACAATATATATGCTCACCTAATCTATGGGTTGGAATGAAAATATATCAACCTAACTATCCAAGTCTCATACTAGTAGTCAAGGTAAACTTAAGTACGTGCTGGACGCAGCCAGCTCAAAATTAAACAAATTTATGATACTGGACATAGAAAGTCAAATGATCTTAAAACTAAACATCTATGCAAAATTTCATCAACTAATCAGAGATTTTAAAATTAATTAAACATGTTTATGTTGCTGGACACAGGTGTATCTAGAGATGTTGGGACGTGTCAATGTACATAATGCAAATTGGTTGAGAAATATTTTAAAATTAGACAGACTGCTTGATTTGAAGAGACAAATGTCATTTGGAGAATCGTTTCATTCAATTGAAATTGAGTTTCTAGTGCATGGGATGCTGCTAGCAGTTACATGAAAGCTATCTTTACCATGCTATTTGAATTTTGTGGAGTGGACTTTATATAAATAGGACCCCACAAAAAGAGGACCGAAGGTCTGTGTTGAGAATTTTGAATTTAAATTTGATGTTTGTATCATGTTGAGATGTGCCTATGTTTGCATTAAATTATATTTGCAATCTTTTATTGACTAATTTTAATTGACAATTCTGAACCTTGTTTTACCATGAAAAGGAAAATAATGCCTAGTTTTTGCTTGACTGGTTTTACTTACCGAGCTTGTGGTTGGACAGGTTTGGTTAACAAACCAATATGAATGCAATGGTCACATCAGGCTGATAATCCCATTGGGAATGTCAATTGATTTAATTTTGATATGCCTCCATGCCTCTGCTGGTAATCTCAACTGATTCCTTTACATAGGCCGGCACATTACCGTAAGAGTTTAGCATGAATGTATGATTCTTCACTGTGACGGCTCTCCGCTTATTCCTTATATTACTGAACATATTCTGGGAAATTTGAGATCAGTTTTCATTCGTTGTAACAGGAAATGTTTTTGTATATAGATATACGGTTGAATATTAAAGTAGGTATCTCTATCAGACATGGACCTCATAGATTCAAATTAAGACTTTCAAGCCATGGATAAGAGAAGTTCCAACTTGCTGAACTTTTAGTGACAATATTTACGCAGCTCGATTTCTGGCCCTCCCGGTTTTGGCTGGACAATGCAGGAAGCGATGATAATTTTGTGGAAATACCACTCTGAAAAATCATTAGAGTAGAACTACCCAATTCCAAGGAATGATAATGGTTGAGGGTTAAGATTATGTTGTTCTGTTGGGTTGAACTCGTGTGTTACTCATGAAGTAACTCTGAACTTGATTTCAGAATACACAAAATAGTTTACATTGTATTATCTGTCTTCTTGTGCTATGCAGAAATAGTAATCTGCATATATGATTTGATGTCTGTCATTGAGTTCCATAATATTCTACATTATTTTGAATATCTATGAATCTACAAAGAAGGGATCTTATGTCTTGCTGATAATCTGTGTTGCAACCTATGGTAACTTAATTTGAGTTGTCCTTGATCTATTATTGCAAATGGATATTGATTTTAAAGAATTGGATCTTTATATTAATAGCAACTCATCCTATGAAATGCCTTCTTGTAGCCTAGGTAAACCACAAGTTGTTGCCTCTGTTGTGTTCTAAACAGAATCAGTAAAAATTTAATGCACATTAATTTCCTCATCAGTAGTTGTAAAACTGTCGACAAAAGTTAAAGAATGGCATTGAATGGTGTGTATTTCTTAAGACTAGACTGGGGAAACAATTCGTTAGCATATATCAAGAAATCATATGAATGCATGTTTTATAATGTTTTAACATGAAGATATTGACACCAAAAGCCCAATCATTTAAATCCTTTGCAAATGGAAAATGAGAAATATTCTAGCAACCAACCTTGTCATGCAAGATCTGTTGGACTAGATGATACTGCGTCCTGCATTAAGTTATTGGTACAATGGGTTACTTGAATATCCCTTAGGAGTGTATGATATCAGTTATACTCAATTCCACCATCTAAGGCAACTAGTGTGTATGCAACCTATCTTGATTCTTGGTTGAAGTTTGCAGGAAATCATGGACAAGAAAACTAAATTCTTGGGATGGGCCAGTTTTTCACCGTCCATATAAAATTAGATGTTTTTCATATTTTCCATATATTCTTCAGAGCAAGTGATAACTCCCTTAGTACCTATCTCATGCAGAATTATCTCACATGATTCCGTGCAAAATATGTTAGAGGATTGAGGCTGTAGGCATTGTTCATACCTTTAGTTTTGTTTAATTGCTTTGTTATACATTTCCCCTTAGTGACAATTTGTAATCTTCGTACCAATAATATATAAAATAATTTATCTTGGCATTAATCATTGTACTTGGCAAGTATAAATAACAAAATGAAGAGTTCGGGCTTTTCAAGATTCTATATGGGTTCTCTTGTCCCTTCCGGTGCCCTCCCAAAAAAATCATTTAATAGTTTTAAAAGTTTGCTATATATATGTGTATGTGAATTTCTTGATGAGTGTTATTGTAATGAAGCTCAAGAGATCCTCTAATATGGTTAATTTAAATCTAACTTCCTCATTGTCGTATCTAATAATAATTTTCTGAGCCTCATGTCCTTCAAGCAATCTATAAATATAAGGGAAACCAAATACAAACACACAACCATTTCAAAGTTGTTCTTTTTAGTGTTTTTGAACACATTAGATTTGTATATTCTATATAATATTATTGAAACAATTATTTCCCAATGGTATAAAAACAATTCTGATATTGAGGTAAAATTGGAACATTATAAACAATAGGGCTCTTAACAAGATAACCATCAATAATAGCTACCCTCTACCTTAGATTCATGACAATAGATCAAATATAGCATGTCAAATATCCCAAAAAGCTGGATTTGAAAGTAAGTTATCAAGTTCAAATGGAAGAAGATTTTGTGGAACTTGTTTGTACTTCCATTTGGGTTACATGATACATCATCTACTTTTATGAGTTTGATAAATGAGTGCTCCAACCAGTCATTGATTCTTATGTGATAATAGAGTCATTGATTCTTATGCGATAATACACTTGGATGTCATTCTTATTTGTAGTATACTCGGATGTTATTCTTATTTGTAGCAACACACGTAAGGAACATATGTAAAAGTACTAAAAGTTTTGAAAAAGAATGCACTATTGTTGAACTTGAAAAGGTGTGCATTTCATATGAAATCTTTGGTTTCACTTGGGTATGTGGTTTGCGTAGAGTTGAAGATAATTCCATTCAAGATAAAAGTAATTATAAGATGGACAAAACCTTCCAATTTGACCTAAGTGAGAATCTTCTCTAGGGTTTTCGTACATCTTAAGAACTTTCTAGCCTCTCTCCAAGATTGCAACTCTTTACATGTCTTTTTCTTGCAAAAATTTTTGTTTGATGAGTTGAAAAACAAAATTAGCATCAAACAAAATTAGTGATGCTTCGATTTTGGATTCACCCAACTTGCAACAATCCTTTTATATTGATACAAATGGATTGAGGTATGCAATGGGAGAGGTTTCCCGAGTGGGGAGGAAGATTGATATGCTTACCTAGAAATATGTTGCAATTTTGGAGCAATGTGCCTCAAGTTAGTCATCAATGGGATGTGCTTGTCGAACACAAAGATACCAAAGCTTGTAGACAAGTAGACAAATACAAATTGACAAAGTGTTTACCATTTGTGTAGGTGATAGATCCTTCGAGGTATGTGATGGGTTAGTTTCTTATGTAAGGAGGAAGATCGATATGCTTACTTAGAAATGACTTGTAGTTTTGGAGCAATGTGCCTCATATTAGTCATCAAGGAGATGTGCTTGTTGAACCCAACCTTGTAGACAAACTTACCAAACAAATAAAAATTGGTGAATTCTATACCATGTGTGAGGGTCGTATAATAGTGTGTAAAGTCTATGTTGGCTAAGGAGAGAGAAACCTAGTCAACAAAGTTATGGCCTTGAGTGCAAGCCTTGAGTGCAAGCATTGCGAGGAGCTCATTGATTGGAAGTTGGTTATGGCACTCTGTGACCTTATTGTCTTTGCCCTTCTTATATTTGAACACCAAATGAAACCATTCTAAGTTGTCCACTTCATATGGCACACATTCTATAGTTTGCTTTGTTTGTGCATGAACTAAAGCAACTTATGATCTAATTGAATGCCCTAATATGGAATGTTACCATTACTTCGTGGTTTGGATGATGACATATAGTTCTTTCTTGTAGGTGGAATATTGTTGCACAATGTTGTTGAAGGTCTTGGAATGATATGCAACTTGGTGTCCATGCTAATTAATTATTGCTTCAAACACACTCAAATGTGTTAATCTTGATCTCAAGTTTCTTAGTGATGTTTGATATGGCTAAGACTAGTGTGAAATAATTATTATTTGACTTCCTCAAAGTTACGTTATTGCACAATGTTCCACTAGAGAATAGCATTAACAAAGCACAATTTGATTTAGTGACTATGTGAGAAAATCCAGTACAAACTTGTAGTAGAATTTACAAGTGCAAGAAAGCTCTAGCGCTTTATGTGATTTTTGTGGATATGGCTAATAACGACATAGTCATTTGAGATAGCCAAAATATTAGGTTTGCATGTTGTTGAATGTACACTTTCTTATGTTGGCTTTTGTGTTGCCATAATGTGTTGAGAACACCTACGACATGCTCAATGTACTCCTTCCAAGTCTTGTTGATGAGAATGTCATCCAAGTAGGAAAGGGAAAAGGAGGTAGTGAATGGACTAAGTATGTCATTCACTAGGTGCATGAATGTTTTTGATGCATTGCTCATGCCAAAAGGCATAACCAACCACCGATACAACCCCTACTTGGTTTTGAACAAATTCTTTAATACATCATCAAGATTGACAAGAACACGATGATAATTCAACTTTAGGTCGATCATGGTGAAGTGTTGTGTAATGCGAGAGATAGTCTAGAAAGTCATTTATACACGACAATTGATATAAACTATCCATTGTAATATTGGTGTGTGCATCATGGTCAAGGAACATGTGCCATGAACCATTTTGTTTGGTGTGGGGCTTATTATGTTGTTACAAGGAGAAAAGATTGATCGAGATCTTTTCGAGTCAACGGTCTCTTGAATCTATCATAGGATCTTATAATTATTTCATATCAATTTGTAGTAGAGGTGGTTTTGTTGATCCGGAAAACTCCGAATGATAGAGGACTTATGACCTCGAGATGCGCCTATATGGATTCTGGATACGAGTGCGAGAGAAAATAAATCTGTAAAGAAAGAAAATAGATTTACAAGATGAAGCAAATAAGATTAGATGATGATATACGGGGGGACTGCATGACAAAGCAAATCCGAGAAGCGTTAATTTCCTCGGTGTTTATCAATCCCCGTGTTCATAATAAAATAATGAATATCAAATGATAAGATGACATGCCAAAAACTATATAAAAAAATCTGCAATATGTTGAAGAAAAATATAAATATGATACCAAATTAGTATCCTGACAGAACAACCGATTGATCGTTAGGTTGGTGATATGAAACTGGTAGAGCTCCACTTCCAAATACTCCACAATATGATGCAAAATTTCACAGATAAATGAATTTAAGCTTCAGAATTTCTAGAATTTTCTCCTCAATTTCTCTGTTTCTCCTCTGAGGGGGAAAAGACTCATATTTATAATTTGAATTTGGATTAAGATAGAGGATTAACGAATAACCATAATTTGCAAAAGTAATTTTGATTAAGAGAACATAATGAAGAGTGGATTTGATGGTGGGGTTCATGATGTGAGAAAAGGAAAAGATGTGATGTGGAGTGGGGACACGGTTAGGTGCAATAGTGAAGTCATGTGCTCACTTTACACTATTGATTTTTAGATTTATTGTCAGAGAGGATATTTTTGAATTATTGATTTATGGGTGGGGTTCATATTTTAATAATTTGAAGATTGAATTTTGAATTTTTAGGTGGGAACTTGATTTTGACTTAAGTGGGGAACATGTGGGACTGGGTAGGTGAAATAAAGATTTCATTTTTAAAAGAAGGTGTCGGATGGGTGCATTTTGAATTAAATAATTTATGAGAGATGGGGATGATTCAAAAAAATTGAATTATCAAATGGGTCACATGGAGCCCATTGATAATTAATCAAATAATATGAACAAATAGATAGGATTTTATTTAATTTAAGATAAAGAGAAGCGGAGATGGAAATTGTGTGAATATAAGATGTCGGAGGGGCGCTATACCAAAAATAGGTGTCTACATTTGCCCCTTTTTGTTGAGTGGTTTGCGATAGCAAGCCACGAGACAAAAAAAAAAAGGGTTAGATGAAAGATGTGTCCAAGGATGGATGAAGACATGACCAAAGGCAAGATGCCCCAGGCAAAAAAAAGGATCACAAATAAAAAAAAGTATGGTGGTGACTCCAATATCACATCGGTAGAGGACAATTGCGGTCTCAATGGAGACAGACGACAACGTTCTACAGACCAGTGAGTGGGTGAAGACCACTGCAGTATGGACGTAAACCGTGATGACCAACGGGTCATGGGAAAACATTGAAATATGTGCAACTAAATGTGAAAGATGTGCGTAATCCTTTGTCTGCGAGGAATTGTGTGAAAAATCACGCGTCCACAAGAGGGACATGGATGAAAACAATGATGCCCCACAGGATACAAAGTGAGTTATATACGCTGACAAGTACAAGGATGAAAAAGGTGCACCATGATAGGGCACGAAGATGACATAATGGGAGATGGATGTGTAAATAAAATGCCCCAGGGGAAAAATCATAAATGTACACATGATGAGAAGATAGGATAGAAAGCTGAGATAAAATGACCTAAAGGTGTGATAAATATGATGATAATCATGGTTCATGAGAAACATGCATAAGTGTGAGTAAATTATAATGTAAAAGCGGTCCTACTTGTCGGATAAGTAGGACAGGAAGTCAAGATATTTTTGTGACAAAACAAAAAAAAGTAGAGAAAATATGCATGGAAGAGTACAAGATTAGATAGGTGTTGGCCATTATGGTATCCTCCAAGACAAAAATGTCCCAGGAAGATGGGATGAAAGATGTGGATGATAGATGATAGAGATAAGAGAAAGTGGACATGGTTGAAGTAGAAAGGACATGGTGGAGGAGAGAGGTCAAGTAGAGAAGGACGATAAGAGAGGTGAGAAGATAGATGAAAGCACAAAAGAGAGAATAATATTTAGTAAGAGGGTAATGGAAAAAGATAAGGGGGAAATAAATAGGTAAGGTACGAGGGACCTGGAGAAAAATAAAATAGAGATAGTGAGCAGGAGGAGAAGAGAGGGAGGAAGTTTAAACAAGAAGAAGACGAGATGAGGAGGAAAAAGAGATTAGAAGGGAAGTTGAGTGTATAGAGATATATCATAGTAAAGAAGCAATAGAGATAATCAAGAGGAGAAATGGTGGCAGAAAGAAATGATGAAGGACAAAGAAGAAGACAAGAAAATGATAGAAGAAAGGATGAAAGGGAGATGGAGATCAAAACAGAGGGAGAGAAAGAACGGATCATGAAAGAGATGACAGAACTGAGAAAGAAAAGTTATGAAGAATATGAGAGAAGGACGATAGGAGAGATGAATATATATAGCAAGATGGAAAGATGAAGGAGATGAAGAAGATGAAGAAGTTAAAGAAGATGGGGGAGGAGGTAGAATGGAAAAGAGAAAGAAAGGCACCATACGGAGCTAAGAAGATAGGGGTGGTAGAGAAAGAAGCTCAGTAATGGGGAAATGAAAATAAGAGGGAAAGAAGGGATGATAGAGCCAAAACAGGAAAGAAATTGAATATGAAACCGAACGTATGGAAATGCATGTGGATGGTGAGATGGTTAAGAAGATGGGACAATGTTGGTGAATCAGGTTATCAATGGAGGAATAAGACAAAAGTGTGAGGAGAAGAGGAGATGAAGATGATACAAATGATATGAAAGCAAACCAGAGGTAGAAAGGAGGAGAGGACAACAAAGAAAATGATGCAAAGGTAGTATGTGATGAAGACAATAGAGATATTGAAAAAGGCGAAGGGAAGATGAAAAGGCAATACCAGTGGAAGGATGTTAGGAGAAATCCCCGATAATGATTAGAGGGCACAAAAAGAAAAAGGGAGGAAGAGAAAATGGAGGAGGTAAAAAAGAGTGAATCGGTATTAGTAGAATGGGAAGAAATGAGTTTTAGGAGAAGTCCACTGATAATTCTTAGCGCGAGAATGGAAGATGACATAATGTTAGATGAACCATGATAATGACGATCTGCATAGTAAGAGAGGGTATGAAGTAGTCAAGATGGATTTTAAAATGAGGGATGATGGAGATGACATTTGAGGGAGTTTGAGATATTTTGTATGAGGAAAAAGAGAAGAGAAGAGGATGTGTTTGTGGGGAATGAAGAAAAAATACGGATGATGGGAAGATGAAGGAAAGAGGAAAGGCAAGGAGACAGATCATTCTTAAGAGAGACTCTTAAGTAAGATCGCCATGCCGTAGGAATGATTAAGTAGGATCGCCAAGCCGAAGAAGAAGAATGAGGAAAATACTGAGCAATGTATATCAAGACGGAACATGAAGTGAAAGGAGGTAATAACAAGGAAACAAAGGAGTGTGAAATGAGTGGATGGAGGAATATATAGTGTAGGATAAAGAGTGTAAGGGGAATTCTTAATTAGGATGCCTATGTTGTATGAGTGATGATGTCAGAGTGTTAAGAAGAAGTTTTACGAGTAAATATGTTGAAGGGAATGAAAATAATGAAGGAGTTTCTACAGTGGCAGGATCTTAAGAAAGAGATGCAATGTGATCAAGAAACTGCATGGAATGGATGATTAAGTAGGATCGTCAAGCTGAAAGAAGAATGAAAGGAAAATGGAACGATAAAATAGATGGTAGTAAAAGGATATTAAGAGAAAAGCACAAAAATAATGGCCCGGGTGGATGATGCGTGAAGTATCGAACAAACAACGGAGAAGGACGAAGTGGGTGAGAAGAGCAGTGGAGAATGAGATGAGGTGAATTTTAGGAGAAAATTGGGTTGATAAAGGGACTAGGAGGAAGGAATGGTCAATAGACACAATCATGAATGAGACCTTGTCCTGAATGACAGGTCTACTTCAAGTAGGGTTTCTGTGCTGTGCGGGGAATTACGTAGATGTGCCAAGCTGGGGGTGAAAAGTTTGAGATGGTGAAGAAGAGGATAATGAACAATGGTGGGGGATGAGAATCCAGATAATGAATGCTACCTGAGAGTTATCCTCAAGTAGAATTCACAAACTGCAATGGAGGTCAAGTAGAATTCCCAAACTGAATAATGCATTTTGAAGATAATAATTGATTTCATGGATTTATGGATGATGTTGATAGGGGACATTTGTAAGAGTAAACATATCGATACTAATTTTATGACATGAAATTTTATTTCTAAGGAGATAATTGTGATAAAAGATGACTTTGATGAAATGAATGTCGCATAACCATAGCAAGGGTCAAGTAAGAAAGTTATGCTTTTAACCGATAAGAAGTAAACAAGAAAGATACCACTCAAAACATTGCACTTACAGCCGATAGTAGGTATTAGTATATAACTAATGAGATTTGGCTATATCACAAGACCAAGAAGAAGATATGGATGAAATATTCTCATAATCCTAATGTCGACATGACAAAGGAATTGGAGATGTATCTTGTACATGGGAAGAAGGTTCTCCAAAGATGGTATTTCTTAAGTCTATGCCCTAACTCTGGGAATGGGAAGAATAGAATAAAAGAAAGTTGATCAATATGGGAAGCTTTCTGGGAATGCTTAATAAAAGGAAGGTTGATCAATGTGGAAAACCTTCCAAATGCCATAATAAAAGAGTAGCCATCCTTCTAGGGTATGGTCTACTTTATACATAATATGGATGGCAAGAATAATATATATGATAGCCGTCCTTGAGGGATCGGTCTATTTCTCTTGATTTTGCTTTTGATTTTGATTTGCATTTTTTTTTGTTGTTGTTTTTTTTGTATGCATAGTTGTCCTTCGAGGGATCAGTCTATTTTAATAACCTTGATCTTTCCTTTTATATACATGAATTTGAGCTTCACATGGGGAGAGCTGGGGATAGCTAGGTAGACCACCTAGGAGGGGAGAATGAATGTACAAGAGACACCCCTAGACCCTCTATATGAGTACAATAGGAAAACGAGATGGTGATGGATGTAATGATCATGGGGTTCTCACCAAATGGGAGAACTTATCCATATTGAATATGCTATGAGTAGAGCCGTGGTACTCATATTCAAGGTCATGACTATTAGTGACGGTAGACCACATGATTCAAAATCATTACGATGATAGATGGAAGGGGATATTGATGGAGGAATGGTCTAAAGATAAGACTATACTCATAAGTGTGTGTACTAACAATAGAATGGCCATAAGTGCAATGCATTAAGAGGTTCAACCTCTGGTTTACCATCAGGAGAGGCTAAACGATAAGCCCAGACCCATACTTATGTGTGATAATATATGGTCCGATCTAGTTAGGAGAAAATTTTCCCGTTGACTTCTTTCTAAGGTAGTGACATTTTGATTTTCTTTTAGAACCAAGTCACCTATTTTAAAATCACGCTTATTGATGTGTTTATTATAAGCACGTTGGATATGATCTTGATAGACATGATGGTGTTCAAGAGCGAGAAGATGACGTTCATCTAATAACTCAAGTTGCATTAGTCGTTCCTGATGATAATCTTCATCAGAAATGAAGTTGCGAAGAGACACACATAAAGATGGAATTTGGACTTCAAGGGAAGAATGGCCTCAGAGCCATATACCAGAGAAAATGGAGTAGCTCCTGTGGAAGTGCGAATGCTAGTGCGATAGGCCCAAAGCAAAGGGAAGTTGGAGATGCCAATTTTTGCCTGCTTGATCAATAGTTTTAGCCAAGATATTTTGAAGAGTTTTATTAGTAGCCTCAGCTTGACCGTTAGCTTGAGGATAATACGGGGAAGAAAAGCTAAGTTGGATTTTGAATGCATCGCCAATATTTTTAAGGTCTTTGTTTTAAAATGATTTTCCATTGTCCATAATAAGTTTATGAGGAATGCCAAAGCGGCAAATGATATGTTGATATATAAAATTAATGATTGGGCCAAATTTAGTAGAGGTGAGTGGGATTTCCTCCACCCATTTAGTGAAATACTCAGTAGCAGTGATGATAGAATGATGTTGTTGTGATGAACGAGGATTTATTAGACCTATGAGATCAAGGCCCCACTGTGAAAAGGGCCATAAATCTTGGGCAGGCTGTAAAGCCTGGCTAGGAATATGGATAAGGTTAGAGTGTTGTTGACATCTTAGACATTTCTTGACATATTCACAACAATCATGATTTAGAGAAGGCCAATAATAGCCAAGACGAAGAACACGTTTGGCAATAGATAATCCACTGAAATGTCCACCACAAATACCGTCGTGAACTTCTTGGATAGTTGTAGAGGCTTCGTGGGATTGAAGGCATCGGAGAAGGATACCATCGAACCCACGCTTGTAAAGAATGCTACCAAGGATTACATAACGAGTAGCACGTTGGATAAAATATCTCTTAGCATTTTTAGAAAGATCAAGGGGAGTAATGGATTTGGATAAATAATCAAAAATTTGTGAATACCAGAGGTCTGATGAATTAGATTCGACCAGATGAATATGAGATATGTCATAGAATGGTTGTTTACGATGATGTATAATAACCGAAAGTTGGGATTCTTGTGTTGTCCATGGGATAAGGGCCACAAGGGAGGCCATTGTATCAGAAAAATGATTGGTCGACATGGGACATATTGAATAGTGTAAGAATCGAAGGATTTAAGAAGATGATGAGAAATATCATGATATTGTTGTAAAATATCATTTTTACACTGATATTCACCAGTGACCTATTTTATTATTAGTTCAGAATCACCAAAAATGTCAAGGATATGAACGCCTAGAAATATAGCAGTTTCTAGTCCTAGTATAAGGGCTTCGTATTCTGCCATATTGTTTGTACATTCAAAATCTAATTTGAAAGATAAGGGGATTGGGGAATCCCCAGGGGGAATGAGAACAACTCTGCTCCTCCGCCTTGCTTGGCATTTAGAACCATCGAAGAAAAGAATCATTTTAAGGAGATCATGACAAAATTGATTGATTGATTCATCTGGGAAATGATTAGAAGGAGTGTGTATTGAAAGAGGGGCCTCGGCTAATTGATCCACAATAGCTTGACCCTTGATTGCCTTTTGAGGAATGAATTCCAAGTCGAGCTCGGCCATGAGAAGGAGCCATCGGGTGATGCGATCATTGTGATATGGCTTAGAATGCATCACTTTGAGGGGTTGAAAGTTAGTAACAATATAGGTTTTATGATTAAGAAGATAGTGTCGAAGTTTTGATGCAACGAAGAAAATAGCGCAACACAATTTTTCCACTTCAGAGTATCGTGTTTCACAATCATGGAGAGTACGAATGATATAATAAATGGCCTATTCACATCCCTGATTATCATGGTGTGCTAACATAGCTCCTAAGGCATGATCAGTTATAGAAACATATAAATAGAAGGGCTCTCCTTCGCGTGGAGGTGTGAGTACTGGTGGAGATAAAAATATCGCTTAAGATCTTCAAAAGCCTTTTGGTAGTTTTGATCCCAATTAAAGGTTATGTCTTTTCAAAGAAGGTGATGAAAGGGATGACAACGATCAGAAAGTTGTGATATGAAGTGACGAACAAATTGAAGTTGACCTTGAAGACTGTGAAGTTGTTTGAGATTGGAAGGAGGAGGCATTTCGAGAATTGCTTTGATTTTTCGGGGTCAACTTCAATGCCTCTGATAGAGACAATGAAGCCCAGGAGTTTTCAGTAAGAACTCCAAAAACACACTTCGCGGATTGAGATGAAGGGAGAAATGAATGAGATGCTCAAAAAGTATCTCAAGAACTGAAAGATGGTCACATCTATGTTTAGATTTTGCTAAGAGGTCATCAACATAGTCCTCTACGGTTTGATGTAAGAGGTCATGAAAGATATATGTCATGGCTCGTTGATATGTAGCCCCAACATTTTTAAACCAAAGGGCATGACATGATAACAAAAGGTACCCCATGGGGTGATAAAAGATGTCTTGTGCTGATCTTCAGGTGCAATCAGAATCTGATTATAACTAGAAAAACCATCCATTAAAGAGAGCATCTCATGCCCTGTTGTAAGATCTACAAGTTGGTCGATACTTGGAAGAGGGAAATCATCTTTAGGACATACGAGGTTAAGATCTCAAAAATCAGTACATATACGAAGCTTTCTAGATGCTTTTGCGATGGGTACAATGTTAGAAACCCATTGGGGATAATCAATGGGGATAATGAAGTTGGCGGATAGGAGACGTTGCAATTCTTCTTTCACAAGAAGAGCAACTCGAGGATGCATTCGACGAAGCTTCTGTCTGACTAGTTTGGCATTGGGGATAACAATGATGTTGTGAATAACGATGGAGGGATCGAGACCTGGCATGTCTAAATATGACCATGCAAATGCTTGGCTATGCTTGGTCAAAAATGAAGTGAAGGCTTTGAGCTCTTGAGGTGTCAAAGATTGACCTATTTTGAGGATGTGGTGCTCCTGAGGTGCTCCAATAGTAATGTCGATAGTGGATTCATTCAAGAGATTGGATTTTTCTGGCGGATGGATTTTCTGATCTTGAGAACCTTCGGCTCCCATGTAAGAGAGAATGGAAGTGTCATCATCGCATTGAAGAATGTCAATGATAGGGGAATCTTCCTCTACCATTTCTGGATATTTAAGGGGAAAAGACTGGGTTTCATTTTTGGCTTGATAAGTCACCGGTCCGAGAAAGATGGTTGAAATAAAAAAAATGTTAGGAGGAATAGGAACCGTATCACCTTGATCTGGATCTGTGAGATAATTGGATGGAGAAAAATCATTATCTGAGCTGGAAGGATAGTTGGAAGGAGAAGAAATATGTTCTGAATCTGTAGGATAGTTGGAAGGAGAAGAAATATGTTCTGAATCGGTAGTATATTCGGATGGAGAAGAAATGGATGAATCGATATGAATGGGAGAAGACGCATATGTTCCAGGAGGGTGTATGGTGGGATCGTCATATCCCAAACCAAATTTTTGACATGATTCTGGGCTCGAGAAAAGATATTACCATGAGGGCCTTGTTCATAGCGTCCTAAACCAAACCCCTTCCATGCACAATGATAGAGGTATGTGTGAGTGAAAGATGGTTTACTAAGAAATTGAAATCACTTGTATATCGTTTGGCATGAAAATGATTTTTAGTGTGAGAAGAAGGTTGATCAAGGCCACCATATACTAAATTGGTTTTGAGGGAAGAAGGGCCAAACGAGACAATTTCCCCAACATTCGATTGATACATAGGGGCTTTATCAGGGTGGCCGAGGTGATTGGGGGAAAGAAGAGTATTGAGAGTGAGGAGTTGATATTCCCCTAAAGCAAGATTTTACGTTATAGGATCAGAAGAATTTGTCTGAGGCAGGGTAGATGGAGGTACAAAAGAACTGGTGGATGCATCAGGAGAAAAATTGGTTTTAGGAACAAGGACATCTTTAGGTCTATAGATCATGCGACATGTCTTGGAAGGGGGGATCTCAGCTGGAAGAGCATAAGTATTCCCTTCATGTTCATATTTGATACAACGATGAAGAGTAGACAGAACGCAATGCATAGCATGGATCCAAGGACGTCCTAGTAAAAGATTATATTGGAATTCTCCTTCAATGATGTAGAAAAGTTCATGGAGGAGTTTATGGCCGACACGGATAGGAAGAACAACCATTCCTAATGGGGGAGTGACAACATCGTTAAAGCCACGAAGAATGGTAGGAGATTTGGCAACAATGGTATTGGGAAATTTAAGCTGATTGAAAGGTATGAGAAGAAATGATATTAATACTGGCACCATTTTCAATCATGGTTCGATGGATAGGTGTCATCGATATAGATGGTGATGAATAATGGTAGATCATGTTCTTCTTGTGGTATCCTAGGAATTTCTGAACTTTCAAATGATACGGTAGTAGATGTTGCGAAGGCATGAGCTAAAGCCGTGAAAGGCTGGGGCTCATCGGAGGATACTGGGATCTATTGCAAGACCTCTATAAGAGCTTGTTTATGATGTGGAGAGCTTTGAATGAGCTCATAGAGTGACATTTTTGAGGGGCCTGGTGGAGTTTTTTAATAATGGTATGTTCAATGGAGGAAGGATTTCGGGGTGGCAGAACAAATACCTTGGCTCTAGAAGAAGATGAAGGCATTGTTGCGGGATGATTGGTAGGAGCAGTGATGAAACCTTTGGATGTGACGGAGGTGCGGAGGCAGCGAGCTCCTTAGGAGGAGGGATAGTGACATAAGTCTTAGGGGTGGATGGTGAGGGAGTCAGAGTTATATGGCTTTGAACGGGTGGTTATCCGAACAATGTTGATTACAAGAGGACGATCGAGGATCATCTTCTTTTGGTAATATGTTGGTGGCATTGGTGGTTATATCTCTATTTGGTAGTGGAGTATTGATAGGATTTCTTAATGAAAAGGGTGGTCGAGATGGTTGAACAGACGCATGTTGGGATGTGGAAGTTGATGGAGGAGATGATAGAATTGGTTTTTATCGTTAATATTTTTATTGACAAAATGATGCATGATGGATTGGAGAGCTTTGCAATGTTCAGTGTCATGTCCAGGGGCACGGTGAAATGTGCAAACAAGATTGGAATTAAACCAGGAAGGTCTTGGTGTGTTTGGATCGAAAAATTTAATTGGCGGTAAAGTGATGGCTGAGGCTTGGAGTAGTTGGTGAAACATAGTGGTATAATAACCTGGTGTTATTGACGGAGAACTTTGGGAGGATGCATGGGAAGGTGGTGATGTAATAATGGCTTTGGATGTTGTTTTGGATTTGGAAAAGGTAGATGAATGTGCTTGATGTGGGATAGTAGTGGAAGACACAGACGCCTTTGAATTTGTTTTAAGATATCGATTGGAAAAGGGTGGTTGCATTGTTCTAGTGGTAGTATATGTTGTTGGTGAAGGGAAGGTTCCTAAAATGGAAGAGGAGGATGAGGGGTGTGGTCCTAAAATAGAAGGAGATGATGTGGTTTCTGAGGAACTTCTATCGGGAATAGTGAGGTCTACTTTTGGATGAGGATGTGAATGAGAACGCTTGGGAAATGGGGGTCTAGATCTTGTATATGAATGTGGATTGTTAGAGGGAATGACCAGAATATCTCTATAGGAGGATCTGGAGATATTGAAGTGGATATTTGTGGGAACTATGCCGATGTGTGAGTGTCTAATGGTATAGAAGAAATGGGATGATAATTTGAAATTAAGGAATGTTGGAATGTTTGCCAAAAATTATCGAGTAATGACATGGCCGTGGAAGAGGGAGATGAGATAGGTGATTGTAAAATAGTAGATGTTGTAGGTGTTGGTAGAAGTGTAGAAAGTGGGATTGGAAGAGATGCTAAGGATGAGATAACGGGTAGAGGTGGGATAATTTCTGACAAGGTGATTGGGTTTAATGGAGTAGATGTAAGGGGCCATGATACAGAAGTGATATTTGCATCTGAAGAGAGGGCGGTAGGTGTTGAGAAAGATGTGAGTATAGGAAATGGTATTGACATGGGTATGGATGTAGCCAAGGTTGATGCGGAGATGAATGTTGATGGGTTTGGGGATATAGATAATGTATCAAAGGGAGGCGATATAATGGTTGATGAAGAAGGTAAACTTGTGGGTGGCTGGACTTTTATCGTCGACATGGATAGTGTTTATGGTGTGGGTACTAGGGGTTTGAGATACGAAGTAGGAGCAGTCTGGTTTATGGATGTGGGTGTATGATTTGGAAATGGTTGTTTAAAAATATCTAAAGGTTGATTGGATGAGGCATTCGGGTTATCCACTTGAAGTTCTCCCTGATCGATAAGCCTTTGGACAAAATCCTTGAACGTTTGACATTTTTCTATGTCGTGTCCTCGGACTTGATGATACTTGCAATAGTGATCCTCTCGATACCACACAGGTCGTGGCCTAGATTCATTAACAAGTTGGATAGGTGGTAGTGTGATCAAGTGTGTTGTTATCAACTTGTCAAATATGGCATTGTATGATTCTCCTAAGGGAGTATAATTGGGCATTGGCCGTGTGAATCGTTGTTGAGTCACTGTAGATGTTGGGGTAGGAGATGATCTAACAATGACGGCGTTAGTAGTTGTCTTTGATTTATCATTTGATATGGATGGTCTGACAAATTCAGTTTTTGGCTTATTGGTTTCAATTTTAAATGCCTTGTTCAAGGCACATGTCTCAAGCTTGTGAGGCCATAGTAAAAGCCTCTTCGAAAGTGTGAAATGATTGGATTTGTAAGGTGGAGGAAATATGCTTGGCGCAAGAGTGAAGAGCTCGATGAGATCGGTTTGAGGTAGTGGAAAAGACAATTGATTTATCATATTACGCCATCGTGTGATGAAATCCGTGATGGATTCATCTTCGAATTGGCGGATAGTGTACAGGTCATTGATGGTTATTTTACACATGATATTAATGGAAAAATGTTCAAGAAATAATTGTGCGAGCTAGGAAAAAGAAAATATGAGTACTGGGGAATATTATACCATTCCAAGGCGGGACCAACCAAAGACATGGGGAAAGTACGAAGCATCAAGTCTTGGTCGTGTGCAATGAGATAACATGTATGCTTGAATGCTCTGAGATGTTGTTGGGGATCCTCCTTACTATTAAACTTGGTGAACTTCAGAAATTCCCAGTGTGGAGGATATGGTTTCATGGGCACGGATGGATGGATGGGTTCATTACATATTTGCTCATAAGACAATGTGAGCTTGGACCCCAACGTAGCAGCCTCTAGGTTGGCTAACCGACCTATCAAGATTTGCATGGGGTCATTGGGAAGTGTCTATTGAGCAATGAAAGGTGGTGGTTGGATTTGAGTAGGTGTGGGGATCTGAGGAATTTGGTATGGGTGAGTGTAAGTTATGTGTGATAGTTGAGGTGGTTGTTGATAGAATGTGTGTTGGTGAGAAACAGGGGCATGGTGTGATTGTTGAGATTGTGGAGGTTGTGGAAGTAACTGTTGAGTGGGGATGTGAGTATATGTGGGTTGATAGCCTGGAAATGACACTATGTGTTGCAAAGGTATGGTTGGAGGAAGTTGGGAAGTGAGGGTATAGACTTGTGATGTAGTAGGAATTTTTTGTCTGGATAAGGGATTTGACACCTGGGATGGTTGAATGGAGGTACCAGTGACCATAGGAGCCATTGTAGTGGTAGGGATGGCAGTCACGATAGTCGTGTTGATGTGAGGAAGATTGGGTGGAATGGGCGTAACTACCTGGGTGGTCTGGTGTGCCGATGGGTTGGTGGAAGATGATGTAAAATCATGTAAGGCCATAGATTGAGGAATGTTAGAACCAACATTATAAGGATAGACTTGCTGAAGTGGTGGCCCATCCAAAGGGAGGTGTATGTATCTTCTTAAAAGATAGTCTTGAAGGGCCACAAGGTTGGCATCAAGAATCTGTCTAAATTCTGGGTCTCAAGAGGGAAGACTGAAGTACCAATAGGTTCGATCTAACAGAGGGCAGAGTGGTTGGCCTAGATGGGATGAAATGTTGGTCTAATGCCATAGTGTGGGTGAAAGGTATGGAATGAGGAATATTAGTAAGAGGATGAGTGCCTGTGAGTGAGATAGGAAGAAACACAGATGATGAAGTTGTTGATGTAGTGATTGATTGGGATGAAGTACTATGTGTGGCGAGGTTGTGTTCCATATTTTTAGCAGTGGATCGAGTGATTACGGGCATAAAAAGGAAATTGTTGTTATATTAACAAACAAGTCAGACAAAAATTTTTTTTTTTTTTTTTTTTTTTAAATCAAGAATGTGTGTAAAATAAAACGACTAAAAGAGGACCTAGAAAAGGTAAACTATGTTTGGTTTAGGTAATTTATGGCTGGGAAATGTCTGAAATGGTTCGGTTGGGTGATCAAATCCCAATCAATGAACCAGGTGCAATGAATGTTTCGATGTGTTGATTAATTTGTGAATTTTTAGGTAGTGTGTGATGATAAGTGTGATGCAAAAAGTTAAACCCCTATTTACACTATGTGAGCAAGTAGAGTATGCACAGGGTTCATTTTACTCCAAATTTGAAATATAAAGTTCGATGCTGACAATCAACCAGGTGTATGAAAGTACAATGCAAAAAGGAGAAAATAAGGAAAACTGAAGAATACTGTATATCACTTTTTTCCTTTTTATCTGATAGCAAGTTGAGCCAAGTGTAAGCTTTAGGCGATTTGGAAAACACCTTTTTCATATTCAACTAAAATGTTTGAAAATGATAATCAATGATTGGGAACGTCCAAGGATTTCAAGACTGCAGATGAGATTAACAAGTGACGATTGGTGATGTGGTCTGAGTTTAAGATCTTATCTCTGACAGTGCAATCCTGTAAAGGCAAATACGACAATTAGTGGATGTGATCCAAAAGAGATAAAACAAATAAATAAATTAGAATAAACAATTTACCGGATTAGTCAGATATAAAGTAAAGTAAACACTAAACAATGCAATGGCTATTATTAATAAAATAAATTAGACACCAAACGATAGACACGACAATGTGATAATTAAATCAAAAGTAATAAATGGCGACAGACACTAAATAAATGACAAACCTATTGTAAAATTATAAAAATGAACAATAAATGAACAAGATGATAATGAAGCTCAGATGGTAAACGATGTTATCAAAGCCAATGTGAATATACGTTTAGTTATCGAATCTAAACAAACTTCACCAATAGACGCTTATTAAGGATATAAAATATAATTTGGACGTTTAGATGTAAATAAATTATTAGGAGAGACTATGTAATTAAATTGCATTAAGACTGTGTATCTAAAATAAATGCGGCCTAAAGAATTGTAAATCAATTATTATAAGGAGACTGTGAAGTTATTCTTACTACGCAATATCACTTATCAAAGCATTCTTTATAGAGATGTTCTAATGAATTGCAAGCCAATAACTATTAATATACAAATCATTATTCACTGTGTAGAAACATGATCTGATTAATTAATGCAAATAATAACGTGCAAATGTAATATACAAATCATTATTCATTGTGTAGAAAGGGATGGTGAAGATGGAGAGAAGGGACGTGGGTTGAGGAAAATGTGAAAAGCGCGCAGATGGGGACGTGGGAAGAGGAGGTGGGACGTGGGAGGAGTGGTAGGCTCGGGAGGAGAGAAGGGAGATGGGACAGGTGGGGAGGGAGCTCGGGAGGAGAGAAAGGAGAAGGTTGGTGGGAGTGGAGGAGATGTGGGATGTAGGATAATTTTATTTTTGATTTTATTTTAATTTTTTAATCATTTATTTAATTAAAAAATGAATTCTATAGTACTCGTAAAACAAGAACAAAACTATAATTTTTTTTTCTCTCTTATTTGTGTAAATCTTAAAAATGAACTTTATACTTGTAAAACAAGAACAAAACGACAATATTTTCCTCTTTTTTTGCATTTTTAGAAAATTCAATAAAATTGCACACCTATTATAAAAAAGTCAATAACCGATCCTTTCAAATGAAAAACCCACTTACCCCAATGACGACACAAATAACTACATGTACGAACCACACACACGGCTAGAAATAGTACCAATGATCCTACAAGCGGGTGAATTTACAAACGAAAATTACAGAACATATATCTAGATTGATGCGATGTCATATTTACAATAATATGAAATACAATAACTGTTATACATACGACACCCATACAAAGTGAGCAAGCAAACAAAATGACCAAAGCTTGGATCTGGTCCCACTGGGCGTGCCAAATGTTGATTTGTAAAACTTGTTCTCGCGTGGGTGAACACCGAGGCTGCCTGACCACAGCGCAACTCCGAATGATAGAGGGCTTAGGACCTCAGATGCAGATATAGATTTTGGATACGGGCGCAGAGAAAATAAATCTGTAAAGAAAGAAAATAGATCTGTAAGATGGAAACAGATAAGATTAGATGATGATATACGGGGACTGCCTGACAAAGCAGATCCAGGAAGCGTTAACTTCCTCGGTGGCTATCAATCCCCGTGTTCATAATAAAATAACGAATATCAAATGATAAGATGACATGCCAAAAACTATATAAAAAAATCTGCAATATGTTGAAGAACAATATAAATATGATACCAAATTAGTATCCTGACAGAACAACCGATTGTTCGTTAGGCTGGTGATATGAAACTGGTAGAGCTTTGCTTCCAAATACTCCACAATATGATGCAAAATTTCACAGATAAATGAATTTAAGCTTCAGAATTTCTAGAATTTTCTCCTCAATTTCTCTGTTCCTCCTCTGAGGGGGAAAAGACTCATATTTATAATTTGAATTTGGATTAAGATAGAAGATTAACGAATAACCATAATTTGCAAAAGCAATTTTGATTAAGAGAACATAATGAAGAGTGGATTTGATGGTGGGGTTCATGATGTGAGAAAAGGAAAAGATGTGATGTGGAGTGGGGACATGGTTAGGTGTAATAGTGAAGTCATGTGCTCACTTTACACTATTGATTTTTTGGATTTATTGTTGGAGAGGAGATTTTTGAATTATTGATTTATGGGTGGGGTTCATATTTTAATAATTTGAGATTGAATTTTTAGGTGGGATTGATTTTTAGGTGGGAACTTGATTTTGACTTAAGTGGGGAACATGTGGGACTGGGTAGGTGGGATGATAGATTCTACCTTTTGAATTTAGGAAAAGAGTGTCGGATGTGTATATCAATACTCATGAATTAATAATTTATAGAAGATGGAAATAATATCAAAAAGTTGAATTATCAAATGGGTCTACATGGAGCCCATTTGATAATTAATTAAGCAAATGGATAGGATTTCATGTAATTTAAGAGAAAGAGATGCGAGAGTAGAAGTAGCGTGAATATAAGATGTCGGATTAAAGTGTGCAATTGTCTTAAAGTAGACCATCAACAACACAAACATCTTTGCATGAGATGATCACATTGTTTGGTGACACCAATGACTTTGATTTTCATAAGAGATTACAAAATGTGCTAGATGTAACTATTCATTTGATGGACCAATGTTGTGTCTTAGCTCTAAATCTACCATCATAGTCAACGACATATTTCTTGTCAAGACCGATGCCACCAACCTCACATGGCACTTTGTCAAGGTGACATATCATGCATTGGCTGTGTTTGACCATATTTGGTCCCTCACTTATCGTGGTTGTTGTTTTGTTCTAAAGACATGGTGATTCAAAATTTTCCCTCCTACATGAGCATTTTGAAAACGCTTAAGTGTGGGGTATCCATCTATTCATCCTAACCATTGTTTTTCCTAGACTATGCATGGTGGCTATGACAAACATGTTCACTTGCTTTATTACGAGGCTAAAGGATCACCGAATCTCGGTTGGTGTGGTGTACATGCCCGAGGTTGGTTTAAATGTTACAAATGGTTGAAGAAAGCTCTACCAAGAACATATTGGAGCAAAAATAGCGACACCTAATGGTTGTTGATTATTTTGTATGGGGGGATATATCCCACATGTAAAAGAAAAGGGTAAGTGAGGGTTACATAGTGTTTTGTGAAAACAAGTTAAAATGAAGAATTAGTAGCACATTATTGTGCAAGAAAAAGGTTAAATGATTAATGTATTTTGCACAAAGTGAATAAATGCTTTGGATATATTGAGTCGTTGATTTTCAAAGCTTTCATCTAGGTATCAATCTCCCAATCGGGATGGTTTCCGTAGTTTGGTTAAAAGTATGTCAATCTTCCAATTTTCGCTGATTTGCAAGAATTGATCCTGGTTGTCATTTTGTTGATTACTATGATTTGAGCAATAACGAAAAAAGTCATCGATCAACCAATCACCATTAATCTTGCAGGATTCAAACTAAATTGTTAGTCTAATGTTGATGATATTATGTGCAAAGTGTAAGAATGGTTCGATCAACCAGTGATTGCGGTTGAGTCTCTAAGAATGAATATGCGTCGTCAATTTGTTGATTGTGTAGGATTGGGTGAAAAAGTGAAAAGTGTCTAGACTTGTTGATTGCCATCAACCTTCAATGAGTAAGTTTGAACCGTCAAGCTACGGTCGGGCAAAGTATACGGGGCCGAATTAAAGGTTGGGAGCACCCTAGGCAATAGTTTTAGTGGGAACCCTCCTCAAAAATTTGTTTAATATTTTTTTCCATAAAGTAAATAAATAAAATTTGTCTATATTTTTGTAGTTTTAAATTTACATCATGGTCATAATAAAATAATAATAAAAATATATTACTAAATTATCACGGAAGGATGAAAAATATTCTATGGATGGAAAAAATTAATCGTAGGAGATGTTTAGAATGCAAAAATACAATATTTTATACAAGGCTTCTTACAAGTCTGATTTAGCCATATCAAGTAGGTGACAGGAACTCTATCATGAAATAAAGCACCATTTTTTACAAAGAAACAAAAACATTTATGTAGCTCCCATGGTTTTGTGAAGAGTCGTATTTGGACTAGGCCTACGGATTCCTCCATAACAAAATAATAGAAAATTTCCTCAAAAATTAAGAATAGAAAATTAAATACTTTTTTCCTTTAATTATACTCACCTCTACTAGATACACCAACAACATTATAAAACATACATTAAACTTTTTCTAGAACAAATTACACACCTACATAATCTGGAGCTACATCAGAGAATGGGTAACAATACCAAAAAAATCATATGTGCTTGTAAATATGTGATATTTTCTTTTACTTGCAAAAATATTACAAAACTTTTTTATGTGTATGCGTGAAATTTATGTTACTATACAATAAAATCTATAAATGGGTTGATCAATATTAATTCTTTAGATAAATTATTTTAAACTTAAGTTCTAAAATTAACCGACAAAAAAGAAAATTTTAGATTCAGTGCCCCCCGATCTGTTGGCGCTCTAGGCAATTACCTAGTTTGCCTAAGGCTTAATCCCCCTCGACAAGTATATAAGGTTTTAAGGAAAATGGCAATGATTGAGTGATTGCCATTGATTTTATCGCCAATCTCTTAGTTGGGGTGTTATTTACAATTTTATTAAAAGTGCCTCAACTTATGGATCGACATTGATCCTCAAGGAAACAATTTACGATGTCAATTTATTGATTGGGATGGTTTATGATAATAATGAAAAAATGGCCGTTGACATTATAGGATACAATTCTTGACCTCCATCTCATTTTGAAGGCTTGTTTAAAAAATTGAATTATTTGCATGAAATAAATTTTGCTGATATTTTTAAAACCATTGTTGTGTTTTGCATGCGATTTTGTGCATTGAAAATTTCTCTCCGAGAACTACTTACTGACATAACATTTGGAGAAAATGGGTTTTATCAATCTCCTATGCCATATGATGCCATGCTGCCTTCTATTGGTCATGTGTTTGATTCAACCGAGATATGGGTGAGGAATGCCATACACGGATGTTAGTTTACATGGTCACTACTTGGTTAATCACTTGACACATCTCTCGATTACACATAGATGCACTACATACATGTTGATCCACCACCACTTCTCCAAATCATATGGGCAACTTGATTGGTTCCATTGTTGAAATCCCATTTGTTGATGTTTTGATTTGTTTGACTTTTGCTACCCACCATCAAACACACGGGAAGTCTATTGAGTGTTAGATTGTTCCTCATAGAGAACTTCCAAAGACAATGGGGTTTTCAAATGTTAAAATAAACTATGCTTGCAAAGAAAATGGTAATGGTGAAAAAAAAGGTAAAGAGGCGATGCACCAAAGTAAAAATGATGGTTGTATTGCAATTATTTATCTTATAAACACATAGTTAATCAATATGCAAGAAAATGCATAAATAAGGACAATTAATATGAAAACTCAAAATTAAGCTCTCGGTTGAAAGTGGGTATGAGATTAAAATAGCAAGATAGAAATAAAAAAAATTCTAAGCCACATATAGTTGTACTAGTTACATTGTAGACGCATAGATTGTATCCATCAATCAAAGGCTTGAATATTTACATACATATGACTCAACAAAGGTTCAATCAAATAAGTATAACTTCAAACAATTACAATAACAATTAGTTTTTACAATGAGTACTTCAACATTTTATACAATTGAAAGAAGAGGAAAGGAGAGGAAGAAGAAAAAATAAACTTTGAACTGCCCAAGTCTAAAGAATAGATAAAATTGAATGTAAAGCTATTATGGTCCTTAATAAATTGTCCAGCTCCTATAGATTTTGATAGTTATTTGTCATTTTTCAAATCTCCACCCACGCTACATGTTTCTTGCCATAAAAGCTTTATTTTAAATTATGGTTGTTTCTTCTCCTTTAGCTCACATTTGCATAAAAGCTTTTAGCTAACTTTTAGCTACTCATAGTTTCATTTAAATGAAAAGTCTTTTAAGATTAGCTTGAGGTAACATGACATATACAACAAAAGCTTTTAAAATATGTGCACCTTTAGTTTTTCCTTTAAGCTTTTTTAATACAATTTTTTTAAAACTAGCAATCACATGTGTACAATGCAATGTGAACACCGAACGATATATGTTATTTGATTTAGAGGGATAGTTATTACTTGTGTAGTTGATGTTGATAATGGTTGTGATTGAATTTGTTAAGTGTAGGAATATAGATGAACCACTTCATTTAAAGGTTCCATCTCTACATTTCAAACTTGTTACAAATTCGTACATATACATTTGCAATTCTCATATCATGAGTGGTAGCGCTTTTCTGTCAATTTTATTTGTACTAAACATGTTACATGAAGACTTTCGTACATGTGCAGATTTTTATCATGAGTGGTAGCCTTTTGTGGCCATTTTTTTGCACTAAACATGAATACATTTGATATTTTTTGGATAGTTAATTACTTTTATAGTTGATGTGGTTTGTAATTATTTTAGGGAAATTATGCTAGTGTTGCATCAGTTGTTTGGTTGGTCTTTTGTTGAAAAAACCTTTTTGTATAGTCGATAACGGGTGGGATTGATAGTGGTAGTGTAGGAATATAGATGAAACATTACATTGATTTGTTCTATGTGTACATTTAAATTTGTTACAAATTCGTACATGTATAGTTGCAAATCTTATATCACTACATTTGATCTAAACATGTATACATGAAGACCTTTGTACATTTACAGATTTTATATCATGAATGGTAGCCTTTTGTGGGCAATTTTATTTTCACTAAACATGAATACATTTTATACCCCTTGAACGACACTGCCACTTTGGATATAAGAAGTGTTGAATAGAGTAGTAGTGGAGGTGCTATCAAAGTAGAGGGTAGTATTTACGACGGGATGAGTGATAGTAGTCTTGACTCCTCCTTTCTTCTTGCTCCAAGTGTTTTTACGTGCGCCATTTTTGAGTATCTTTTGAATGAAAAAGGAGGTGAAATCCAAAAATTTGCAAGTGAGGGAACTCTGGAGAAAGGTGTGAATGTCAGACCTTGGCTTTCAGTGGTCCCAATGTCAATAGTTTCTCTATGCAAAGTAAGACCTTGAGACTTATGGATAGTTAATCCCCAGGCCATTTTAATCAAGAAATTGTCTTGATTCCCTCTCAAAATAGGGGGTATGGGAATATGTAACGGGTTGGAGGGATCCCAACATGGGTCGTTGTATCAATCAAATTTGACAACAACAAATAAAGGTAATGTTGGTGGTGGCATTGATGCGTCGTAGACATTGTCGTTGATTTTTCCTGTAGGCATTTGTTTCAACGCATCACATTTGCACAAATTAATGTAGCTCAGATGTTGAAATCCACAAAATGAATAATCTATTGAAAGTAATTGAGGGCATACTAAGTGGATTTTCCTTACATTTGACATGGTAATCATGTCATGAGATTGGATTTCCATCTATGTGAGTTTCAAGGTCAAAGACTCCATTTCCTTCATGCTTTCCAACATTCCTTGTCGAATTGTTTTGCCATTGTTTTCAAGCTCCAACCTTTTGAGTTGTTTTAAGGTGCCCAAAGCATTTATTGAGAGTCTAGCCATCCTCTGCACTTATTCCTTCTTGTCTCTACACCAAAACCATTCGGACAACCATTGACACTCAGGTATTCCAGAGATGAAAGTGTGAAATCCCATAATGTATGGACTGCAGATGCTCACAATTATGATGTCCAAAAGTTTTAGGAATTCAACTTAGAAATGTTGGATGGGAGTTATGTAATATGGGAGCTATTAAGATCAAGTATTTGAAGGTTTGTAAGAGCAAGGATAGAGTTGGGGAGTCTCTTGATGGCGGTAGAGCCTAACCTGAGGCAAACTAAATGCTTCAAACATCGTATGCTTTTTGGCAACGAAAGACAGGATGGTAGTCCTAGACAAATCCAGAACCCTTAGAGAGATCATACTCCCAATCACCTATGGGAATTTTTGTCAAATTAGGATTGTTATGCATTAACCAGGAGCAGTTATGAGAAGATTCAAAAGTATTTGGAACATTAGTTAAATTGTTACCCATCAATGAAATTCTGAAGTGTGTCGAACAATCATCAGCTGGAAACTCTTGCAAATTTCTCCCTGCACGAAAGAAGCATTTCTCTTCCTTCTCAGCAATTTGTTGCACTAAATCATGCAACATATCATGCACCCTGAAAAAGACTACCTTTCCGTCAAAATCCTTCAGGAGCGGCTCAATAAGGCAGCGATCGGCTAACAAATTGACGAATCACTGTTGTTGTTTGGAGAGGATCCTGTCCAGTCACAAACCCTTCTCCAATCCATAACTGACTGACATATCCAGTAAAGATAACTTCATCTTCCGGGAAGGCAGAGAGGTAGAGAAAGCACAACTGCAAAGCAACGTCAAAATCAGCCAAAGCGTCATAGCTCAATCTTAACCTAACAAAGAGCTTGTCTGTAACATCACCATATATCTCTGCATTCTGCTACCTCTTCAAAGAAAATTTCCATTCATTTAAGTCGGTGATGCCTGCCATCGCCTACCCTATCACTTTGAGAGCCAAGGGAAGTCCGTCGCACTCGTTGAACACAAGCCTTGTTGTTTCTTCATCAATGCTCGTCGGTAAAATTCCATCACTGTGTCAAAAGGCATGCAAACAGAACAACTACCAGCTGTCTTCTTCCCTCAACTCTTGCACTTGGATGATGGATGGAGCTGGAACTCTCACCTGTAACAACGCACTGCTACTTCTGGAAGTGGCAATGATGATGTTGGAGTTGTGGTGCGGAGAGATGAGAGGCACACATAACTCGGCTAACAAGGAATTTGCACTTGTTTCCCAAACATCATCAAGAATCAGGAATTTGCATAATTTATTTACACTACAACTCTTGATGAAGATGAGGAATCAGGCTGTCCCTTTAAATAACACTTCATCATATGGGTATGCTCAATCTATTTGTATTCATCTCTGATTACAACTTGTACATCTAAAACCTTCGAAGTAATTATATGTAGCTTTTCTGTAATTTTTTAAAGCTCTCCTTTTATGGCTCTCAACTATATTCACAAATATAATGTAAGTACGATGCGACGAGGATTTGCTTTGATTTTTGGCTGGGTAAATCTTGGGTGTGGATGTTTATGTTTTTGGAAAAAATTGGGTGTGGATGTTTTTTCTTGGAAAATCTTGGGTGAGGTAAATAATATTGTGGGTATGCTTCAATTTTTGGTGGATGTTTGTTTTTGGCAGTGGTAAATCTGGTGAGGTTAACAATAGTGTAGGTATGCTTGCAATTTTTGGTGGATGTTTTTTTGTTTTGTAAATATTGGGTGAGGTTAACAACGGGTTATTAGTAAGAGGAATTTGAACTTAGATCACCCTCTTAAAAGAGTCCCCTATTACCGTTACACCATAACCCCTATATATGGTGGATGTTTTTGAACCCTTTTTCTAAAGAATATTACCAAAGCACCAGGCATATTTTTGAACACAGTGTGCTGCTTGTATCACAGTGGTGGGATATTCTTGGACCACATCATTAAGATTTGTGAACACTTTGCCACACTTGAATATACCTATGTTATTATACGGAAAACTGTGCCTCATCTTTTTTGGTGATATGGGTCGTCTTATTGCGGTGGAGGGATTTGAACCTGCGTCCCAAACCCACAATTTGCTTCTATGTGGTGGGTGGATGTCTTTTAAGACTCTTTTTCTTTGAAGAATAATATTGAATGCAATCTAATGTACCTAGGATATTTCGTGCTAAGCTTATTTGTAGGCACTCAGAGTTTATTCTTGTTTAGCTTGATTAGGCACATTGTTTTGTGCTCCATCTTGCCATATACTGCTTGTGGGGAACACATCACCGAATCAGCTCCCAAACTAAAAACTGAAATATGAGTCTATTTATTTGAGATAGTCAGATAGCCATCCACATTCAAAGCTTAAACAATAATTTTTTCTATTAAGTTCCTTCTTCACCTATAAACCAACATGATACGGTTTAGGCTGTAATTGTCTATACTATTGGAAAGTAAATATGTATATAATTTAGAAATGGGACTATAAAGTGATTCATCCTCCAAGTTTTCAACTTGATGATCTTTGAGAATGATTGAGAGGATGAACGAACTTAACTTCTTATTTGGTTAGAATAAGATTTCAACTCAAGCTAGCTAGATGATGGCTCTACATGTTCGAGCAACCATATAATAAATCCTCAAATTTCCAGGTGTCTCATATGAGTCATATCCCATGTAATATTTCAAAGAAGATTAAAAGACTACTTGAAGTATTGCCTCCAAATTTATAATGTTTTCAGGTTGTTAAGAACCAATGCTTTTACATGTAGTCCTCACTATGTGCATATGGACAGACAGACAGGGAGATCAAGAGTCAGTCCCTGCTGGGCTAGAGAGGAAGGGTGTTTAGGGAAGCAATGAGTCCATCCAACATTGGCCTTCATGGTAATAAATTCCCCATGCATTTCATCATCATAGATCACCCCAAGGAAGAAAATAAAAGTAAAATGTGTCTTCTCAAGCAATAGCTTTATCAATGATTTGCCGATCTACTCACCTCCATCCGGAACTCTCACCTAATTGGATTATTCCTCAATCATTTGCTTCTAAATAATTATGTGGCACACCTCTTATGCATATTGCATAAGGAGAAATTAACAACAAAAATTCACCCATGAAGAAAGTTAAACCTCTAGTCTTAACTTTTATTGTAGGCAGTCAGGGAGCACCTTTTGCAACAAGATAGCCTTATAGCCTTGGAAACATCCTTTCAGGGCCTTACAGGATGATAAAATTTTAATCTTTTTTTGTTTTATATAGGAGTGATAACAATGCAAAATAATATAATTTAACTTGCAATATTAAGCTTTTGCATAGAAATAGTGAATAATGGCTTTCTTTGTTTTCTTGCAGGTATTATAGGCCGAAAGACCTCCAGCATGAACCACCTTCTAAAGCTTTAAAGAATGAAATTTATTGTATCCTTTTCGGCTGCATTAGTTTTGAGTTTTAAGCTGCTAAAGATTTTTCATTAGGGTTTCATTTTGTTGTATGAGATAATGACTTAAAGGTTTGCCGATGAGTTTCTTCTTCACTTGCTCAAAGATACAAACTATTTTGACTGCTAGCTTGTTGAATCCATTGCAAATATTTGCAAAGTCTTCATTAAATCTGAGTATTTAAAGTTGAATGAGGCGTAGAGAAGGTAATTACTTTATAACATTTGATTATTTGTAGATTTCTTGGATTAATGAACTTTCTTTTCGCTGAGATTGACCTTGAAACGATGAAATTATGCCAAATCTGTGTGTGAAGAGGATATATTTTTCAACGTCCATTTGACATTTTTCAATGCGATTAATTTTACAGGTTTTTAGTTGTTTTTTTTGCTTCACGAGCCCTGGAATCACTTTCTTTGTCACACGCTAGGGGTCGCCTTGTATGCATTCTTCACCAAGGCAATTTGCATAGGCAAAGAGTGACACTGTCACAATTATTAGGGAAAAGGTTTGAACAACAAGTACAAGGAGTGGTGCAACTGTTGTGAGAGCCCATATGCCCAGCAACTACAACAATCTGCGACTATGCTCGTAGACTGGTTTAGATGAAAAAAGAGTTCAAACAATTACAAAATTACACGTTTCAACATACATGTTCGATTTTTCCTTTTTATTGTTGCCCATTTCTTTATGTTAACCAACAACAACACATTTTTAATGTCTTCATCTGCACACAAATACCTAAAAATTTAAAATGCCGAGAAAGGACAATGCAAATTATAGTTGTTTCCATCCAAAGCTTTGTACATTATATCACTTTTTTGCATTTTGAATAGTTTAAAGGGTTGGACCTCATGTTTGCACTTTTTAAATGAAGTGACTCATCTATATTTCTACACATACAAAATCAATCACCCATAGTTTAAACAAACACAACTACAAAAGTAAAAACTATCCCTATAACACATAACATATACCGTTTTTTGTTTGCAAAATGCCTCAAAGAAATGTGGTCTCATGGAATGTTATGATTGTAAGATATGCACAAAATAGCTCTAACAATGATGCACTTAAACTCATTGACGTAATAAAGAAAATTGGAATGTACCATAACCATTTCAGATTTTTTTATATATAATTGCATATTCTGTCTCATTTTAGTTTCATGGAGAGATAATATGTTAAAGCACTTAGTCATTCTTTCAATCTACTTTGACAACAACACTTCACATCCACTACATTCTTGAGAGTGATTATTAACAAACTTAAATGTCTCACATGAATTTGTATTCAAAAATTACACAACTAAGTGTTATCTAACATCCCTTCTAATGTATTTCACAACATTTGTTCTGGCTTTAATAGAAAATCAGTATTGTCAATCACACCCCTTATCAACATCAACTACAAAAGTAATAACTGTATTTCTAAATTTAATAACATATACCATTCGGCGTTCACATTGCATTGTACACATGCGATTGCTAGTATTATTGGTTACCATAAAATAAAAGTTGGACAACTTATATTTATATTAATATAATGGGTAGTTCCAATAGTAAAATACACGTACTACCATTTCGAAGATAAAATATATGACAACTACATATCGATCTTCATTTAAATACCGACTTTCTTCCTTAAATATATTGTAGCAAACTATATATTTAAACATTACCACACTTACACTGTAGGGTGGGAGGCGGGACGCCATCCTACCTACATACACAATGAGTATGTACCCAAAGACGTTTATAAGTATTTACATTGCACAAACAGTATCTTGTCTGGAGGATAAGGTTGGACTCAGATCTCCTTCGAACACATCAGATAAACTCAATCCACAACTACCAAAATCCTTTTCCTGCAACTCGTCATACACACATGGCGCAGAGTTACACTCGTAACCTTTGAAACGCCACGACCCACACCCTAACAGCTCTGGAAAGAATGACTCAGAAAAAGTAGAATGAGGAGGTGAATATATCATAGACGGGCTTGGTGGGATGCCCAACTCATTACTTGATGCACTCACAAAGTAATTCAAGTCAACCGTACACTCCTCGACGTCACAGGATCAAATCTCACCATCCGCTGATACTGCGTCTTCCTGAGAGCCTGAGTAACAGCAGCTGATCTCTTCCTCCAAACTTTTCATGACACTGGAGACAACCTCCTCGTCAGCCACATTTGGGTCCTCCTCTTCATCTTCCAGCGTATGGATGAGCCCACGAAAACGCTTACAAACGGAAGTATCATCTTCTTCCTCCTCGACGTCTCTGCTATGTTTTCTCTCGCCCATTTCAACTCCAGTCTCCAACTCAAGATTTGGGGAAACAAAGAGATTTGAGTGTATATATAGCAAAAAACACTACAAGGATAAAAATGTTAAAAATAGTAGGAAAATGCGAAAACGTCCAGACGGCCATCAAACTGTCAAATTTAACACCGTCGCAGAAATGTCCACAAAGGCCTTTCCCATAGGGGAATGCCTTCAGCGTAATAATTTAATATGGGTTTTTTTTTACATGGACACAAACTATATTTGTCACAAACACATGTGAAGTCCCACTATATATGTTTGTTGTTGTGTTGGTGTCTTATATACCAATATGTTATAGTTTATTTTTTTTTGAGGGGAATTCCATGTGTAATCATTAAAATTTTGTTTGAATTCCTTTCAAGCTACAAATCTTTAGAGATCTAGTTGTGTTCATTTATTTAGGTGTACGAGTGTTGCATTATAAGTTTAGTATAATGTGTATGTAGATTTATAAATCATTCGTCTTCTTGCGTTATGATTTGGACTTTATTGTGTGTAAGCAAGTGTTCATATTATTAGTGAAACTGTTGGACACATAAACATAGCGGGTCATGCGTACTTGTCTAGATCTGATGCATATGTAAATTGTGTATAAAAATGCATGTGTGAAACTCTTATGAATGTCTTCCTTTATTTTGCAGAGCCTATGTGAAGAGTAGACCCCCTCTTATATATTGCCTTAGATATGAACATGGCTTGTGAAGAGAGTGAAAAAAATTACCTTCTTCCCACTAAAATATTGAAGTGCATATTTGAGTGCTAACAAGTTATCATCATTTTTGGGGAGTAGTTGATTTATTGGTATATTTACTGACTACTCCGTATTATAACATTGTGAGTGAATTTGGTGATTTGGTTTCATCTTGGAAAAATCTCGGTTTGTTATTATTTTTGGTATGTGATTTGGTTTAGGTGCATCAATTTAGTTTGAGCCATCCACTTTGAGCCAATAGTTTTAAGTTGTCATCGGGGAGTAAAATGTTTCTCATGGCCAATTTAATTACTCCCTTGTTTTTGCATTACATTTTCATGGATTCAAAACATTATTTCAATTAAAGGGTCCCTAGTTGATCATTTTTAGAATTTATTGAGTTCTGATGTGAGTATCAACATTCGAGCATTAATGCTAGGGGGTAATTTTTTTAGTGTGGTTATCTAAATTACACCCTCCTTGTTGCATTATGTTTTTGGGGATTCAACGCTTTGTTTTAGTTTAAGGGTTCATGGTTTATCATTTTCTAAATTTATTTACACAGTACCAATAATGTGATGTCATTTCCATGTAGTATTTGATTCATTGGGTTATTTGAAGTAGGCTTTGGATATGAAATGTTTGTTTCTAGGGGTTTTATGATCTAATTTCAACTTAAAGATATTCTTGGTTATTGTTATTTTCAATGTATATTGTTGTTGTGGTGGGTTAGTTCAATTTGTTCATCTCATTTTCCACGGTGTATATTTTGTTGTAAATTTATAGATTTTTTAATTTGAAAAATTAATAGAAGTATACAATATCATAGTACAAAATAGTCCAAAAGGGTGAGAGATACTAGAAAGTCAATAGCAAAACACATTGCACAAGAAAGAGGCAATAACAAACAAAGGGTAACTCAACCCCAAAACAATTCACCGATAAGAAGGGCCCACTAGAATGTTTTCATGAGTAAGCTAATCCTTTAATCCTCTTGTTTAATTATTTATCTTGTCCACAAGGCACTTGATTGAGCTTTGATATCCTTCATCTACTTTGATAGGTTCTCATTATGAAGAAAAATTGATTGCATAACTTGTTTCATGGAGGAGAATTGAAGCAAAAAATTAGAGTAAAGTTTGTGGATAACAATTGTCTGAGGAGTAATGTTGTTAAAGAAGCAAGAATGACATCTATTTTTTAAATATGCTTAATTGTTATTTGTCTAAAAGTTTCAAAAATCACATTATTTGATATTCCCAATCCAAGAAGGGATTTTTTCCATGACAACTTGCTTGAAAATAACTAACACATCAAATTGAATTTGATTCTAGATCGATTTAGTTGAATCATACCTCTAAAAGGCATGCATGATAGTTGTTTTTTTTGTTAAAGAATGGGTAAGACAATTTAATCACATGCAAAAACCCAAGTCTATCTGCAATTGGCAACTTGTAATGAATAACTCTCAAGCTAAAATTCAAGCACTAGACTCAACCTTCAATCTCCATACATTAGTACATATTTGAATCCAATTATTTTTAGACATCTTACAATTCCATTTTAGGTACAATCTTTTTAAAAATACATAGCAAGTAGTAGCTTAAGATAAGAGCTTTTAAGTAGGAATTGATTAATTCTAGTGTCATTAGACCACCATCAATCTTTGATAAAATTCACGGGAACCTCCATAGACATTTTAACAAGAAGTTCATCTTTGACCAATGAAATAATAAAATCTATGTTGGTAACTTGATTTGCCCAAGGCAGCCAATCCATTGTGAAAGAATTCCAAAGGTCCTTAAAAGTATGAATTATTTTAGTAAAAAAATTGACCCTCGTAAAGTATTCACAAGAGCCAAGGGACAACCATTAACAGAGTGATCAAATGATTCCACCAAATTGAGGAGTTGGGGAAACTTAGCCGTGCCTTAGAGAAGACTCTTTCCAATTAATTAGTTGAGAAGCTTCTTTCCATGCTTTCCACAAGATGATCACTTGTGAGGAACCTTTGATTTTGAAAAATTTAGCCTTTAGTATTTTATCATGTAGATTGATATGCTACCATTTGTCTTTTGTTATAGGTTGAATAAATTGTGTCTAAGGAGAAATTTCCAAGGTTCATTGCCAAAAAGAGTCCTAACTATCCATTTGGAGATAATACATTTGTCTTGCATCCAAGAATCTATGATACCAAACACACCCTTATGTTTGGGTTATGTACTGAGAGAGTCCAAGATACCATTGTTACGCCTTTCGATCATCCCATTTATCCCAAAGGAAATGTCTAACCTTTTGCACCAACTTGAGATAACAATTTTTGGAAGGCATCCAACATGAAGAATAATACACATGAGTAGCTAAGAAGATACTATTAACAATTTGAATATGCCCAGCCAAAGAAAAAGAATTAACCTCCCAACTATCGATCTTTCTATTGAATTTATGAAGAAACCAATCACGATATGAGAAAGAGTTACTCCAATTCCAAAGGGGATGCCTGAGTCATGTTCTAGTTGTTTCCATTCTTGGGGAATCCAATTAGATGGGTTTTACTTTCCAGTTAGGATGAATTCAATTTTATACATTGCTAGTTTATACCCCAAAGCCATGCAATATAAATCTAGGACTTGCAAAGCATCGCAATTTTTATGTATCATTTTGTAGAAACAATATGTTGTCATCAACAAAGTGGGAGTTTATCATAACATGTTGACGTGGTAAATCTAGCCCTTTGATTTTTCCAAGGGAATGAAATTTTTGAAACATGTATCCTAGAGCATCAACTGCAAGTACATAAAGAAAGGGCCCTAAAGGACAACCCTATCAAATAGAGTGTTGAAGCTCAAGTGATTGATGAGGGATTTGTTAACAACAATTCTAGTTGAGGTATCAACAAAGAGAAGTTTGATATGATTGATCATTCTTGTTCCAAATCCAAGCCAATGGAGCATTTTAAGAATAAATGACCACTTAATCCTATCATAAGCTTTATCAAAATCTAGTTTAAGTAGTATGGAGTCTTGTCCAAATTAAGATTCCCAATCAATAGTTTCCTAAGCTAGGACAAGATTGTCAATGATGAATCTTCCTCCTAGAAAATTGATTTGTTCGGTCTAACAATATCTTTATCCATTATTTTTATCCTTTATGTTATAGCCTTCGCTATAATTTTATAAGCGATGTTAAGCAAAGTAATAAGATACCAACCAACCAAAGCGTCTTTATTATTTCCTTTAGGTATCAATTTTATGATACCTATATTAACTATCATCCCCAACAAACTAGTATATGCAGCGTCCAAATATAGTTGATAGAAATAATTGTGTATGTTTAGCGTCCAAATACAGTTGATAGAAATCATTGTGTATGATTGGCCATAGTGTTTGGAAAAATTCAATGGGAATTCTAGTAAGGCCTTTCAAGATCCTCAAGAGTGAGGAGGTGATCAAGCTCTTGGTTGTCTTCATGAGACCATTTTTGGGGGATGTAATTTTGAATAGATTTATCAAGCTCAATTTGAACAACATTTTCAGACTATGAATCTAGAAATAAGGTTTGATAATGAGAGTAAAAAAATTGTATTTAGATATATTTCAATGTGAAATGGATTCATATATTCTAATTCAATAGTGGGCTTGAATTTGTTTCTATAGTGGCGAATTTGGTTGATCGAGACCAAAATGATTTATATTAAACACAAAAATATTCTTGATATTATATTGTATGGGTTGCATATACACCTCGAAGATATAATTAATTTTGTGTGTAGTCGATTTTTACATTTATTGAGTGTATATTAATATCACATTCGAGTTTTTGTTGCTCTTTTTAACCCAATTTTTTGTACAATTAGAGTTGTACTTTTTTTTTCTATTAATAAAAAGTGTGTTTTTCAATCAAAAAATTAATTATGTGTTTAATATGTTAAGTTTTTAATTCCAAGCATGCATATTGAAATCCATGAAAACCAACCAAATCTCCTATTTAGAGTTAATCCTCACCTCATATTATGCCAAAGGAGTAAATCACTCAAGATGATCAAACTAAGACAATTTTTACCTTATTTTACCTTGAGTTTGAGTTGTTCCTTGTTGCAATGGATTTGTGCCAAATTTGCTTGTTAGATAACTTGTTTGATTGCTTGCGTATTGACTCCAAAAATTGAAGCACTTCATTATAGTAGGCTTGATTGATCTCAAGGAGGCAAGATTTTATGATGCTTCTTCTAGTTAGTTTGCATGAAGGGTGGTGGATTGATTTAGAGGAAAATGGAGGGCAAGGATGAAGCTATGGTGGATTAGATCAATGGTGGAGGTTAGTTCTAGAGAGAAGAATTTCCATGAATTAAAAATTCATGGAAGGTGGTAGAATGAAAAGGATCTAGAATTAGAGAATTCTAGAAAGGTGGTGGAGAGTTCTTAGATTAGATTAGTAGTTTCTAGGTGTGATTAGGAGTTAATGAGAGATTAGAAGGGTGGTTAGTAGAAGAGGCTAGGTTAGTGGGTGAGGGTAGGTGGCTAAGAATATTAAATTCCTAAAATATGCGAGAAGACTTGATTAGTATAAAGTAGGAAATTAATTGGGATGTTAAAAGGATGGGATAAAGGGTAATGTTAGTATTTGTAGGATGAATGTTAGTAATATTAGGAGGGAATAATTAGTAAAATTAGTAGTGACTAATTTTAGATGTATACATGTTATTGTGATTGTAGGAAGTAATGACTATTCAAATAAGAAAGAAGACAAATTTGGGAGGGTCACGCCCCTCGAGGGGTTATATGGGAAGGGGTGAGAAAGATGACCTCTCAAAATGACGATAAGATCGTGTTAGTAGATTAGATAAAATGTTAGTATAGAGATGTGAGATGGAGCAGAAACAATAGTGAGCCAACGCACGATTGTGTAGGGCAATGCCTTTCCGTCAGGCACACAGCTAGAAGAGTTTCTCTTTCACTTGGCCCCTGTTCTTTGGAACTGGGGAGATAGCCGCGAGGCCTCCTTAAGGCTGGGTGGAAGGACAAATGGTTTTCACCAGGAGCATTCCCTGGAGACTCCCACCTGCATGGTGGGGTCGGTATCGCTAATTGCATACAATAGACGATGTATGTTACTTAGCAGGGAGGTTACAGAGACCGGGTTTCACTATTGTGTGCAAGATCAGAGTCGTAGAATCTGAAGTCGAGGGATGATTCGAAGACTACACTTGCCCCGACTATCGTGAGCAAGGAACTCTTCCGATTCAAGAAACTAGGAATATGCATTAGAGACTTACTTGTGTTGAGAAATGAGCAAATGATGTATTGATTGATTGATTTTATGGTGTGATAATGCCATAAGCTACAATAAATGTAAGGGAACATCTTTTAATTTTGATTGGGTAGTTTGATTGATTGATAATGCACTAGTCATTAATATATGTACGGGAGAAAGTGTGATTGATAGTGGTGATTGATCAAAGTGATGATGCCTAGGAAATGATGTATGCGAGGGAAAAATATTGAAAACATTATGATCGTGTATTTTCCCCAATCAACGATATATGAGAGGGGGACTCATAATGTTCAATTTGATTGACGAGATTTTAGAACTATAAGTTGAGATGTGTCCCGAAGAACGATATATGAAAAAGAGATTTGTGAGCCTTAATTCAATTTTAATTGACTTGATTTAATAGATAATTTGTTAGTCAAATTGATTGTTTGAGTGATGATTAAATGATTTTGATTAGATTGATCAATGGATAATGAGGATACAAACAAGTTTTGAATCATTACTCGAGTCTCGTTGAATGATTGAGAGGGATGGAATGGATCATGATAGCGACTAGGGGTCATGAGGGGTAAATAATGAATTAGGGGTAAAAATAATTCATTTTCACCCTATTGATTAACAATTTTGAGCTCTTGTCCACGAAACCTAGCATAAAAAGACAAGGATTCCTTATGATCACCACTATGATGAGTGAGTGTGTGAGCACTAAAGTCTTGTCCGAGGAAAACTAGTAAGTGATGTCATGAATTAGTGATTTTGTATTTTAGGGGTGGGTAGGAAACAAATAGGGAAATTAATGTGGGTAGTTTAATATTTTGCACAAAAATGACATTGTCGTGATGTTTTTCACACCCAAGAATGTCATTTTCGTGGCTAATGTGTCATTTTCATGAGGGTTAAGGTTAGTTGGAAGGGCGTCATTTTCACAAAAACAAAATTACGAAGCATGTCATATTCACAAAAAAACATTCATGATTCATTTTGTTTTCGATTAAAAATATGCGGGGAAATTGGATGTGCATTGTTTTTGTCCTAAATGACACAAGGAGGGTTAGTAGTTATGATGAAAAAGTAAGGATTATTTGATTAAGTGTGCTTGTCATGGCGCTTGCAAGAGGTACATGAGCTAGTGGTTGCATGAGAGTGGAGGCTATGATATTTTACATTGTTGTGGCCACAATTAGATGACTATGAGATCAATTTTCTAGAGGTTCTAGATTTGTATCATGTGGTGCATATGCCAAAGATCCAAGATGACATAGCCCTCTTGATAGTGTTGGTTTAGAGGTGGCACTCGAGACTAGTATGTTCCACTTACCCTTTGGAGAGATCACCATGATACTAGAGGATGTGTGGAGGATAATTTAATCCCATTACAGGGGAGCATGGTTTGCTATCACTTAGCGGGGAAGGCCACAATGATTTGGTGTGTGACTGATAAGACATAATTAGTGGTGAGATAGGATGATATTAATGTCGCGTTTGTTATGCTCAAGGCCTCGTGCAATGGTTTCGATATTATTAATGGATCTTGTCATCAACATATTGTTTCCTAATAAGATTGGCTGATATTTTATGTAGGGTCTAGTTAGATTCATATGAGATATGTGATGATAGATGACTTTGTTTGATTGTGGGAGTGTGCTATGGATCTGTTTGATGATATTTCCCGCTCCTATTTCAAGTTAATGAAAGGGATACAAGAAATCAAGAAACTCAAAAATATGGGAGGGTTTAAGGCTACCTCCTGATGTGGATGATGATGAGGATGATGATATGAGTGCAAAATATCCTCTCCGTGGTGAGCTCAATGACCTGCACAGTGAAGAGAAACTAAACAAGAAAATGATTAATAGATAAGATGGTGGGTTACTTGAAAAGGTCAGTCCCAAGAAGTGATAACTCCTTAGGGATGGATGTCAACCCAATTTGATAAAATGATATGGTAATTGATAATGGATAAGATAGATGCAGATAAAAAATATCTAAGATATGCTAGAGATGTGAAATAAAGATTTGATATTGTAAATGTTCATAAGAAAATCAAACTTGGCCGGGTCAACGAAAACTTGAGACTGATTGGTATGGTCGACAATGACCATTGCAGAGCTGATCAACTGATAAACAAAAAACAAATTGGGAACTTTCTTTGGGTTTTCAAATATGATGTTGGGATGGTGGGGGAACAGAGAGGATGTAAAAGAAGGAAAATATGATGAAGACACTGATCAAGTTGATGACTGGACTAGGTTCATGATGACCATGGTAGGATTTGGGATTTTGATGAGCTGAATGGATGGGAAAAGGGAAATGAAGAGGCTCGGAGGAATACCGATGAAACAAAATTTTTCAAGACAACCTACATGACATGTTAGAAAGAGATGACGAAGTGAAAGAAGGAATCTGAGAAAACTTTAGGTCTTCAAACCTCCATGGATAACATGTAAATATTCTAAGAAAACTCTAAGTTGATGGTTATATCTCCTAAGAAGAGAAAGAACATAGAAAGCTCGCAAGATAGCAGAAAAACCCAAGATTTTTGACCTTGAGAGAGGAGGGGTAGAAGTATATTAATAGGTCGACGGTGACCGGATGGGTCACCGATGACCTGCAATGCATGATGATCCACTTAGGTGGTGGAGGTGATGTTTGTTTCCAAAATAGGGGCCTTAAAGGGGCTAATTTTGGGGTTTTAGCCGTTTTGGGTGTGTTAATATGGGGAGAAAAAATGGTTATGGGAGGATAAAAGGGCATTAAATGGGTGTAAGTGGAGTCCTAGGGACAATAAATGGGGAATTTATGTGAGTAATTTAGGATAATGAATAGGTTTTTAGGAGTAATTAAATATAATTAGGGGGATGAATAAGGATAACATTAAAGTGGGATTAGGATATGATAATAGGAATTAAGAGGGGTAAATGGGGTTTAAGACGGAAATAAGAAATTTAAGTAGGAAGGGGGCAGAATGTGCTTAGGTGATAACGAAGGGGTGATAATGCGGGATGGGGGACAAGGGTACTAAAATGGGTACTTAAAATGGGTGTCTTTACAAAGGAGATGATGAAAGGGTTGGTAATGATAAGAGAATAATGAGATGAAGTGGCGAGATAGATTGAAGTCAACTTTGGAGACTACAAAGTTGTTTTAGATTGGAAGGGGAGGAATGTCAAGGATGGATTTAATTTTTGCAAGGTTAAATTCAATACCCCTAATAGAAACGATGAAGCTAAGGATTTTCCAGTTTAAAACTCTAAAAACACACTTGGCGAGATTGAGACAGGAATAAACAGATGAGGCACACGAAGAGGATTTCAAGGATGGTAAGATGGTCTTGTCGATGCTTGGATTTACCCAAGAGGTCATTGACATAATCCTTTATAGTTTTATGGATAATATTATGGAATATATAGGTCATAGCGCTCGATAAGTGGCCCCTACATTTTTCAAACCAAAGGGCATGACACAACGGTAGAATTTTCCCCAATGGTTGATTAAGGATGTTTTATGTTGGTCTTTTGGTGCGATGAGAATTTTATCGTAACCAAAAAAACCATCCATAAGAGAAAGCATTTCATGGTTGGATGTTAAGTCGATGAGTGTTCAATGTTAGGAAGAGGAAAGTCATCCTTAGGGAAAGAGAGATATAAATATCAAAAGTTTGTACAAATGTGAATCTTTCAGAGGATTTGGAAATGAGTATGATGTTAAAAAATCATTTTGGATAGTCGATGTGTTAGATGAAATTAGAGGGAAGAAGGCACTGCAAATGTTCCTTGACAAGGAGGAAACACGGGGATGCATGTGACACAAATTTTGTTTGACTTGTTTAGCATTGGGGATGGTGATGATGTTATGGACGATGATGCTAGGATCGAGGCACGACATATCAGCGTACAACCACACAAATTCTCGGCTATTATTGGATATAAAAGAGGTGAAGGCCTCAAGATCTTGTGGATCAAGAGATTGGCCAACTTTAAGGATGTGGGGTTCTTCCGGAGTCCCTATATTGATGTCGATTATGGATTCATTGAGAAAGGTATTTGTCTCAAGAGGCAAGGACTTATAAAGATGAGAATCACCTGTCCCCATGTAGGAAAAAATGGAGTCATCATCGCTGCATTGGAGAATGTCGATGGTAGGGGAATCCTCCTATATCCTCTAAAGGAATTTAAGAGGAAAGACCGAGTTTTACCTTTAACCGATAAGTGGTAGTGCGAGGGAAATGGTGGAGATTAAAAAAAAAAGTTTGGGGGAAGATACATAACATTATCCGAATCCATGGGATGGTTGGATGTGGAAGGGGATGATGGTTCAATGTTGATGGAGGATGAGGAGGAAGTGCATGGAGAAGAAGTGGTGGGGTGTTCTTTGAATCCCAACAAACTTCTCATGGGGTTTGCAGGATTGGTCGAAGACAAGATCATGTATGCCTTACTCATAACATCCAAGACCAAATCCATTCCATGCCTAATGATGGAGATAGGTATAGGCAAAGGATTTTTCGTAGAGGAATTTGAAGCCATTGGTGTATGGCTTAATGTGAGGCTGATCATCGGTTGACTCCGCCATCGATAAGATGGGGTTTTAGATGAGGTGAACTTAATGAAATGATATCCTTGACATTTGGTTAATACATAGGAGTTTTATTGGGTCTACCAAGTCAATTGAGTGAGGGAATAGAATTGAGAGTGAGGAGTTGATAGTCCCCTAATGAGAGAATATGCATCACATTATCGAGAGATTTATCATTATGTAATTTAGATGCGGAGTACGGGAAAAGTGGTGGATGCTTTAGAGGATGTGTCTTTCTTAGGGATGAGCATGTCATTTGGTTAGTATGTTTTATGACATACCTTGAATGGAGGAAGGTTGATGGGGAGAGTATGAATTTTTCTCTCAAGTTCATATGTGATACAACGATGAAGAGTATATGGGATGCAATGCATGGCATGAGTCCATGGGCATCTAAGAAAGATGTTGTATTAAAAATCCCCTTCTATAATGTACAAGATTTAATGGAGGATTTTTTCATTGACGTGGATGGGGAGGATACCTATTCCTAAGGTATCACAACAATGTCATTGAAGGCTCATAGGACCATGGGTAATTGGGCAAAATGGTGTCGGGGAGCTTAAGTTAGTTGAAGGTATGTGATGAGATGATATTGATACTATAACCATTTTCAATCATAGTTTGACAGATGAAGGTTTCATTGATGGGGTATATGATGAAAAAGGAAGGTCATGGTCTTTAGGCAAGATTTCTGGGATTTTGAATCACATTCACGGGAGATAGAGGTGGAAGCGGTAAGAGCTCAACCAAGGCTCATGAAGGGTTGGGATTCATCACTAGTGACAGAGATACGTTGTAAGGATTCAATAAGGGATTGTTGATTATTGGGAGAAATTTGGATGAGCTCATTGAGAGACATCTTAATAAGATTTTGATGCAACTATTTCACGATTTTTGTTTAATGTGGAATGCTTTTGGGTTTACGGTGTAGCTAGGATGGACACCTTGGCCTTAGATGAAGAAGGGGATGGAGTGGGCTCATTAGAAGGAGAAATGATGACAACTTTGGGTGGATTGGGTAGATGGTTGAGAATCATGAGGGCGAGAATGAGTGGTGATACGAATGACATATATATAAAGAGGACGATCCTTAAGAGAGGTATAAGTCGGTGGTGGGATGGAGATGAAAGATGTGGATGAGGAACATGATTTAGAGGTTTTAGAGATTGTACATTTGATTAGAGGATTGGGCTTGGATGTGGATGTAATGATGGATTAATGAGGGTGGTATCCTTTTATGAGCATGTCATCTTCTTCTATAATATTTTAAATGAGGGTTCGAGAGGGCCCTATAGTGTTATGTTTCATGTTCGGGGAGACGATGGTAGGCACATATTGATCCAAAAATGGTACTTAAATTTTTCAAAAGTACTTAGAAAATTTTTAGATTTAAAACTTGACAACTGATTAAGAGTATTAAGCCAATTTTGGGAGCTCTTGTATCCCGAATCCTTAAACTCTTCCAAATAAACCAATTATCCTTTATTTTCAACTTAAGTGAATAAATTGAATCTTAGTACAAATCCATTTTAAAATTCACAAGTTGAATTCAAATCATACACTCAAACTGAATTCTTGAAACCAAATTTGATAAGTGTATTCAGATTCTATTGTGGGTTATAAATACGTATATGTTCCTAAAATCCAATTACTAGTTAAGTGTTTGCTTCACCAAATCAATTAGTTAATCCAATTAACTTTTTTTTTTATCTTGATCAAAAGCTTCACAAACTGAAATAAAATCCACACAACAAGATTGTTAATGAAGTTCACTTGAAGGCTACCTCTCCGGATTCTCAGAAAGAGAATCGATCTTTAAATGACCAATAAAGTAAAATAACCATTCAATAATGTACAAAAAAATCAAAACCTAAAAATGAGGTGATCAAAGATATTGGAAACTCTGTAATTTATAAGAAATTATTCCCAAAATGATTTATGGTCCATATAGTGTTTCCACAGTGTGATCCCCTTACAAATGCGACTGAAAAATGCATACAAATGGAGATTTATAAACACTACACGATTTTTTAATATATTTGGAAATATTATAAAAATATGAACAACTTCCATTTTTACTCCATGGTCTAGTTTATACTAGAAGTACTTGGAAAAATCAAATCTCTTTGTCTGCTCCTCATGCCCGTTTTGTGAAATGGCGATGCAAAATCACCTACAAAGAAAAATATGCAGCAATTAATGTAACAAAAGTTAGATTTCTGAAAATATATTGGAATCTTGAAAAACTTTCATATATAACTCGAGATCTGGTTTTGAGTTGAAGTGCATCAAAAATCAAGTTTTCTGCAAGGTCTATTCTGCCCTCTCATATACCTGTCACTTGTCTTCTACAAAACCCTGCGATCTCCTTTTAGATTATTTATCCAAATGTGGTGTGTTGGTAAGTATTCCTATTCTTATAGCGCAGGTCAAGGGTTCGAATCCCTTTGATTGCATTATCCACTATAAATAGCAAATGGAAATATTTTATCCTTATATGGGAATCAATCCCATAGTCCACGAGAGATAATTTTATCCAAACCTTTTAATAAGGCTAAACCATCCTATTTTCATGTGGAATAGCTACACAAAGAATTTTACTACCAAAATTTGAGGTCCACGCACTTAAATGGATTGGTTCACCTTTTGCCACGTCACTTTTTCCCGCAAGTTTGACCCGAACTTTGACTGACCATATCTTTCGCATACGGACTTGGATTTGGTCTGTTCAAAATGCGTCGGAAAGATCATAACAAGATCTACATAATAGAAGTATATTTTCGAGATTCCAAGATAAATAATTTTCTATTTTGGCCAACTTTGATCACACTTTTACCAACTTTGACCGGACATATCTGGAGCTCAGAGTGTCTATTTTTCACGTTCTTATAGTTATCGGAAATATATCTAAAGGATATACTAAATTTTAATGGGTTAAGGAAGTTTAGGGAACATTTGACACTGAAATTGATCCCCGATCACTCCTCCCTCCGAGAAGTGTTTTGTCCACAAAAATTGTGTATCAACCCACAAAACATGTTATCTCTTCCTGCATTCCAAAAACACATACAAGAACTCAAAATAAAATTATAGGTTGATGAAATACAAATAGTTGATTAGCTAATTACATAAATGATCAAATAATAACACCCAATTAAGCTAGTGTTCAACTGAAACGCTGCAACCCTGTTAACTCTTCACACAACCGTGAATTGTCATACCCTACTGTAATGCCATCAAAAATAAGTGACTAGATAATAACACCCATTATAATACGGAAAGCTAGTGTTCAATAGTCACTTTGTGATATGGTCGATTACAAAAAATTACAATTCCATAACATAGATCAATATACCAGACATCTAAACTGCCCACAATTAGGCTAGTGCCCACTGTCCATATGAAACTGTAACAACATGCAAATATTCACTATCCAAAATAAATTAGACTATCAACGCCCAAGAATAGCTATAGTCAAAAATATGAATATGCCAATTCTATCCATACACTGAACTATAAAAGGATAGATAACAAACTATATGCTTACCCAAATTGGTGAACTGCCATAATCAAAATGATCACCTGGTGCAACTTTGCAAACCAATTTGTTAGTGTAATAAATTTACACCCTAATTGTAACCACATCTGATAGTTACAAAAATTAAATTTTCCCAAAATGAGGGTCTTAAAAATTAGTGCAAATAACACATGTGGATACAACAAGTTTGTCTATTTATTACAATATCAAACAGGTGCCTGAATGGGTCTTATAAGCATCCATAAATTTGCACAAATGACAACATTATAAAACTGCATGTTTCAAAATTAGACATTCTGATGATGCCCATATCCCTGCATACTACTGTCAGAAATGGAATTTGTCTACCTTGACCGTGAGAAAATAACTTGAGTATTTTAAACTTGTCACTCAATTTCTCTACAGGTGACTTCCATAAAAATTTCAAAGTTGAATATATACATAGGAAAAAATCCTTTCAACAAACATCAGGAATCCCTATAGCTCTAAAAAAGTCTGCATGCTATCAACAATCAATGTTATGCAAACATAAAACTAAGGAATATTTTACCAACCCTTTTAACAACATTTTCCTGTTTAGGTGGTTTTACTTATTTAGTAAAAAGTTGGGCTGCATGAGTTGAATTTAATTTTATTGGCTTCTAACAACTTTCCATTGTCAGACCTTGGATGCATTTTCCAACATTGTACAACATCATGTCCTTTTTATTAAAATGGGTACAAAATTGTATGTCCTTGTTTTTAGGAAACTTACCCAATTTTTCCTTTGTTTAGGAGAGGTAACATTTTTCCTTTTCTCACCTCATTAGGGTGAGATTGGTCTTTATCACCTGCTTCATCATTCACAAAAGGAATTAACTTCTTTAACATAGTTTTATTCTTCCAACAATATCCCGTAGAATGATTAGTGCCTTCACAAAACATACAAGCAAAAGCATATTTCTATCTCTTAAAGCTATATTGTTCAAACTGAAAGATTGTTCTAGAATTTTAGGATTCAATATCCCCTTAGTGCTATTTTTAGTGTAAGTGGGAGGAGGTGGAATTTCATTACCTCGTTTGCCTATTTTCTTACACCTTTCATTGTTCTTCTTATGGCATAATCCCGCAATTCCGGTGGCGTAGATCCTTGGTTGTTGGAAGCTTGTCTTCCTTGACTTCTTTGGAAAATTTTCCAATCTCTATTTTCCCATAAGAATATCCCGAACCTACAAACCAAGGCTGGTCCTCTACCTATATTGGGTTAGCATCATCTTGTCCATTTTTACCAAGGCCCTTTCCATTAAATCCCATCTTAACCATTAGTATGGATCCAATTCCCTTAGTGTGTTTTGAAATCTGCAAACCAGATTAAATTGCAAAAACAAGGTGGAGCTTGCTGTGATTTTATTAATATAAAATGAAGCATTACAATCAAAAGAGAGAGCTGCAATATTTATAGATATTGGACAGCTTCTATCTCTTCCACAATACATGGAACAAATATCCTAAACAAAGAAAATATTCAATAATAGCATATTGCCCCTAAAAAGCTTCTACAGGAAATCATCCGAGAACAATATTCTAACTAAAGAACATCCTCCACAATCTAAGGGATGATAACAACACACTAACAACTAAGCTAACTAAAGTAATTAAATAATTATTTTATTATAATTACACATTAATCCACATATGGTGAATTAAGTGTCTCGATTATTTCTAACATTCCCCCCCTTAATTCATCATATTCTAAAGTGAACAAGAGAGAAATACTCTGAATGCCTCAAATTTAGGATGTGCAAGAGATTTTGTGAAGATATATGCATGCTGATGTTCTCAATCAGAAATGTTGAAGCTGAATGTTGTTGTTCTGAACTTGTTCGCGAATGAAATGTACTTGCACCTCAATGTGTTTGGTGCGTTCATGAAAAATTAGATTTCGAACAAGTTTTATTACTCCTTCATTGTCTACATGTAGGATTGTTGGATGATCATGTGGAATTCCCAATCCTTCAAGTATCTCGTCTGAGCCAAATCACTTCACAGATAGCTCCTCCTACTACGTGATATTCTGCTTCTGTGGAAGACCTTGAAACACAATTTTGTTTCTTGCTCCCCCATGAAATAGGTCCAGATCCCAAAAAGAACACAAATCTTGAAGTGGACTTCCTATCATCAACGTTCCCTGCATGATCTGAATCGAATATCTGTCAAGAAGAAGTTATCATTCTTCTTGTATTCTAGGCCAAAGTCCATGGTTCCTCTGATGTATCTCAGTACCCTCTTTGCTGCTTTCCAGTGACAAACCCTTGGTTCTTGCATAAATCGAGAAAGATAACTGACTGCATAGCTGATATCTGGCCTAGAATAAGTTAAGTAAATGAGACTCCCAATCAACTGTCGATAAAGAGTAACATTTACTTGTTTTGATGGATCTGTGTGAGACAATTGAAGCCTTGTCTCCATAGGTGTAGCCATTGGTATACTATCCATCATTCTGAATTTCTTGAGCATTGTCTTGGCATATTTTAGTTGAGTAACAAAGATGTGATTTTCCTTTTTCCATACTTAAAGTCCAAGACAATAATGAAGTGATTGATTTAGATCTTCCTTAGTTGTTTCAATCATCTTCACCGAACTTCCAGTGATGACTAGATCATCGACATATACTACTATGATCACTATCTCCCCCCTTGCTTTTTGAGATAGAGATTAGGATCATATGGAATTCTTTTGAATCCATGTTTGATGAGATGCTCATCAATCTTTATGTACCATGCCCTGGGAGCCTGTTTGAGACCGTACAATGACTTTATGAGTCTACATACCTTTCCTTCTTTACCTGGTATGACAAAACCTTCTGGTTGAGTCATGTAGACTTCTTCCTGTAAATCCCCATTGAGAAATGCACTTTTTACATCCATTTGATGAACTTTCCAACCAAATTGTGCAGCTAGAGAAAATATCATCCTGATTGTTTTGATCTTAGCTATTGGTGCGAATGTTTCTTCATAATCAATGCCTTCTTTTTGTGCATAACCCTTAGCTACCAATCTTTCCTTGTATTTATCAATGCTTCCATCTGATTTGTACTTTGTTTTAAATATCCATTTGCAACCTATTTCCTTCTTCCCTGATGGAAGATCTGAAAGTTGCCAAGTATTATTTTTCATCAAAGAGTTGAATTCTGAATTCATAGCATCTGACCAAGGTTTTGACTGTTTGGCATCCTGAACTATAGTGGGCTCACTTGATTCAATTACTATACTCATCAAGGCTAAGTTTACCTCATTTTGAGCCATACTACGAGTTCTTGGTCCTGAAGTGGATGTGTTAGGATCACTATCCAACTTAGCATCTCGAATTAGATTAGTATACCACTTAGGCATACGTTTAGCTATTCTTGTAGATGGAGGAGTTGAATTATCCTTATCATCATTATCTTCATCAAGAACATCTTCTATTTTCTTAGTAGGATTGTTTTGTGAGTTTATGGAAGGAGCATCTGCTTCTTTATTTTCAAAAAACTCAACATCTCTACTTGTGAATTTTTTTCTTGTTTTTAGATCCATTAACCTGTATCCTAAGGCTTCATCATTGTATCCCAAGAATATAAGTTGTTCTGATTTCATATCAAGTTTAGTTCTCTTTTTCTTAGGAATGTGCATACTTTCCTTACATCCAAAAACTCTAAGGTGTTTTATAGATGGTTTTTCCCCTGACCAAGCTTCTTGTGGTGTTATTCCATCAAGTGCGGAAGTGGGAACTCTATTCAATGATAAATTGTTGTTTTTACTGCTTCTGCCCAATATGTTTTACTCAAGCCTGAATCATCGATCATACACCTTACCATATCCATTATAGTTCTGTTTCTTCTCTCAACTACACCATTTTGTTGTGGTGTATATGGAGGTGCCATTTGCCGATGAATTCCATGTGTTTCCAAAAAAGCTTTGAACTCATTACTGGTGTATTCACCCCCTCGATCTGAGCGGAGTGTTTTTATTTTCTTACCAGTTGCATTTTCACAAGCTACTTTGAATTTCTTGAAAGTTTCAAAGGCTTGGTCTTTGGTGCGAATGCAGTATACCCACATTTTTGTGAGTAATCATCAACAAAGAGCATAAAATATTGAAACCCTGAATGACTAGGTCTCATAGGTCCACATAGATCGGTATGCACCAGATCAAGTTTACCACGGGCCCTGAATGTACTGCTTTTCTGAAAAGAAGCTCTATGTTGTTTTCCTACCAAAAAATTTGTACACTTGTCTGTATTCTTCTTGAAATTTGGCAGTCCTCTTACCATGTTATTTTTTTGAAGTGTTTCAAGATAGCCAAAACTTACATGGCCAAATCTTCGATGCCACAATTGTGCCGATGATGTATCCTTAGCTACAAGGGCCTGATTTTTGGTTTGAACAAAATCCAACTGAAACATACGACCCACACCAGAAGCTCGTGCAACAATGTTGGAGTTTTTAGACTTATCTTTGATTAAACACATCTTCTTTCCATCTGTACAATCAAAATCTACTTTTAAGTTGTGCTCCAAAAGTGACTTACTAAAAGTATATTCTTTGTCAATCCAGGAACATATAGAACATCTCTTATTGTGCACTGTCTTGATCCAAGAGGTAAGGAGATGTTTCCAATTCCTTGTAATTTGTACGATGAATCATCACCCAACAAAACAGAGTCTTTGTTAGGTGTATTATTTAACTCTAAGAACCAACCATTTCTCCAGTCATATGTCTTTGTTCTTTGAGTCAACATACCAAATTGCTTGTGGTGAATTGAATTCTTGAGTTGATTGTGCAGAAAATAGGAATTCCTCATCTAGTGAGTTATCTTCCTCTTCAGTAATGTTGCCGTGTTGCGGTGTTTTATTTTTCCAGTTACTTTTCCTTTGTCCTTGTTTGTTTTGATAACCCGACTAGATTGTTGAAAATTTGGCTTCTTGCCACTAGATGAACCCTTCTGAAATGTGTTATACCATCAATATTTTAAGTCATGTCCTTTTCTTCCACAAATCGACACTGCTTTTGCTGAGTGTTCCCTTGATTATTCTGTTGAGAATGCTACTTTTGGTGCTTACCAGTTGTATGAATTTGTTTCTTTCCCTTATGGAATGAAGAGAGGGATTGTTCCTCATCTTCTACAGGTTTTTCATGGACTCTTCCTGTTGTAACATGTTCACTAATTCTTCAAAACTTGTAGATGGACCCATAATGTTGAGAGTTGTGAAAAATATTTTGTATGAGGCTAGTAAAGCTCTCAATACAATAGGGACAAGAGATTCATTAGTGACCTCTTTTTCCAAAGCTTGGAGAGATGATCTCAATATAGAAACATTCTTTAGAAAACCTTCAATGGACTCATTATACTTCATTTTGAGATAATGGAGTTGTGTTTGTAATTTCAAAATAGCATTTTTATTCTTAGCTTCGTATACAGTTGCTAGTTTATGCCATGCTTCTTTCTTATTGTCGCTTGATGAATATGAGGTTGTACATCATCAGTTACACCAAATAGAATTATAAGTTTTTCCTTTTGATTAGCACGATCAAACACATGTTGTTGAGCAATATCATTTTCTGGTCTCGTTATTGAGCCATCAACTACACCAATTATGTCTTCAAATTCAAGTTGAGTTTTAATTTTCATTTTCCATGCAACATAATTGTCTCCACGAAGGAGTTGTGAATCGTGGCTAGAAAAAATTTAGGTGCATTGTTAGCCATTTGTGCATGAAAGAAAAGAGAGATAGAGAATCAAACATGAAACAAATCCCCCTCAAATCAGTACACACCCCCCCAAAATTAATTTTTATTGAGTGTGGGCTCCTTTTTGGCCTTTTACAATGATTTTTCGGCACTATTGGCCATTTTTACAAACATCTTGTAAATAGAAAAAAAAATTGCACCCCCCTTCTTGTTTACGAAAAATTAATATTTTCACAATTTTTTAAATTTTTGGGCACTTTGGCCTCTTTTCCCTTACAAATTTAGTTTTGGGCTCTTTGGCCTCTTTGACTAGACCAAAGTGTAGAGCTCGAAAAAACATATACTTTAAAAAAAAATGGCACCTCAATCCGAGGTACCAGCGGAAAGAAATGACAAATACAAGTTTTGATTTTATGATCTTTCCGGACCCCTTTCCTAAAATGGAATTTTTTTTTCTGTCTAAAAATTCCACAAAATCCAAAAAAGGAAAGTTTTGTTTTTCTCTTTTTTTAATATTAAACAACCAATTCACTTACCTTCGAACCGCTCATATTTGACCACGTGGCTTGCAGTGGAGAGAAGGCGGTTTAGGTCTCTCAAAAAATGGATTTTCTTTGTTTATACTCCTCCGCCACTGTTTTGTTTTCGCTGCACCGTTCTTCCTTTGCATGGATGCCTTTGCTCGAATATTTTCTGCAGTTTGTATATAGCCCTTCTATATTTTCTTACCACTTTGGGTCACTTTGTTTTCTTGTTGCAGGGTCGATTGGAGTCAGCACGGGAGAACTCCTCTTCCACCAGAAATTTCCTTTGCATGGCTGCCTTTGTTATTTGTTTGCGGTCACTGTTTGTTGGATCGATGCTTTGGGAGGTCACTTGGAGCAGGATCAGTGTTGGAGGTGGCTTGATTCAAGGTCGGCTCTCATGGAAGCCGGGATCTATGCCTTTGGAATGTGAGCAGGGTACTCAGGTCACTGCTCATGTATGCATAACAATATTATTCAATCCTTGTATAACAATATTATTCAATGCACTTCTAAAAAATAAAAATAATTTTTTTCACTCCCTAGACAATTTTTCCAATTGCCGTGAATTGTCATCAATTGTTTCTTCTGCTACTTCTGGAATCTGCTGCTGGGATGTGGAGTTGGTGAGGGGCATGTGAAGAGGTTAGGGGCATCTATGGCTCCTCTTGGCTCAGGATTCTAGTCCTCCTTCCTCAAATCTTCTAACACTTCCTCAGCAATTATCTATAGCTTTAACTCACCTTGTTGCTACCAAATGAAATCTGCAAACCAGATTAAATTGCAAAAACAAGGCGGAGCTTGCTGTGATTTTATTAATATAAAATGAAGCATTACAATCAAAAGAGAGAGCTGCAATATTTATAGATATTGGATAGCTTCTATCTCTTCCACAATACATGGAACAAATCTCCTAAACAAAGCAAATATTCAGTAATAGCATATTGCCCTAAAAAGCTTCTACAGGAAATCATCCGAGAACAATATTCTAACTAAAGAACATCCTCCACAATCTAAGGGATGATAACAACACACTAACAACTAAGCTAACTAAAGTAATTAAATAATTACTTTATTATAATTACACATTAATCCACATATGGTGAATTAAGTGTTAGATTATTTCTAACATGTTTTTCAAACCGACTCCAAAGGAATATCTCGAAACTCGAATGAGAGGAAGAATTAAAATGTGAACAAATTACAATGTGTGTTTCTATCATAGTACCTGCATCTTCTTTGGAAGGCATTTCCTTCTTGTGTTCACCTTGTTGCATCTTTGCCAAGAGGGCATCCTTGGTCCGTATTTCTTCCTGCAACTCTTTAACAAAACCCATCAAATTCTTGCTCTGTGCAAGCATCTCGTTGACATACTCCTCTTTCTTGGTTGTAAAGGATTGTGGTTCAAATTTTAACCATACTATTTCCTCTTATAAGGAATAAAAATTAGCTCTCAAGAAATAATTTTCTTTCTGGAGTTGATGGTTAATGGCTTCAAGCTCATTAAGATTCTCTTACTTAGATAGCTTTCCCATGATTCCCTATTCCTACAAACACAACTTTACTTCCACACAACTACACTGCACAAAAGAAGTAAGTGCCAAATTGTTTGCAAAAACTAAAACAAATTCTGAAAACTAAAACCAAAAGTTTCCACACACAATCGTAAGCTATTTTAACTATCTAACTCGCTTTGATACCAAACTTGATCCGAAAATGGTACTTCAATTTTTCAAAAGTACTTAGAAAGTTTTCAAATTTAAAACTTGGCAACTAATTAAGAGCATTAAGCCAATTTTGGAAGCTCCTGTATCATGAATCCTTAAACTCTTCCAAATAAACCAATTATCCTTTATATTCAAATTAAGCGAATAAACTGAATTTTAGAACAAATCCATTTTAAAATTCACAAGTTGAATTCAAATCATACACTCAAATTGAATTCTTGAAACCAAATTTGATAAGTGTATTCAGATTCTATGTGGGTTATGGATACTTAAATGTTCTTAAAATCCAATTACCAGTTAAGTGTTTTCTTCACCAAATCAATTAGTTAATCCAATTAACTTTTTTTATATCTGATCAAAAGCTTAAACCGAAATAAAATCCACACAAGATGTTAAATGAGTTCACTCGAAGGCTATGTCTCCGGATTCTCAAAAAGAGAATTGATCTATTAAACGACCAATGAAGTATAATAAGCCTTCAATAATGTCTAAAAATATCAAAACCTATAAATGAGCTGATCAAAGATATTGGAAACTCTGCAATTTACCGTAAATTGTTCCCAAAATGATCCTTGGCTCAAACAAAGGCTTCCACAAAGTGTAATTCCCTTGTAAATGTGACTCGAGAAACACCTAAAAATGGAGATATATAAACAATACATTAAAAAAATTATAGATCTGGAAATATTATAAAAATTTGAACAAATTCCCTTTTTACTCCATGGCTTGGTTCAGACTAGAAGTACTTGGAAAAATCAGATCTTTGTTTGCTCCTCGTGTCTGCCTCCGTGAAACCGAGATGGAAAATAACCTACACAGAAAATATAAAACACTTCATGTAACAAAAGTTACATTTATAGAAATCTCTCAGAATTCGAACAACTTTCATATATAACTCAAGATTTGGTTTTGAGTGGAAGTGCCTCAAAACCAGGTTTTTTGCAAGTAGGTCTATTCTACCCTCTCACAGACTTGTCACTTGTTTTCTACAAAACCCTATGAGCTCCTTTTATATTACTTCTCCAAAGGTGGCGGGTTGGTAATTCTACCTATTCTTTTGGCATAGGTCAAGGGTTCAAATCCCTTTGATTGCATTATCCACTATAAATAGCAAATGGAAATCTTTTATCCTTATATGGGAATCAATCCCATAGTCCACGGGAGATAATTTTATCCAAACCTTTTAATAAGGCTAAACCATCCTATTTTCATGTGGAATAGTGAAACATAGCATTTTGCTACCAAAATTTGAGGTCCACGTGATTAAATGGATTGGTTCCACGTGTCAGTATGTGATTGGTTCACCTTTTGCCACGTCACTTTTTCCCGCAAGTTTGACCCGAACTTTGACTGACCATATCTTTCACATACAGACTTGGATTTGGTATGTTAAAAATGTGTCAGAAAGATCATGACAATATATACGCAATATAAGTGTATTTGTGAGATTCCAAGATAATTAATTTTTGAGTTTGACCAACTTTGACCACACATTGACCAAACTTTGACTAGGCGTATCTCGAGCTCAGAGTGTCCGTTTTTCATGTTCTTATAGTCATCGAAATATATCTAAAGGATCTACTAAATTTTAATGGTTTAAGGAAGTTTAGGGAACATTCGACACTTAAGTAGGTTCCTTGTGCAACTATTTCACAATGGTTTGTTCAATGGTGGCATGCTTTTGGGTTTACGGTGCGGTTAAGATGGACACCTTGGCCTTGGATGAAGAAGGAGACAGAGTGGGATTATTAGAAGAGGAAATGATGAAAAATTTGGGTCTAGATTGGGTATATGGTTTGGACTCATGAGGGCGAGCATGAGTGGTGATACGAATGACATATATATATATATATATATATATATATATATATATATATATATATATAAAGACGAGGAACATCCTTAAGAGATGTATAAGGTGGTGGTGGGATGACGGTGAAAGATGTGGACGAGGAACATAATTTAGAGGTTTTAGATATTTTATATTTGATTGGAGGATTGGGCTTGGATGTGGATGTACTAGTGGATGGAAGAGGGTGGTATCCTTTGATGAGCATGTCATCCTCTTGTATAAGATTGTCAATGAGGTTTCGGAGCGCCCTACAATGTTTTATTTCATATACGGGGAGACGATGGTAGGAACATATGGTGTTGGAATTAAACGACATGGGCTTAGGCATATGTGGGTCAAAGGGATTTATGGGGGAAGGGTTATTGCGGATTTTTGGATGAGGCGTTGGAGGATTTCTATATAAGATCCAATGTGGGTTATTCAAGAGGAAACCTTATGTACTTTGGGATGATTTGGTTTGGGGGATGAGGATGAATGAAAAAGAGGTGTTTTACTCTTGTGAGTTTGTATAGGGGCCTTGGATTCAGATTTCACTTTGGATGTTGTTGGGTTTTAAAATGGTACTTTAACAAAACCACAGTCAAGGGACAACAAGTCCCTCCTCTTTATGGGAGAGGTTCCCTTATTGAAAGCAAGCAACAAAGCTTATATACAAATGTACAACTTTCATCTTAGGGATGGACTTCTGACATCTTGAAATGCTTTTTTACCAAAATAGCTTATCAATACAAATGAATGGAAGAAACTAAAGAAAGGAAAGAGTAGAATATAACAATACTTTCAGGAAATATAGATAGCAAAGTATAACCTTATACGTACTGAGAAAAGGTGATATAGAACATAATCATTCACATTCACAACATAAGACACCATTCCATAGACACAAAGTTCTAGAAATCATATCAATAAGAACACAAAGTTTCTTATTGCAGAAGATAAATGATCCACAAATTTCAGGTACGAAAAAGAGACAATAGATGAAGATAGAGAGAAAGGGGAAATCCTTCTATATTGATTGCTTTCAATTCTATTTACACTTCAAAAGTATCAGAGTCCCACATTTTGCAATGAGCCAAGCTCTTACATTTATAGATGAAGTGAAAAGAGGAGAAGAAGAGAAGGAAGAAAATCTGATTTGGAAGCTCAACCACTAACCATCAATGCCCCTACAAATTCACCTTCAATTTGTCAAATCGATTCGCATGTCTTTGGTGTGTGAAGAAGGAAGGATGGAAGATCAGATCAAACTTGATCTAGTGGAAGTAGTTGGATCTCATATTAATGGATTGAAAGACGTTTTCTAGATTTTCACCCAAATCAAGATATCCAGTTGGTTCTCCATGTTTTTTTGTGTGTTGGAAGAGAAAGGATGAAGATCAAATCAAATATGATATGTTTGAAGCAATCAAATCACATATTAATGGCTTAAAAGACATTTTCCAGATTTCCAACCATTGAATCCTACTAAAAACAATATTTTATGCTTCCATGGCATATAGGAGGTCGAGACCTTTCCGACAGTATAAAATTTGTTGAATTTTAAGCACTGGAGTGAAAGTTATGCTCATTTGAATATTTGAATCGAATCCGCATACAAAAATGGTGAAAATGTAATTTTCGCAAAATGGATCCACAGGCCCGAAATTGAATTGCACCTTTAGCACAAAAGATGCAAAAGTGCAAAAGTTCCCTGCAGCCCCACAAGCCCGCAACTTCACATTTTACATTTGGGTCTGACACGTGGCTTTACCTGAGTGGTAACAGAGTCGTGGTTCACTTTATCACTTTACCCTTTATGGAAACAAGGCTCAAAATCTCAAAGTTATCCACCGACCCGCTTCCCCACTTTGAATTTGCATGCAGGCTCAACATTTGACTTTATCCCTTAGCATGAGCGGGGCCACGGTTCACTTTATCACTTTATGCCTTTTATGGAAACAAGGCTTAAAATCTCAAAGTTCTCTCGACCTACTTTGACTTTCGACGTGGGCCTAACATTTGACTTCTCCCCTTATGGAAACAAAACCAAAATTCCCAAAATGCTCTGGTGGCTTGCTTCCCCATTTTTGACTTGAAACATGGCCACGTGTCCCTCTGTTTGGCAAAGGATTTATGTCTGACCTGAGACACGTGGAGGCTAACGCACATTTGGGAAACCGTCTTTGGCTTTCACCTTTGAAGTTGCGCCAAGATGACACATGGTGGCTTCTGCAAACCCTTCTATACTTAGCCGATTCAACGGACGGATCTGCTCCTTTTAGACACGGGACACGTGAAAATATGGCGCTCGTTTTGGGGTCCTGTCGCTTGGGTTTCACTTCTAAAGTTGTGATGGTGAGGCACGTGGAGGCTTCCACCAATTTTTTTTATACTTAATCGATTCGGGCCCTGCCCATTTGACTTCTATCGGACCCTAGACACATGGAGGGTTGGCACTAGTTCAGGGTCTCTCTTTGGGCCACGCCTTTGAAGTTACACCAATGAGGCACGTGGCGAGTCTACGCTCACTTAGGATCCTGCTTTGAACTTGGCCTTTGGAGGTGCACTGTTGGGACGTGTGGAGGCTTCCGCCGGCTCTTTATACTTAGTTGATTAAATGGCCAGCTTTGTCCCTTTTTCAGACCTTGGACACGTGGAGAGCTGGTGCATGTTTGGGGAACCGTCTTTGGCTTTGACCCTTGAAGGTGCACCGATGAGACATGTGGTACCGTCTGTTGGCCTTAGAATTTTCAATGGCCAATTTAAATATTTGAGGATTTGACCATGTGGAGGACTGGCGCTCATTTGGGGTATGTCCCTTGGGTCTTACTTTTGAAGTTACGCTGATGAGGCATGTGGAGAGCTCCACCGACCCTCTTGTACTTAGTTGATTTAAACGGCCGACTTATCCCTTTTCCGGACACTCGGACACATGGAAGGCTAGTGCAAGTTTGGGGTTTCTGCGTTTGTGTACCATACCAAAAGTGCATCGAAGAGACACATGGAACCTTTCACAGTCTTTCTATACTTAGCTGATTTGGGCCTTGATTGAACGCTGCCTTTCTCCACTTTGAATTACGAGGAAAGACCCAAACCCATAGAAAAATATGATGACCTTGAGGCAAGATCCAGACGGGAAGACAAAAATTTTATCAAACCATGTGGATTGCAAGATTTTAAATTAACGAGGTGAGATTACAAATGAGCACCAACTTCTTCAAAGCATGAATTTTCCTATCTCTCCAGACTTCTCAATCTTCTCAAACATCTCTCAAAGGCACCAACTCAATATTTTCAAAACTTGACTTAAAAAATGAGGGGAATTTTTAGGGTGACGACAAATGATTTTGATTCATACTTAGGAAGAAGGATGGATGATTTTAATTTAGAAGGAATAGATGATTTAGATGTAGATTTAGGAGGAGGGATAGATGGTTTGGATTGAGATTGGGTGGTGATGGGTGCTTTGGATAAAGGGCATGGTCCCAAAATAGAAGGTGGATGCCCTAAGATAGATGTTTGGATGTTGGATGGCTTGGATTGATGGGGATTTGAAAGAGGAAGCTCCAATTTCTTATGTGGGTGAGTGAGGGATTTTTGGATGGAAGAAATATGGCTCTTAAGTTTTTTTTTGCAAGGTTTTAATTTTTGTGGGCATCATGATGATTTCAACAACAAAGTCATTGTTAGAGGTGGACTTAGATGATCTTTGAGTGTTTTTTTGAAGATGTGGGGATCAAAGAGGGAAGTGGTTTTGGATGATGCATTTGATGAGATTGAGAGGGGTTGCAGATTGTGTGGGCTTTGAAGGTGTTGGTACATAAGTGGTGGTAGTTTTTGGAGATGAATATGGGATTAGGACATCCTTTGTGGTTGCATCAAGTGAGGGTGTCTGCTTAGTATATGTTTGAAGGGATGATGTGGATATGGGAGTGGATTCAAGAGCTGATGTAGGCATAGATACAATTAGAGGTGTGGGTGTAGAAGGAGTTGTAGGCATGAGTGTAGATGTTGAGACAGAGATGTGGGGATGGGTACAAGTATAACATATGTAGGTGTAAAATATTTAGATGTAGTGGATGCGGATGTAGGTGTGGATACAAGATATGTGGGCGTAGTAGATGTGGATGTGGTGGATGTAGGCATGATAGATGCAGATGTCGGTATAGTTGGAGATGTGGAGATAGATGTCAAAGGAGTAGAGGTGGGTATGGTGGATGAAGGGATGATGGGAGCGGGTGATGGTGTTGAATCCCGACTCAAATTATTTATCATGTGAGTATTGGGAGCTTGAGATGTAGATGGATCAACTTGTTTATTTGGTGAATGATTAGGGAAGGGATGCTTGAATACATCTAATGGTTGGTTAGGAGGGGCATTAGGATTATCCAAGTGAAGGTCCCCATGATCGATAAGTCATTGGATGAGGTATTTAAAGGTGCAGCATTTTTCAATATCATGACTATGGAATTGATGGTGTTTGTAGTAATGGTCTTCACGATTACCACGTGGGTTTAGGGCACGTTTCATCAATGAGGTAGATAGGGGAATTTGGATAGGATGACCAACCATGATTTTTTCAAAGATAGAGTTATAGGATTATCGGAGGAGATTATAATTAGGAGTTGGTCTAGGAGACCTTGGTGAAGGCTTGAAATGATAGGTGGATGCGCAGATGAATATTTAATTAAAAATAACATTGGATGCATTTTTAGTTTTTTTGTTATGGGTAGAGGACTTGGTGAATTTGATTTTTGGCTTATTGGAGTGATGCTTGACATGGCCTTTCTTAAGGGTGCAAAGTTCTAGTTTGCGAGCCATGGTGAAGCCTTCCTCAAATATTTGAAAATATTTGATTTTAAGAGTTGATGAGAAATTTTTGCACATGATCAAGAGAAGAGTTTGATGAGTTTGGTTTGGGGAAGGGAGAAGGATAACTGATTAATGATTCCATGCCACCTAGTGAAGAAATATGTGATGGATTCATCATTGAATTGTTTAATAATGTAGATGTTGGTGATATGATTTTACACACTATATTAATGAAGAAGTTTTCTAAGAAAAATTTGCGAGTTGGATGAATGGAAAGAGAGAGTCTTGAGAAATCTCATTGTACCATTCTAAAGTGGGGCCAACTAACAACATGGGGAAGGTGAGAGCATAAGGTCCTGATCATGTGTAATGAGATAACATGTGTGCCCTAAGGCACGGATGTGTTGTTGAGGGTCTTCCTTACTGTTGAATTTATAAAACTTAGGAGTTCCCGGTCATGAGGGATAAGGTTTAATGGGGATTGATGGGTTGATAGGCTCATTGAAAATTTGTTCAAAGGTGAATGAGATTTTAGGACCCAAAGTAGTAGCTTCCAAGTTTTCCAACCTACTTAGAAAATATTGCATGGGGTCATTGGATGTGTGAGGGTGAGGGGTTGATTGATGAGGTTGCAGATTATAAGAAGTGGATGGGTTAGGTTTTGGACGAGGTTTATCCTGTTGAGGGTATGTAGGAGTTTGTGGAGGTGGTTATAAAGGGGGAAGATAGTCAAAGGCTTGTGATTGAATAGGTCGGAGATAGGATGTTGGGAAGAGATGTAGATGAGTGGGTGTGATTGAGGAGGCTGTTGTTGGATGATAGGGAGATTAGATTGGGGATGTGTTGGATGAGGTGGTTTAGAGGTTTGAATGGGGTGATTAGGAAACATGTGCTAGAAGGTGCTTGATGTAACATCCACTTTATGCCACTTCACATCTAGGGATACACACACACACACACACACACACACACACACACACACACACACACATATACAATTAATCTTACTTTATGCATCTGATTTAAATACCCATATATTTAAATCCAACATAAACCTTAATGCAATCCATTTTTGATAACTGTCATAAACCATGTGTAACTACATGAGAGTATACAGATCCTACTTGATCTCCTCAACACTCTTTACGAGCCAATACATCAAATGTATCCTTTGGTCTTCCCTTTTTTAGGATATGATAATTAAGTGAAGATATCTAAGTGTCTATGGGGTTCCACCAAGGAATCCCACCAGGCATCTCTCAGCTTAGATCTTGGTGAAATCATGACAGTGTAATCAACAACTTACACTACTTTACAAAAATTTCAGAGTCATGTATTCCATGCTCGGTTCTATGACAACACACTCGCCATTGGGAACTTGTCATCTCACCTTAATCACTTATTCAGTTATATGGATCTGCAATCAATGGTGCTATAAACATCTATAAGTATTTTACAAGGTATAAATACAGATTAACCTATAAGAAGACATACATCTATGTCATCCTACGATGCCTATGGGAGAGTAAGAGTCACCGTAATGTTTTAAAGTATTACTAGACCACTTCCCTTCCCGTAGCCATCATAAGTTGACATCGGGTATGTATCCGTGAGGTTCAATCCACCCTTGTAACTCTAACAAAGCTTGTACTTAATGTAATACCATGTCACAATTTAGGGTCTTGATGAGGTAACTTAGTACATCTGCTAAGCAACAATATCCAAATAGTGACTACCATCATTAAATGGATACGATCGTGTAATGATTGTAGTGAGTTGACTGCAAGGTCCCGACTTGGAACATTGTATCTTAATGTTTCAAAGTATCAATTATTTCATAACAAATCATCGTAGGTATTAGGACACTTTCACCTTGAATGAATCGTACCTAAGGTCCTATCTCAAGTTGATCCAAGGATATTTAATTTCCAAAATTTGATTAATTACCTTATTAAATATCATGCCAATAATATCCTTTAAGTAGGGATCGAAATGATCTTTTATTTAAATACAAAATTACAAATTTAATTTTTCCTTAAGCTTAATTAGTTAGCAGCGTTTATCATTAATATAGTTAAGTACCATGCCACTATTTTAGTTATATCAACACAGTAAGCGAATTATTACAAGTCTCTATATATCACACTAATAGAGACAATGCATTTATACATAGCTAATTATTTAGGTATGTTTCATACTTTTATCAAGTATCATATACTATCAATGCTAGTCAACACTTCATCATAAGCATACAATTTTTCTTTAATTACAACCTAATAAAAGTAATTCATTTGAACATACTTTTATAAGGTCATTCATTGTCATATTTAATAAGTACTTAGCTTGTAAGTACATATTTAAGATTCATCACTTAAAAGACCAATTCAACCTCTTAAGTGTGCTTCCTTTCTTTCCATTAAGGACATATAATCTTATCCATAAGTTCATTATGACTCATTATAGTACACCCTTATAATGGACATAATATCATTTCCATACTCGAACATAAGATTACAATTCAACAATCCCAAGATAAGGTTTACCATATCATTGTTATAAGATCAGTTTATCTTTTAGCTCATTTGGCTAACATACTTTATGTAGAGTCCTTCACTTAATCAACATACAAGCTACGTAGTATTCGTTAAGTCCTTCTATATTTAACTAGTAAAAATTTAGAAGTAATGTGTATTATTTATAAGTTATATAATCACACTAACTTCCAAATTCAGAACATTCAGAAATTTACAAAGATCAATATAGACAAGATTACATCTTTATTTATTTTTGCTAAAATATCATCAACATATCTTAGTCTCCAAAAAACAACATGTTTCCAAATGATTACAATAATATGGCTCTAGGCCCTTCATGTTTCCCAAATAGAACCACTTCAAGAAACTTATATAATAATCATTTAATCAGATTAATTAACTTCATCGAAAAAAGAATAAATACTACTCCTTAAAAGTATTTCTTCTTTCATCTTTCACAAGATCCATATGCAAAATTGTTAGAATGAGTTAGTTCACATGAACCGAGCATGATAAGTACTAACTCTTTAGGAAAACATGCTTTACTTAATAATTCTTAAAAGAAACATTGCTTTTATTGAAATTACTCTAAGGTTCAAAAAAGGAACAAAACTCTATTGATCATGCCACAAGATCCTCATAAATGAAACCATCTAGAGAAGACAAGTTAACACATACCATCCTTTCATGTAATTCAAATCAAATAATAATTTAAGTTACACAAGGTGATCCAAAAAAATGAAGTTGATCCTAATCAAACATATAATTATAAGTGCAAGAATAATATGATTGTAGTCATATAAGCCCATACTTATATGATTGTAATCATACATCTTATTTATTAAGTTTTACAACTCAATCATTTACTGTTATATATCAGTCAAGTAATAACAATCAAGTAGTAACTTATTGATAGTAAGCATAAGATTTCTTAAGATTGCAGTCATATAAGCCCATACTTATATGACTATAATATTATATCTTCCTAATTAAGTATATACAACTTCAAGCTATAACAAGCCATTCATATAACATTATAACTCAATATAACAATCAAGTAATTCCACTTACTTACACTATATATAAAGTACTTAATACGTTTAGCTTATAATGAACAATAAAAATATATATCGATACGATAATATAACTCGTTATAGCAGTCAAGTTACTTCCTTTTTCTTGTTTTGTCTTCTAAGTTCTTTGTAAATACTTTGATATAGTTATACAACTATCAAATAGGGTTGGTTCAGAATGAACCGAATTATAAAATAATAGTATTAAGAATGGAAGGGTTCTTAAGCCACAATTTACTTCCATAATAACTCAACATGAAGTAATTTGTGGAAAAAACTAACATTGATACACAAAATACCTTAACAATGAACAAGAACTTAACTTTCCAAACGATGAATCATTCAACAAAGCTGACCAGGAAAGATTTCTTATTCACAATAACTGAAGGAGAAAGGATTATTAGTTGATGCTATCAATCATTTTTCTATATTATAACTCAAGAAATTGAACAAGTTAAGGAAGTCACATCAATAATGAATTTATTTCGATGTACGGTTTTTATGCAAGACTAAACCTCTCCCATAGGTGTAAGCACTAGTCTAACCATTGAGACTATGGAATCAACCCATTTCAACTTCCTTAATCCTATCTTGCAACTGTCTAAACAAATAATTCAAACTCTCAGTGTTTGATATCCATTAAAACCTACAACACATAATTTCATCCACGAAGTGGAATGAATAGAGATACAAAAGCCAAGCACAATCAAGTGTTAAAGGATATCTTAAATCAAATATAACCAATGAGCATAACTCGGTCATTATGATAGAAAAGTACCCATTAAAGGAAACAAAGTTACAAAATTGATATGACCACAACGTTCCAAGATCCTATACGTATCTACAACATCAACCCTATGACCTAGTTTAAGATACAAAAGAGCTCAAGATACAACCACGTCAAGATTTCGAGTTTGTCCTAAATGGATTAAAAACCAAACTTAAAACCAGTCACCATCCCCCATAAATGAGAGGTTTAAATTTACCAAAAACGTTAAGACCCAACAAGGGTTAAGACTCATATTCAAGTTCTAAGAAATATCAAAATCAAAATAATAGTTTAAGGTTGATAAAGACCTGAATCAAGAACACCTGTAATGAGTCAACTAAAAGGAAAACAAAACAATATTTTGTTTAACGCCAACTTGACAAGCAAAAATCCACGCAAAAAAATATTTCCTTGTGGGTTTTAACCTGTAATCGATAACTCAAATATTATTACCAAAATTATTATTCAAAACCAAATACACAACCGGTACTAAATAAATCTGCTATTTCATAACACAATCACTCACAGGTTAATATAAACAAACAAGGTCATTTAAATTGACTTAAACCAGGTATTCAAAGTATAAAAGATTGAAAACCAGTGAAGTAAAAACAATATTCACTCACAAAAACCCAAAGCTCAGAATGTAATTTCAAAGAAGAGCAGAGTTCTTTTCACAAAATAATTAAATAAAGTAGATTATCATAATGAGTTAGAGCCTATCATGCCTGGTAGAGCTCCTACAAAACTTTTCCAAGCTCCTAGAGTTTCCTTTCAAGCTTTCACAATAGATTCCACAAAAAATTTGCAATGAATCCATAAAAACCCATAATATTATTTCTCACCTTCCTTTTAGACTCCATGATAAATTTTATCCTTTAAATTTTCCATGTAATGTCAATATTATAAATGCAACAAAAAAAAACTAGTAGTTTGAAAAATAACGAGATCAACATGTAGAGCCATTGAGCTCGAAAAATTAGAATGAAAGGTAAAACCAAATCTTTTCCCTTTCCACCAAACCATCTTGTCATTTCCAAGGTGGTATTTGCTCCATTTGAGATTATTAATGAAATGGTTGATCTGTTAGTAGCCACCCATAAACCTACTAACCGCTCATTCAAATTTAGCCATAACTAATAGTCACAACAACCAATACCCAACCTTTTAGCAATTAAAATATAACGTGCATGCTAAAATAGACCGAGTCGCTCCCAAAAAGGTAGTGCATGCCATTAATCCTCATATTTAATTCAACAAGTACTCCTAAGAAATGGATCCACCACCCTTACCTTAACCCACCATTACAACAATGCCAACCATAGTTAACTGTGGGTTAGGTATTAGGTTCCTAGTTAGGATTGGGGATAAATGTCCCCTTTTAAATGAATCAACCACATGTTAGGTTATATCAATAATGAATTCCTTAGGATAGTTTAGGGATTAGGACCCCTTCAAAATTACATCAACCATAGCTTAGGTTGATGGTTATTATAACCAAATATAACTAGAATAATATTAGGTCCCTTTAATAATTAATCATCACCTTAGATTAAGTTTAGTTAGGTCTTTAATAATATTCATCAAGAACATTACCCTCTGAAATTTACCAATTCAAGGTAGATAGAACAATAATAAGAATGCATTCAAAAGATGTTACAAGATGCTCCCTAATGACCTCATATTCATTATGCCTAAATATGATGGTATTTTAGCATAAAAAGGAGTCAATTTGACTTAGCAAATATGATCGTAACAACATATCGATCAAAGCATGCCTTGGATCACTAAAATTGATCCAAGGTATGGTCATTATTTAAATATAAATGCAATAGTCTAAGGAACATATTTCATATCATAACTTAGGTAACTTACCCGCATGGTTCCAAAAGACTACATTTACTTCTTATCAGCTGAGTTCACATAATGCACTTCAAAACTCAATTTAGTGAGTACATGATAATAATTCAACATTAGTAAAATATTGCCAAAGTATGATTAACATCATATCCTTTTGTGCAGTGGATATCTCTTTTGTAAACATGACCAAATATTCAAAGAGTATACCAACTCAGAACATGAATCACTTATCGACGTTTGTAAACTTTAGTTGTAGAAGCAGTACATATATCAACACAACATAGGCATTACATTCGAAGTGGGGATTGATTGGTTTGAATTGACTCCAAAGGGTGGGGTTGTGAAGTAATGATATTGGTGTGGATTTGAGATGTAAGGATATGTACCTGGGATTTCAATGGGTTGCTTGAGTGGTGGAGGAATTAAATAGGATTATTGAATATTTTGAATGGGGCGTCGATGACAACATTAGATAAGGATGAGATGGGGAGAGAAGATGGAGGGATAGTGTTAATGCAAGGTAGATTGGGTGGAATAGGAACCACCAATTGAGTGGATTGATGAGTTTGGGGGATCACGATAGAATAATCATGAGAGCCATGTTCATTTTGGGCTATGAAAAGCTCGTTCATGGCTCTAGGGAAGAATTAATGAGTTGAGAAGTGAGGACATGGATGGATTCAGGTTGGGAGTGTTAAACATACAATTGTTAAGGGGAGGTCCATCAATGGAGAGATTGGTGGATTTTTGGATAAGGTAATCGTGACGAGCAATGAGATAGTGCCAAGGCATTCCTAAAACTCCAAGTATCCGAGGGATAGTGGGAGGCCCAAAGGTCTCTAAGGAAGCAACAAATGGGGGTGTAACTGGTCTAGAAGGGATAGAATGATGGTAGAAAAAAGTTTGGTTTCAACATGGGGATGATTATGAATGATAGGGGGTCCACTATAAGGGATCATAGAAATTATAGGTTGTGGAATCGAACAGAAGTGATCAAAGGAGTGGAAGAAACAATAGTAAGTGCAAAACTTTGTTGGGGAAGATTGTTGAAGATGGAAATGTTGGATGAGGTACCATGTTCCATTTTTTTATGAATCGAGATTGAGTAAGAACATGCATAAAATGAGCAATAATAATTTATGTTTATTATTACTATGACAAGAAAAATCATGTAGAAAAGTGTTAATTATCTTGTTTATTTAGAAAAGTGTGAAAATAAAAAGAAAGGCTCAGAGGGAACCTAAGAAATGACCAATCTAAGGATGGTTTTAGGATGTTTAGGATGGCGTCCTCGATATACCTAAAGGTACGTGAGGCACAAATATATGATGACTACCAGTATGTGGCTTGATATAGGGGCCTATCCCCATACTTCACACACCACAATGATAAGGGTGTCGGGTGCTTGGCCAATATACCGATAATCAAAAAATTGTAATGCTTAAGAACGCTGTGGTCGATTCCTTATTGGGTGATGAAATCCCAATAATTCTACTTTGTAGGATATTTTTCAGATGTTTTGATTGATTTTTGAGTTTGGATGTTTATGAAAGAAGTGAATGCAAAATATTACCTCCTACTTAGCCTATATGAGCAAACAAGCATGAAGAGGTTATTTTTAAATCCCAAAACAAAATGTGAAGTTTGATGAGAGAATGCAAACATAAGAGGGAGAGGAATGAAAAAGGAAAATAAGGAAAAAATGAGGAATACCTGGATAATTTTTTCCCTTATTTTATTTTAAATTTTAAATTCGGCACACACATTTTTGACCCAAGCAAGCAAAATACGCAAAACACGCAAGCAAGAAGGTGTTACCTACATAATTAGTAGAAAGAGAAAGATACAGAGGAAAATGAAAAATAACGATAATCAAGAAAGGACTCACCAAAGAAGAAGGGTGGGTCCTACTAGGCATGCTAGAGTGTTTGACGATATTTCCCACTCCTATTTCAAGTTAATGTAAGGGATATACGAAATAAAGAAAATCAAAACTATGGAAGGGTTTAAGGCTACCTCTTAATGTTTATGATGATGATTATGATGATGATACAGTGCAAAAGATCCTCTTTGTGGTGAAGTCGATGACCTGCACAGTAAAGAGAAACTAATCAAGAAAATTACTAGTAGATAAGATGGTGGGTTACCTAACAAGGTCAGTCCTAAGAAGTGATGATGTATCCTAGAATATACCCACAAATCCCAAGGCACGCTGACACATCACTCAGACTAAACCGAGCACTCACTCGAAGTGCTCAAGGGTACCAAGTCCCTCTTAGTGAAGCTTGTTCAAGATGTTAGCATGATTACAAGTATATTTCAGATCCATAACAAATAATCAAGTAAACCACAATGCGTAGACCAGATCTAGATCTAAACCATATGAAGGAATAACTAAAAAATTACTATAATCAGTTTTACCATACAAGATCCATGTTCAGTTACATCTAACACCAATATCCAGCCAATAAGATCCATTATATTAAATACTATAAAACATAGAAGCTTCATACATCATAATAATGTCACCATGAGTCATGCGCGATAACTAATTTGTAACATAACACTACAATAAATCACAAATTGTCTAAACCGTGCAAAAAAAAACATATTTATAGGGGTGGGGACTTATCCTTCACCACCCATGCACCTTCCAAAAATAGTCTACATGCTAATAGTAGTCCTGCACCCTTACATAAATAAACAAAAGCATACAAGTGCTAATAATAGATCTCCTAAAGTTAACTCTAGTATAAATCCTATTATAGTTCAAAACTCCGTATGGTGCTGAATCTTCCACTTCTCTAAAATATCCCTGCGTAGTCTTCAAGTCTTCTAGAAGTCATGTTCAACACTCCATGTCCAAAAAATAGCCTTATGCGAGAAAAATGACTAAGACTAGTTTCAAAACTTTTGCAGGCACGCCCTTGTTTTGATATACTTGCACACTCTTTTGCGTGCCTTGCCACCGTGCCCAAACCTTATGCACTTTCATACTTGTATTTCATCCACTCAACATTACTTCACACTAAAGTCATTTCTACCCCCAATAATGGGTAATCACAACTTATATCTCCAGGAATAAAGAATAATGAATGAAAGAATAGGTAATTACTTGAACAAAATAATGAAGAACTACTCGACGCCTTGTTCTTCTACATGAAGGATTAACTTTGGATATTCATTTTTAATCTCTGCTTCCAACACCTACCAATCACTCAGTGCTTCACCTATTTTATTTGGGACATCTGTAACCACAACTTCCAACTCATCATGAGTCATGTTTTCTTTTTCATTATGTAAAATTCTAACAATGTTAGCCATGCTAGAAACCATGCCCTCCATGTAATCCATTTTCTGCGCAATGAGCTTCCCAATTTTGTTCATTCTTTCCTTATGTGGTTCTTTGGCTCTGTAAGCATGTTGCACTTTTCTTCTACTAGAGAAACCTTCTATATGTTCCTGAGCATCTCATTCTTCACTGCCTTTAGGACCTCATTATCCTCTACCATTCTCCATGTCCCAATGATTGAATATGGCACTGCGCACATATTCGAGAGGTTGGTTTTCCATCTTCAATTCATCCTTTAATGCCTCGCAAAATGACTCATAACTTGCAAATTTCCTTACAACAATGGCCTTGGCTCTTTTTTCCTCCTCTATAGGATCCTTTGGTGTTGGCATATGCATAGGCCCTTCCTCTAATAACAACCTAACTGTTGTGCATAAATAATGCAAAGCAGACTTAAACTCTGGTTCCAAATTTTCATGAAAATGTGGCCTCTTCTCCATTATTTCATCCCCGATTTGTTCAACCATCTTGAGGATGTCCTCCGTTTATTCCTTAGACTTCTCCTTTTCTTCTATGAGGTGCTTAATCTCTATATCTTTGTCCTTCTTGTCCTTTAACAATGCTTTACTTGGTTAACGCCTTATAAATTTTCCAATGCGCAAACTCGCAGATAACTTCACCAAAGAATTTCTCACATGTTCGTCTAACATGATAGTGGGCTTAACATTTACATTCTTGATGTAGACACCTATAATTACACCTAAGCAATTTAAATACTTAAATTGTGCTAATTATCTCCTTTCCCACAAATTGACGACATATTGTCAATAGCGCTCATCTTCTCTTCCATTGTCATTAATTGATTACATTAAGCTAATTAATTAAGTCGCCTATCCAACACGTACCCTAATTAACGACCTTTCATTAATTGACACCTTCTATCTAGGCTAATTAATTATTATTAATTAATTAGTCTCCCTTCTCATTAAATCAATAAATCACTATTTAATTGGTTTAATTCCCTCCTAATGGTCTAAATCACACTAATATCCATCTAAAAGCTTATAAAATCCTCGCACATGTATTTAATTAATCACCTTGATTAATTAATACAACCCCTTTATACACATGAGCCACTTGAGGACAAACTAAACCCTCCTAAAGCTAACTCAACCACATCTAAACCCCCCTTATCCATAACTAACTCTACATCTCCTTTATCCCACATTCATGAGGATGTGTTGAATTCTTTATCCTTTGGGCTATATAAAGAGCCCTCCACCTACCTTTTACTTACACCTAAACTCCTTAAGAGAGCAAATACAAAGCATATAGCAAAGAAACTAAGAGCTTGCACTTTATCCTCTTGAGAGTTTATCATCTTGAAGAGTTAATCCTCTTTCTTAAAGTGCTTAGGTCATATGGGAGGTGTCAAAAGGGTCTTGTAGCCCAACTTTGACTAGCCCCCATTCCTAGGTTCTTGGAACATTAAGGACAACTATTTTTGATCACCATGGAACCTACCTAGGTTCCTTCATTTATATGTTGTTAGAGAATAGAGGATATTTAGGTGCTTAACATAGTTAATTTCATAGATTTGTATTGATAAATGTTAGCATCTAACCCTTGATTAATTCTTATCGTGATGGTGTTTATAATGTTGTTTGATTCTTGCTAATTAAGACTATTTAGGTGTTAGTATTTGTTTACATTAGTATTAGTTCAAAAACACCACTTGCACACATTTGGCACGCCCGGTGGGACACTTAGTCCCATGACATTTTAGTTTAAATTTCATTGTTTTGGCTAACTTTTGATATGCACATGTAGTAATTAATTTCCATTTTTTGGAGTTTTTGCTCATTTAATATGTGTCACTTCATGTTTATACCCTTAATTTTAATGGGTCATTGCCATTTTAAAACTAACTTGTCAAAATTTAGAGATATTGTGATTTTTTTTGCATTTTTTCCGTACTTTGGTTGCAGGTCTGGCGTAGGCACAATTTTAGGGGCACATTTATGATTCCTGTGGTGCAGGCATGATTTTAGGGGTGCACACATCTCTCTGGTGGCGTAGACACACTGTTAAAACCTGTCACTCTGTTTGCACAACCCTAGCGCATGCACACTAACCCTGGTGCACATACCCTAACCAGCGCACAGGTGCACTAACCCGGGCACACACATCATTTCATACTGTACCTTCACTACATACTAAAACCTGTCAGATTGGTGCACACACCCTAACCTAGGGTGCACATGCGGTTTTAGTGGCGCAGGTATATTTTTCTAGTAATACGGTTATTTTGTCTATTTTTCTGTCTATTTTCTTAGAGTAGCACATACTGTTGTTTTCATGGTGCACACACCTCTCGGGTAGTGCATGTGTTTAATCGATCTAAAAATTCCAATGAGTGGCGCATGTGCTATTTTAGGGTGCAGGCACGATTTTAAGGGCACACATCTCTCGGGTGGTGTAGGTACACTGTGTTTCGAAAAACAACCTTTGGTGGCACATACGCCTTAACCCATGCGCGTAGGTGCTGAAAAAGGGGTGCATGCATCCTTATGCATTTTTTGACATTAATGTGTTGATGTGCTAACTTTCTTGCAGGTTTATCTAATCACATATTTGTCTTTGTAGGTTGTTTTTACATGTTTGTATTTGATTAGATGGTATTTTGCATTGCTTACTAATAGGATTGAGATCGCGTATGCTCTTCCCTTGCGTCCCTTGGGGTGATCTTGGGAATCAGAAATGATTCTTAAAGCCTTTTTGACGCTTTGATATTGTTAAGGGTATTTGATTTGGAATTGGTTAAATTGGCATAGTTGAATTTGAAGTGTTTTTCCATTTGATATCTTTTTGATTTTAGAATACAATCACGTATGCTCTTCTCTTGCGTCCTTGGATGATCTGGAGAATCAGAAATGATGCCTTCTCTTTTGATGGAAAACTACTAAACATCGTCATACAGACCAAAACACTTTTCAAAGAACAAAGGAATCAAAACAAAAAAAAAAAACCACTAATACACGTGTTTCTTGTAGGTTACCAAACGGTGTTCGAGCAAACCACATCTAATTAAAAAGATAAAAAAACAACATATTCAAAACACTGTATTGTTGGTTTCAAAAAGGGTACGTCCCTCTCGCTCAATGGAACATAACCCCTTTGGCATAACGCCTTAAGCTACAACAATGGGGGCGGTTCCAGGAACCCCAAAGTAGTCCACACAAGAGGGAACCTTGTGGACGAAATGGGTAGTGCTCCACACTACATATCTGACTAGTAAATCCTTTGTGAGATAGAGTTACAAGTTATCCCTATACGACCCTTTTAAGTACACACTTGGATGCATTTATTTCCCACTGTGCTTGAAGGGGGCAAAGTCGAGATACTCCCAAACTAGTCATTGCAAATTTTTGGGTAAATCATCTCGCTCGTGGATAATCTTTGTAGCACCTAGGACGAGAGAACCACCTAGGAAGATATACTTTGGCCAGGAGCCCACTTTGACCATTCTAAAACAATGTTGAGTTGTGAACCATATTTTCATTGAGAAATGTGTGACGCGTTACTTTCGCCTAGTTTTTACTTGCCTTAGGGCGAGGTGAAACTCTGCCGAAGTGAAGCCAGCATTTTTCATCCTTTTTGATTTGTTTCCTTCACATTCTTTTGACACTTTGTTGATCAAAAGAAGGGTGACTACCTTTGTGTTACCAATCAACTGTTTCTCTCACTTTTATGTTCATTTACGCCCATCCATGTTTACGGCTGGGTTAGTTAAACATCTAAAGTGTGCAAAGGTGTTTTCATGTCATTGGTAGCCATTATGATCTTGATACCCATGTCAAGATCATCATTGTAGTTAGGCGTGGTTCATCACCATAGACTTCCTTAGAAGAGTTAGCTTGTTTGTATTGTATCACTACAATTTCGATATTTACGTCTTGTTTCTTGTAAACTCAACATAAATACCTATATTGTAAGGTTATGATGCACACATTTTTAACTATTCCTAGCTATACTTTGCACTTTTTAGTTTGGTTCTATTATTACCTCGATTTCAAAGAGTGCTAGGTGTTACCATTTGTGCATGTTATACCAATAACACCTTGATATCAATACTTCACTTTCTCGTAAAGTGGGTTAACATATCTTTGTGATATTGTTGTGTCATTCGCAAATTGTAATTGGCACTTTTTGAGATATAGGTCTTAATCAAGTTTGAGCTCACTCATCGTATATCTTGGTTGGGAGGTCACATTGACTTCTTGTATTTACTTATGTTTTTTTCATTCCCTTGAACTTGGCATAAGTAAAGACATCTTGTTGCTCATCTTGTGACGTAAACTACTCTTTGAAACATAGTCTAGGAGATACTTCATTCAAATGGGTTTCAGTACCAAACGCTTGTATCACGGGTGATTTATCACTCTATCACATTGGTATTCTCACATTGTTGACTTATTCATACTTTTAGAAAAAACATTTTACATTTCACTTAGGAGTGATCACTAAGCTTTGAGCACATTTACAACTCACCCTAGTGAAACTATCATGAAAACATGGCTCCTAAAACACATCTAGGGTTAAAGAAATAGACATATGAGGAACAACAAGTGCAAGCTTGGGAAACCTCTAATGACAAGGGTCAAACCCCTTCATTGGGCATGACTTAGGACCACTATTTTCTGCAGAAAAAGAAACAGAAGAAATGGTTGACCATGGTGGAAATGAGTTAGAATCACCACACGCAGACTTTGATTTTGACCCCACTCTACTAGATGAATTTCTTCTTAGAAACAAAGATAGAGTGTTGGCACGAGTCATGGAACTAGGGGCTAAATTACCAACCAAGAATGAACCAATGCTACCCGTGAATAACACTACTAAGGAGGAGCGCCCCCTTATCAATATGGAAGATATCTTAACACATAGACAAGATTCTACCTCTTACATAGAAAACGATAAAGTGGTAGGGCATAGAATACCTCTTATCAAAGTACCATGAAGAAACAAGATAGAACATGAAACAGGTGAAGAACCTCCATAGTATGAAGAGGAGGAACCTTTAGAAGAAGAGGCCATAAACCAAGCCACAATCCAACAAAAAATTAGTAACCTAAGTGACAACTAGCTTTGCTTATTTCCCATGCATAGAAAGATGCAAAAAAAGTTCAAAAGTTGAGGCCTAAGGTTAAGATCAATGAACTCCATAAAAAAAAACAAGGAGAAGAAGACACAGGGTATCATCGTGTTCACATCCCCGCTTCTCCCACTAAAGAAAAATTTCTCACACAGGAAGTGTAGTCTATGAAAGTGACGCTTGTGAGCTTACAAGAGAGTAATATAGGGAGCATCAAGAAATATAAATATGAAGAACTATGCCCCTATCCTTTTGACAAGATAATGACCCTTCAACCCTTTCTAAAGAAATTTGATATGCCAAAATTCGACAAATAAAAAGGAAAGGGAGACCCAAGGGATCATGTTAAAGATTTTTACATGGCATGTCAAGAGGTGTCTTATAGTGACAACTACCTCATCAGAATTTTTCCCAAGAGTCTTAGAGGTCAAGCATTAGAGTGGTTTACGCGCTTACCACGAGGATCAATTTTCACCTAGCCAGAATTGGTAGAAAGATTCATGTGTCACTTCTCATATAACATAGAAAGTGACATCACCATGGTAGACTTGTGTGGAGCCAAGCAACACCCAAATGAGACCTTCGCCAACTTCCTCCAACGATGGAGAGGGATAGCTAGTTGCTTCCCTTGCGCTTTCCTTGAAAAGCGCAGATGGTCACTATTTTCATTCCCAATCTCTACCCAGGATATAGATTTTCACCTCCAAATGCATTGTGTCCATACCTTTGAGGAGGTTATCAAGAAAGGGATTCAAATAGAAAAGGTTCTCATTGCCAAATGCACCCTCAAAAACCAATCTAAAGACAACCAAAGTGTCAAACCCATGGAAAAGCCAAAGATTTTCAACAAAAACAAAAATGTGGTGAGAGATGGAATCACTGATTCCAAACGTGTTCAAACCTGTCCAAATTGGTCAACCTTTTAAGCGGCCAAGGGCCCAATTCAACCACCACCAAAATGAAGAACATTCACCTCTATCAATGAACCATTGTCGGTCATACTAAATCAGTTGGATGCGGCTCACATGATGACCTATACTACCATGCAACCTGTTGTTTGACGACAATGCTCCTAAACCTTCATGGTATAAGGAGCATGAATATTGCGAAATGCATCACTTTAAAGGACATAAGATAGAAAAATGTTTGCGGCTTCACCACTATATTCGGGGCCTCATTGACAATGGGGAGATAGAGGTGGATAACCCCTGCAAAACACAAACACCTAATGAGAAAATGGGGATTTATAAAGAACCATTCCCCAAGCATGATAAGTCGGAAAAGAAAATCTGGATGAGGGAGAGTCATCCCAAACTTATAAGGCCGCGAATTACTTGTATACGAAAAGAGATAACAACCATTACAATTCACTTATCGATGTATTCACTCTCCTATCGATTGTGTCAATACCATCCGGATCAAGGGAAAGGACTGTGCTGTAGTAATAAGGTGTGCCTGCCTTGTGATTCTAGAACCCTCTTTGTTGACCCCACATACTTGGTAAATATAACCTTTTATAACAACTTGAGAAGACGTATGTTAAGATTTTGATCTTATATATTCTCAAAATATCCAATCCGCATAAGGAAATTCTGTACCAAACTCTTCAGGGGTCGGGAGTGCCTTTAGAAGTCGATCCTACACACCTTCAAGCCATGGTGGAAAACATAGTGCCAAGTGAAGATCTCACTTTCAACCATAGGGAAATCCCTACAAAGAATCGACACATAATCTTCCCTTGTACATTGAGGTAGTTGTCACCCGCAGGACAATATAATGGGTGCTTGTGGATAATGGTTCTGGGTTGAACATCTTCATGCTTAAGTTGGTCAAACAATTGGGACACACAGAGGAATATCTTGAGTCCCAAATCATCACTATTACCACATACGACAACATGGAAAGGGAATCAGTAGGTACCATCACACTACCTATGGAAGTAGGTCCCACTTGTCATCAGACAAAATTTCATGTCCTAGACTTGGAACTTTCATATAACATGCTTCTAGGCCAACCATGGATTCACTTCATGCAGCCGTGCCATTAACATTTCATCAATGCATCAAGTTGAAGCATGAGGGACATCTTGTTATGATACTAGGATATTAAGATCACTTTGCTCATTGTAGAGCTCTCAATAGCTTTGCACGAAAGGGTACATACGCATGTCCCTCCATAGATATAGCTGTCCCTCTTCAGTCTAAGGCCATGGAATCTCGAGTGGATTCAAACTCTCTTAGTTCTTGCACTCATGGGGCGTCTACTTCAACATCTCCATTTGATTCATGGGAGATGAAGATGCTTGAATATGGTTGCGGGGAGTATAATGTACAACAAGCACTCTTGGTTTCTGACCTCTCACTGTCACCTAAGACTAGAGGTCGACCCAACTAACACTTTAGGAGACCTAGAGAGGAACACACTATTGGGACATTCCTACCTGGAGGCTTGTTAGCTGAGGAGAAATTGCTTGATCCACCTACTACTTGGGTCCTTGAGGACACTCAGCCATCCTGTTATCGGACCCCGAGAATATGAAAAGTCTAGCAAAATGATGTACTCCATGGGCTACAAAGGCCTAGGATGTGGGAGGAACGAACAAGGACAAAGAGAACCAGTCCCTCTTCCACATTTCAAAATAGAAAGATATGACATTGGGATTCACCCTTATGGAGTGCACCCTAATGATCAAGATGCAACTTGTTCTAAGCATGAGGATAGTTCCGACTATCTAGACAGCGATACAAATTCCCATTGTAGCCAATATGAGGATTTGGCCTCCATGAACCTTTTCATGAATAACGTTGTCCTGACCATCACCCCCACCGAACCAACCCTTGACCTTGTATACCATTTCCCTTTTTGAATGGGACCAACAACATCACGTGCCACTATATTTATTTGACAATGACGAGGCTATTGCAGAGTTCATGGGCATAAGGGATACAATTCCCATTAGAGATCATAAGAAAGGTTTCTTTATTGACTTAGACACCTGTGCCTACTTCAGCGAGGAGACTGAACTTCGTGGTTAGCAAAATTTAAAGAAAGACGAGGAAAATTTTCTAAAGAAAAGCCTCGGAAAAATTGAAGTCCAAGTCGCACAAAGAAAACTTCTTTGAGGCATTGGGTGACAAACAAATAAGAAAATCAAGGGACAAAAAAGTGACCACGCCGAGGATGAAAATCTCATGGAGACATCCTTGGATGAAGATCTCAACCTTCCTCCTGATCTTACGCGTATGGAGGATTTATCAAAATTGTTAGTCGAAGAAACCATTGATGTCAACATTGGTACCAAAGAAGATCCCAAGATAGTAAAATTGGGGCATCACTCTCAGTAGAGAACAAAATAGGTTCACTATGTTGTTGCGAGAGTTCATTGATGTGTTTGAATGGTATTAAAAAGACATGCCCAGCTTGGATCCAACTTTGGTCGTGCACAACCTTGTTGTGCATACAGACGCCAAGCCTATCAAGCGTAAGCTCAAAGATGCACGAGAGTGGCCCTATTGGTTAAAGAGGAGTTGAAAAGATTGCTTGCAGTAGGATTCATCGACCAATTGATTATTCCGAATGGATATCAAACATTGTTCTGTCTAAAAGAAACCTTTCACTATCGAATCTACATGGATTTTGGGACATCAATAAGGGTTGCCCTAAAGATGACTTTCCGTTTCCCAACATTGATATGATTGTTGAATCAACAACAGAGGGCACGAAATGCTATCGCTCATGGATGGTTTTCGGGTTATAATCAAATTAAGATTGATGAGGAGGACCAACGCAAAACAACTTTTATGAATCCTTGGGGCACCTTCTACTATTAGGTGATGCCATTCGGCCTTAAGAATGTAGAAGCGACTTATCGGCGGGCCATGACAGTAATTTTTCATGATATGATTCATGATATCATGGAAGACTACATAGATGACATCCTGGAAATTCCAAAACAAGAGAGGACCATCTAGTCATTTTACGGCGTATCTTTGAGTGCCCACGCGAATACAAAGTTAGGTGAATCCTAAGAAGTGTGTCTTTGGGGTGCTATCGGGAAAATACTAGGCTTCATTGTGTCAAGACGAGGTATTGAGGTAGACCCTGCTAAAGTGTCTATCATCACCGAAATGCCTCCACGAGAATATCAAGCAATTGCGCAACTTGCAAGGAAAATTCAAGCCGTTCACCGCTTCATCTCCTAGCTAATGAGATAAATGTCACTCATTCACCCATTTACTTAAAAAACACGTCGCTTTCATCTGGGGACCCGAGAAAAAACAAGCCTTTGCTTTGCTTAAACAATACCTGGCTAATCCACCTATCCTCATGCCTCCCACTCTAGGAGAACCACTTTTTCTCTATATTTCTGCTACACAATATGCTATTGGTGTTTGCTCACCCAATACGACCTTAACCATAAGGAGAAAGTGGTGTACTATCTGAGTTACACCCTCATCACCTATGAACTTAATTATCCTCAGTTGAAAAGGATTGCTTGGCCATTGTTTTTACCTTTCGAAACTTCACCATTACCTGCTAAATACTAAGACCAAGCTCATATCCAAGGTCGACCCACTCAAGTATTTGTTGTCCAAACCCGCCCTCATGGGAAGAATGGCTAATTGGATCATTCTCCTCAGTGAGTTTGACATAGAATTTGTCCATCAAAAATCAGTTAAAGGACAAGTACTTGTAGACCAGCTAGCAGAAGCACCCTTGCAAAGCATGAAACCTTTGAGTCTGGATCTACCAGATGCCTCCTTGCTCTACATTGAAGAATCTACCATATGGCAGATACATTTTGATGGATCATTTACATTTCATGGTTCAGGTGTAGGAGTGGTCCTTATTACTCCTTTTGGTGATCCTATACCACAGGCTTTCCGCCTGGCCTTCCCTTGCATGAACAACATTGCAGAATATGAAGCACTCATTGCAGGAATGAAGCTAGCCATCAAGTGGAATGTTCACCATGTTAAGGTTTTTGGTGAGTTACAGTTAATCATTAAGTAGGTTAATGGTGAATATAAGGTTAAGGATGAAAAGGTCATACCTTACAAAAAGTTAGTGGAAACTCTAAAGGAGTATTTTGTGAGAATTACTTTTGAACAAATACCAAGAGCACATAACAGATTAGCGGACGCCGTGGCAATGGTAGGGTTTATGCTTCATATTTCACCAAGGAATAATGATATGCCATTCTTTGTAGAAAACCTATGCTTGCTCGCATATGAAATTCCAAAATCTTTCTGGCTTGTGAAGTTGTTGGTTCCCATTCTCCGTGGTACGAACCCATTTTCACCTATCTTAAGGACATCACATTCCCTCCCGATATCTCCCACTCAAAAACAAAGCATAATTCACCGGATAGCCCATTACACCCTTTCGGGAGGTACACTTTATCGTCATGGCTATGACAGAAATCTATTACGTTGCCTACATGTGACAGAGTCAATCTAGGTAATCAAGGAAGTGCATGAAGGGGTATGCGGAGCACATACAAATGGAATGGTCTTGGCTAAGAAACTATTAAGAGTAGGTTATTATTGGCCTACCATGGAAACTGATTGTTGCAATTATGTTAGAAAATGTGTGCTTTGCCAAAAGTATGGAAATTTTATCCATGCTCTGTCACAGCCATTGCAACCAATCACTACCCCATGGCCATTCTCCAAGTGGGGACTTGATCTAATAGGGAAACTTACTCCCACCTCATCTAATGGTCATACACATATCATCACAGCTATAGAATAATTTACAAAGTGGGTGGAGGCTGTACCGTTAACCTATGTCACAGGAGCAAAAATTTCTAAATTCATCATGAATCACATTATTTACTAGTATGGCATTCCTGCAGCCATTATTACAGATAATGGTAAGTCATTTAAGAAAAAAACTGTGAAAGGTCTTTGCCAATGGTTCCAAATCAGATTGAAATGGTCCATGTCATATTACCCTCAGGGTAATAGACAAGCTGAGGCAACAAACAAGATGTTGGTCAGGATTATGGAAAAGATGGTTAGCAAGACAAGTCGAAACTAGCACCTACAAATCCATCTAGCCCTTTGGGCTTACCGAACATCCATTCGAACTCCTACAGTTGCGGCACCATATTCCCTAGTGTTCGTGATAGAATCTATCATCCCTTTAGAAATTGAACTTCCATTCCTGAGGATTTCTCTTTGGGACTATCTGGATAAAGATGAAGATTATTGAGTGGCAAGGTTAGCTGAGTTAGAGCTACTGGATGAGAGGCGCATTCATGCTCTTAATCACCTGAAAGTATATCAACATAGAGTCTTCAGAAACTATAACAAGAGAATCATCCCTTGTCAGTTTGAGGTTGGTGATTTAGTCATGAAGGAGAACCAGTTCAACACCAGAGCCGAGTGAGAAAAGAAAGGGAAGTTCGAACCACATTGGTTAGGACACTATGTCATAGTTGCCAAGTACGATATTGGGGCATACAAACTGGCTCACCCCAATGGTAATGAGATCCAGGAGCCCATGAAAACCATGCATCTTAAGAGGTTCTATGCTTGAAAATGGCACATAAAAAAATAAAAAAACACAAAAATATCAAGAAAATCAGAAAAAGAAAAAGAGAAAATAGGTCGTCCACTAGTGAAAACCAAACAATTGTTGCACTTTGGACAGGTCCTTGGGTGAAAACCGGTTTCCGGCGCCTCAGGAGGGTTCGTTGTTCACTAGCATCCTGCATTAGGAGGGTAGTTGTCTTTGGCCTAGGCCTAGTTCTACCTTCGAGTTTCCTTATGCACACCATCCTGTCCAGCCTTGATCCGAATTTTCCTTCTTCTATTCATCGTGAGGGACATGCTCTTTCGCTTATCTCCCATCTTGCCCTGGGGCAACTCAACGAATTCACCTTCTTGTTCATAACGTGTGGCTTCTTCCTTGTATATTCCCCATCTAACGCTGGGAATCCACACTTTCTTGGTTACTCGCACATAGCTTTGGAAAACCGTTAAAAACACAAAAATACTAGAAAATTGTTTCGAGAAAAACACAAAAACAATAGAAAATTGTTTCACAAAACACAAAAACAATAGAAAATTGTTTCACAAAAACCTAAACAATAGAAAATAGTCCATGAAAACATATCTTACAAAAAAATTTACTTGCATTGTCTTGTTTTCTCACTTTGCTTGTTGTTTGTATAGTGTTTTGCATGCTTGCTTTTGAGTTATTTGTTGCTTGGGTGTAATTTGTTAGGTTTTATCTTTTCTTTCTTAGCTTAGATTTATTCTTGCTTGTGCATATTGTGGTGTATTTTTGCATGTTGGTTAAACTTTAGGAAATCATGATGTAATGTGTTAATTCATTATGTTCTTTCTAGAGCATTTCGTTGTGTTTGTTACTTGTTAATAAGACATGGTGAATCATGGTGTATTGCATTAATTTATGGTGTTTTTTGTTAGCATTTGATTTTGTTGCTTGCATGTGCTCTGTTTTTTTATCATTCACATCACATCTAACATCATCTATACATCATATATAAATAAAAATGCTAAGTATTACATCATGCATGTATGCTAAGCTACTCGTCACATATTGTATCATCAATGGGGGCAAGAGGGGTTGTGCATAATAAAAAATCTATCCCCCCACACCAATATCATCATATCATCCCGTCCATATACATCAAAATAACACATGAGAAATACATTTGATATCATCTACAGATCTATCATCTAAGCATCCACAACACATGTATACATCAAACATCGAAATCAGATACATACAATGTATGAAATCAGATAACATCATCACATCGTCCATAAGTGCTGAATTAAACAAACACAACATGCAATGAGAATCAACATATAGTAATTTCTGAAAAGGGGTATTTCACATCATAGAATTATGCCCACTCGTGTCACATGCATCAGAGTACAACAAAAATAAAATACATCATCTCATAATATGATAACATCATAACAACATCCATAAGTGTTGAATCAAGAAAATAACATGCATCGAATCCAATGCAGGCAACAGGCCCACTCAAGATACTAAATACGATTCATGTCCCGTCGTCAATTAGTTCCCCATGAGTTTAAAGACAAAGCAAAAACCATCTATATGCATGTATCAAAAACAAAGACATACATCATCTCATAGCCATGTGTATTTGAGCCAAAATAAAGTAATCCTCATATATATATATATATACATGTGTGTTAAAAGATACATCTATATCAAAAATGGATAGAAATATGTGCTCTATATCAAAATGCCTTCAGCCGAGGCGTACAAAGATGATACATCAAAAATATTTGTCTACATACATACGATGTCCTGAGAAGTACCCAATACGATACATCAGCGATACATAATGCCATAAAAGGGGGCATGTATTTGAAAGAATCAAAGCCTTCATCATGAGGCATCATCAAAAATACATGTCTACAATCACTGTATAAAAAGAATCAACCTTCATAAGAGGCATACATACAAAGGAATCTGCACAATACAAAAGTGGTCATCAATCGCATCTCTCGCCTCGCCAGTGGCTCCTAGGCCTGTCCTCTGGATGCCGGAGCTCGACATTGGGATGGCACTTGGTCTCACCGACTGCTTTAGAAGAGGCTATCTCACGGATCTGGTGGAATGCTCGACCTCCATGATTAAGAGCCTGATGCACTCAATCCTGATAACTGTGGTAATGCCACTCTCTGCTCTGGTGGCACCACTCTGTAGTATGCAGTCCTATAGAAAAGGGCCTCACCACCAAGCTTGGTGGCATCATGAATCAGATCTGCATCACCTGAGGCAAGTGCTACCTAAAGGGTAGTATCTCTCTCACCTATAACTCAGCCTAGGTCTGCCTCGGCCTGTCTCGTAGTAGCAGCCTCTCGATCCCTCTCTGTGGTCATCACCTATAGCTCGGCATGAGCCTGGTCCCTATGTGCTAATACTGCCTGATAATGGGCATGTACGTGATCTCTCTGTGCCATAACCATGTGCACCTGGGACTAGGACTGATGTAGGAGGCTCAATATCTAAGCCCGTTGCAGCTTTGTTGTCTCTTAGATCCGGCTCGCCATGCACCTCTATCATCTCCTGGGCTAGCCTGGGCCTGAGCCTGATCCCGCCCTGATAGTAATGTCACAATTTGGGCTTGGGCCTCATCTCGCTCTGCTATGGCTATCACGCACCTACCTCGAGCCTCTTCTCTCTTTGCTCTAGCTGCATCTCTCTCGGCTATGAGCAAATGCACACTGCACTCCGTGTTGTGGCTATCTATGCCACGGGCTGTAAGGATGTGTGTGCTTTAGGGACTAGTCCCTGGGCACTCTAGAAGACTTCCCTACTCAAAACCCTACCTCTCGGGTGGCGGCATGGCTACTGACTTGGGCCCCGTGGCCTTGGTCCCCTCGTGCTCGTGGGGCACCCTGTCCATCATGAGGGATGCCATCAAATGGATCCTTTGGGTCCGGCCCAAAGTGCCACTACTTTGGCTCGATGCTCGCCCCATGCCATATCTCTATAAGGCGGGTGAATACCTGCTACCCAAGCTACCTCTTGAATAGTAAGACACCGAGGTAATACTGTAACATACCACACTACGTAATTAGCTATCGTCCCCAAGTCTCTAACCTGTCGTAATGGGTCCTATGCTTAGGGGACCACCTGTGAGGAAACTAGCCCCGGCTCAGTTTCTATAATCCGGGGCCCCATAGTATACCTCTTGAAATCCCTCGCGAGCATGCCAGATATCTAGCTGAGGGACACCCTGTACTCGGCCAAGTTGTCGCTAGCACCTGTCAACACGATACAACTCCATGATGTAGCTATGTCTGCATCAATGAGAAAGTGCTCCACCAAGCACACACTGAGCTCTGTGGCATCCTCTGGCCATTAGAAGTGCCTGTATGGACGCCAAATGATGTCTATCACTGATAACTCATCAAACTCCCACCTATATCTCAATAGGCTGCCAAGGTGACCACAGACATCTCTGCCAGCTACTATCCAAGCCATGTATGATGGCTCCTTGGGATCTCTAACTCAGAAAGGACCAACAAGGTACCCAATAGCTATATGATCCCATGACCATATCTGTAGTAATGATGTAGGCCCCACGGTCTTCTGACCGTGGTATGTAATAAGGTGCAGATCCCAGTATAAGTGGGCCAATATACACTGCCCCAGTAGTATCTCTCACCACTGTAAATGCCATGAACTAGTGGCAGCAATCCTCTTGGGAACGAAGTCCCTGTCTTATCAGTGAGTAGAAACCCATTGATAAGTGACATGATATAGAGTGGTCCCGATGCAATGTCGGGTTGGAAATGCACTCATGTAAGGCTATAGTCATCCCATCATGTGGGATGTCATTGACCCCAAATAAAGCACTACATGCTACTCTGATCAGACTTGCATCTGAACTATACTCGATCAAGGTACCCATCATGGGCACACGCAGAATCCACCAAACATCCTCAATGGTCACTGTCATCTCCCCTGTGGGCAGTTTGAAACACTGACTCTCGCTATGCCATCGCTCGGCTAGCGTAGTCAAAAGGCCATGATCTAGAACAATGGATGGCATACGAGACATGGGGCCTAGTTCCACCGCTCTAGTAGTATCACCATCGCTCGGCGGTCGTGCTGATGCATACTGCCCTCTAACTCGATAATCTGAGAGTGACGCTCCGGTGTCTGCAATACTGGTAGTTGTCTTTGAAAAAAAACACGCCACTCATTAGTTTCTAGCATTTCCTCTAAATATCTATCTCTTTCTTTTAGGGTTGACCCAAAAATCCTAAAAATTCTTCTAAGTGTCACGTTTTTGGACACTTTCCTATCTTTTTCTTGCCTGTCTAGGGTGCCTGCGTGCCCTTTTGGGTGTGTGCACCATGTTTTCAGCACATACACTTGCGCATGTGTGTTTTCTGGTACGTATGCCCTCTTTTGGGTGCATGCATGCCCCTTTTGGCATGTTCGCCACCAATTTGGGGCTTGCGCATGTACATGTGGGCTTCTACATATGTGCACTTGCCTATCCATGCCTCGCGCTTATGCTTTTGGTGTGTTCACCCTTTCCGATGGGTGTGCGTGCATGTACCTATGCTTGTGTGTGTGTGTGTGTGCATGTGTATGTGTGTGATTTTTGACTGCACATGTGCACGCATGGACCTAGCACTGTGCCCTCAAACGGATGCTTGCGCCCCCAAAATGGCACATACGCACCCTATCCCACGCCTGTGCCTACGCATTTTCTATGCCTAAAAACCCTAATTTAATGCATTAATGACACAATTAATGGGTAGGGTTGTGATACTCACAAATGGACCGTCGTCCACATGTCGTTGTACCCCGAACCGCATCCATATGCCTCAAATGGTCTTGTGTGATCACCATAGTTATCCGGACTGTCAAAGCCTCACGGTAAATTTTTTCTAAATTGAGTGGTTAAAATGAATTACTCGCAATGTTTTTACCCCCCGGGGTATATTAACCTATTTTTCACCATTCGGAGGGTGGGAGACCCGTTTCGATCACCGTTTTCTCCTTTGTTCACTGTGGAATAATTATTTTTATTAAATAATTATTTTTCTCTTATTTTTCATCATATTGGGGCATTTTTGTTGTCCGATACCCCCTTCTTCTCCCTCAGACAATTTTATTGCTCCCTAGCAATTTTTATTTTTCTTCACACTCCTATAAATACTTATTTTTCAAATAATTATTTTTTTTCCTTCATTTTTTCCACCAAGCAAGGAAATTATTTATCCTTTATTTCTCCTTTCTTCCACCTAGGGCACTTTATGTCACCCCTAGGCCCTTTGCTTTCTTCTACTACTTTCTTCTACTGTTCACCACGGTTTGGAAAGCAAAAATAATAAAAACAATATATATATCAAAAACCCAAAAATAAGGCAATTTTTTTCAAAAAAATCCTAAAAAGTAAAAACCCTACAAAAATGGTAACTTGCTTATTATGGCTGAAACTTGTGTCTTGCACATGGTTTTTTCTCCATATCCTATTGGTTTGTCTCACATCTTCCCGATTAATGTGACTCATGGATCACCCGATTCACAACCATTCACAAAGCTAGTTGCTTGCTTTTTCGTACTGGGGCATTTTTGTTGCCTGGTGTTGTTTTGTTGCACACAAATGCTTTTCATGGACCCTATGTCCATTTTCGTTTCCCCTTGCATGTATCCTTACTTGGGGCATCATTTTCAATCCTTGTCGTCAATCAAGAACTTGTGGATCTCTTCAGCATTGATAACAAAACATTTGTACAACCTGTCTTAACCATTGTTGGGTTGGATATGTGCGTTCGTACTTGTTTTCCTTGTTATATGAGCTTGTTTCCTTCTCATATTACATTGCATTATTTTATGTTGCATGGAGTTGGTACTTTCAGCAATGGATAATTGTTCGTAGTATGGATTTTCATGTCATTCTACCATTATTGTATGCTTATATTTTTCATAAGGAGTGATGATGTAGTTCCTATGGAAACATGATGACATCAAAATTATTCCAATACAAAGCAGCTAGAGGCTCAGCTCTTCCCTCCCCTCTTCCATATTTCTTCTACGTTACTTCCTTTTCACCCCTAATTTTATCTTTCATCGGGGCATCCTGCCCCTTCCCCATTCTTCTACCTCTCATCACATTTTTTCGATCATCGATCGGCTTCTTTCATCACCCTATCGACACTCGAGGGGGCATCTCTCCCTCCTACTAATTTTTCTTCTATCCCTTCAAAATTTTTCTTCCGTCTACTATCTTTGAAGTGACGTCACTTACGCCACCCCAAAGAGGGGAAAATGTAGACACCTATAATTACGCCTAAGCAATTTAAATACTTAAATTATGCTAATTATCTCCTTTCCCACAAATTGACGACATATTGTCAATAGCACTCATCTTCTCTTCCATTATCACTAATTTATTACATTAAGCTAATTAATTAAGTCACCTATCCAACACGTACCCTAATTATCAACCTTTCGTTAATTGACACCTTCTATCTAGGCTAATTAATTATTATTAATTAATTAGTCTCCCTTCTCATTAAATCAATAAATCACTATTTAATTGGTTTAATTCCCTCCTAATGGTCTAAATCACACTAATATCCATCTAAAAGCTTATAAAATCTTGCACATGTATTTAATTAATCACCTTGATTAATTAATACACCCCCTTTATCCACATGAGCCACTTGAGGACAAACTAAACCCTCCTAAAGCTAACTCAACCCCATCTAAACCCCCCTTATCCATAACTAACTCTACATCTCCTTTATCCCACATTCATGAGGATGTGTTGAATCCTTTATCCTTTGGGCTATATAAAGAGCCCTCCACCTACCTTTTTACTTACACCTAAACTCCTTAAGAGAGCAAATGCAAAGCATATAGCAAAGAGACTAAGAGCTTGCACTTTGTCCTCTTGAGAGTTCATCATCTTGAAGAGTTAAGCCTCTTTCTTAAAGTGCTTAGGTCATATGGGAGGTGTCAAAAGGGTCTTCAGAGCGCAACTTTGACTAGCCCCCATTCCTAGGTTCTTAGAACATTAAGAACAACTAATTTTTATCACCATGGAACCTACCCAGTTCCTTCATTTATATGTTGTTAGAGAATAGAGGATATTTAGGTGCTTAACATAGATAATTTCATAGATTTGTATTGATAAATGTTAGCATCTAACCCTTGATTAATTCTTATCATGATGGTGTTTATAATGTTGTTTAATTCTTGCTAATTAAGACTATTTAGGTGTTAGTCTTTGTTTACATTAGCATTAGTTTAAGAACAACACTTGCACACACTTGACGTGGGGCACTCTTTTCATCATGTGAGAAAGACATGACTCTTCACACACGTCAAAATTAGGATCATCCATATGAGTCTTCATAGACCAAGATAATTACTTGCGTGTGCATGTGTTCACCATTTCTTCATCCATGATCTCCCACCCATACAAATCCTTAGGATCCAAAGTTCTTTAGAACCGTGCATGTATGATCTTGCTCTTTTCATCCACATACCCACTGCAGGGGTCTCATAGGCTTCATCCTCCTTCCTTGTGTAATTACCCCTTTGCATTTGGGCACCTCATTCCATTACCGGTCCTTCACCTTCTTGTGTAATATGGGGCGCACCTAAAGGTTCTCCCTTCTACTACTCGCACTGTCTACTTCAATTCCTACTCATCCCAAGGCTCTGCAAAGATCCTCCACTATGAACAAAATGTGAGGTGCAATCGTCTTTGTATCCTTCTTTTTCATCATCCTCCGAAGGATGTAATTTTTTCTTCTCTTCTTCTCATGATCGGGTTTCTTAGGAGAAGTCCTTAGTGACCTTCTTGGGGCTGGGAAGGTCCCATGCCCCGATTCTTTATTCGTCGGGTACCCTCTTATATTGAGGTTCCTTAGGAGTCTTTTCTAGGTCTACCTCCATAACGCATGTCTCTAAAACTTCTTCTTCCTGTTGTAGGGGAGGGGTTACCTTGCACACACTTTCCTTCTCATCAGTGGGTTGTCTTCTACCCTGATGCTCCAAGCCACCAATATCTTCATGAAGTTCTTCTTCTTCTCCCTCCTCTTCTTCAACGGGTAGAACATCCTCTTCCTCTAAAGTTCCCACAGTATGTTTTCCCTTGGGCGGTCTAGGAAGCTTGAATTCATTCTCCAAATACTTCCCATTTTGCAATTTAGGCTTCAAGTATATATATACTAGATCTCGTGCCCAATTTTCCAATGGCCAAACTGAAATCCTTCATGTTAATGTCATTTGAAATCAACCTTTCAATATAATCAGTCTTACCTAGATAAACATAAGACTTCCTCAGTGTGTGGTAGTCGAAATCTACCTTGTCAACATTAAACAACAACCGATGCACGTTTGAGAACCTATGTATAGATGCTTGAAAGTAACATGCAATGAAGGTGTATGAGAGCTTACACCAAGGGCCCCATTTTCCATCCTTTGTCTCGAAGTGCCTAATACGAAGTGTTGGTACACTGAAAAATGTAATTTTTATCCAATACCGAAGGTAAATCATTGGGTATCCTCCATTATTCTTCAAACACACGGCACAAGTGCTCATACCACATTTCTTCCCTTTTATTCAAGGGTCCACTCATTGAGCCATCACAAGTATAGCTGGAAAATATTTCTTCCAATGAATTCTTCTTTGTAGGAATTTGCCACACATTGTATTTTGGCCCGTCAGCACTCTAATTTCAAAAATACTAATGATGTAAGTATAACGCCAAAGATGATTTTATCACCTTCCGTGATTGCTCAATAATTGTCTCATTAATGAAATTTGACATTTTATATACAACACCTTCTTACTTCCTAAATGACTGGATACTTATGTAATTTAGGGATGTCCATCCTACACTCTCCTTTAGTGCATCCAAGCTCTTTATTTGTATTTTATATGGCCTTTTTTTCAGCGAGGTTGCTATTTAGCTCAACACCTGTACTCCTTAGCCCTGTCAAAATTCCAATCAAAGGTGCGGTGATCCTCATTCGATGCCCAAAAAATGGAAGAAGTCCTCATGGATTCTACTCATGAGCCACTACTATAACTTATTAGGTTTGGAAAATACGGGAGCTCATACAACTATAAAAATCCTACCTTGGTCAATAGTTTCTCTCCTTCATTGTCATAGACCACCATGTCATCTGCTATTCTCTTCAAGGTCTTCACCACAATACATTTCTCCAATTCTTTATTGGTATCCTTTTTCTTGTGGTTCTAATCGCTGACCTTATAACGACGAATGTGTGAATCCCAATCACAACCCATGATAACCCCTTATGGGTACTGCATTTCAGAGAATATTCTCTTAGGAGCGTCTTCAACCTCAAATTATACTTCCTTTTTCTATTATCCTCTTGTACCAACTGGGGGCTATTTTGGGTGCCATATCAACTAAAAAGGCTTGTTTTTTCCCCTTTCTCGAGATCTATTACTCAAAATCTGCGTGCCCTAGCTTGAAATCACATGCCCTAGCTTGAAACCAAACCCTATCTATCAATCCTCTTCTCGCATGCCTCTGCTTTGCTCAAACATGTCACCAATGGAGTGCAAGACTATCTCATGCACAAATTTGATAAGATATAACTGGTTTTTAACTCTCCGCACTTCACCATTGTATATCTAGCTTGTTCACCTTCAACTCGCTTGAAATCTCTTGTATGCAAAGGTAAAAATGACTTCACATCATGTCCTTATATATATTTTCAAAAAGTTATCACATTTATTGCTCTCCACCTACCACTATCCCCAACATTAATTCATCATTTCAGAAAATTTTATGCGCTACTCATCCGTGCACCACAAAGCCATAAAATTTTGGCATGCCTTACTTTTTGGCTATAGACCTCCTTCCACGCACCCGCATGTGTCTCGGTACCTCACCACCACACCTTCTTCCAAGTAATTTCCACTGCTGCAACCTACCTCATGTTACACTATGCATCCATCCATAAGTGGTCTTTAATCATGAGCAATCTTTTTCTATCTGCACCTTTCCCTAAAACACCTGTACAAAAGTTTCTTTATGCATACCCATCTTCAGATGAAAATCAAACTTGGAAATGAAACCTATATATAAACCACCCCACACTAAGGGTATGCGTGGTCCTCTACGCATGAAAACACTTACATATTAATTAGCTTCTAGCACGCAAGCGTGCTTATTACAAAAAACACTGAACTAAATTGAAAAAAGCATGACAACAATGAAAGGAAAAACATATAAAAATAAATCACTAAGGAAACCTAATCTAAGTGGAAATAATGCCTTACTAAAAATCCAAGAAGACTTATTTATAGTAGGGCTTCAACCTACTCGTTGAAGTAACCAGAAAGCGTATTCCATCCAAGGCCTATAACTTGCAAGCACCTAAATCAAGTATATAAGTGATAACATACAGTCCCAACCAATTCTCCTTAAGCTTTCCGAGGGTGGCACAAAATTTTGAATCATAAAAAGTACCATTTTTCTCGACTTCAAGCTTCTTATCCTTGATGTTCTGTTATGCCATGCCTTCTACCCGGCTTTTTTTTTTCACTTATGACTCCAACATGTTATGACACACCTCTCATCCAACTTGTATGAGTTTTTCAATATGTTATTCAAGTGCTTTCTCGTTAGCTAAATCTCCTGCGTGCACAATGCAAAAATAAGGTAACATGAATTCCATTGGTAGAACTACGTATATGCCAAACACCAATTGAAAGGGTTTTGATTTATTCAACCTCTTGTAGGTTGTCTGTATGCCCAAAGCACAACAGGGGACTTTATCATATCAATCTCTCCTTCCAACATCACAAATATTTTTCAATGTATGGATCAATATCTTATTAAAGGCCTCATGGTTCCATTCACATGAGGGTGATATAGTGTTTTTCTATGGTGTGCAACCATAAATTCATCCAATAATATCCTGATATTCTCAATAAGGAAATAAGTACCCCTATCACTTGTTAAAATTAAAGGGCATCCATATCTGCGATAATATTTTCCCACATAAACCTTTTTGTCATAAGCGCTTTACAATCCTTTGTAGGCACCACTTGATCCCATTGTGTAAGATAATCTGTAAAAGTGATAATATAGTGTGATCTGTTGAGCACGCGAATGGGAAGATAGGGCCCACAAAGTCAATTGCCCACTTCTTAAAAGGCTCTGCATTAGCAATAGGCCTCAAAGGCATCTCATATCTAGGCCCAAGCTTTCTAAGATGCGACAATATTCACATGCCTTGTAATACTCTTTGTAATCCTTGTATAATGTTTCCGCCATAGACCGACTAATAGAATCTTACGCGCGGTGAAATCCCTCGCATAGTATCCACCTTCAATACTTCCATGATCCTCCTCTATAATTTCTTCATGCTCATGCTCAAGTACACACCGGTGCAAAAATTCATCATGACCTAACTTGTATAAGTCTCCACTGATCAACATGTAAGGTACAACGCGAATGACAAGTTGTTTCTTCTCCAAATCCTTAATTACATCAGGTGCCATGCCTGTGCATAAAAAGATAGCAATATCCTCTAAGTTTTAGGGCACACAGTTTAACCTAAATAGATGTGCATCTAGAATCATATATTCAATGCTCTGCGTGCCCTCCCCCAATTGAATCCTTGATAAATGGTATGGACCAAAATTTCTCTTACCCAACTTAACCACCACATAGTAAAGTTAAACTCCTAAAATAACAGAACCCAATGACATATGCACCCATGTAAAATAGGTTTGTTCACCAAATAATTTAGTGCCATGTGGTCTGTATAAAATATGAATGGGGTAGCAATCAAATATTGTTGAAAATTATGGCGTGCATAGATCATAGAAAACGTCTCACGTTCGTAGTTGTATAATTCTGTTTCTTTGAGTCAACTTTCTGCTTGCAAACAAATAGGATGATCAACAATACCTTCTTGAGGATGAGCTAGTACCATGCCTATGGCCATGCTAGAGGCGTCTACATGAACGTGAAAAATTTTTGACCATGAAGGAAAACACAAAACATGTGTTATAATAAGCCTTTCTTTCAGAGTCTCAAATGCACATTGTTGTGTCTTACCCCAATAGAAATTGCCTTTTCCTTTAAATAATTCCTCCAGGGTGTGGTGATCTTGGCATAACCTTTGATAAAATTCCTATAATATCTTGTGTGCCCCAAGAATCCATGCACCTCGCTTTGGCTAGTTGGTTCCTCTAAGCCAAAAATCACAACAACCTTAGCAGGATTGACAAGAAAGTTCAAATTCCAAAAGGTGTGGCAAATACACACTTCTTAACATTGAAAAAGATGCTCCAATTCTGACATCTCTCAAACATTAGCCTCAAATTATCACAATGATCCTTTACAAGCCCATAAACTGTCCAATCATCTAGATATACCTGCAAGAACTTGTGAATAAAATCCTAAAACACTTGTACCACTATGCACGAAAATACTGCAAGCACATTCTTTAGTCCAAAGGGAATAACCATGTATGAAAAAATTCCCCATTCAATGGTGAAAGTTGTCTTCTCTTGGTCCTCTTTTTCTATCCTTACTTGATGATACCCTGAAAATCCATCAGTGAAGGAGTATATTTCATGCCCTACAACGCCCTCCAAGATTTCCTCAGTAAATGGTGTGGGAAAGGGATCAATTACACATGCAACATTTAACTCCCTATAATCCACACAAATTCTGATTCTCCCATCTTTCTTGATGTTGATCACCATAGGGCTCACCCATTCCAAATCCTTGATGGGCACAATGATCCCATAAATTAACATTTTGTCAATTTCTTCTTTCACCTTGATGCGCAAGTTTGGATTCATCCTATAAGGCCTCTTCCAAACTGGGCACACTCCTTCCTTCAACTTGATTCTCATCTCACCCAAAGATTCATGTAATCCTTTCAATTCATGATAGCCCCTAGGGAATAGATCTTGGAAGTCGCACAACAACTCAATTATCTTAGCAACTTCAGAGTCAGACCAATAATATCCAATGATGGCCTCATTAGGTTCAACATCTATTCCAATATTTACTTTTTTGGTCTTTATAGGCACATGGTACACACACACACCTTCTCATCTGAATTTTCCAAGACCTCACGCATACCCTTTGTGTGTTTAATATCCAAGGTCTTAACCTCTTCATCATCACCTATGTAGAGCATCTTACCCTTTTCTCTTTCGGGGTGTGCTCGCCCAAGTTGTTCAACATATGTTTCTTCCTCTTCAAAAACACCCCCAATTCGACTCTCCCTACAAATCCTAAAGGAGATCCTCAACCTTCACACTATCTTTGATAGTTAAGTGCTTTATAACCTGTAATGCCTCATTCACCAGTGGTTTAGTGGAAAAATAGTCAAAGGTATGAATCATACCTACAGTAAGTTCTTGCCAATTTCCAACCTCTCTATTTAACTCTGCATAGATATAACATGCACGAAAGTAGCCTCACAAGGTGAAATAAGGATTATGCACCCACAACGAAGGTGGTAAAGCTTCCTACCCCTCTGTCCAGAGTCTCTCACACTACTGAACGTGGTGCTGAATAGGATCATTACCATAAAATTCACATAGTTGAGTAGGCACATTGCTCATTAAAAGTCTAGCAGATAAAACAATCCTTACTTCTATCCACTCCAAAATATTATCCATGTGAACCATCCCCAATGCGTTGCCATCCCGCGCTATTGAGTATAAAATAGCATATTCCTTCTTTCCACCTAACATTCCTATTATGGTGAAATCACAACACCCCTGAATGCTTGCAAGTGATTGGTTATGGCAATCAGTGTGATTCGTCAAACATGGAGTTATCCCAAAGTTTGGGACATTTTTCAAACACGGAGTTATCCCAAAGTTTGGGACTTTGTAATCGAGATAACCCTTCGGATGAAGGCCAGTTCCTATTCCTCTATTCTGATGCACACATCCAAATTATAGAGGATATACTCTAAAATCTACTCTAACTTGCCAATGAGACATGGTTAAGAAGATTACAAGAAATTAAACCTAAACTAACTAGAGGTGATGCACCAAAGGAATTTGAACACCTTCTTTGTATGGAGATGGAAACCACAATCAAATTAAGAAGGATGGAAATACACCATAGATCAATCCATTGATGAGAATCCACTAACCATTAAACACAAACCATTAAACATGTAATACAATAACCATGCATAGATAACCAAGATTGCAATGAGATCAGAAGAAAACAATGAATGTAAGAGAGGGTTGAAATTCATCCACAGACTTGTATTATTGCTCTAAAGATTTGATACAATGCATTACAATGGCCAAGAGGCACAAACTTGCATTATAGATTGAATGGGAGGTTTGAACTCCACAAATTCACTGACAGACAAGAGAAGAAGAGAGGGTGTAAAGCAAAACTATCCAACATTAGAGAAACGCCCCTCCTTAAAATATATAAGAAGAATGAGAGAAAAATTTGAAATCTTGCTCCAACCACCCTAGAATGCATTAAAATATCCTACAACAATGATAGGTACCACTGCAAAATCCATACCTCCATGTATTATGCCTTGTTGGGCAAGAAAGGAAGTGCATACCTTCATCATTTGGGTAGGTGAGAAATTTGGAAACACCCCTTAAAATGGTATATTGTATCTCTTCATTTTTAAATACTTAGTCTCACTTAAATTAAGATAACCAGTTGTAGTTGTGTAGAGGATGCTAAGAGATTTCCAAAAAGTCATTTCTTGTGCAAATATGAGCTTCCAGTCAAACGTTATGGCCATCTAAAATTGGGGTGCCATACTGCATTAAATATGAGTGGTTGGATCTATTTCTTCGGACTCGAAATTTCCTCAAAACCTCCAAAGTTTGAAATTTCACTTTCGGGAATTTTGACTTTGAAGGTTGATGTTACCATTCATTCGACTTAAAGCACGTGAAACCTTTGAAACTCAAACCACGAAGTTTGAAATTCAGATTTTGAGTTGTGATTTTTGTGAATTGGGAAGGTTCGAAATGCCAAAACCTCGAAGTTTGAAATTCAAACTTCAGGTTTCAAAACTTTTGTATTTTTAGGATTTCGGGGTTTGGGTTTTCAATGTTTTTGTGGTTCGGGTTTTGGGATTTGGGGTTCGGGTTTTAGGGGTTTTGGGGTTCGGGTTTTTAGGATTCGGGGTTCGTGATTTTGGGATTTGTTTATCCATTTGGGCACATGAAACCTCCGAACCTTTGAAACTCCAAAGTCCGAATTTCAAACTTCGGTTTGGACTTTGACATCCTCGATCTATGGCACCGTTGACTCCAAAAGGGGAGTTGACCCTGAAAAACCATGAGCCTTTTTGGACTTTGGGGTTTTAGGCATTTTACCTACTTCTCCTACCTCTAAAAGGCCCCACCTACGAAGTCTAAATTTCAGACTTCATAGTTTCTTCATTTCCCGAATTTCTTTGCAATGCTCGGCCTACTTCAACCTATTCATCCAACCTCAAAATACAAGCTCCCATGACTGAATTAACCCCATTTCTCAGTGTGTAAGTTCATGTTTGTTCAATTTTTCTCAAGGAGAAAAATTAGATAACAATTCCCACTAAAATCCCACAGCAAGTCCGAATACTTATGGATTCTCTTCATCATTGTACCTTCGCACACGGCTTTGCTGCCCAAACACCTAATATTGTGTGGCCTACTCACGCACATAACTTCACTTCTACTTCATGCCTAACCATTTTATAAGTTCTATGTGCCCAATTGTCACATGAAACACTTGTAGTATCACTCATGGAATGTGCATCATCCCATTGGAGAACTCATTCCTTTGATGGCTCAAGAACTTCCGGATCTTGAATGGTGTGTGCATAAATTCTGCATTCAAGTCATCTTCACTTAAAGGCTCTACATAAGGTGTAGATTTCCCATCTTTTAAAGGGATGATGATGCATTCTTCCTTGTTTTCAAAACTTATATACCCCTTTTGAAAACATAGATCAATGTTATTTTCATAACACCAAGGGTGGCTAAGAAATTTTGGAAAACTATCTACCTTTATGAGTGCCAAGACCTCAAATTCCCAAATAAAATTTCCCCCTTGTATAGTAATTGATGCATCTTTCAAAATCCTAATTAGCCTGGCCTTTTTCTGGCTCACCATAAACAATACATTAGAAGATGGCTGTAATGGTGGTCTCCCCATTTGAACCCACACATCCAAAGTGAGTGCATTCACTTCCGTGCTTGTGTTAATCAAGATATTACTCAAAATTCAACCATCCACAACAACGTTCAAAGTGATCTCCTTGTCATACTCCGGGATATGAGGGGGAAGATTAACATGTAAAATTTTCCTTTCATGCTCAATTCCACATGGATCTGTTTCCCTTTAACAATTCCCCAATAAAGGAATAAAGTTTTCCTGGTGCAACATCTTGGAAACCTCCTTTAAATCATCTACATTTATTTGATGGAGCTCAACTGCTTTCTTTTGTTCCAATTTCCACGACCGCTATTTCAAACACTATATCTCACCCTGTAAATTCTAAATTACCTCCATGGTTTCTTGATAAACTTCTTTTTGATGCATAGGGTTTGGATACTTTGCATGTAGAACCTCCTCTTTAGTAATAACATGTTTTGATTTCAGAATTTCTCTAGTGCGTGCAACCTTAGTGCATGTAGTAATCTTAGTAGGTACCAACTCAGGATCCGACGCTAACTTTGACATCCATTGATCTTCCATGACACGCTAAAATTTAACCATTCATGCACCCTTGTTCTCCTATTTATGCTTCTTAATCAAGTGTTCATACAAGTCTGGGCATTCTTCATAGCTATGATTCTTTCCATATAAAATAACAAATAATGTTCTATAAACACTCGCGCTGTAATGATTAGGACACCCACATGTATAACGAGTTCAATGAGGGAAATCACATCTTCTAAAGCCTTGACCTTGGCCTCGAATCCTCCTTGGTAGCCTCAACCTCTACCACGGCCTTCGTTAAAGTGCCTCTGTTATCCACTTTTTCCCCTTGGGAAAAATTGATTAAACAAAACCTTGCACGAGAAAAAAATTGTGGTTGATTCAGTTATGAGAGCTTGCATTTTGAGCTTGGTGAAATATGGTTGAAGCATGTCAAGTTGCAAAGATTTTGGGAAAATAAGAAGTCCAAAATTCTAGTTTCAGAATTTGGAGGTGGAGCTTTTGGAGATGGGATAAGGTGGATTTCTGGGAATCAATGAGGAAAAAGGTTTCCGAGACCCGAAACTTTGAAATTCCAAAATTTCAGACTTTTGGGTTTCGGGGTTCTCAGTGGCCAAAGTTGGAAAAATGGAGGAAAATTTCTGAAACTTGAAACTCCAAAGGTCCCAAAATTCAGACTTTCAAGTTTCGGGGATCTTGGTGAGAGAAAAAATCCCAAAATCTAAAATTCTGAAAGTTGAGAATTTGGAATTTAGAGTGTGGAATTCGGGGTTTGAGAGGTCTTCGATAGAAAAATAGGAAAAGTTACCAAAAATGTCTAAAATCCTGAAAGTTTGAATCCGAAAGGGATTGGGATTTCTGAAATCAACACAGGTTTCAAGGTCAGCGTGGTGGTAGTTTCAGGTTTCGGAGTTTCAGGCTTTCTGGTTTTGGATTTTAGAACTCTCGAGGTGATTTGGGTGATGAACAATGAAAAATTTCTGAAAAGGCAAAATGTCTAAAAGTCGAAAGTCTGAAATTTTAGACTTTTAGGTTTCAAGGTTTCGAGAGGTTCGGGTTTCAGAATTTCAGAACTCTCAAGAAAATTTGGCAGATGAACAATGTTTCAATCTCCAAAATGGAAATGTCTGAAAGTCTGAATTTTAGGATTTCAGAGGTTACATGCATTAAGACTTTGAAAAAATGACAGAGCCAAGATCTCGTCATTTTTGCAGAATGACACCTCAACCTTTAGATGGCCATAAATTTTGACTGGGAGCTTGGATTTACACAAGAAATGACTTTTTGGAAAGCTTACAGTCTCTTCTACACAAATACGATTTAAATTAGTGGGACTAAGTAAAAATGAATAAATACAATCTGCCATTTTTGAGTGTGTCAGACTTCTCACCTACCCAAATAATGAAGGTATGGGCTTCCTTTCTTTCCTAACAAGGAATAGTACATGGAGGCATGGGTTTTGCAAAGTAGAACCCATCATTGTTGTAGGAAAATTAAATGCATTTCGGGGTGGTTGAAGTAGGATTTTGAATTCCTCTATCCTCTTCCTCCCATTCTTCCTATATATTGTAAGGAGGGGAATTTTTCAAAAGGTTGGATAATTTTTCTTTGCACCCTCCCTTATTCTCTGGTTTGTAAGTGGATTTGTGGAGTTCAAATCTCCCATCTAAACTATGAATGCAAGTTTTTCCTCTTGGCCATTTTGATGCACTGTATCAAATTTGTGGAGTAATAAAATAAGTCTGTGGATGATTTCAACCCTCTCTTGTGTTCATTGCCTTCATCTGATCTCTCATTGCAGTTTTGGTTATCTATGCATGGTGGTTGTATTACATTTTTAATGGTTTGTGTTTAATGGAAAAAAATGTTCAACATTCCTTTGGTGCATCACCTTTGTTAGTTTAGGTTTATTTTCTTGCATCTTCTTAACCCTGTCTCCTTGGCAAGTTAGAGTAGATTTTAGGATAGATCCTCTACAATATGAATGTGTGCATCTGAATAGAGGAATAGGAACTGGCCTTCATCTCGGAGAGATTTCTTGATTTTAAAGTCCCACACTTTGGGAAAAGCTCCATGTTATGCAATCACACTGAGAGTCTCAACCCATCGAGTTATAGAAATTCAGGGGTGCTATGATTACGCATCAACATGCCCTTCATTATGATTATGATCACGATGCTCACTTTTCTCCTTAGAGTTATTTACAACACTAGCATATCATACACCAATATCAATGGCATCATGAATTTGATCAATCAACTGTAATCTTCAGTATCATGAGTGGAAGACCTACAAATATTGCAGTAACAGGACACGTTCTTTCTTATCGCACGCTGCAACAATGGGCACTGACTTGAACTTATTGACTACTGAGGGGGCATACTAAATGAACCTCACTACATACACTTCCATTCACTCGGGGCACGTGGCTCCTATCATTCACTCTGCATTCCATACCATCCATCCACAACATACTACATTTTATGGTTGCATTTACTCTTACTTGAACTTTCTCTTACATGTTCACTTTAGTACACATGCTAGATAGATATCTTGTATGTCATTATCATGATCATACACACATACGAGTTCACTTTATTTCTAGTTGTGATCGCAGGCTATATAGGGATACTACACGCAACATGGGATCTTGACTAGCAGTCCCATAATGGATCCTTGGGGCATCCAAATTCATATATGCTACAAGTCTTTATTGTTTCATTTGTATTCATAACACACTACTTTAGTTTATACATGATTTGACATACACATTATCTTTCTAACATTGTACAGTGTGCTTCATGTGTAAAATTTCCTATGCAGGATATTTTAGTTCTATACTTGTTTGTTACATTATTTGTTATTATTTGTTCTTGTTTATAGGATTTTCCCTTTGTCTTGTGTGCACACTTGTTAGTTGTTATTGGCCATTATGTCCTTGAGTGTCATCTCGACACCATGAGTGGTAACCCATGTTTACAATCCACTTTGTGTGACCTACATTTTCTTCTTAGGTGTTTACATTATCTACTTATGTTCTAGCTTACACATTGTTTGTTTGGCTTACACTTGTCTTCTACATGCATGCTTGTTCATACTAACACTTATTTCCTAGCCACTTGTTTGTGTGTGCCTTGGTCTTTACCAAACACATTTCCCTTCCCCTTAAAGAAGAGTTTCAGTTTATGTGGTCGGTCCTCTTTTGGGGCCACATTCTCCTATCCGTGACATTGCATGCACCCCCCAAAGAGGGGGCATCGGGTTGATTTACACACTACACAACACAATACCAATATAGTTCATTTTTCATGTATCGTACATGACACAGTGAGTTATATATCGAGTGAGTTCATACCAGTCTGAGAACTAAATACATAACGTATTTTATAGAGAAGATTGTCCTTATCATTATGGGAAGTAGTTACAGGTTTCACTATGATTGAACTAATTTTAAAGTCTATAAGGAGTATTAAAAACTAATCTAGATACTTGATGGTGGGGACCTAAATTGGATTACCCTAATTTAAACTATACTCTAAAATATCCTAAGGAATTCATTATTGATCTAACCTAAGCTATGGTTGATTCATTTAAAAAGGGACATTTATCCCTAAGCCTAACTAGGAACCTAAGACCCAACCCATGGTTAACTATGGCCGACATTGTTGGAATGGTGGGTTAAGGTAAGGGTGGTGGCACCATTTCTTAGGAGTAATTGTTGAATTTAATTGCACATTTAATGTCATGCATTTTCATTTTTGGCAGCGACTCGTTTTAATTTAACATGCACATTATTTCTAATTGCTAAAAGGTTTGGCATTGTTTTTTTAACTATTAGTTATGGCTATCAAAGGATCTATGGTAGTGAGCTTTACAACTCCATTAGGGAAGATATTTTCAATTTCATAGGGGCCTAGCCACCTTGTTCTGAGTTTTTCCATATGATCCTTATATTTTGAATCAAATAAGAGTGCCCACTCACCTTTCTAGAATTGTCTTGTCTTGATGTACCGGTCATGCCATTTGACTCTTTTCTTCTACACTACCTCTATGTTATGTATTTCATGTCTTCTCAATTCATCCAACTCATTGAGTTGGAGAATTATTTGTATTTGAGCTTCTGATATATCTATTCTTAGCTCAAGGGTAGTCCTCAATGTTTTGTGCTCAAATTCAATTGGAAAAACAACAATCTTATCATATAAGAGTTCAAATGGTGTAAATCTAGTTATGGTCTTCCACGTTGTGTTAAATGCCCAAACTACTTCTAGAAACCTACTGCCCAATCTTTTCTGTGGAGTGTAATGGCATTTTTCAATATGGCCTCTATCTCTCTATTTGTAACCTCTACTTGGCCATTAGAATGAGGATGGTACGGTGTATAATTCCTATTCCTAATTTCATATTTTTAACCAGATCAGAAATTACATCAGTAGTAAAATGTGTACCTTGGTTTGTAACAATCTTCCTTGGGACTCCATACCCAATAAAGATGTGCTCATATAGGAACTTGGCTACTTTCTCACTTTTCTGGTTTGGTTATGGCATTACCTTTTTCCACTTGGTTAGGTAATTTGTGCATACTAGTATGTATTCCTTCTATTGAGATGGGGGGTCTATAGGGCCAATAAAATCTAATCCTCACTTGTCAAAAGGCTACAAGAACAATTGAGGTTGTAATGGAATCTCTGTTAGGATAAAATATTATTATCCTAATTAATTATGCATAGTATAATTATTTAATTAATTAATTAAATAATAATGGTTATTAAATAAACCATATTTTGTTATGTATTGTTATATGGTTCATAAACCATATTTGTCTTTCATAGATGTTGTTATATTGTTTTAAACAGTATATTTGTATTTATTCATTTGTGCTTCCCGGATGTTATTGGAAGCTTGTGTATTTTGGAAAATGGTTGCACCTGTGCAACTTTGTTTCATGTTTGTATTTGGCTGTGCAATATCTATAAATATTGCAGCCCATTCTATGTAAGGTTGGTTGATTGAGATTAATAAAACTAATCAGGCTTCCGCCCCTGTTTCTCAATCTACATTTGGTACCAGAGCTGGTTTTAGCTCCTGGAAAGGTTGGAGAAAGGTTGCAGAGGAAGGAGAATTCGTGGAGAAGAAATCTGTAACAACGGAGAGCCAGTGCTGCCTCCAACAGCTTCCGAGACCTCCCTGTAAACCCACAACCTCCTGTGTGATTTCAAGGTAAATGGAAAGAAATTTTTTTTTGCCTTGGTGCTCTTTGTGCACCAGGAAAATTTGCTTCTGGAGTATTTTTTGGTTTATTCAAATCAGATTTTAAAAAAATTGTATTTTTCCCCATCAGGGGTTTTGTCACTAAAATTAGTGACAGTGTTAGTCACTGCTAACACTTGCAGTTTGCTAAATCTGGGGGGGATTGTGTCAAGGTTTTAGACCGGGCTCTACACCAAGTTTGGTTGCTAGACCGAGTTGAGGCATTACAAGCCGTGCCTTTTGCTTATTCGGCCAAGCCCGTACAAGGGCCTATCTCTGCATATTGGAGACACCAAGCAGGCCGAGTTCTCTTAATTGACGCTGAGCCAAGAGCTCTCAAACCGAGTCATATTCATTCTTTCACTATTCATCTGTGCATTGGAAAACAAGTTTGAGTCCCCTATTGCTCAAATTGCAGTCTAGTGAGTTGAGAGAAAATATTTTATTGAGAAATGTGTTGAGATATTGATCGGGCTGCTCAAACCAACCTGCAACACAAGAAAACAATGGCCATCTCCATCCTCCTCAGTCGGACCTGCATGCCACCAACGAGCCACCTGCACAAAGAAATAACGAGCAACTATGGAGAAAAATCCATGAAAACTCCAAAGACCTGTATGTAAAACAAGACAAAGAAATAAGGAAAATACCATAAAGATCAAAGGAGATATTAAAAAAGAGGCGGAGCGGCTACAAACAAATATAAAGTTTCAGATCCATATTTTGAGCAAATAGAACCCTAATCCATAGCACATGCCACATGGACTTCCTCTCCCCTCGAGCAAATTCACATTTTCAAAGGTTAGCTCCTTTTTTATTTTCATTAAATAGTATTTCCTTCATATCATATCACAAGCGCTCATAAGAGCCAAGTTGGATAGTGAAAGCGGCTTGGGAATGAGAGGTGTGGGGTTCGAATCCTGCCCCAACACACAAAAATCCACTTTTGAAATTTAGTGAAATTTAGTGGAAAAATTCAAATTTAGTTATAGCTAACTAAATTTAGCGAGAAAAACCCTATTTTAGGGCAATTTTTTTTCTCCACTCTGCATATTTTTCATTCGAACACTTTTTCCCAAAAAGGGCTACATCTAAAAACTTCATTTTTCGAGCTAGTTTTTTTTTATGGTTTTTTGCATTTTGGCAAGTCGTATTGGGCTCGAGAGGCCACCGGGGCCATGAAAAAGAAATTTTTTTCTCCGCCATTCAAATTTTCCAATTTTTTGAATGTAAATTATATCTGCTTATATATTGTACTGATTTTAGGTTGCCATAGTCAAGCGCAAACTTTGTAACTGCTAAAAAAATGGCAAAATTGTGATAAAAAACAATAAAAAATTGGTTCTGTAACACTCACGAGATCCTAGATCTCATTCGCAGTGTGGTATATACGGTGCCTCTGGGAAGCGCTTACGGGTAAAGCCGTCATGACTACTACTGCACTTAATGCCTAATATAGCTGCAACAATACATCTGGGCATCGTCCCTTTAAATCGACGGGAGTAATAAGGTCACAGTGCACACACTATGAACCATCCCATCCGTCTGTGAACGATTGCACGACATAAATCGGATGAGAAATTATCCAAGTATATAGCGAAGTTACGCGTGTGTATGAGGATATTTCTTTGAGCGGTGTCAATAATCACATAGACCCCATTCAGTACTATCTTGGTACCACGTATTAAATTCTTTCACATACGTTAACACCTCTTTCACGTACCACCGGGTATATAGAAAGGGCGAGCTTCTTCCACGTACCGATGGGTATATCGGAAGGGCACGTATATAGAAAGGTTCGGTATATCAGAATGACGGTATATAGATTGGGAGACCTAATACCTAGAGTGATAAGAGCCAAACCCTGTCAGTGATCTCTGCAAAATGGGCACCAATGCCCCCAAATTTTTCTTCCGATTCACAATTACTCAGAGGAAGCAACTATGCTACATGGAAGACAAAAATAAAGACACAACTTGAGTTTGAAGAGATCTGGTCTATTGTGAATGGTACTCTGACCAGATTAGCCACTGATACAACACAACAACGGCAGTTTGATAAAGCAGATCAGAAGGCCAAACTCATCATCTTGTTTGGAGTGTCGATGATGTGCAACCCCACATTCGAGATGCAAAACAAAAAAAAATATGCGTGGGATAAATTGAGTACAGTATACGAGGCCAAGAACAAGAATGTCATACTGAATTTGCAGAGTCAGTTACATACACTGAAATTCAAGCAGAATGAGAAAATTGAAGCTTTCTTAAGAAGAGTTGTAGAATTAAGGGCTTCACTTCTAGCCCTGGGAGAACCAGTCACAGATGATGCTCTTGTTCCCATTGTTCTGAGAGCACTCCCCTCTTCTTACCACATTTTTGTCACAACACTAAATGTGATAGATACAACAGTTGGTTTTGACAAACTGGTAAACCTACTGCAACAAGAGGAAGCAATGCACAATAAGGATGATGAAGAGGAGCAGGCACTATCTTCACATCAAAAATGGAAAGGAAAAGGTAAAGGAAAACCTAATTCCCATCAGAAGTCCCAACATCAGAATCAATATCACGGGGACAATCAACAGAAGAAGCAATGTCCTATTTGCAAAAGAGGACATGACTTAAAATATTGTTGGTATAACACTTATAAGAAAGGTTCATCAAGCAACTTTGGACCACAAAAACAATCTTACAAGGGACATTCTAACAACTATCATGGGTAGAAAAAGGGGAACTGGAAAAGAAGACCCCACCAGCAAGGTAATATTGTTGAGCAACAAGAACAGTCAGACAATGAAGACTTCTTGTTCACTGCTCGATCAAGTGAACCATCCACGTCATCTAGTGATGTCTGGTATGTTGATTGGGAGCCACTTGACACATGACCAGCCATAGAGACTGGTTTATTTCAATGAGGGACACGCCATCGAAAAATCATGTTTTGTTGGGAGATGATTCTTCATATACAGTTCAGGGGATTGGGAACATTTCTCTACCCCTTGGTTCACGCAAATGCAGACTATCAGATGTCCTATATGTCCCTGGGTTGACAAAGAATCTTCTTTCAGTTAGTCAACTCCTAGATCACAACCTAAAAATTGACTTTGATAGTCAATCCGGTAAGAAAATGTGTTTGATTCGAGATAAATCAAGAGGCTCGAAAATAATTGCAAAAGCCTCCAATGTGGGACGCATGTTCCAACTTGATTTTGTTTATAGAGATGATCAAGCACTTGTGGCTAAAAATTCCACCTCAGCGCAGTTGTGGCATCAGAGATTTGGTCATGTTAGTTTCAAATATCTCGAAACACTTTGCCGGCGTAATATGGTACATGGGCTACCTTCTCTTCAGAAGGATACAGACAAGTGTCCTCACTGCCTAGTAGGAAAACAACACAGAGCTTCATTCCAAAAGAGTACATTTTGAGCTCATGGTAAACTTGACTTGGTTCATACCGATCTTTGCGGTCCAATGTAGCCAAGTCATTCTAGGTTCCAGTACTTCATGCTTTGTGTTGATGACTATTCGAGGAAAATGTGGATTTTCTATCTTCACAAGAAAAGTGAAGCATTTGAAACCTTCAAAAAGTTCAAAGTTGCAGTTGAGAAAGAAACTGGTCATCACATCAGAACCTCCGCTTAGATCGAGGGGGGGAATTCACCAGTGATGAGTTCAGAGACTACCTACAAACTCACGGGATTCATCGACAAATGCCTCCTCCACACACACCACAACAAAATGGTGTTGTTGAGAGAAGAAATCGTACTATCATGGAAATGGTGCGATGCATGATCGATGATTCCGGACTTGCAAAGACATTTTGGGTAGAAGTAGCAAAAAACAATAGTGTATTTGTTGAACAGAGTGCCATAACTACTCTTGATGGAATTACACCACAAGAAGCATGGTCAAAAAGGAAACCATCCATTGCACACCTTAGAGTATTCGGGTGCAAAGCAAGCATGCACATACCCAAACATAACAGAAAGAAATTGGACATGAAGTCACAAAAACTCATCTTCATTAGGTACAGTGAAGAGACTCTTGGGTATAGATTGATGGATCCTAAGACCAGAAAAGTCTACACCAGTAGAGATGTTGAGTTTTTCGAGAAGAAGGAAGCAGAGACTCCTCCTCTGGACTCGTAAGATGTAGATTTTTCACCTATTGTAAAAATTGAAGCTAATGTTCCCTCAGAAGATGAAAGTGATGATGGGGATGATGATGTTGATCAGATAGAACCACAACCCATGGGAATAGTTCAACGTATGCCTAAATGGTGTACAAGTACATTACGAGATGCAAGATTGGATGCTCCACTAGATACATCCACCCTTGGACCACGGACTCACAGTAAAGTAAGAGATGAAGTTAACTTTGCTTTGATGAGTAGAGTTATTGAATCAGATGAGCCCTCTACAGTCCAGGAAGCCCTACAGTCAAAAGCTTGGAAAGATGCCATGGATTCTGAATATCAATCAGTGATGAAGAATAACACTTGGAAACTTGTCGATCTTCCACCAGGAAGAAACCCATTGGATGTAGATGGATATTCAAAACTAAGTACAAAGAAGATGGGACAGTGGACAAGTACAAAGCAAGACTTGTAGCAAAGGGGTACGCACAAAAAGAAGGCATTGACTATGAGGAGACATTTGCTCCCATAGCTAAGATCAAAATGATCAGGATGATCTTTTCTCTAAGTTGCTCAGTTTGGATGGAAAGTTCACCAAATGGATGTAAAAAGTGCCTTCCTAAATGGAGATTTATAAGAAGAAGTATACATGACTCAACCTAAGGGATATATTGTACCTGGTTAAGAAACAAAGGTATCGGAGACTGGAAAATCTCTGTATGGCCTCAAACAGGCACCCCGGGCATGGTACATCAAGATTGATGAGCATCTCGTACAACATGGATTTGTTAGAAATCCATATGATCCCAATCTCTACCTCAAAAAGCAAGGGGGGGAGATGGTGATTGTTGTTGTCTATGTCGACGATCTAGTCATCACTGGCAGTTCAGTGAGGATGATCGATGCAATGAAGAAATATCTTAATCGATCATTGACATGACCGATCTTAGGCTAATGCACTATTGTCTTGGATTAGAAGTGTGGCAGAAAGAGAATCATATTTTTGTTTCTCAGATGAAATATACCAAGACTACGCTCGAGAAGTTTAGGATGATGGATTGCACACCAATTGCTACACCCATGGAGAACAGATTACAATTATCTCGTTCAGATCCATCTCCTAAGGTAAGTGCCACTCTCTATCGGTAGCTGATTGGGAGTCTCATTTACCTGACCTACACTAGACCAGATATCAGCTTTGCAGTGAGCTATCTATCCAGGTTCATGCAGGAACCCAAAGTTTGTCATTGGAAAGCAACAAAGTGCATTTTGAGATATCTCAAAGGATCAAAGGATCTTGGTCTAGAATACAAGAAGAACGAAAACTTCTTCTTGATTGGATATTCGGATTCAGATCATGCAGGTAACATTGATGATAGAAAATCCACTTCTGGATTTGTATTCTTTATGGGATCTGGACCAATATCATGGGGAAGTAAGAAACAACACTTTGTTTCTCACTCTTCCACAGAAGCCGAGTATCATTCTGCAGGAGAAGCTGTCTGTGAAGCGATTTGGCTACGTCGCATACTGGAAGGACTTGGAATACCTCAGGACAAACCGACCACCATGTATGTTGACAATGAAGGTGTACTCAAACTTGTTCACAATCCAGTTTTTCATGAGAGAACAAAGCACATTGAGGTTCAAGTTCATTTCATACGCGAACATGTGTTGAAGCACAACATTCCAGCTTCAATTTTGTCCAACTGCTGAACAACGAGCAGATATTTTCACAAAGTCACTTGCACGTGACAAGTTGAGTTGTTCAGAGAGTTCCTCTCCTCATCTCTTCAGACAATGCACAATTAAGGGGGGGAATGTTAGGATAAAATATTATTATCCTAATTAATTATGCATAGTATAATTATTTAATTAATTTTATTAATTAAATAATAATGGTTATTAAATAAACCATATTTTGTTATGTATTGTTATATGGTTCATAAACCATATTTTTCTTTCATAGATGTTGTTATATTGTTTTAAACAATATATTTGTATTTATTCATTTGTGCTTCCGGATGTTATTGGAAGCTTGTGTATTTTGGAAAATGGTTGCACCTGTGCAACTTTGTTTCATGTTTGTTTTTCGTTGTGCAATATCTATAAATATTGCAGCCCATTCTATGTAAGGTTGGTTGATTGAGATTAATAAAACTAATCCATCTCTTGGTGTATAGTGTTGCATCCTTATGCAAATTTGGCCAATAATAGCCAGTAGTCAACACCTTCTGTGTTACTCATTTGATAACAAAATTCCCTCCACAAGGTTCATTATGGCAGGATCTTAAGACATCAAATATGTCCTCATCATCTATACACCTTCTCGTTACTTGATCTTGTCCTATATGAAATAGAAATCCGGCTATCCAAGAAAAATATGAACTCTTTTAGACCATGTATTTTTTCTTAGAGTAGAAGTAATGTAGAGGTGTTTTACCTAATATCAAGTAGTTTCGCTATGCCTTCATACGAGGGTTTTTGTTTTTGTAGAAATAGCAAATAAATGCTCATCTAGAAAGGCATCATCTACTTGCTCTTCACTATTGGTCTCCATCCTTGAAAGGAAATGTTCTACCACATTATCCTTGCTAGGTTTGTCTACTATGGTGAAATCAAATTCTTGTAAGATGAGTAGCCACCTTATGATTCTGCTGTTTACTATCTTGGTTTATTTATCAAATATTTGATTGTAGCATGATCAATGTGAATAAACATTGGATATCCTGTGATGTAGTGTCTGAATTTTTGATAGCATATACAAATGCCAAGAACTCATTTTCTATTATTATGTAGTTTAATTATACATGTTGTAAGTTCTTGCTAACATAGTATATTGCATAATTCATAATTCCATCTTTTTGTCCTAGGAAAACTCAATGATATGATTGATCCATTGTGTGGATGTGAAAAGGTAGGTTCTAGTTAGGTCCTCTTAACATAGGAGTAGTAGTTAACATCTATTTCAAAGTTTGAAAAGAACCTTCATAGCGTTCAATCCATACAAAATTAGCATCCTTTCCTAGCAATGAAAAAAGTGGCATTGTAATTTTGCTGAAGTCTTGTATGAACCTTATGTAATATCCAACATGGTCTAAGAAGCTTCTAACATCCTTATGTTTCCTTGGTGTTTATAGGTTGATTATAATAGACACCTTTACTAGATCAACTTGAGTTTATTTTTAGGAAAGGTAGTGCCCCAATACTATACCTTCTGACATCATCATGTGGCACTTGTCATTACTCAAGGATAAATTATGATCCTTGCATATTTTCAATACCTTGTCCATATTTGCATAACTTCATAAAAAGTGATGTCATCCATATAGACTTCGATGCAGTCATTTGTCAAATCAAAAAAGATACTCAAGACTTCCCTTTGAAATGTAGCAGGTGCATTACACAAGCCAAATGGAAGAACTGAATAGGAAAATGTTCCCCATGGACATGTGAAGGTAGTTTTGTCTTGGTCTTCTAGTGCAATTTGGATCTAATTATAGCCACTATATCCATCAAGAAAAGATAAGTATTTCTTAATAGCTAGGGTATCAAACACTTGATCAATGAAGGGAAATGGGAAGTGATATTTCTTTTTGGTTGAGTTCATCTCACTGTAATCTACACACATCCTCCATTTCCCATTCTTATTTAGAAAAATTACAAGAGGTGACACCCATTGACTGTATGATATGGGGTATCTCCAACAACTTTTGTTGTTAAAATTTCACAATCTCTCTTACTGTCGGGGTCATCCACCTCTGAGGTTGTCTGATTGGTTTACAATCTTCTTTGATGTAAATATTGTGAGTGTAAAGCATAGGATTAATCCCACACATATCACCATAATCCCAAGAAAATGTTGTTGTATGTTTTTGAAGAAGAGAAATCAACAATTTCTTCATGTTGTCTATCTAGCATTTTGCTTACATTTAGTGGCCTCCCTGGTTTTATTTCTACTTGCTTGGAGAGGTCCATCATTAAACACACATTGCTACTAATAGAATTTAGTATGCAATCATGGGGAAGAGGTTGGTGAAAAATACAATTCTTACCTGGAATATCCATGATGTTTTGTTGTGGTAGAACTTAGTTCAAAGGATAACTCAAGCACCTCAATCTGTTATCAACTTATTCATTTCTTCTATAGTTATTTTGCAAGATATTGGAGAGAACAACATCTTCCTCCTGATCTTCAATTATATAAGAATTCTCCAACATCATGAGATGTTATACAAAGCTCTAATCAACTTCTGGTTCTTCAACCCAAATTGTTTGATCTTCATCATTTAATGGTTGGGCAAGAGGATAAAGCATAAGCTTCTTGGTACCACTTCCATTTGAGATGATCATGTTTCTAGACTTGTAACCTATGAATGCATCAATAGTGGCCAACCATGGCCTTCCTAGTATAATAGGATAACCTCCTAAACTTTCTTTTGGTTAAAGGACAATGAAATCAATAGGGTATTCCCAAGAGTCTACCACCACAACAATGTCCTCAAGGAATCCTTTAGGCCTTACTATTGATCTATCTACTAGTTGTAAGACTGTAGTTATTGGCCTTAGTCCTTCCAAATTCAAGCCATACATTATTTAATTGGTCATAATGTCAATTTCTGCCATTAAGTCAGTCAAAGCATTCTTGATTTTAGTTCCATTGATAGTAACGTTCACCAAAGGACTGCTGGATCTATGTACTTGGGTAGCACCAAATTTACAAGAATAATATCAGCCAACTGTCCAATGACTTATACAATGGATAGATATTTTATTTTATTTACGTGGATTCCTGATACATAGATAATTAACCAACTTATTATAGATAGGAAAATCTTTGATGGCTTGAGTAAGTGGAGTATTTACACAAATATCCTTCAATTGATTGAAAAAATCAGAACCATAATCTAATTTAGGGTTAGGTTTCTTCTCTTGTAATCTCTCTAGAAATGGGGGTTCATTGACTTACATCTTTCCCTTGCTGGAACTCTATTTATGTTGTTGTGGATTAGTCTGAAACAACTATGGTTCATTTGCAATATCTGTGATGGTGGGTTTACTTAGTGGGAGAAGTTATCTTCCTATGTGGATATGGATATCATTGACATCAATTGAATACAAAAATTATTGGGTTAATTAAGTGGTGTAGGTTGGTTGAGAAAATTTATTATTAGGGTTAGATGATGGTTGAGTTAACAGTTGAGTGGTTTTGGTTGAGAGCCGGAGTCGGTGGTTTGGCATCAAGTTGCTGTTGTGGGTAAGGAGGTTGATGGTAGGGTTGTCGATAATTAGGAGGTTGATTAATCCATTGCTTTCCTCCTCTCTAAGGTTGTTGCCATGAAGAAGGGGGTTGTTATCACTGTTTTCCTTGGAACTAAAGTTGCTGTGGATATTGGTATTGGATGGGGTATGGAGCCCATCCTTGTTGATTATTAGCCCAAGGTGGGGGTTGCATTTATGAATTACTAGCCTAATTTTAAAAATATGGCATGGGATCTTGTGACATACCTCATTGTCTTGGTGACATGGATTCCTTTGAGAAACATAGAAGACTTTCCCATCCTCTATTTCTATCATCTTGATTTCTGGTGACCTCCTTTCCTTCTGTAATGTTGGCCAATGCACTACATCTATGCAATCATTTTCTTTCTTCTACATGCATGGAAGAACTCTGTAAGTGCTGCCTCTACATCCTCTCTCTTCTTCTTTACATGAAGAGCATCAATTTGGGTATCCATATCATTAACTATCTCATATTTCATGTTCTTGAACATGTTTACAATCTCTGATTTAGATATGTCCCCAATTCCTTTGGTAGTTGATCCACCCTTTGATCTAACACTTATTATTCTTTTCATAGTTTCTCTAGAATAATTCCTGTAGGCTTCACAAATCTCATCAAAAGTAGATTTTGAGATATCTCCATCTCCTATTAGGTCTAAAACATCCATATCCTCCTCACCGAGTCCTTTTAAGAAGTAACTTGAGAGACTCAGGAGGTAACCTTGTGTGTCTTGACTTCTAAACCAAAAATAGGAATCTCTTCAGGTAATTTTCTAATGGTTCATCTTCTTTCTATGTCATCTTGAAGAGTTCATTCCCTCCTCTGCTACTTGGTCTACAATAGTCTTAGTACTTGGTCAGAAAACTTTTCCTTCATCTGTTGCCAGGTAATAAAAACATCTCTTCCTAGGCCCATAAACCATCTCAAGGTTGTATTCTTTTGTGCATTAGTTGTGTAGTCATAACTCCTGTATAAGACATCAAAATCAGATAAGAAAGTGTCTAGGTTTTTTGTCATAGATCCATGGAAATTAGGAAAAGTTGAGGGAGAGATGTTCTTCATAACAACAAGTTGATTGTTATTGGAGATGGGGAACTCAAATGTACTTAGTTCTCCTACTTCCACATTTTGATTCACCTCTACCATGATTGGTTGTTCAAGAACAACCTTAGAAGTCTCACTTGGAGGGGGTTTTCTTCTAGAAACCTTGTATAGAGGAAGATGTGTCTTCTTCAGAATCAGAAGTAATTTCTGCTATTTGAGGATTGGGTAGGAATCTACCATGGGCATCTCTAGGATGGTGCATACATCAACTAACTCAACTCAATCAACATTCATTAGTGGGGGTTTTGGAGGTGGAATTTCTATAACCTAAACTACTCTAAGAAATTCAAAGATGTAAAAAACTCATAAAAATTCCTATAACTTGGCAATATCCTCAACAACGGTGCAAAAATGGTGGTACAAATCAACTTGTAGTAATTAATATGTTGTACATTGAGTTATAATCATTTAATCATCAAACCAGGGGATGTAAACTTTAAATAATATTACATGTGTTGTATGCACAATTACAGTAGATCTAGGAGGTTGGAAATAAATAATTGTCATAACAATGCTGAAAGTAAACAAAACTTAGAACTGAAAATGAATGGTTTCTAAATGTTATCACTAAGATAAAGATGTAGATTCGAGTATAGATACAGAAAGTAAATTGTTCCTAGGTAAATAGACATGCAATGAAACAAGACAATAAAACAATGGAGGGGTTTAGCAAACCACAAGTGGGCCCTGACTTGGGTGTTAATCCCTCCTAAATTCTAAAACTAGAGACTAATAAACAGAACTAGATCTTTATTGAATTTGCACAAATGTTACATCAAGGAACAAAGAAAGATATTTTTCGAAGCAAATTATGAATGAATTTTATATCTATCTCCTCTATTCATTATCATGTTACTAACCCTTTATTTAATACTTTTTATTTACAATAAGATGTGAGAAGAAGAAGAGTTCAACAAATTAATTGAAATATCTTCGATAGAATAAGTGAAAGATATTTAACAAAACAACGAGATATTCAACACATATTATAGAAATCATAACAAATGTTTATCTAACAAACACAAAACAAACATTCATGTAATCGACAGTTTCTTTGATGACGTGTTAACTCAATCAATCAGTTCTTCACTAGTTTGAAATGAATGAACAGATCAAAGGTTGAGTTGTTTCCCAATTATACACATTCGGTTGTAACTAATTCTTCAAAGTGGTATGTATAGTCTTGAGTTCCATTCTTTATGCCTTCCAAACGATCTTCATAATGCAATATCTTTTTCTATAGATGATCTCCTTTGGCTGCAGACAAGTTGCTATGGATGGTTCCTTTGATGCATATGAGTTGTTGCATATGAAAAATTACTTACAACTAAGAGTGACATCATACATATCATAATTCAAACAACTTATTGGGATAATAAGAATAAATGTACAAAAAATACCACAAAATAAAGATAACTAGATATACTATATTAAATAATAATTATGCCACAAGTTTAAGGTTGTAATGGTAATGTTCAACATTGTACTTAGAAAATACATGGACATAACTACAATGGCTTGATCAAAATATAGAAGATGAGTTGTTTATAAAGGAAATTAACACAACTCATCAACATTAAACGATGAATATATAGGGAAATGAGGACTAAAGGTTGTGTAAAGTTAATAGAAGTGTTAAGTTGAGTTTGGTTCATGGTTTATCTGAAGGAAAGATCTTATGACTTTCTGATTATAAAGAGCACTAAATCTGGTTGTTTACTAATTTTGGATTTAGTATTTTCTTGCCTAATAGCTAGTAATGATTGGAGAATGTTCTATATGTATATGATGTTAATAATTGAGACTTAAAGAATTGTTATTTAAGTTTTATGATTATGACTTAAGGAATTGTGACATTTTAAGTTACATTAAGGATAGTAACTTGTTGATTTTATTATACCAAGTGTTTAGTATACATGTATTGATTTCATGATACTTGATCTAATGATGTCAAATCAACTAGTGGATGCTCAATTATTTCATAATATGATATCTAGGCAGGAGATGTGTATACCATGCAAGTTGTTACGAAATGACCATGTACATTGTTGTACTTTATCATTTTCATATTGTAGTTTTTACAAGTAACTACAGAAAAGAGTAAAGAATGGATTTCATCATATTTGATTGATGTTGTATTGTTTTATACAAATGTAATAAATGTGCTTGTAAATTGTTTAAAAGTGAAAGTATTTACTTCACGGGAGATAAAAGGAGTTTTAAGGTTTGATGTATTTTATTATTGTTGCAATATCATTGTGTACTTAAAATAAGGTTTTAACCTCCATGATATAAATATATGTTGTTGTTTTATTTCAACATACTTGAGTTTATAAAAGTGTCATGATGCTGAAATTAGGACAGATTATGAATGCATTACTGAAAGTACAATTTGATGATTTGATTCATTATGATTTAATTATGGATGCATATTAAGACAAGACAATAATAATACGACAAACATAACGATACTGTGAAGATACATTTGTAAATTATTTAATATGAAAACACATATATCTATACATTAAAAGAAATATGAACAATGATTAATCATATAAGAATGTCGGTAAGCTATTGTTGCAGATAATGTGAAAGAGATATTCATAACAGATGATATCTCACTATTATGATGTGATTACTAATCACTAAAGAATAATGCATAAAAGGTTAAGTGTACCTTTCTTGTCATGATTATATAATTATGAATTAATTAAGATTGGGATTATGTGTCACAATGCAATGCGATAGTACTTTGACCAAGCCAACTGAAATGGATATGGGAAGGATGACAATACGTAATAATGCAAGTCATCACGCAACCACTACCTTTCCCATAGGGATTCCAAGATGGTACAATCAATGTACTGTCATAGGGATTTGTGGGTCATAATTTCTACAAGTTATTAAACTAAAATATTAAACTATTTAAACAATGGAAATGAATCTGATTTCTATGAATAGAATGGTTGTGAGGTGAAGGGAAGATATGTTTCATAGGCTTATGTGTAGTCTCGAAACTAGCTTGCTAGCGCAAATCCAAATAATTATGGCAATAGTAGTGCATATAAATGGATGCATTGTCTGTTCATTAAGTCATCTTTTCATGGTGTTAAGATTTGGATGTTAGTTACAACAATGAATTTTTGAAGGACGCTAAGAAGACATCACAAGTTCTCTCATCTTGTAATAAGGATTAACCAAATGATATACTAGGTATATTGTCTCATAATGAGTGTTTGAGGGGATCAAGCAGGATCTGTAAACCCTTGCAATTGCACATGGTTATCATAGATTGTCTGATTGGATTCTAAACATTAATTAATGTTAGAATAATTCAGTAGTTTTTGTAAACGACATTATTCATTTCAACATAAGATAACTTAAGGGATTTATAACTCTTGTATGTTGGAATTTAATTGTTGCATGTTAAATTCAGTGAAGGCATTAATTGTAATTAATGAGTTGACACACACATATACAAACATATATACATACATATATACATACACATATATACATGTATATATACATATATACATATATATATACATACATACATACATATATATATATATATATATATACACACACACACACATATACATATACATATACATACACATACACACACACACACATATATCTATATATATACACAAACACACATACATACATACATACATACATATATACCCCTTAGTTTTGATGAAACATAATATAGAGGTGCTACACCTTTTCAACGTCCAATCACTTTATTCAAGGAAACTACTTCTTACATTGATCCACTTAGCGTTATCGACTAGATCTCTATCACTTCCATAGTTGGGGGGAATCATAGCTTCTCCCCCTTGCATTTCCATCAAATGTCTCTATCATCCCATGCACTTGATGCTCTGAGCTTGATGTCTAATATATTCTAAGTATCAATACAAATAAATTGATACATTTATATTTTCATTAAGCGATGAAGATGAAATACTCTCGTGTTATGGTTCATACTTGACTTTGAGAGCTTACTACATACATGGACCTCACATCATACACATGACACATTTCACACTCAATGTATTTACGACACAAATTTCTATCACAACTCACTACCCTATGACGTACTCTAGTTCCATAATTCATACTCGACTATTGATGGTATAAATTTGAAATTAACCTCACCAAAATCATTCAATCACTCACTCGCTCTCTACACTCTATGCTTTGATGATGGTATATTTTTAGCGCACTATTCAAAGAATTTCTTGATGAAGTACTCTTGCTCCATGGTTAATTCTTTCTTTGAGGGGGAATTTATAAATGAACCTCATTTCATGCACACTCATTCACACTTGTGTGGGGGCACGTTGCTCCTCTCACACTCACTTTGCATTTCATTACTGTTGGTGCTCGTTTTGATCTCACACCTTTTCCCGATTTTCCTTTGATCTATGTGTTATGAAACATTTTATCTCTCGATGTGGATGTTCGAAGCTTTTACCTCCATTTGAATGCCTTGAATTGTTTATAGAATCCATTATCATGCCCCTTTTTAAAGGAGTCTTTGAGTTTTCCCTGTTTTTGCCCTAATTTCTTTAAAATTTGTGGGCTCTGCTATTTTTCCTATTTTACCCCGACCATGGAAGCTTGAGAATGATCAATTTATATTTGTATGCCTTTGAAAATCCAAATCCATGGTCGAAAGATGCTTGGAACCATGATTCACTTGGTTTTGTTTCAAAAAAATTTCATCCTTAGCGAAAAATTGGATTCTGGGCATGAATGGTGAATTTATGTGTTTTTGACGGTTTAGTGGCATCTTTTTCTGTAAATATTATTCCTTTGAATTTGACGGTCACGTGGCTTCTTTTGGTTGGTCAGGGGACAACGGGAAAATGTTTTAACTTGTCGCTTTTTACTTTTTTGGCAAAAAGGCAAATTTGGTCCGTAGCTCCGCCCTCAATTCTGATTGGTTCTTTTGGTACTTACGTGGCTTCTTCTAATTAGATGGGGTGCGGCGGGTTTTTTTTTTGAACTTGTTCTTTTTTCTACTTTGGCAAAAAGTTTGAACCCACCCTGGCCCCACCGTGCTTTGATTAAAGCAAAATTTAAGCAACAGGGAAAAAGTCTTACTTTGACCCCACAAAAGGACACGTGGTAAAGTTAAAAGAGGAGATGCAGGCCTTCAGAATAAGGTTGGAATTTTTCCCTTTTTGGAAAAATGGAGTAAATTTTTTAAAATGGAAGTGTGCCCCCACCAAATCATATTGAAGCCTTATAAGGTTCTTGAAGTTGTGCCATAAAGACACATGGAGGTTTCCGCCAAGTCTTCTTTCCTTAGTTTTTTTAGCAACTTCCTAAAAGGCTCGAGACATGTGGTGAGCCCGCACTCATTTAGGGTCTCTACTTTTGGGGACCATCTCAAGATGCACCATTGAGATGCGTGGTGGTTTGAAAATTCAAGAGGTAGGGAGGCGGGCCATTGGGGGCAACTTGGATTTTTTTCCCCTTGTTATTCAAAAGATTGAAATCATCAAAATGACTGAGGCCCGACAGAGAATAGTCAAAATTTGCTCCAGTCAATGGCGGAGGTGTGGAATCTTAGGGGAAATTTGGAAAATTTTCCTTTTGGGAGAAAGGAGTTAAAAGTGTAAAAGAAAGTGTGGTTCCAGTTGGGACCCAGATCAAAAACTAGAAGTGGAAGGATGGAGCTGCGGGTAAAACTTTGAAATTTTTCCCTTTTCCAAAAAATATGTGAAATAGTAGAATTTAGTCATTGTTCCTTTAGGACCCACATTAGGACATGTGTTAGGCCCATTTTTCAAAGGCGGAGGGTGGAGAAAATTGAGAAATTTTACATTTTTCCAAAAAGGTGTAAAAGGTAAAAAGGAACCCCGGGCCCATCTTAACTTGGATCTCCCACATGGACGGTCTAGATTCAAAAGAGAGATCAATGAAAATTGTGCATCTATATCTAATTTTTGCCATTTCTACTCCAAAGCTCTTGGGGATGCAAATTTTTATGGTTTTTTATCATTTCTTAGAGTCTCTTGCACATAAAATGAAGAGGAACATTAATTTGGTATCCTGGTTGGGTGGGAAAAATCTGAAGACGTCTTTTGCAATCAAGATGTGATCTGATCATTGGCTTTGATATGATTTTTAGTTTTTCTTTCCTTGGCATGCAAAGAACCAGATTTGATAGATTGGAGGAGGAAGTAGTTGGCACATGAGATGAAGAACGACCTACTAGGTGAAGAATTGAATGCTAGAAATATTTGGAGAGATTTTCCCTCTGCACACTTGACAATTTTTCATAAATCTGATTCTGGGAGTCTCAACATGCAATGGTGCTTTGAATGTCTCTGGTTTTGGGGAAAACTCTGTTGTAAATGAAGTATTATAAATTGCATGAATTTTTGTGTAAATGGTTGGAGTGTTAGAGGTCGAGACTGATTTTTCTAAGAGAAAAGCTTGATAGAACCCGTCCTTTATGAGAAATCATCTGAAGAAACCTATTTATCTCCTTTGTGTTAAATTTGATCATGTCAAGGTGGTTGTGAGTGTACAACCATTGAAAAGCTTTGAGATTGTTCTAGAAACTTTCCCCTGCTGATAAATTTAATCAAACTTGAGTTAATCTGCATTATTTTTGGGCAAAATTTGTGTTTGCTTCATTCTGAATGTCTGCAAGTAGTTTTCTTATTCCTGTTGCAATCTTACATTGAAATCTTTGTGAATCACACAAGATCTTATCCTTGTGATAGTTTGGTGGCATTTGCAATTTAATTTATCGAAAAGATTTCATTTGATAGTGAAATAAAAAATTTAAAATCATTGTGACTCCTAGCATGACTATAAGATTGTTTGTTAGCCTTTGAGGGTATCTTAGGCATGATGAAACAAAGGTTGATAATGTTTAGTTAAGTTTTCCAATTTGAGCCTTCATTTTGGATCCTTGAAGTTTGTGTGAAAAGTGCTGATCTAGGCCTCCATTGAAGCACATATTCTAGTTAAAGGAACATCCTAGCTATCTTGAAGCATTATGTTGTTCAAGCTCTCCATTTTTGTAAAATTTCTCAAGAATTTGGTGAATCAAGTTCATTTCTGCCTCACCTCCCACCAAAAATTCATTTAAAAACAACCAATCATACCCATACTACCCCTGTTTGTCATGTGTGTATACAAATGCATAATTTTTACTACCAAAACATGTAGAAACAATCAGGTTTTCATTGTCTTTAGTGTCTGAACCTTGCTTAGAAAATATCTCCATTATCTAGAGTGACAACTTGTGAGAGTTAGGTTTTGTTGCATTGATCATATTTTCTTCAAGGTCTTCTTAATAATTTCACAAGGAAGGATATCTCCATCTCCTCCACAAACAACGAGGCTACAAAAGGGTCCTCTCACCCTAGTTGAAAGGCACAACCATAAAGTAGTGAGGATAGGTCAAATCCTCTTGAGGGTGCTACCCATTTCTCCACATCTGAGTGACAAAGAGCAAGCTGCATTTCATCCCCGACTACAAAATGACACACTACATGCTCTGCTTGTCTCTAAGCTTCCTGCCAAAAACCTGTGAATTTGCTCAATTTCGAGGGAGAATCAATTTGGGTACCAACACCCGATTGGCATCTGTTGTTTTGGGGACAAAATGATTACAGTTCATATTCAGACCCTGGTAAACACTTCTTGAATGCTCTAAGTGCTAATACATTGTTTCAAACATCATCTTGTTTTAGACTGTAAGAAGTATTTAAGGTTGCAAGTGTTATGTGTAATTCTTTCAGTTTCCACACCTAGTGCACTAGCTTTCATTGATAAATCTGGGTAAAGAAAAGTCAGATCATCCCATTTCCAGTTTCTAGTATTGACAGACATTTGACAGATCATATTTTAGTGCATTTTCACAACTAAGGTGGAAATCCTTAGTGGCGACTCCCTGTTGATCTGATTCTTAATGAGTATGTTGTCTTAACCTCTATCAAGTGAGATTTGTTACTAATATTTGCAAATCTAGAAGGAAGAAGATATTTCTTTGCTAGGGATCCTACTAGGACATTATTTCAAGAGCTAGGAAAAAAAAATTCGAAGGAAGAAAATCCTGGAGAGTTATTGGAGATCAGCAGACAAGAAAAGGTATCTCCATTGATGAAAGTGATCATCCTATCATTGAAGACTGCCATTTAAGTGCTTCTAAATTAGGTAGCCTCTTTGTGGAATTGAATTCTCTAACTGGAGAGGGGCCTTCATTTTATTTTGAAAGTTTCCTCGTCATTCTGCCCTTGTATTTTCAAAAGTTGATAGGGTTTTCCAAGAAACAAGGCCTTTAGGGGCTATCCATTTTGGAAGTTATACTCATGTGTTTCAAAGACCCTGTGCCCCTTATCAATTTGTCTCTCCTCTAGGGTCACCTCCTCAAAAAAACATGGCCCAGCCCCCACCCAGACCTCCTTTTGTCGTAAACACATTTGGTCCTATAAATTTTACAGGGATGGCTGGTTATCCAAATGCAGATTCCCCTTACCAAAGTTCCAAGGAAACAACGCTATAACTGGTGATAAAAAGCTAAATCTTTTTTATCAATATGATGGAAGACTTTGAGATTGAATATGAAGATGTATTTATCAAATTGTTTATCCATACTTTGGAAGAGGATGCAAGGGACTGGTATAAAGCTTTGCTAGATAATTCCATTGATTCTTGGATAGAGATGAACAATGCATTTAGATTGCAGTATGGTGATAGAAAGACCCTAGGTTTCTTCTATCAGAATTTGAAAACATCAAAAAGAATCCTAATGAGTCAGTACTTGATTTCAACACAAGTTTTAACAAGACCTTGAAGAGATTTCTTGTTAGCTTAAGGCCATGTGATGAATCATGTTTGATCAAATATTTAGATGCATTTGATAAAAAAGCTGCTTACTACTTGAGGGACAAAAACCCTACTAATTTGAGGTAGGCCTTCACCATGGCTCTGCAAATTGAGAATAACATCAAGGCAATTGGAAAGCCTCCAAAAAGGGAGGGTGTAAAACTAATTAACCTGGAAAAGCCTCAAACAAGTAAGGTTGCTGATTTGGAGGAAGTTGTGAAAACTTTGGTAGGGGTTGTCAAAGAAATATCATACAAATTAGCCTAGGTAGAAAAAGGAATTGGGCAGAGTTCACAAGGTTAGCACAAGCAACAAGGCCAAGACATGTTTACAAATCATCATAGATCTGATGACAGAGGAAAGGGACCTATTGGATTTGGAAATAAATAGTCCCAGGCTAGGGAAAATAGAATAGTACCTGATCCTTTGGCTGCTAGAGTTGCTGTTATGGAGGAGACTGATGCCATTGATCGGTGTGACATATGTTTCATGTCACATGCTCCATGTGAGGAAGATCAGAAAGAAGAAGATGAAGCTTATGATGATAATGATGGTGATGTTTGCATAATGGGATGCTCCATGAGCTCACAACAAGGGGCACCTTCAACTGAGGTAATAAGTGCTATAACTGTTGCTGATTTTTGGGATTGCATCCATTGGGTACCTATTCTTCCTCCTTCTCATACTTTAGAAGTAGATACTGTACAAGCTTTTGAATTGCCCAATAATGAATTTGAATATTTAAGAGCTTTAATAATAAATAAGTATAATGGAGGAGTCCCATCCGAGGAGGACAAAAAGTTGTTGATGAATGTTGTTATTTCCCAAGAGAATGAGTATAACACAAGAAGTAGGGTTGTCAAAGGTACAAGGCCTTAGGCCAAGCCAAAAACTCCATTTCTTTCAAATATTCCTAAAGAGGCTCCTAAGAAAGATGCATCTGTCAAGGGCCTTGTGTCCAAAAAAACTCATACCCTTCCTCATACCCGAGTTTTCAAAAATCTTATGGCATCTAATGAGTGCATGAACCTTTCTTCCAATGCTGCCTTGCCAAAGTTTGTCCCTTATGATATTTCCCAAGTCTTGAGTCAGATAAAGATCTCAGTTCTAATTGTTAAGTTGCTTAGGATTCTGAGCACAAAAAGGGCTTTTGAGTATTTGGGGCTGAAAGAGGAGAAGACTACCCTAGGTAGAAATATAAACATTGTGGAGACTCCACAAGTCATTGAAGAGTTAGAGACACCACTAGTCTTGACTGGGGGCATCATGCAATGTTATGCCTCTAGAAGTCATGAATGATTTGGATATCAAAGTAACAACAACATATGGGAAGTGTAGCAACAATATCTTTAATAATCATAATGGTGAAGAATGGATCCACATTTAGTGAGACTCCACAAAGGATGTCCCCAAATAAACCTGTTGGGTGGTCTAGTGGTGTAATTTGTAGCTTACCAGGTAAAAACTTGATGCTTGATGTTGTTATTGTTGATTGCCCAACCAAGTGGGGTATGTTGTTATCTAGAAAATGGGTTACAAGTGTTGGTGGGAGTGTTCAAATGGATATGTCCTATGCCACTATTCCAATTGAGGGAAGCCTTGTGAAGTTACCTGGTGAGAAGAAAATGTTATATCTTGTTGAGGACCCCAACAATGCTTCTTATGAAGTATTGCATGCAGATATTGATGTTGATAACTTTGTGAGCTATGTTTTCTTAGGGAATATGAAATTGACCAATGCAGGTGTCATGAGTAGGATGATTTTCCTAGGACTTTGATGTTTGATGCAGTCTCGAAGGATATTAAAAAACTTGGCCCAGGCACAAGGGGTAAGCCTAAAAGTATGGTCGAGATAAACTCAGATGGAAAATAAAAAAACCAATGACCGGCTATTAAAGAAATATATTTTGAGTCTCTCGTGCTCTGTTCCTTCAAAAACTCATGTTTTCCCATGTTCTCTCTATTTCCCATAGTCAGGATTTGTTGTCCTTGACATTTCTATCCCAAATACTTGAAGAAAAATGAATGGATGTATCCCTGAAGAACATATTTGAGCCTTGTAACATTTCTAAACTTTCTATCCTTGAAGAAAATTTCATTCCCAAGCTCAAATGGTCATTTTTCTGTATTTTACGGTTTGATGGGCATTTCTCCTGGTCAAATTTACATCCTTGTATCTATAGGGGATGTGGCACCTTTTGGTTGGACGTGGCTCAGTTGGGTACTTAGAAAAATTCATGGAAAATCCTTAACTCAAAATGTGTCCACGTGGAGGCACGACGCTCATTTGAAGATCTACTTTTGGTTTGGCCTTGGAGTAGTAGCTTGGGAGGACACATGGAGGCTTCCATTGCTACTTGGCCTGGACTTAGACAATTTTTATGCAGTTGGAGCAAGTTTGGCGGAATAGGACACGTGGCAAGCTCACACTCATTCAGGGTCTCCACTTTGGGCACCATCTTGAAGTTATGCCATGGAGACACGTGGAGGAACCATGCATGTTCGGGACCGGCCCTTGAGTTTCATTTTAAAAGAAGTGCACCAGGATGACATGTGGAGGCCTCCACTCACTTTGCATTTTACTTAGACTTTTCAATTGAGCCAAAAGGAATGACCAAGAGCATGACATGTGGTGCCTTTCACTGAGCTTCAAGCATTGACAAACTTGGTGGAAGCAGGACATGTGGTGAGCCCACACTCGTTCAAGGTATCAAATTTTTGGGACCACCTCAAGGTGTGCCATGGTGACACGTGGTAGTTTGAAAAGTCAAAAGAGGTGGGGAGGTAGGACCATTGGAGGAAACTTGGATTTTTTGCCTCCTTAAGGATTAAAATTTCAAAATGGCCCATAAGCCCGATGAGGGAAATAGTCAATGTTTTGCCCTTGGTCAATGACGGAGGTGTGGGCTCTCGGGGGAAATTTGGAAAAATTTCCTTTGAGAAAAAAGAGTCAAAAGTAAAAAGGAAGCGTGCAGCCCCACTCCAATCACATTTGGACACGTGTCAAGCTCATTTCCGAGGATGGAGCTATGGGGAAAATTTGGAAAATTTTCCTTTTCCAAAAAGAGAGTAAAATGGTAGAATTTGGCCGTGGTTCCACTCCAATCACATTTGGACACATGTGTAGGGCTTCGTTTCCGAGGGCGGAGGTGTGGAGAAAAATGGAATTTTTTTCCATTTTTCCAAAAAGTTGTAAAAATTCAAAGGAAGCCCCCGGGTCTGTTCTAAAGTTTGAATTTGCCACGTGGATGGACCCAAATTCAAAGTAAAGATCAAACGAAATTGCTGTGAGTCTAAATCTGATTTTCCCCCATTTCTGAAACACATCTGGAAGTGTGAGTCTCCATGATTTCTTGGTATTTTCTACATGCCAAGTAGAGAAGGAAGTTAATGTTGATATCTGAAGTTTGGTGGGAAGATCTGGAAGGTGTCTTTCACCATTAAAATGGTCTAACTTTCGTGCTCGATCAGATTTTCCATTTTTCTTCTCCCAAGCATGCAAGGGGCTAGATTTGACAGATTAGGGGTGGAAGTGGTTGGAAAATTGAAGGAAAAGTGATCTACCAGAGCAAGGAGTTGAATGTGGGAGACATTCGATGAAATCTTCCCCCTCGAGCACCTGGAGACTTTTTAGATTTGATTATGAGAATCATGAAAGAATCATGGTGAACACTGGTGCATTAAACATTTTTTCTTTTAGGAGGAAGAGGCTCTATTGTAAATGCTATAAATGGCACAAATTTTTCATGCAAATGGTTGGAAGTTGGAGGTCAGAGTGCTAGAGGTCGAAGAAAATTCCCAAGAGGAAAATTTGACTAAGCCATGTCTTTTGAGAATCCATTTGAGAAACTAGGTTATCTCTTTTTGTATTAAGTTTTATTGTGTCAAGGTGGTTGCAAGTGTACAACCATTGACAAGCTCTGAGACTATTCTAGAAACTTTCCCTGCTAATAGACTTAATCAAATTTGAGTTTTTCTGTGTTGTCTTGAGCAAAATGTGTTGGTTTTATTTTTGAATGTATATAAGTAGTTTTTCTTGTTTTTATTGCAATCTTGTATTAAAATATGATTCAATCACACATGCCTCAATCCTTGTGATAGTTTAGTGGCATCTACAATTCCATTTCTCAGAAGAGCTTTCATTTGGGATTGGAATAAATGATTTAAAATCACTTTTTCTCTCATTGTTGATAGAGATTGTCTGTAAGCCTTTGGGTGTACCTTAGGCATGATTTGGCTTAGATCTTGATGCTTTGTTGGGTTTTCTAACTCGATCCTTCATGATAGAATCTCAAATATTGTGTGAAAGAGTGCTAATCTGGGCCTCCATTGAAGCACATATTCTAGTTGAAGAAACATTTTAGCTATTTTGTGGCATTTTGTTGGTTTAACTTTCCATTTTGTAAGGTTCCTCAAGGATCTGGTGAATCTAGTTTCACCCTGCCCCACCTCCCACCAAAAATTCATTTAACAACAACCAATCCTACCCATACTACCCCTATTTGTCATGTGTGTATGCCAATGCACAATCCTCATCACCAAAACATGCGAAGCAATCAGGGTCTCAAATGTCTTTAGTAACCTTTGCCTTGTTGTGAAAGTATCTCCATGATCTGGAAGTGACAACTCGTGAGAGTTAGATCTGGTGTGTTGATCATATTTTCCCCAAGGTCTTCTCTATAAAATTTATGCAAAAGAAAGGTACTTGTATCTCCTTTCATATAATAGAGGTTACAAAATAGGTTCTCTTACCTTGGTTGAAAGGCACAACCTAAAATAGTTAGGATCAGATCACATCCTTTTAATGTGCTACCCACTCCCTTCAAATCCTGAGTGCCAACAAGTTAGATAGATTGCTTCCCCGGCTACAAAAAATGACATACATGATTGTCTATCTACCTCTGAGTGTCCTGTCTAATCCATGATGTTGCTCGGTCTTTGAAGGAGGTTAAATTTGGGTACCAACATAAATGGTGCCATTAGGGGACTTGTTAATCTGGAGTTTCATTGAGAGATTGATTTATAAGTCCATTCACATCCATTTGGGCCTGTCAACAACACCAACATAAAACATATTTGATTCTCGATTGTTCATTTTCAAACCCAGTAAAACACTTCTTGTATGCTCCAAGTGCTATGTGTAGTTATTTCATTTTCCACACCTAGTGCACTAGATTTCATTTGATAAATCTTGGTAAAGAAAGGTCAGAATCTTTCCATTTCTAGTTTCTAGCATTGAAAGACATTTGACAGATCATATTTAGTGCATTTGCACAACTAAGGTGGAAATCCTTAGTGGTGACTCCTGTTGATCTGATTCTTAATAAGTACCAGTGTCTTAAAACTCTGTCAAAATCAGATTTGTTACTAATATTTGCAAAATCTGGAAGGAAGAAGATCTTTCTTTGCTAGGGATCCTGCTAGGACATTGTTTCTAGAGCTAGGAAAAGCAAAATCAGAAGGAAGAAAATCTGGAGAGTTGTTGGAGATCAAGCAGAGACAAGAGAGGGATCTCCATTGATGAAAGTGATGGCCTATCATTGAAGACTACCATTCAAGTGACTCTGAATAGGTAGCCTCTTTGTGGAATTGAACTCTCTAGCTGGAGAGGGGCCTTCATTTGATTTTGAAAGGTTTTCTTCACACTCTGCACCTATCTTTTTTGAGGTTGATAGAGATTTCCAAGAAACAAGGCCTTTGGGGGTATCCATTTTGAAAATTATACTCTGTGTTCAAGAACCTCTCAACCCCTCATCAATTTGTCACCCCTCCAAGGTCACCTCCTCAAATCAATATGGCTCAACCAGGCCTCCATTTTTTTGTAAACACCTTTGGACCTATAAATTTTGTGGGAATGGCTGGTTACCCAAATGCTAGTGCCTCAAGATGTAAGGAACATAATGCCAAAGTTCCAAGGAAATAATGCTATTATTGGAGATCAACATCTAAAGATTTTTATCAATATGATGGAAGATTTTGAGATTGAACATGAAGATGTATATATCAAGCTATTTATCCATACCTTGGAAGAGGATGCTAGGGACTGGTATAAAGCATTTCCAGATAACTCTATTGATTCTTGGATTGAGATGAGTAATGCATTTAGATTGCGTAGTATGGTGATAGAACTGACCCTAGGTTTCTTTTGACAAGAATTTGAAAACATCAAGAAGAACCCTAATGAGTCAGTACATGATTTCAACACAAGGTTTAATAAGACCTTGAGAAGATTTCTGTTAGAATAAGGCCTTGTGATGAGTCATGTTTGATCAAATATACTGATGCATTTGATAAAAAGGCTGCATATTATTTAAGAGAAAAAACCCCACAAATTTGAGGTAGGCCTTCACCATGGCTTTGCAAATAGAGAACAATATCAAGGAAATTGGAAAGCCTCCAAAAAGGGAAGGTGTAAAGCTGGTTAACCTAGAAAAACCCCAAACAAGCAAGGTTGCTGATTTGGAAGAAGTTGTGAAGACTTTGGAAGGGCTGTCAAAGAAATTTCCTACAAGCTAGCTCAGGATGAGAAAGGAATTGGGAAGAGCTCACAAGGTCAACACAAACAAACAAGGCCAAGATAGATTCACAAATCACCAAATATATGATGACAGAGGCAAGGGACCTATGGATTTGGAAATAGATAGTCCCAAGCTAGGGATAACATAATGGTACCTGATCCTTTGGCTACTAGAGTTGTTGTGGTGGGAGACATATGTCATTGATTGGTGTGAAAAATGTTTCATGCCTCATGCTCCTTGTGAAGAAGATCAAAAAGAAGAAGAAGAAGCTAATGATATGATAATGATAATGATGATGATGTTTGCATGATGGGTTGTTCCACCAGCTCACAACAAGGGGCAACCTCAACTGAGGTGATAAGTGCTAAACTATTGCCACCTTTTGGGACTGCATTCATAGGGTACCTATTCTTCCTCTCTCTCATACTTTAGAAGTAGATAATGTACAAAGCTTTTGAATTTCCCAATAATGACTTTGAATATTTAAGGGCTTTAATGATAAAAAAGTATGATGGAGGAATCCCATCTGAGGAAGATAGCAATTGTTGATGAATGTTGTTGTTGCTCAAGAGAGAGGAATATAACACAAGAAGTAAGGTTGTCAAAGGGGCAAGGCCTCAAGCCAAGCCTAAAGCTCCCTTACTTTCAAACATTCCTAAAGAGGCTCCTAGGAAAGATGCATCTGCCAAAGCCCTGCAGTTCAAACAAAAATCATACCCTCCTCATGCCCAAGTTGTCAAAAATCTATACCACCTAATGAGTGTGTTGGCTTTCCTTCCAATACTGCCTTGCCAAAGAATGTCCCATATGATATTGCCCAAGTGTTGAGTCAAATCAAAGTCTCTGTTCCAATTGTTGAGTTTCTTAGGATTCTGAGCACAAAAAGAGAGCATTTGAATACTTGGGGTTGAAAGAAGAGAAGACTGCCCTAGGTAGAAATGTAAATATTGTGGAGACTCCTCCAATCATTGAAGAACTAGAAGCACCACCAGCATCAGAAGAGCTAGATGAACCACCTGAGGTCTATTTGGGGACATCCTTGGTGGACTCTCAAATGAATGTGGATCCATTCTTCACCACTTTGATCATAAAGGATAGATTGCTGCACAATTGCATGTTTGACTCAGGGGCATCATGCAATGTCATGCCTTTGGAAGTCATGAATGAGATAAACATCAAAGTGACAACAGCATATGGGAAGTGCACTACCATGGACTCCAGAGAAGTGCTAGTAGTGGGATGTGAAGGGTTTAGTGGTGCAGCTTGCAGCTTACCCAGGTAAAAACTTAAAACTTGATGTTGTCATAGTTGATTGCCAACCAAGTGGGGCATGCTTCTTATCAAGAAAATGGGCTACAAGTGTTGGTGGGAGTGTCCAAATGGATATGTCTTATGCTACCATTCTAGTTGAGGGCAGCCTTGTTAGGTTGTATGGGAAAAGAAAATGTTGCATCTTATTGAGGATCCCAACAATGCATCCTATGAGGTATTGTACACAAATGTTGATGTAGATAACTTTGTGGGATTTGCTGATGGAAAGGAGCACAAGATTGAGAAGAATGAAAATGCCTTGAACAAATGGGCTCTCCATGGACTCTATTGTTTGATGGAGCTTGCTCCAAATTTGGGAATGGTGTTGGTATTGTTCTACTTTCTCTCTGGTCAAGAAAAATTTGTTTTTTCCTTCAAACTCAACTTTGAATGCACCAAAAACATTGTTGAGTATGAGGCACTATTGTTGGGTTTAAGAATTTCTTGGAAATATGGTGTCAAGGACATCATTGTCAAAGGAGACTCAGAATTAATTGTGAAACAAGTTAGAAAGTTGTATGCCACAAAGAATCAATGAATGAAGCAATACAAGCATGCAGTTTGGGACTTCATTGAGATGTTTGATTCATTTAACATAGTGCATCATGATAGGAAGTTCAATGACTTGGAGAAAAAAGCTTTGCAGTGTTGGGGTCTCAGTTTGACAATTGTACAATGTCCCCATATTGTGAATATGAGGTTGAGGTATTGACAAGACCTTCTATTCCTGACAACATTAAGCATTGGCAGGTTTTTGATGATGATGCTAGATCAGAAGATTCCTACAAAAACAAGGGAGAATTTGTTGATCAAAGTATTGATTGGGAGCCAATGGTTTATACAACAGAAGGAAAAGAAACCTTGTTTGGCAAGGTATCATTCAACTAAAGACTAATACCATTCCTAGAGGGTTGGTTGCTCTTGAGTCCAATTTTGATAATGTTGATTGCATTGTTAATAGATGCATGGACAGCCTCGAGGATATTGAGGAGCATGATCTTGGTACAAAGGAGAAGCCAAGGAAAATTTGGTTAGGTAGTAATCTCAAGCAAGGAGGAGAAGCATTCATACATCCAGCTATTGAAAAATACCAAGATTGTATGGCTTGGACCTATTTTGAACTAAAAGCATACAGAGAGGATTTGTTTCAACATGAATCCCCTTGGTGTCTAATGCAAATCCATTTAGGAAAAAAAAAGAGGCCCATCAATCCACTCTTATCCCTCAAAATGCAAGAGGAACTGAAGAAGCTAAGAGATGGAGGGATTATCCATCCCACAAGGTATTCCTCTTGGGTTGCAAACCTAGTGCTAGTGAGAAAGAAAAATGGTGACATCAGGTTATGTGTGGATTTTAGGAACCTAAATAGAGCATCAATGAAGGATAATTATCCTTTACCAAATATGGAGAACATGCTGTAGTTAGTGATTAGTTCTGAGTTGCTTTCCACCTTGGATGGTTTCTCTAGTTATAACCAAGTTGTGGTGAAGGAATTAGAAAGGATCAAGACAACCTTCACTACTCCTTGGGGACCTATGTTTATGTCAGGATGCCCTTTGGTCTGATGAATGCTGGAGCCACCTTTCAAAGAGCAATGGATGTTGCTTTTTCTTGGTTACATCAATGAGTTTATTGCAGTCTATCAAGATGATGTAACTGTATTTTCTAGAAAGAGAAGTGACCACTTGCTGCACTTGGAGAAGATGTTGATAAGATGTAGAGAATATGGCATCTCACTTAATCCAAAGAAATGCCATTTTGGAGTGTAGAAGGAAAAGTTTCTTGGTCACATAGTGTCACAAGAAGGAGTGATGATTGATCCAGAAAGAGTAGAGGCCATCAACAAGGTCCCAATCCCAAAACTAAGAAAGGAATTCAGTCCTTCTTTGGGAAGATAAACTTCATTAGAAGATTCATATCAAACTTTGTTGAGTTGACCATTCCAATCACTTCCATGCTAAAGAAAGACCAGGTCATCAAATGGGAGGAGGTTTCCATCCAAGATTTCAATGGGATTAAAGAGGCATTAAAGCATGCCCCTTTTGCAGCCCCAGATTATAAGAAACCCTTTCAATTGTTTTTCTTTTGCTTCAGAGAACACTATTGCTTCTGTCTCTGCTGCAGAAGGATGATGAAGGGGCTGAGAGGCCAATTACTTTTTCTAGTAAGGCCTTGTAGGGGTCTGAGCTAAAGTACACTATCATGGAAAAGTAGGCATTTTCCTTAGTAAAAGAAACAAAGGTTTTTAGACCTTATATTCTAAGTTCTAAAGTTGTTTCTTATGTTCCCCATACAATGGTGAAGGACATCTTGTCAGAGATGGAGGTCTCAAGCAAAAAAAATATGTAGATGGGTGAAAATTGCAAGAATATGATATGGACATCCAAACCATGAAGTTGGTGAGAGGTTTGGGCTGGCTAAGCTTATGGATGAGAGAAACTTGCAAACTATTGAGGTAAATGAGGTAGAAGAAGAAAGGGTAGGTGTTTGAAAGGTTGATGAATTTTGAGTGGTATAAAGATGTAATATTTTATCTCAGACATCATGAGCTAGCCCTGAGCACTTAAGTAAGAACCAGAAGAGAGCCCTTAAGTTGGCTTCCCAAAAATATGTCATCATTGATTATGGGTTAGCTTGGAAGAACCCAGAGGGAGTCCTCTTAAGGTGCATTACTGAAGAAGAAGCCCCCAAGATAATTGTTGATCTCCATGGAGGAGTTTGTGGGGGGCATTTTGCTGCAAGAGTCACAACACATAAGATCCTGAGGGCTGGTTATTGGTGGCCAACTCTTTTCAAGGATACAACCTTGTTGGTTAGAAGATGTGAAAGTTGCCAATGCTTCTCTAGAAGACTGAAAGCTTTAGGCTCCCTTCCTTTGCATCCTGTATCAATTGAAGCTCCATTCAAGCAATGGGGAATGGATTTCATTGGTGAGATTTTAGACCCTTCAAGTGTTGGCCACAAATGGATTCTTGTAGAAACTGATTATTTTACTAAATGGGTGGAGGCAATCCCCACCAAGAAGGAAACACACCAAGTTGTCATGGATTTTGTGCTAAACAACATCATTTGTAGGTTTGGGGTACCAATCAAGATTATAGCTGACAATGCCATGAGCTTTAGAGCTAAACCTTTGGTGGCAATGTGCAAAGAGTATGGGATCAACTTGACATATGCCTCCAATTACAATCCTCAAGGAAATGGACAAGCTGAGTCAGTAATAAAAATTTTGTTGAAGATCATCAGAAGAACATTGGAGTAGAACAAGAGAAAGTGGGGTGAACAGTTGAAGTTTTTTGTTTGGGTAGATAGGATCACTGTCAAGAGGGTCACTGGAAAGAGTCCATTTGAGTTGGTATATGGGACTCAGGCCTTGCTGCCCTCTTCATATGCAACTATCTTCATATCAGTTTATGCAACAACTAGAAGATCAAGAGGTAAGTCCTTATGATGCCCGCATTAATCAGATTGTTGAGCTTGATGAAGAGAGGAGGGCATCCCACCAGAGGCATATAAAATTTAGAGATAAACTGAAGAAGTTATTTGACAAGAAGGTCACTCCCAGAGATTTCAATGTTGGAGATCTTGTGCTACTATGGGATAACAGACATGAGGATAAGGGAAAGCATGGCAAGTTTGACTCATTATGGATGGGCCCTTACTCTATTGACATTAGAATTGGGGAGCATACCTTCTTCCTCAAGGACTTAGATGGTGAACTACTTGAGTTTCCTGTCAATGGCAGGCATTTGAAGCATTTCTTGGATTGATTCCCTGAATCAAGGCATAAAAATTTGTGTATAAAGTGTATAGTTTGTTGTTTTTTCCTATTTTTGTGTTTTTTTGCTCGTTTTGGTCCTCGGTGACCTATTTTTGTTGGTTTCTCTATTTGTTTTTGAAGATGGCTCTGTTTCTCTGCTCTGCAAGATGACTCCATTGCCCAATGGATATTTTGGCACTTGGTCTACTTTTGTTCTTGTGGCACTCACAGGGAGTGCCCATCCCCGAGTCGGAGCCTATGTTGGTGCTCAAAATAGTCTCACCCCATTTTGCCTTTGAAAACTTATTGATTTACGACCTCTATCATTTATCCTTCCCATTCAGTTAGGTCTTTGTTGCTATTTTTATGCCTGGGGTTGATCTTGTGGCCATTTTTAATTGGTTCCTGGGTTGTAAAATCACTAAGGGTCTGTAATTTGGGTCCCCATTCTCTATTCATCTAAAAACTTGGGTTCCCCCATATTTTTTGTTCTCCATGGTTAGGATTTGTTTTCCTTATCATTTCTTCCTAAGTACTTGAAGAAAATGAATGGATGTATCCTTAAAGAATGTATTTGAGCCTTGTAACATTTCTAAACTTTTCTGTCCTTGAAGAAAATTTCATTCCTAGGCTCAAATGGTCATTTTTTTGTATTTTATGGTTTGATGGGCATTTCTCCCAGTCAAATTTACATCCTTATATCTAGGGGACGTGGCACCTTTTGGTTTGGACATGCTCAATTGGGTACTTAGAAAAATTCATGAAAATCCTTAACTCAAAATGTGTCCATGTGGAGGCACGACTCATTTGAAGATCTACTTTTTGGTTTGGCCTTGGAGTAGCGCTGAGGAGGACACGTGGAGGCTTCCACTTGCTTGGCCCGGACTTAGACAAATTTTTATGTAGTTGGAGTAGTTTGGTGGAACATGACACGTGGCGAGCTCGCGCTCATTTAAGGTCTCCACTTTGGGCACCATCTTGAAGTTGCACCATGGAGACACGTGGAGGAACCACGCATGTTCGGGACCGGCCCTTGAGTTTCATTTTAAAAAAGGAGCCAGGATGACATGTGGAGGCCTTTGCTCACTTTGCATTTTCTTAGACTTTTTCATGACAAAAAGAGACACCTGAACATGACACATGGGCCTTTGAGCTTCAAGCATTCCGGAGAGACACCTTTCATTACGGAATAGGACACGTGGCGAGAGCCCGCTTGCTCATTCAAGGTATCAAATTTTTGGGACCGCCTCAAGGTGTGCCATGGTGACATGTGGCAGTTTGAAAAGTCAAAAGGGGGGAGGTGGACCATCGGAGGAAACTTGGATTTTTTCCTCCTTAAGGATTAAAATTTCAAAATGGCCCGCAAGCCCGATGAGGGAAAAGTCAATGTTTTTCCCTAGTCAATGGTGGAGGTGTGGGCTCTCGGGGGAAATTTGGAAAAAATTTCCTTTGAGAAAAAGAGTCAAAAAAAAAAGGAAGCGTGGCCCCACTCAATCACATTTGGACACGTGTCAGGATCATTTTCGAGGGAGAGCTATGGGGAAAATTTGGAAAATTTTCCTTTTCCAAAAAGAGAGTAAAATGGTAGAATTTGGCCGTGGTTCCACTCTAATCACATTTGGACATGTGTCAGGCTCATTTCCCGAGGGTGGAGGTGCAGAGCAAAATGGAATTTTTTTCCATTTTTCCAAAAAGTTGTAAAAATTCAAGGAAGCCCCCAGGTCTGTTCTAAAGTTTGAATCTTCCATGTGGATGGCCAAATTCAAAGTAAAGATCAATGAATGTTGTGAGTCTAAATTTGATTTTCCCCCATTTCTCTGAAACACATCTAGAAGTGTGAGTCTCCATGATTTCTTGGTCTTTTTCTACACGCCAAGTAGAGAAGGAAGTTAATGTTGATATCTGAAGTTTGGTGGGAAGATCTGGAAGGTGTCTTTCACCATTAAAATGGTTTGACTTTTGTGCCGATCAGATTTTCCATTTTTCTTCTCCTGAGCATGCAAGGGGTCAGATTTGATAGATTAGGGGTGGAAGTGGTTGGAAAATTGAAGGAAAAGTGATCTACTGAGCAAGGAGTTGAATGCGGGAGACATTGATGAAATCTCCCCCTCGAGCACTGGAGACTTTTGATTTGATTTGAGAATCACAAAAGAATCATGGTGAACACTGGTGCATTAAACATTTTTTGTCTTTTAGGAGGAAGAGGCTCTATTGTAAATGTTATAAATGGCACAAATTTTTCATGAAAATGGTTGGGAGGTTGGAAGTTGGAGGTAGAGTGCTAGAGGTTTGGAAGAAAATTCCAAGAGGAAAATTTGACTAAGCTTGTCTTTTGAGAATCCATTTGAGAAACTAGGTTATCTCTTTTTGTATTAAGTTTTATTGTGTCAAGGTGGTTGCAAGTGTACAACCATTGACAAGCTCTGAGATTGTTCTATGAAACTTTCCCTTGCTAATAGACTTAATCAAATTGAGTTTTTTTGTGTTGTCTTGAGCAAAATGTGTTGGTTTTATTTTTGAATGTATGCAAGTAGTTTTTCTTGTTTCTATTGCAATCTTGTATTAAAACTGATTCAATCACATAGGCCTCAATCCTTGTGACATTTTAGTGGCATCTGTAATTCCATTTCTCAGAAGAGCTTTCATTTGGGATTGAATAAATGATTTAAAATCACTTTTCTCTCATCTATTGATAGAGATTGTTTGTAAGCCTTTAGGTGTACCTTAGGCGTGATTTGACTCAAATCTTGATGCTTTGTTGGGTTTTCTGACTCGAGCCTTCATGATAGAATCTCAAATATTGTATGAAAGAGTGCTAATCTGGGCCTCCATTGAAGCACATATTCTAGTTAAAGAGACATTTTAGCTATCCTATGGCATTTGTTGGTTTGAACTTTCCATTTTGTAAGGTTCCTAAAGGATCTAGTGAATCTAGTTTCACCCTGCCCCACCTCCCACCAAAAATTCATTTAAAAACAACCAATCCTACCCATACTACCCCTGTTTGTCATGTGTGTACACAAATGCACAATCCTCATCACAAAACATGCAAAAGCAATCAGGGTCTCAAATGTCTTTAGTAACCTTTGCCTTGTTGTGAAAGTATCTCCATGATCTGGAAGTGACAACTCGTGAGAGTCAGATCTGGTGTGTTGATCATATTTTCCCCAAGGTCTTCTCTATAAAATTTATGCAAAAGAAAGGTACCTGTATCTCCTTTCATATAACAAGAGGTTAAAAAATAGGTTCTCTTACCTTGGTTGAAAGGCACAACCTAAAATAGTTAGGATCAGATCACATCCTTTTAGTGTGCTACCCACTCCCTTCAAATTCTGAGTTCCAACAAGTCAGATAGATTGCTTCTCCAGCTAAAAAATGACATACATGATTTTCTATCTACCTCTGAGTGTCTGTCTAATCCATGATGCTGCTCAGTCTTTAAAGGGGGTTAAATTTGGGTACCAACAGGTTGTTTTCTATCTTTTGTGTTTTTGCTCGTTTTGGTCCTCGGTGACTTGGTTTTGTTGGTTTCTCGGTTTTGTTTTTGGAGGATGGTTGTGGTTATCCTGATATGCTAGCCATCACCCAATGGTCTTTGCTTTGCACTTGGTCACGATAGTTGTTCTTGTGGCACTCGTAGGGAGTGCCCATCCCCGAGTCGAAGCCGATGTTGGTGCTCGTTTTGATCTTGCACCATTTGCCCTGATTTTCCTTTGATTTGCGTGTTATGAAACATTTTATCTCTCGATGTGGATGTTCTGAAGCTTTTACCTCCATTTAAATGCCTCAATTGTTTGCAAAATCCATTGTCATGCTTCCTTTTGGAGGAGTCTCCAAGTTTGCCTTGTTTTTACCCTAATTTCTTCAAAATCCATGGGCTTTGCCATTTTTCCTATTTTTCCCCAACCATGGAAGCTCGAGAATGATCAATTTATATTTGTATGCCTTTGAAAATATAGATCCATGGTCGAAATATGCTTGGAACCATGATTCACTTGGTTTTGTTTCTTAAAAATTTCACCCTTAGCGAACAATCGGATTAAGGCGTGAATGGTGAATTTTTGTGTTTTTTGATGTCTGGGCGGGTGTATTTTTCCTATCAAGATTATTCCTCTGCATTCAGCGGTCACGTGGCTTCTTTTGGTTTGTTAGGGGACAGTGGGCAAATGTTTCAACTTGTCATTTTTTGCTTTTTTGGCAAAAAAGTACATTTGGTCCTATAGCTCCACTCAATTCTGATTGGTTCTTTTGGTACTTACGCGGCTTCTTCTAATTGGATGGGGCACTACGGGTTTGATTTTTGAACTTGTTATTTTTGGCTACTTTGGAAAAAAATTTGAACCTGCCCTGCGGTCCCGCCATGTTTTGATTAAAGCAAAATTTAAGCGGCAGGGAAAAGTCTTACTTTGACCTCATGAGAAGGACACATGGAAAAGTTAAAAGCGGAGATGCAGGCCTTTGAAGCGAGGTTGGAATATTTTTCCCTTTTTGGAAAAATGGAGTAAATTTTTTAAAATGAAAGCATGCCCCCGCAAAATTATATGAAGCCTTATAAGGTTCTTGAAGTTGCGCCATAAAGACACGTAGACATTTCCACCGGGTCTTCTTTCCTTAGTTTTTTTAGCAACTTCCTAAAAGGCCTAAGACACGTGGTGAACCCGCACTCATTCAGGGTCTCTACTTTTGGGGAAATGAGATATTACTTACACACACAATCCAAGCCCACACCCCTTAAGGACCAAAATTAATTTCATGCAAGAAGGTGCAATAAAACTTATAACCTGCCTTCCAAAAATACATAATAAGGCCTAATTTTGACGCCGCAACCCATAGGTAGGGTTCGTGTGACAATTTAAGAGGTGCGGGACAAGTTTAACTTATCCTACAAGCCTCCAAATTCAGTCCCTAAGGATAGATCCGAATTTCAAAAGGAAGGTGGAGTGTTTCACACTCAAAGTTACTTACACATAACTTACAACACATAATCCAAGAGCCAACAAATCTAATAAATGCATTCTTTTGACCCATTTAATTTATTTAAAAACATGATTACTCACTAATCTAGACACAATTAAAATAAATAATAAAGGGGAAAATACATCACTAAAACAACACATACCAAAATTAAACAAAAGGAACTAAATAAGAGAATACACATAACCCCTTGGTCACATTTGAAGGTGATCCCCTAATGGGAACCCCTAAAACAATTCACACACACACACACACACACACACACACACACACACACACACACACACACACACACACACACACACACACACACACACACACACACACACACACACACACACACACACCAAATACACATTTCCATGGTGACCCTCATTGAATTCATCTAGAATTCCAATGTGGTTAGTCTCCAATCCTCGATGTTTGTTGTGAAATGTTTACCCGCAAAACACAATACCTCCTTTGGCCTTGTGGCTGCATCAAATCATCCAAAATAAATATATAGTATAACTCCAAATCCATCTATATATAAATGAAAACATCATCAAGTAAGTAACGACATCATTTACAATTTCATCAATAACCATATGATCATAAAATCACAGGATAATTCAATTTTCTAGGTCTACTCAATATGAAGAAATAACACATGTCCAAAAAACACACACACACACACACACACACACACACACACACACACACACACACACACACACACACACACACACAACCATGTCAACATCATAACAACACCAACATAAAATGTCTCCAATAATCCACATGCATCATATATGAATCGGGAATCAACCACGTTCATGATCTCTAACATCTAACATCATACCAACTCAAAGGCTATAGTAATGTCCATAAGTATAGTCGATAGTATCATAATAAAAAACAAAAAGGTGTCGGAGGGAAAGTGGGCACTACATGCTAAAACCTCCACATACACTCATGTTGGCATGACAGTAACTCTCAAAACCACGAGTGCATTTGTCTAAAGAAAAGAGGTCCCAAGGACTTCCCTGATGGCAGTGAATACACAAAAATGGGTTTAATGGAAAGGCCTAGGAACTCCAAAAAGGAAACGAATATGAAAGGAGGAATTCCAGACTCCACAACCTTGAAAATGTACTCCCAACCTGCGTCTAAATGGGGCGATTAGAGCGACATGATATCCCTCTCAGCACAAGAGGAAACAAATCTGCCAAATGGAGTCGTAGGTGCCTCAAGGGCCATGTAAGCAAAATGTGGGAGTGAACATAAAGTAGGTAAACTGCTTGACCAAACGCCTCAAAGAGATGTGGTTTCAAGGGACGCCATCTTTGTAGGATATGCACAGAAGGATCTCCAAAAACAACCAACAGGTGTCAAATATGATCAGTTCGCCTTTACCAGCATTCACGCAATCAGTGCTAGAAAGGAGCTTTGACAAAGGTATGGACATCCTCCCCAACAAGGTAACTAGCAAATAGGTAGATATGACATCCCATCCAAACAAAGCACTGCATCCAGCCTCCACAAGGGTCTCTAAACCACCACAAAACCAGACCCAGGGTGTTTGCAGGATGAAGAAAAGCCAGGGTAGAAAACAAGAGGGGAACCACAATCTAAGCATATGACCAACAAACAAAAAGGAAGAAGGCATTTTTTTTTCAAACCTGCCATATGTGGGCAAAAGGAGGAGTTTGATAAGATACAAATAGGAGGTAGAAGGCCAACACTCACCATGCACCCATCTTCCATCTAAAAGGAATTCGCCAGGAAATATGTTTCAGCTCCCAAAGGAACAAGGCCCCCATCTCACATGACCAAACCCAAAGGAACACGCAGGCCAAAGAGTCAATGAAACCAATTAAATGAGGACAGTTGGCCAGTAGGGTGGAGTACAGGGTGGGTGACATTAATTCATGCACTAAAATATTTTCCAGGTGCTCAACCACCCTCCACGCCAAAGGAAAAATTCAAACAGATAAAACATTAGACAAAACCATATTTTGCAAGGGAAAGAAAAGGATTATGCTCAGCCCAATAAATTCATTGGTGGAGGCCACATGACAAAGGGCCAAGTCGTTGCTGAAGTGGTGAGAGGTGGTAGGTGGAGGAGTCAAAAATTTGGGCACAAAACAATAACCCCCTTCTAAAACTTGCGCCACACACACAACCCCTACGCATTCATACGAAAGAAAATGAGGAAGAAGGGAAACCAATTAATCCTACACCAACCAAGAGATTAAATTGCATACGACAGGCACACTGGAGGAAGCAAAAGTCATTTTTTATTAAACGATTAAGACAACACGATAGTAGGCTTAAACGACCGAGGGGAGAAACTAGAGGTTAATGTTCGAAGGCGAACATGGAGCAATGACTGACCATGGCACCAAGACGGGGTAACCCTTTCCTCAACGTGAAATGAGGTTCGGTCTACGACATGATCAGAGTGAAACAACCAAAAAGAAATAATATAGAGACAATTAATATAAAATATCGATGATAATCGACAACAAGGTAAAATAATAATACTATAAAATAAAGGCCGATCGACAATTAAATTAAAAAAGTATCATTGTTATCATTATATATATATATATATATATATATATATATATATATATTAATTTAATAAAGAGAAATATATATATAATTATTATTCACATTAATAATGACCAACAGGTCAAGCTTAACAATGTGACATCAAGATCTTCCTTTAATAGGTTAATCGTATAGGACATTACAAGGTCCACATACGAGGTGCCGATAACGACTCGAGAAGGCAAGATGGAGAGGGAGGGTGATAATTCTTCATTGCGACAAGGTCAAAGTCAGCTAATGGTCAACCGGAGCACAACAAGGTGTTCAACGCTTAGCAACAAGGTAGCCGAATTATGAACAGGAGTAATGTCGAATGGGGTATTATAGAAGGGAGAAGTTCTTCCTTAGCAACGAGAAATCCCTCATCATGAGATACAAATCCAAAACAAAAATAATTGAAGCAAGGTCGAAATATGAGGTCTAAGGATGGCAATAGCTAGATGACTGACTTCTACCATCGCTGCAATTATCCAAACATTGTTAAATTTACAAATTTCCTTGGTTTTCAGTGTGGTTCCATGCTTCCAGATCTCAAATAAAATCAATTTTTTTAATCCGGGAAAAGACAGTTAGCAACCTACCCACGTGCCTGTCAGCCCATCTTCCACCCGTCTCCATCTCACCTATAAGCAATAATTTCTGTCATCACCCTCTCCACATTCCTATGCCACCAACTTTCTATTTTTTTATATTATATCTTTTTTGGTGTTACACATCATGTGAAATCAAAACCCCTTGATTTTCCAATCTATGTGGTTATTAGCTTCAAAAATATAATTTTGTGTTATGGGATACCATCAAACCTACATATCGTTCAATTCCTTTTGTTACAAGTGACATTTTTTTACAAATGTCATTCAAAATGATTGGACGCTAATGATACTTAAGTTACAAGACATGACTCGAATAGTGTAACAAAAAATATTAGAAACGTCGAGATAAAAAAGATTGACCTTCATTGCATTCTCAAGAATGATCACTATATAACCTTGATATCCCCTACATACTTATTCGATTGTGATGTAATATTAATGTAAAATAAACACATAAATATAAGGAAAGAAAATATTACTAAACTCAAATGACAACATATTCCACTAAATTTTGAATAAATATTTGCTTTAAACAAATATTTAATGATGTTATTGTTGACCGTTTGGGCAGAAAACTCCTAAACTTAAATTGACCAATTCTTAAAATGAAGAACTTTATTGGGTCTATATTTTGGATGAGGATGAGAACACAGCAGCAATCATAAAAAGGTTCGACGTGTTTGACTGGGTTATTCGCTTTGTAGCCAAAATGGTTAATTTTGTGTTGGTAGAGGCTAATTTCAAATCTTCGTCAATGCATAGTTATAATCACAATGGTAAAACGCAAGTCTTTCGAATTTATTTAGTCAATGAAGATATGGGTATGATGCAACATGAGCTAAGGCCGGCATTTATTAAGTGGCTGTGGAAGGATTCTGATGTTGATGTTCTTGCGTGCTTCACAAGCCGGATACGTTTGGTCAAGTTTCCAAGGATTTTACAAGTTTTGTTTGTATCCTAAAACATATCCCTTTCAAAGTTTTTGTTTGGATTTGTGTCCCGTTAAATTGTTTAATAATGTTGTGATATAGTAAATCTTATTGAAGTTATGTATTTTATGATTGGTAGGAAAAAAAAAAAAAAAAAAGGTTGTATGCAAATTTTGTGAGCACTATCTATTTTAGAGTAAGGAAATATGGTTAGAGATGTGAAAAAGTATACAATGTGTAGAAGTAAAAGTTAATCGAACAAATTTCTGTACACAAATATTACATAGTTTCTACAACACGAGGTAGTAGTGATATATAATCCACATGATATTTTAAGAAGACCAATTCCACACAAAAAGTATTATGAGTTTCTAAAGGTGAAACTTGTTGAATTGTTAAGGGTATCACATAAAACATTTAGTCAATCATGTGGTTAGGTAATTAGAAGATGTTTATTGTGTGTGACTTACCAATGTAGTGTTATACCTTTCGGATGTTATACGATTATATAAGTCATAGAGCATTGGCATCTCCTTGTGTCATTTAATTTTGAGGTGTACAAATGAAGGGGCTAGACCTCTCCATGAACAACATGTATTGTAGCATCGATTGGGTGTGCACATGATAAAGGAAAACGGGCTCGAGGTAGTAATTAGTGATCAAAATAACCCTCCATACGAGGCTTTTCGTGGGCTGTGGTGTAGCCTAAGCCTTTGGGAGCTTATTAAAAGCCTAATCATTTCTATTGAAATTTCGACATAGAAATGAGTTAAGAAAGAAGAAACCAATAAAATTGTGATATATAAGTAAATTTGTACAAGTGAGCTATGCTCCTACTTAATTCTTCATATGCCTAAACATGTTGAAAGGGATTGTTGACATCATCCAAGAGTGAGCTTCAATTTGGGCTTTGTTATGTGCATGTCCAAAACCTAAGACTAATTACACAAATAAAAAATCGTACAAAAATTAGTATTTAATTAATAATTTACATAATTAGAACTAAAAATTTAACAAATAGTAAAATTTGAGTGTACACAATTTTTTTTATTCCAAACGTATTAGAGGCATTTTAGCTAGTTTTCTGTGCTCTAAACATGAAGACTAAAACTCCTTAAAGTGGATCAATTTATGTAGATAAATTAACGCCAAATTCACTTTGATCAAAATAATATTTGCTAGTTTTTACAACATGTTTGTAAATGTGCCAGAACATTCCTACTAGTTGGCCTACAAAACAAATGGCAACTACATATGGTAGAATTGGACAATATATACTCACCTATTCAAAACTAGAAGAAACAAGAGAGATTTTCTGATTTGAAAATGTACTCACTCTCTAACAATTTAGAATCTACATCATCTAAAGATACTCTCTAATTAGTTGTGTCACAAAAGTGTAGAACTGACTTATGATACTATCTAACGAGAAGATTAATAATGGGTGTTGCATATATTACAGCACGTCAGTCTAGATGGGGAATTGAAGTTTGAGCTTCATAGTGATATAACAGAGGATTCAACATGAATTTGGTTCTTGAATTAAGAATCAGATGCACGCAAAGCTGGGGGACTTGATGATACAGAGGAGTTCGACGTTCCATACCCGGTTGATGTCGAAGATGACGTAACAACTCGGCGGAGAGCGTCACTGTACACAGGTACAGGCATACTCAGAGGAACATATGGAGATTCGGTTTCGAATTTCAAAATTTTTACAGCCTCTCGCATAGTTGGTCTAGATTTTGGCTCAGGATGAGAACAAGATAATCCCACCAACATCAGCCGCTCCATTTCCTCGGCGTTAAAATCTCCACCCAATTTTTCGTCTGCTGCATCTAAAAGCTTCTGCTGTCCGTACAAATCCCAAACCCATTCCACCAGTCTTTTATCCGAGCTCTGATCTACTGGTCGCCGTCCACAGGCAATTTCTAAAGCCACCGCTCCAAAACTATACACATCCGACTGTGTACTCGCCTTTCTAGTTATTACACACTCTGGTGCCAAATACCCATATGTCCCCGCTACATCGGTCGTATGGGAGAATCCCTGATCACGTCCCATGACTTTAGCCAGACCAAAATCTCCAACCTTGGCAATGAAATTTGAATCCAACATAATATTGCTAGCCTTGATGTCTCTGTGCACCACCCGCTGGTCACAGTCCTCGTGAAGATAAACAAGAGCCGAGGCAACGTCGCAAGCAATGCCGTACCTTTGATCCCAGTCAAGATCACTGTTTTGGCGCTTCCCGAATAAATGTTTGTCCAGGCTTCCGTTTGGCAGGAATTCGTAGACCAGAAGCAACTGGCCCTTTTGATGGCACCATCCCAAGAGCTGCACGAGGTTACGATGCCTCAGCTTACTGATTATGGTAACCTCTGCAACGTATTCTTTTCTGCCCTGTTTCGATCCCTGGGATATTTTTTTACGGCCACAGACTCGGCTGTGCCTGGCAAAATGCCCCTGTAGACTCCTCCGAAGCCTCCTTGCCCAAGCTTATTGTCATCACTGAAGTTCGCAGTAGCGGCGCTGAGGTCTGCATAGGAGAACTTGCGAGGGCCCTGCGCACACAATTCGTCCAGCTCCGAATCGCTCTCCTCTTTTGCGTCACCACCGAGCTTGTTTTTCTTTTCCCGGAATACCACCGTGCGGCACCGAATACAAAACCACACACAGTAATAAAACTGGAAAAGACGGATATCAAAATAACTTTGACAGAACTGTTGTTCTGGTTTCCATCACTTTCCCAGGAATGTTCAGAAGAGAAATTCCAAGCGTAGATTGTATGCGTCTCTGATGAGTTGCCAGTGGAAGCCGAGAGGCCAACCTTGATGGTTTCGGGAAGATGGTCTCGCAGATCTATATCATACGAGCAGATTGGGTTTTTGGGTTTCGAAATATTATTGACATTACCAGACGGGTTGGATAATAAAAAAACCTGAAGCTGCATCGCTCCGCCATTGTAATCCACCCATGCCTCCCAATTTTCCCAGTTCTTGAGATCTTCGCCGCTAGGGCGGCGAGGTTCAGTTTGGTTGCTCAGCGAAACATAGACCATTGAAAAATGCTGTTGATGTTGATGCCCACATGGTTGTCATCTGGATCCCAATCATTCCTGTAAGTGTCAAACTCTACAGCAATCATTGGATAGGTTGATCCGTAATAGCTTGTACGATTAAAAAGGCCTAACCATCCGCCTGCAGCCCCCAAGGGTTGCTCCAACTGGAAAGGCGCCATGAAGAAAGCAAGTCCGTCTCCATAACCTGTTGGAAGGTCGCCCGGGCCGAGGGTGAATTGGAAATGGGTAGAGAAATTCGCCAGAGCCGAGAAGAGCTGTCCCATAGTGGAATAGATTGATTGTAAGTCACCCAGCCCATGCTATAGGGTCCATTCCTGGTGAGTTCTATATGGCCGTCCCCTCCCCTGACAGCATCACTGGCCTTGTTGAAATTGTTATCAGGAGGGAAAGACAGCAAATGCCGAGGAACTGGCCAAAGGGCGATGGTGAGATGGATAATGTTTGCCATTACAGTAGCAGAAGGAAAGGGCAAAGCTGAGACGCAATCTTAATAATATATAGGGGAGAGGACCCATATGTGGTGCACCCTATCTTTGCACAGTCACCGCGCCACGTCACTGCCACAAAGTAAAAACACCACCAATGGATGCAGGACCAAATTCTTGACCTCCAGCATTACACCGCCACCTCACTGCCACCTCAGCGCCACGTGGACGAGCGGCGAAGATATCGAAAAAGTCGGATTAATTGCATGGGACCAAGTGTTGTCCACTCGCCGCGCCAGTTGTAGTCCGGGCTACCGCCATGCATTGAATGCTCACCCACCAGCCGTTAATGTGGGCGGGTAGGTTTATTGAGATGGTCACCGCCAAATCCTGAACCGCATTTCGTGGGAAATGGAGAGGGAGGTCGGGCATACAGGTGGCGAGCTCGAGCGACCATTTCGTGGTGTCTTGTAGACCGGTGGGTGCGTGCGTTTTCTCCACTCCTGATCGACTTCGTCCTCGGCATTGGCTCGGCCTGCTAAGAAGATGAGAAGAAAAGGCAGAGGTGAGAGCGTTCTCACTCAGGCGATGATCCTTAGTGTTTTTAAACACTGTACTACTATGGAAATTTTGCTTTACTACGTGCTGAAGTTTTACGATTTTGCTGTAACAATACGATTTTGCTTTGCATTATTTGTTCTTGTAACTTCTTTTGACATGATTGTACTGTGTTTTGTTACTTAAAATGCCTTTGCTTATAATTTAAGGACAGTGTTTTGGGTGCGTTTGGTTCAGAGTTTTCTTGCTCCTCCAAAATGTCTTTCTTTTTCGGCTTTTTTTTGTTTTTCTTCTGGTGCTTTTTGGCCTTGTGGGTGGTGACGTTAAACAGTGATAGAATAGTTGCTGCTGAAAGGATATGCATTATTGACAAAATTTCGGGACGGAGTGTTATGCTTGTACATGCCGATGAATAGTATATTGTTGTGGTTTCAATTGTTCCTCATTATTACTTTCCATGGATGGAGCTGGTTCTTAAATGAATTTGAACTGAAATTTTATATGTTGTTTGTTTGTCCACTACCAGTCAATAAACCGTTTTCTCTTTCCGATTTTTAATATTTATTTACATCCACAAGTCATTGTCTGGTTGAAATGGTGCTTTGAAGACAATCCATATGTTTTATATATTGTGATTTTTTTCCCCATAGCTTGGGTGTCTAAGAACTTCTTAAGATGGAGGGATTACAGATTCAGTGTTGTTTTCATTTTACTGTCCTTTCACCATCTAACAAGGAGCAAGCATAATCCGCTGATGCATTTATATAGTCTTATGAGTTCAGCAGATTTTGTTCAGTTAGTACTTTTAAGGGTAGATCAAACGGGGCTGAGTCTGATTTAAAATTGTCGTTTTGAACCAATTATGTGGTCCTGCAGCATGATTACTGATAAGATTTGCAAATAGTGGCTCTTTATATAAATGTCCTTGAGGTATGACGTTAGGGAAGACATTAATGAAGTGCCATTGAAGTATTAATTATTTTCTTATACCTAATAATACCCAGTTTTGAGCATGTTAATAATTGGATTTTACCAATTATTGATGTTTTTCTTTTGAATTGAAGAAATAATTGAGTTTTAAACCCTACATCCTCGCCTTGATTATCGTGGATGATTTCAAATATCAATAGATTACCTTATTTTACTTTTCATGCAAGTGTTCCTTTTATTAAGCTTCTTTTCTTTTCGACATACAAATATCATGAGACAGTGTATGAGCCTTTAGTGAAATTTGATGAATAAGGAATCATGTTCTTTCAACCATCTTTGACATGATCTATTCCTTATTTTGATGTAAGGTTGCCACAAGTACGCTTTTACCGTGATAGATCCTTCCTTATTTTTGTTTCTATATGATTAGAGGATTGATCGCATGCTCTAATAATATTTCAAAGTTTGATTTATCTTTGAACTTACATTGAAATGATTTATCCGTTCTTTGATATGTGATTAGAGGGATTCGGCATTGAAATGATTTATCCATTCTTTGTTGTATGATTAGAGGGATTCGATCACAAGTCTCTAGTAATATTTTAAAGTTTGATCTATCTTTGAACTTACATTGAAATGATCAATCCGTTCTTTGATGTATGATTAGAGGGATATTAGTGATGTATAAAACACACCCATTTTTCGAAAGGGATGGTATTGCATAGGCATGGTATAAAACACACCCAATACTAACTAAGATATTGAACATGTGCCCGCAAACAATGCTTATTACCCCATATGATGATGGTAGTAATTTTTTTGAAAGTCTTGAGAAATGACTTGTTCAAGTGATTGTAATAGCTATGATGTGCATACAATGAAAATATTACTTAATGAGTAGTTCACTGTATAGACTTGGTTTTTGTACACTTGTATTTAAATTAATATATATTTTTTATTTCTATCAATGAATAAGAGAATATTGATTAATATAGACTTGGTTCTTAAGACTTGTTTGCATCTTTCAGATGACAATTACAAATGTTCTATTATTGTCTGATTCCAAAAGATCCACCAATCGAAATATTTCTGATTTCAATTATGTTCTATTATGTTCTATTATTGTCTGATTTCAATATTCTCTCCCTCGATCGAAATATTTAGCCCTTGCTAAATCTTTTTCAATCCTTATTTCAGAATTCAATCTTCTCTAACAAATCTCATTTCAATGTTCTTGGAACTCCCGATCATTGTTTCCTACACCAATTCCAATACTCTCTTTCGTTTCCAATGAGTCAAAATGTCTCTATTTTTAGTATTTTGTTATTAGTATGTTTTTATATTAAGCAATGGTATGCTTTTTATATTCAACAATAATATGTTATTAATTCAGTAATGAACTCTGGTTCTTTGCGTTTCTTGGTATTTGATTCTTGGATCTTCTCAATATCAGTTTGTAGTTTTTGTCTAATTATAACATCCCTTGTTGTCAATTCTTGTTCAATATTTCTATTGTTTGAAGAATCGTACTTAGGCGGTGATGGTAAGATTCCCCTAATTTAGTTCTATCAATGAATAAGAGAATATTGATCAATTCAAAAACTGTCTTATTCAACATTTCATGCTTCCATGTTTAATTAATTGGAATAGGGGAGAAAACGGTTGGGTTGTATTCACTTCACATATCAACATTAAAGTACTTTCGTGCTTCATGCTTCCATGTTTAAATGTCTTTCTTTCTATGGAATTTTATAGTAGTGCTTCATGCATTGCACCGGTTGTAGTGCACCCTATCTTTGCAGCTATTGCACCACGTCATCCGCACCTGGTCGAGTAAAAACACCACGCCATTCGCCGCGCCAGTTGTTGTCCGGGCTACCGCCATGCATTGAATGCTCACCCACCAGCCGTTAATGTGGGCGGGTAGGTTTATGGAGATGGTCACCGCCAAATCCTTCATCGCATTTCGTGGGAAATGGAGAGGGAGCTCTGCTTGGCCTCGGGTTTTTCAGCCTGCTTGCATGCAGAGCTCGAGCGACCATTTCGTGGTATCTTCGGCAGCACGGTGGGTGCGTGCGTTTCTCCACTCCTGACCGACTTCGTCCTCGGCATTGGCTCGGCCTGCTAAGAAGATGAGAAGAAAAGGCAGAGATGAGAGGGTTCTCACCCAGGCAATGATCCTTAATGTTTTAAAACACTGCACTATTAAAATAGTTAGCATAATCATACTGATATATTAACATAAGTTTAATTGTATACAAAGTATTCTGATTACATACGCAAAATTAATATGAGTATTCTGATTACACCGCCAAATAGGGTGTAAAATAAAGAGCGTCATCATATTGATATATTAACATAAGTTCAATTGTATACATGGACGCCAGGAAAGTATTCTGATTACATATGCAAAATTAATATGAGTATTCTGATTACACTGCCAAATTGGGTGTAAAATATGGAAGAGCATCATCATACTGATATATTAACATAAGTTTAATTGTATACATGGATGGCTGGAAAGTATTCTGATTACATATGCAAAATTAATATGAGTATTCTGATTACACTGCCAAATTGGGTGTAAAATATGGAAGAGCATCATCATACTGATATATTAACATAAGTTTAATTGTATACATGGATGGCTGGAAAGTATTCTGATTACATACGCAAAATTTATATTGCACTATATAACTTTAGAGACTACATAGGAAGGCTTCGGTGAATACATCTAGCAAAATTGTATCACCAACAAAATTACTACCATCATCATATGGGGTAATAAGCATTGTTTGCTGGCACATGTTCAATATCTTAGTTAGTGTAAGTAATATTGCCCTCTTTCTATACTGCTTTTGGATTTTCTTTTCCTGCCGATACAGTGTTTGATTGGCCAACTGAAAAGGGATTTAGAATCCCTTTTGACAGAGCATTTGGTTGCCCAATTGATAAAGGATCTGGTCCCCCTGCTGAAAAAGGATTTGGTTGTCCGCTTGAAAAGGGATTTGCACCTGTTGTTGACAGAGGAGTTGGTTGCCCTGCTGAAGCTTGCATCCATGGTGGCATTGCAAATGAACTACTAGGACTGCTTGAACTTGTAGAAAGTAAATGAGGTGATACATACCAAGATGGAACTGTACAAGAGTTATTCATAAGTGATGGAGGTGTTCCAATTTGAGCATAACCTGGAATTTGAATATTTAACATATCTTGAAAAATCCTTCGATTTTCATGATCATTTGGAGAACTTACACGCATCCTCTTTTCGTATTCCCTTAATTGATTTGCAAGTTCCCTCTCCCTCTTCTCTTGCTCTTTCCTTTGTTGCTTGTGTGCCTTCTCAATCTCTTTTTGTTGCTCCTTAGCCTGCTTCCCCCTTTCTCTTTCAAGCTTCTCCTGCAATTTTTTTTCTTTTGCTGCAAGTCTAGCAACCTTTTTTTCTTGCGCATTTTTTTTCCTTAACTTTAGTTTTGCTTGTTCCTCCTTCTTTCTTTCCGCATCAACCAATAGCTCCATGTACTCAGGTGCAGTCAAAATCTATGAATGCCTACTTAGTCTAATAGAACCATCTCGATTTGTTTATGATCTCCCTTGGAAGTCGTAGAGAAAATGGGAAAGTAACTTACCATGTCCATCTTGGCTTTCGGCCTCTTCTGTGGTGGTGAGGTTCATGTGGCGTAACTTCTAAGTTAATTTCATTTTCTTGAGCATCCTCTTGAAATTCGACTTCGTCTTGTTCATCCTCATCTCCAACATCCGCATAGTAATGAATTATTGCTTCTTGTTCTAGTCCTTCAGAAAGGAAGGCGATTTAAGCTTTGATCTTCTCTGGCTTGGATGGTAGCTTGTAACCCAAGTTTTTCATGGCATCCTCTAACCATTGTGGCGGGTTAACTTGACTTGGCAAAGACAAATCATTGTTACTTACAAAATCTGAAGACCCCTCCTTATTGTTGATGATGTTACTTGGGTTTCCAAGAGCACCGTTTAGCTCCACTCCATGTGTTGCAGCTGCTTCCATATCATCTCTAGAGTCAACATTTTGCATGAATTGAGTTTCAGGCACCACCTCTTCACTGTCATTTAATTCAGGATTTATTCGTTGAGATAGGCTCAAAATGTTTGTGACAGCATCAACAACTTCCTCACCTTGCATGTCAAATGCCTGGCTGCATGCCATGTCATTTAGGAGAGCATCATAATTCAATGGCCAAATACCAGTTCTTTTGAAACCTGCAATTATGTTAGATGGTGTCTGTGCCTTTTTTAAGGCTCTACTTGCAAGCTCAGCAATGTCACTCCTTTTCACATCTGCACATTTGTTCTCTGCCATCCATTTGGACCTCTCAGCTCTAAAATATGTCTTGAAAGGGCTGAACACACTCACGTCAAGAGGTTGCAACTTATGACTAGTATGTGCTGGTAGTGTTATCAAATCAATGCCCAATTTGTTTGCCTCCTCCACTGTTTGTAATGCTACATGGCTGCCATGGCCATCAAATATCAATAGGTGTCTATTATTTGGAGAAACACCGCCTGGTACTGAACATGCAAAATGACATAGCCAATTTAAAAACAATTCCTTTGTCATCCATGCATTTGGATGTGCAGCCATACATGCTCCAGGTTCACAATTTTTAATGTAATTCTTTATCATTCTCTTTCCCTTGAACAAATAAAATCCTGGGATTGACATACCTGCTGCATTGACACAACACAATATGGTGATCCACTCCCTGCTCTTTGGTATTACCTTTGGGACATTACGACTGCCCCTCTTCGCAATTACACGAACTCCACAATTTCTACCAGCCTGCAAACCAGTCTCATCACAATTCCAGATTTTATGAGCGCCGTATGAATAGGTTCCATAGCTTTTGGCCAAATTATCATAAAATTTGGTTACTATTGCAGGGCGCAAGTTTAAAGCTCTATCCCTGTCAAGTCCCTCAGCGGTTCGGATTGCAAGGTCTGGATGACGTTTTCTGAATCCAGCCCACCATGATTTACCAGGAAACCCATCTCTGAAGGGGTTTTGTCTTGTTTCGCAAATCTGAGCAACATTTGCCTTTAGCTGCATTAACTCCAAGCCATGACCCATATCAGCCATTTCTTTGCACCATTCAACAATTTCCTCTTCTTCTTCTTCGCTTAGAATTTGAGGACCCCTCCTCTTTGTGTGGGTGAGACCATTTAGCCAATAGTGTAATGATGTGGGTGGAATGGAATACTTCTTTGCTGCTGCTCTAACTGAGAACCCATTAAACTCAACATCATCTATCGCCTTTTCCATATCTTCTTTTGTCCAACCTCGGATGACACTAAGCTTCTTTGTTGCAGATGTTCTTTGAACCGAGACAGTGGGTGGGTTTCTACATTCTGGTTCATTACCAGTTGGTGCTGAATTATCCTCTTCATCACTTAAATTATGTGATAATTGTACACCTCTCACTCTTGGCCTCCTTGATCTTCTAGCAATAGCACCTTTTCTCATGGTGTAAATGAAATACCTGATGCACAGCATGAAAGATGATTGTTGGAAAAGAAACTATAAATATACCAAAAATAAATGGAATATGCTAGAATATGAATGATTTTGTTTAATTTTTAGGAATTAATTGACTTGTAGTTTTCATTATGACAATGCTGTATAGTTCAACAATGTTGTATATTGCATTTCAGAATTCACTATATTGTTCGTTAGAAATATGGAAGGGAAAATTTATAATGAAAACATTAACGGTGGCTGGGTGAGCATTCAATGCATGGCGTAGTCTTGGACAACAATCGCCACGCAGTGGACAACACTTGGTCCCATGCAATTAATCCGACTTTTTCGATATCTTCACTGATGCGGATCGTCCACGTGGCGCTGAGGTGGCAGTGAGGTGGCAGTGCAATGGTGGAGGTCAAGAATTTGGTCTTGCATCCATTGGTGGTGTTTTTACTCTATAAATTTTCCCTTCCATATTTCTAACGATTGGTAACAGCTTAGCTCTAAACTCTATAAATTTTGCCTTCCATATTTCTAACGACAATTCAGCAAAGGATTGGTTCCATCAAGTCACAATAGATTTTTTTGAAAAGGATTTGTCGAGAGGATTGGTAACAACTTAGCCAAATACCAGTTCTTTTGAAACCTGCAATTATAGTGTTTTTACTCGCCCAGGCAGCAGTGACGTGGCGCGGTGACTGTGCAAAGATATGGTGCACCACAACCAGGTCCTCTTCCCTAGTTGTTAAAGCTAAGTTGTCGTTAGAAATATGGAAGGCATATATTTACAATGAAAACATTAACGGCTGGTGGGTGAGCATTGCTAGGAGATAGGCACCGGTTGTGGTGCAGGGTCCAATAATGGAGACAGTTTTTAAATTGGTCAATATTATCTTATTCATTGATAGAATTTAAAATTTTCCTTCCATATTTCTAACGAGAACTTGACAAAGTACTGTATTTCTATGTATACAATAAAACTTATGCTAATATCACAGTGATGATTGGAAAAAATGCTTTTCAACTGGAGAATGAGATATCTGGAAAAAATGAACAATACAGTGAATTCAGAAATGCAATATACAACACTGGTGGACTATAGAACGCTGTTGTGGTCATATTCCGACAGAGTTGTATATTCCAGTAGTGTTGTATTTAAAGTTATGTTTTGAATATAACTTTTGCACATGTAATTAGAATACTTTCCATCTTTCTATGTATACAATAAAACTTATGCTAATATCACAGTGATGATTGGAAAAAATACTTTTCAACTGGAGAATGAGATATCTGGAAAAAATGAACAATACAGTGAATTCAGAAATGCAATATACAACACTGGTGGACTATAGAACGCTGTTGTGGTCATATTCCGACAGAGTTGTATATTCCAGTAGTGTTGTATTTGCAGTTATGTTATCTTTTTGTGTATACAATAAAACTTATGCTAATATCACATTACATCATTGGAGACGCAGAACGCGTTCCATGTAAGCAGTCTTCATTTTAGCATTTATTAAGAGTTCTCAAAAGCAAAGGTTCTTTATTATTAGCTTTAGACAAAATATATCGCACTTATACTTGAATTAAACGTATCAATTCAGGTTGAATAAAAGTTATTGCAGAGAGGAAATGAAGAAATGTATAAAAGTTTTTCTAGCTAATAATGGTTTTAGCAGCATTATTGTCCAATCCTTCATCAAAAAAATCTAATGTGACTCGATGGAACCAATCCTTTGCTGAATTGTCGTTAGAAATATGGAAGGCAAAATTTATAGAGTTTAGAGCTAAGCTGTTACCAATCGTTAGAAATATGGAAGGGAAAATTTATAGAGTAAAAACACCACCAATGGATGCAGGACCAAATTCTTGACCTCCAACATTGCACAGCCACCTCACTGCCACCTTCAAATATATGTTTTATCCTAATTTCTCAAAAATTCAGTCACTGAAAAACTAAATAGAGGGCTTGAATTATGAAATAGTTTGTAATTCATGAGTGTCTTACCTGAACTGCACTGCTCCTCACTTCTTCAACTTGGAGAGATGAAAATTGCATGAACAAATGGAATTGTAATCCATCCTCCAGCTTTTATTCTATCATCCTAAATTCTGATTGGTTGATGTTAGTTGACATGGATTCACTATGAAAGTTCAATCAAATGGTTGAGATTTATTGGGATTTAATCCAATGGATAATATTTTAGTTGGTCATTTTTATTATTTTATGCAGCTGGTTACACAATTTATTGTTCATATGGTACTGAGTTTTTAAACACTTTGAAAGGTGAGACTGACCATAAATTCATTTATTGTTATGCAGGTGTATACTTGGATTGAAGACTCTTACATCAAAACTAGTGCATGGGATTTGAGATCTGGGTTGGAAAGTCTTGAGAAGTGACTTGTTGAAGTGACTGTAATAGATATGATGTGCATACAATGAAAATATTACTTAATGAGTAGTTGACTGTACAGACTTGGTTTTTGTACACTTGTATATAAATTAATATATATTTTTAGTTCTATCAATGAATAAGAGAATATTGACCAATTTAAAAACTGCCTTATTCAACATTTCATTCATGTTTAATTAATAATGATAGGGAGAAAACATGTATTAACTTCACATGTCATTCAAAATATGTGAATGACTATTCACCTACTATCTCCACTAATGGACCCTGCACCACAACCGGGTCCTCTCCCTAGTACAAAACAAATATAAAAAAGCTGAACGTGCTTGACTGGGTTAGGCTTCTCTCAAGTCCAACTGGTTGCAGGAGATGGGTTATTTCTGTGTTTCAATTTTTATTATCTGACGACGACAGTGTATAGAATAATACCAAGTCAATATACACACATAGTGCAGGAAAATACGCAATCAATATATAGTCATACCCACAAACGTCGATTCCGGGGCTGACGACAAACACAACAAAAATAAAAACTATTTTGAAGCAATCTCAACAATAATCAGATCTTATTAAAAAAATCCAAATTTTTCTACATAAATTTCAACTAACATGTTTATCTCACCGGCGCATGAAAAACAATTGCTTCAGTTCTCGAGAATTACATGCTAGACTACATTATATCTATACAACTGCGTTAATTCTAAGTTCGAAATATTTGCTATATTCATAGGCCTTCGGGGTGGTCATGTGTTTCCCTATTTACAATGAAGGAAATGAAATTAAGTCGCCAAACATATGGTACTCTTCCAAATCACGCCAAAAAACCTTTTACCTCTTCTTTTTCAAGGGATTGAGACTCAATAGTTCATTTTTATGGGTGAGATATGTGAGTGACTTGCTTGAGTTAGCGGGAGTTAGAAATACAATGAAATAGTAGAAATTTGTTGGAGTTGTTTTGAATTCAAGAAATGCATTTAAAACATGAAGGGTTGACAAACTATAAGGCCGAGTTCTTTATAGTACAACCTCAACTTATAGTGGTTATAAATAAAATGAAACATTAGAGAGATTATTCGAACCATATCTCTTATAGACCTTAAAGAGTAACTTACAAGTCTTGGCTTAATTTTCCTAGCCTAAGTGGTGCTTTTCACTTCTAAAAGTTTCCACCGATGTACAATGTAAGACATGCCACCCATCATTCGTATCCAAATCCAAGGTAAAATGCCTATAATGGTTGCGTAGATAGAAAACATTGTATCATAATTTTAAAATATGTTACTTGCTTCTAGCCTAACCTCATCGTGAAGAGGTATCTCCAAGATTATAATGCCCGCTTCGTTAATCTTAACCGGTAAAGTGTGGATTCTCGCTTTCACACCTAGTTGTCGGTACACGTGAGTATTACACCAATTTCTCGGAAGTCCAGGAGGTATTGGACCTCGGTCGCATATGTCTTACGTAAATCTCTAAACATCTTCTCATGGCGTCGCTTTGGTTTATTTTCGTTGTAGACATGTCTCACAAATAGAAAAACCTTGTTTTCTTCGTGTCATTGATCACATTCGGGAAGGTGGTCTTCAGTCGCTCAAAACTCACTTTTATTTCACAAGATAATACAAATGATAACATTATCATTCTGATCCAAATTCGACATCTTAAATTAATAAAAATAAAATTGGTAAATATATTGATAGGTACATATAGATTATATATATATATACATATATAGACAAACGTATGATCTAAGTCAATAGATAAAAACAATAATTAAATTAATAAATCATTGTTTATAGAAAATAAATAAAACAAAATAAAGAAATAGAATAAAAATAATAATATTCAAATAGGGTAGTGAAATTGAATTTGGATGGTGGAGGGAGAATAGAGTTGGTGGGTAGTAATTTCAGGTGGTTTGGGAGGAATGACATGGGCATGGCAGCCATCAAAGCACATCGGCATTGAAACTTCTAAAAAATGCAAAAAAAGGGCTCTAGAAACTTGACAAATTCAATTTGCAGGTGTAAATTTGGGTGCCTATGTCAAAATCCTTAGCCTTCTCATGTATCATCCCTTGCATGCATCCTCTTGCAAATCTTTCTACATATCTCTATTTATTGCATACCTTGGACAAAATGTGGAATTTTGGGGCCGTGTGGAGTTAAGCATTTGATTGATTTTTCTTGGTTGGAGACTACAGAGGAAGTAGGCACCCAATAGACACTACAAGATAATGGACCTTTTATCCACAATATTTTCACAAAATATATGTGGATCCCAATGACTAAATTGTGAATCCAAATTTGTGGAGTCCACCTACAATTATTTTGTGGAAACATTAAATTGTGGCAATAATTACAACTGGAATATTGTGAAAATAACCACAAGTCAAATATTGTAGAATTTCTACAATAAAAATAATTCGACATTTCCACAATATAATAATTTTTTTATAAATTGTGAATTATATATATAAGAATTGATCAATGTTTGAACATAACTTATTTGTAAATTAAGTTTTTATTATTTATTATAATATTATTTACATTCCACATAATATAGTTATAGAGCTTATGTAATGCCCTGTTCATCATTGCGCCTTTGCGATGACGACCGTGCTTCTTAGAGTTGAACGTTGTTGCGTTTCTTTTGAAACGTTAGTGTTTTCACTTGTCGAATTTAACGGTTGGTTGCTAGTAATATGATTAATAAATTTATGTCAAATAAACTAAGCCTTTTCAGGCATCCACGCATACTTATTTCATAATTATGGAAGCGTGCCTTCAACCACCGACCTGCCTTTATGGTTCATATTCCTTCTGTTGGCATGAGGTGGAGGGTTTCCTTGTTTTCTAGCAAGAGGGGTGCGTGGTAGAGTGTATGGCCTCCTGCCATATTCTTTTTTTATTTCTTTTGGTGCCTTGTTTGGCATATGTTTGGTGAGGATTAATGAAACAAATTTTATTATCCACCCACCGTATGTCTTCCTCCCTGCTGGCCGCATAGCTTTCAAATCAGATTTTTATTTTGATCTTCCTTGTGTTTGTCTTTTACCTGCCATTGCATTAAAGACCCCTGCATCCTTTTTGGCGTGTTGGACTCTCCTTGCTGGTGGCCGCACATCTTCCTTTTATTTATTTTTGGATTTGCAAATCTTCTGCTGTCTTCCGTGGTCTGCGTGCCTTACTCTGTCCTGGACGCGTGAGTTTGTGTGGTGAAGGATTTGTGTGGTCTCATGAACTATTTTTTTTTTTTGTATCTGGGCTTTTGCCTTGTTGCTGGCCGCGTGGGATTGCAGATGGAGACTGGTTCCTTGTGGAGGAGGGGCGTGGAAGCAGGCTAGTGAAGAAGGCGTGTTACCTCCACTTTCTTTGGGTGCTGCGAGGTGTGTTCTGGTCGGAGAGCCTCAGCAGAAACTTGCACAGGGAGATAGCCGAGCAGCAGATAGGTTCCAGTTTGGTTGAAGCTTTTGAGCGCTTTAACAGCGGAGTTGTCCAACTATGTTGTTTTCTGTGCAATATCAATGCATCCTCTGATTCGGGATCCTCCTTCAAGACATTTTATCAAAATCGACTATGTGACAGTGAGAGTGTTACCAGGAGACCTGATGAAAATTATTGCAAGGATTCTCTTTTGAGACTTTACTTGTTTTACGATGTAACTCATGGAAGAGAATCTCATAGGCGTGGATCTGTATCATATCAGAATATTCATGAAGCACAATTTGCTTTGCAATTATATGAGCTTCTTCAACGAGTCACTAAGTTGGCAGGCATAAAGGTTTCTGTTGGATTTATCGCACCTTGCAAGCTACAGCTGAAATGTTTGCACCGAGAGTTTGATGTTGTCCTCAAATATGATGAAGGAAAAGGTTTATTTATCATTACGGTAGATGCCTTTCAGAGCCAGGAGCGTGATGTAATCATTATGTCTTGTGTCCGAGCTTCAAATCATGGGGTTGGCTTTGTAGCTGTTATTCACCGCATGAATGTGGCGCTAGCACGAGCTCGCAGAGCACTTTGGGTTAAGGGCAAAGCAGCTGCATTGAAACAATCTAGTGACTGGTCAGCCTTAATTGAGGATACTAAGTCTAGGGACTGTTTTATGGATATGGAGTCTGTACCAAGAGATTTTTTTGGTTTTAAAGCCATCTTCTTTTGCTTATTAAACGTATGCCCTGGTTTTGTTTCTTTTGGTGACCTGCTCACGCCAATTATTGGCTGGCTGCGTGAGGATTTGGTGGAGAATATAGTTGGGTTTGTGGGCAAAAGGAAAAGGGGGTCTATAGCTATAGGAGCAGGTACAGATCATCTTCGCATGTGGCAGTGGTGAAGTTGGTGCCATTAAATTAATAAACCCTTGCAGAAATCCAACTTTCTAACATACCCAACTGAAGCTGAGATGGGAAAAGTGGGTTTATAGATATAGAAACAGGTACAGATCTTCTTTGGATATGGCAGTCATGACGATGGTTGTGTGGGTTTCTATGGTGGTTGTGATGCTCTTCAGAGCAGAGTGCTTCTATCTTCCCGGAGTTGCTCCCGAGGATTCCAAGAAGGCATGTTTCAATCACCCCTTTCCTATGCCAAGCATGGCCGTTAACAGAGTTGGACCTTCAGCAGGCTAAGGAAGAGAAGTTGCGCAGGTTGTGTTGCTGTTGCCCGAGCCCTGGTCGACGTGCTTGTTGGTTGGAAGAATTCTAATCAGGCATGTTAACTATACTCTTTGTAGTAGTTTTCTACCTTCTTTCAGTATCTTGAAATGAATATTCTTTCCCCTTGAATGGCGCCTAGACAAATGTTTTCGTGGTTGTTTAAATCGCTGCCTGAATGTGTTGGTTGTTCCTTTAAATCTCGTTCCTTTTATTTGGTTTTGCTTGGAATGTTCTTTTCCTCTCTTATAGCTTACTCTATTTCATATTTGTCTAAATGGGCTACTGCAATATTGAGTGATGCAGTCTAGTTCGTAGGGAAGGAAACATTATAGAGTTTCGTTTGCTTATATGACTCTCTTTTAAAAGAATTCTGTGATGGTATTTATAATTGAAGGCTTACTATATGGAAGGTTAAGCCTTCATATCTCTATTTGGTTGAATAAATACGTATTTCCTGTTTAGGGCTCTCCTGTTTTGCTAAAAGGTACATTAATAGTGACGTTGGGTTCTAAAACTTGTTTAAGCCTGTGGGCATTCCTTACTTTTTGTTTAATTAGAATATGACATTAGGGTTTTGCTTTAGAACTGTACATGGTTGACTTTTGTACCCAGTTCTAGAGGATGAATAACCCGACATCTATTTTGGCCTCTACGTGTTGAGAAAATTACTATACCTACTACCTGGTTCAAACTCTTGTTTGATTAAAGTAAGGGGGAAACATTGTAAGTTTTATTGAATGAAATCTCTACAAATTTTATTAAGGGTCGCAAGCAAGCTATTAATAGCTGGACCGAAACAAAAGTTGTAGGTGAATCCATGGTATTGGACTCGTGAACTCATTTCCTGTTAGATGACAGCTGATTACAGTGATAATATAATAGGTGGTTATTATATTCATCTGTTTGATATTTGCTAGACATGTCCTTGATAAGCCCACATGGATCGGGTAAATTTTCCATCTTCTATACCATTGGCAAGGAGCTCATAGAACTTCTAGGCCTGACTACACTGCGTAACCTTCCTGATGGATATGTGTGTTGGTTCTTATTTTTGTGCTTGCACTCGTGGTAGGGTCTTTTGAGTCTGGGGCATCGTTGGTGTTTTACCCTCTGCGTATCGAATCCCTTTGTTTTCGAACTCGAATATCTTATACTTCAAACTTGGTTACTAAAAGGTCCCATTTTGTGGCCTTGTTAAGGAAATCAATTTTTATTTTAATACTTATTGACATTGTCGGAAATATATAAAAATTATTAACAAATTTTGGGTTTAGCCTTCCCTTATATTATGTAGAGAAGTTGACGTTTAGGATAAGGTTTGTTGGTAGAATAATGGCCCTTTTTGTGTCTCCTTTGTACGCTTTTGGAAGAGTGGTTTTGTTTTGTTAACTAGTCCTACGTTTAAGAAATCCTATAAGAAGGTAGTGGTAAAACTCCTTGGTTAAAACTGAAACTATAGTTGTTTTTCTTTTAAGGGTGTCAAACCCTTATTGCTATGAAGCCTCCCCTAGGAGATTTGGATAACGTCGTTTTGTTTCGCGCCTACGATCATAATTAGTATGTTTTGTCTTCTCTTGGACCTCTTTAGATGGATGGATTGGGTATTGGATTCCAATCACGTAATCTATAGGATTACATGAAGGAAATATATCAACACTCTTGACTTTCTTGTTCCTAACCCATAAGGTCTTGCCTTGATTTATGTGATTTTGTTCTTACTGGTATTTTGACTTTCTCCTTGTTGGATGGTTTAGATTTCTTTCTCATGCGAATAATTTTGGAGTTGTGGGTTGTGTTTTAAATCCATTTTTGAATTAGAACATTCCTTTCTTGATATTGTTAAATGTTAGCTTACTGTTGCAATGTGTAGCCTTAACATGCTCAGTTCTCGCGAACTGATTCTAGCTAGTATTTGTGCAGATGGATTATGCGAGTAGATTAAAGGAAAGAGTTGTAAAGGTTTCATCAGTGCAATTTATGAAGTTCCTTGTAAAAATGTCCAATGTGAGGTAAATTTTGTAATAGTGCTTGCAAAGGAGTTTAGAAGACCTCTTGCCTTGGGTTGTTAAAATTTTCATGATGATGTTGTCTTGTCCTTCTGTAGGTAAACTGGTAACTTACCTTTGTGAGAAATGGTATTCAATCTTTACATTGATATGAGTATTGTAAAACTTTGATCTTGAGAATAAATTGTCAAGTTAAATCTTTCTAAGACTGAGTGACAATATTTTATAAGTAAAGTAAAATGGGTCGGTTAACCCTTAAAGAAGCTAAACAAAAATAATAATTTTATATTCAACAAATAAATGTAGAGGTGATCTACTTGAAATCAAATAATTCCATGAGTGATCAAAATGAAACCATCCTTTGTGAAGTAAAATTTTTATAACTTGATATCCCTAGCTACACTAGCGAACATTATCCTTTTTATGGCGAATTCTTAGAATGATCCTAAGGTGAAACAAATTGTTAGTTGATATAAGATAATAAGATTTAATAAGTAGGAGGAATCGGTTTCGAAACCATGCAATCTGTCTCTCAAACATTTGAAAGGTAAATTGTTTTCTTTTGTAAAAATCATCCAGTAAAGCCTAAGTAAAATATTTAATAATTTTTGATAAATCCTCAAGCTTCAATAAAAACCGGGTTAATAACTAATGAGGTCATAAAGATGAATTCAACTCGACCTTCTTCCTCTAACCAGTTTTTTTTAAGGTGCTTGGTAATCTTTCTCTTGAGTTTGTTGAAAGCGAATCCATATTGTAATAAGGTTATGAGCGAGTTTTAGTAGCATAAGTGAGGATAGATGGCCTTGTGGAATTAAATTACCTCCTTTATTAAACAATTGAATTAAACAAATAAATGTCATAATAGAGAAGATTTAAAGTTAATTACTCAGTGAAAAATGAATAAACTTAGCTTGGTAAGATGAATTGTATGAATCATATCTTGAGTCTCCTTGAAAACATAAGCTAAGAATTGCAAGATGTCTTTTTAAAATAAATAACCCTCAAGAATATCTCATTGTGGTTGGCCCTAACTGTAAGTGTGTTTTGTGGTTGGACTTCTATGTTGTCATGTCTAAAAGAAAAGTAAATTGTCCTTGAAAGGTGTGAACGTTTCCGTGCTGCCTTTATGGCCATCCTTGTATCAAGTTGTTCACAGTGTTAGTTGTATCCTTGGTGACGACATGTTGTGTCATGTTATGTGTCAAGCAAGTCAAAAAAAAGTTATCCTGTATTTCACTGTGTTGTTCGTGTGTGGATTTTTGGGTCATTACACTTATTAAATTAAAGTTTGCAATTTTTCAAAAACTCTACAACTAAACCTAAAACTATGTGAAAATGTTGTCATTTTTCAAATATATTTTATATTATTTATAATTTTTTAAATTTTTGTCTTGTTATTTTCCAATATTATTACAAATAAAAATAATAATTCCTTATTTGAAATAAATTTTATTAGTAAACTCATTATAATATTAAATATTAAAAATTGTACTCAAACGAACCATTAATCACACGGGGTTCAATAGCTAGGCACTATCCTAACACGTGGGTTAAATTATAATTTCTTTTTGAATAAAGAAATATTAATTAAGAGATTCTTAACCTAGATATAATAAGATGGTATAAAACTAGGATTGAGTATGTTTTTCAATACAAGTGATATTATTTCACTTGATCTTAATTATTTGAATAACTATTGATAAATGATTAAAGATTAACATTTATAAGGTGATTTTTAATAGGTCTTTAATGGCTTCAAACTATCTTTCAAGAGGAAATGCATATTAAAAAAAATTGAGTGAGAAATATGATATATTTTATGTTTAATATATTAGGGTATAAATAAAAAGGGTAAATAAAATTATAATTTAAAAATAGGTACGTAAGGTATATGGAAAAATAGGGGGTATTTTCATTCTAATAATATAACAGGAGGGGGTATTATCAATTGAATATTTAGAGGTAAAAACTAGAATTAAGAGTATTCTTTAAAACCCTTCGAATGCATGTGCTATACCATACTTTTACTAAGTGAACCCCCTATGCCCTTAATCTTCACATATGAAACTTTAAAGTTTTTATAGTAAGAGCGGTTGATATTTAATTAATTTGTAAAATATAATCCATACACACAAATAATTGCCTTGGACCTAGAACCATGTAATTCAATAACCAATTCAAGGAATTAAAATGGTGTATGGTAGAATTATTTATATTTAAAAATCTAAATTAGGTTGGTGATAATCTTAGGCATTGTTAAATCTTTGAATCTCGGCCAAATAATTTAACTTAGATTTATGAATTCAAAATTATGATGTCATATACAATTTAGATTAAAAATATCTAAGATATGGTTTTGAACTCCAAAAACTGTACATGTACATATAAATAAAAATTAATTAAAAATGAGAAATATAATTCTTTTACATTTGTTATAATATTTCTAAATTTTATATTTAAATAATGATAAATCAGCGGTGAAGAAACTCTCTAAGAGATCTTGAATCCAATACCAAAATATTTCATTATTACTTGTAAAAAAATGCACTTAGGTGAAAATAAAACAAATATAATATTCATCCAAGTTAAACATGAAAAACTTCATTGTAACACTCCATTTCAACAATCATATTCTTCGTCGTGCAGTTCTCCATGGGTAGTGGAAACATCGGCCTCTCAAAATTATTTATCAAAGATTGTGAGATGAAAATGAGTGATAAGGATTGAAATGGGGAAAATCTTCCACACTTGGCAGTGAATTCCAATAATGCTGATGTAATTCGGAGTTTTTTAGATCCTTAAAGCGGAGAGAATAATTTATTCGCATGACGCCAAGGGAAAGACACCCTTGCATAAGGCAGTAACTATTAATAACATAGAAATGATGGGGATTCTACTATTAGGAATTGAAGAAAGAAGCTCCGAAAATTACATTCAGCACGCAGATTTTTTTGGGCAAATGACCTTCACGTAGTGGCAAACACATGCCTCAAAGATGCAGTGGAATAACACTATCTTAACTATTATTGGACTGACATCTTCTGAAGCTTTTGAAAGCTCAATCCTATTTCCTAAGGTAAACCCAACACAACTTATACACTGGGATCATTTAAATAGTTATTCATGGTTAGAAACGCCCCAATCAATTATGAAGGCAAAATTCGGGGCTTAATTATAGGCGTGACTTACGGTAGTCAATGATATTATTATTAATATGTGATCTCGTTTCTATTTCAGGATTTTTCGAATAAAGCACCTTCCCATAAATAAGTTGAGATGAGATTATTATTTTTACCCGAATAAATAATAATGTTTCATGTTTGTTAACGTGAAAGTTCCACTATTGAAAGGTCATTTTCTAAAATAATTGTACAATTTTTTTGGTATTATTATAATTATTAATGTTGCCATATGTTATTTTATTTGTGTTAATTATTGAAGTAGGTTAGTAAATATTATAAGTACTATGGATGTATTTACTTGAATTTGAAGAGTGTTTTTAGTGTTGATTTTTTTTTCAATTGTGTATATTTTTTTAATATGGTTTTATAAATTAACAATAATTCTTAGTTTTTAAAGTTTTGATATTTTCACATTTTATGAGATGGAAAAATGGATTTGTTCAATGTGTTTTAAATCAACACCTATAATTTATCATTAGGAATGACCATGTGTTTTTGGATCCACAAAGTATGAATTTCTAGGTTCAATGCATCATACATTTATTTAAGAGTCTAGGTGTAATGTTGATAATTTAAATATTTTTTATTTAAATCATATTATATTGTAGAACAACCACAATGTAATTTAACAAATTGAAAAACTATTGTGAATTTTCAAAAATATTTCACAATATGTAATTTTTGTGGATAAAGTGTTATATTTGTAGTAGTGATGTGGATATTTAACAATTTTAAATTTGAATTTTATGAAGTAGTGGAAATATTTTTCAAAAAATGAGAAAATGTGATTTTTCCACAATGAAATTTCAATAATGTGGATCTTAAAAAATTAAATTGTAAATTTTATGAAATTGTGTAAAATCTACATTTTATTTATAGAAGTTATTCGTTTAATGTTGACAATTCACAAATTTTCTACAAAATGATTTTTTTGTAAATAACAATGTGGTTAAATTATCCTTGTTCTAATAATGAGACCATCCAATTTTTGTGATCTAGATCATGCCAAAATGGGAGCTTTTTTTTTAGTTCTTCACTCCTTTGTTAGAATCGCATTTGTTTTGTTTTGGGTGTAAATTCTTTTATTTGTAGTTGTCATGTGAGTTCCTCCTCTCTTTGAATCTTCTTGTTTGGGAGATGATTAGTAGCACCTCCTTCATCACACCATCTCTACAAATGTAGTGAGATTGAATGGAGTATTTTGGCATTACAAGCCTACCTTGGGCATTGAAAATATTCTAAACCCATGTGGAAGAGGGAATATTTTATTTTATTTATTTATTGTGTTGAAGCTTAAGCGAGCTAGCAATAAAATCTGCACAAAATGGGAGCTTGGAAATAGGGAATAGACTTATACCAATAAAAATGGTGAATAGAGGGGTCTTTTGTCGGATGTTGTAGTTGCAGAATGCTCTGGTTTATATATATATATATATATATATATATATATATATATATATATATATATATATATATATATATATATTTCAAAATGTGGATGCACATGGGTAAGGCATGACCACTATTTGACAAAACACCTCAACCAAAATAGGGTCACATATTTGTCATCCACATAAATGAATCTATTTTCAAAATACGTGGCATTCTCATGAAACAGTATCATTGTTTCATCAAATACAAGCAATAGGTGTCCACCAAAGCATTGGAAACTCGTCTTCCTCATCATCATGCTCAGGGAATCAAAGTAAAGGAGTGGAATGTGGTCTCGGATACAAATATTGCAAAATATTTCAACAAAATGTGGGATCTTGCACCGCATGTGAACCGTATGACAAAATCACCAAAAGAGAAAAAAGAATTCTCAAAACAAAACTGATTGTAGGCTATGCAAAAAAGGATTTTGTTTTGAAAGGCATTAGAAACCTTCTAGCAAAAGAAATGGGCATATGTTATACTAAATTCCACAACCGTTGTAAGCATCCTAACCACTTTTACCAAAATGGTAACTTTGGAGCAAGGTACGGACTCTCAAACAAACAAAGTGGATAGTTATCTATTGTACAAAATGTGGAAGCACTCATAATGCACATGAAATTGTAGACATATGGTCATGTGGTGGAGTTATTACTTGTGTGCGTTAATAATATCTTGGGGTTGCATGTAAATTATTTGGCAAGATGCAACAATGAATGGTGGTCTGAATGGACCGTGAGTACAAACCAATCTGGAGCACCACTTACACTGTGGATGTTACAGAAATATAGTTCATAGTGTGAACACTTAGGAGTGGTTTGGGTTATTTGGTAGTAATAGTTTTTATATTTATAAAATAATATATGAGTGTGCAAAATAGTTGTAATGCACAGCTCATAGTTGAGAGATATTTGGGAGGACTTAGAGATTAGCATTGACTCCTTACTTATAGAAGTTCATTGAGCTATTTATATGTAATCTCTTCATTGGGAATTTGTCCAGAATGAATTACAATATCTCTGGTTTTATTATTTTATTGTGCAATGTTCTGTTTTTTATTTGATTAAATCATGGATATTTACAAGATTTTGTATCAGAGTGGGTTAGACCGCAATGATAACCTGTAGGAGTTTGTGAGGCATTTAGATATGGAATGAAATTGTTTCATTGGAATCAAATTTGTGACCTGCGTGTTTCATTGGAATCAAATGTGTGATCTGCGTGTTTCATTGGAATCAAATCTGTGATCTGCATGTTTATCTACCAATAATGTCGACGCTTCACTTAGGCAAATCCATACTTGGCTGCAATGTGACTTCATGTAATATTTGGATCCGTAGTGACAGAGGTATTGCGTTTCTTTCCTTTTTTGGATGCAGATGAAAAAAATAGAAGAATAGAATTTTTTTGCCAAATTTGGAAAGGGTCCAGGAAGATGTTGGAGTTATAACTTAAAATTGTCATAACTTTCAAGCTGGTAACCTAGATTAATGTGCCATTTTTTTAAAAATGTGTATTTTTTTGATCTCTACACATTGATCTTGTATTTTCTTTTACTAGACAAAAAAATATTTTTCCATTTTTGGCAAATATGTCAGAAAAAATTACTTTTAGTGTTTAAAGTTTATTGTAAGGGTGCATTTTTTACTGAGTTAGACACCTATTATGGAAATTCCATTAGATAAATTAAATGGATTAAATTTTCACACATGGAAGGTGAAAATACAAATGCAATTAATGAACAAAAACCTTTGGGGAATTGTGAGTGGAAAAGAACTAGAACCAATAGATGTTGCAAAATTACTTGAATGGAAAACTAGGGATGAAAAAGAAAAATCCATTATTGGGCTTGCTTTATCAGATATTGAGTTGCATTACATAGACTTCGAAAAAAAAGTATAAAGATATATGGGATTTGCTAAGTAAAACATTTTGGTGCAAAAATTTGTGAATTCTAAATTCTCACTTAAGTTGTAGTTATTCAAGTTGAAAATGAATGAGGGTGTAACTATGTCAAGTCATATTAACGATCTTAGATCTCTTCTAAGACAACTAATGGAAGTAAGTGCTTAGGTAGATGATGAAGATGCAAAATCTATTTTATTAATAGTTTACCTCCAAAATATAGTAATGTAGTTTTTACTCTTGGTCAAATGCCTTCTCATTCACTTGAAGGTATGATTTCTGCATTACTAGTTAAGAAAAAGAACAAAAGAAGATATTGAGGAAGAAAATGCTCTTTATATTAAAAGGAAGCATACTAATTTTTTCAAAAACAAAGAGGAATTAGAATGCTTTTATTGTAAGAAAAAAGGACATATATCTTCTTTCGTATTACTTGTGCCAAAGACATCATAAAAGGAAAGCTGAAAATGGATGAAGCTAATGCAGTTGTTAAAGAAGAGTTAGAGAATGAATGTAACACCGCTAAAACAACCCACCCGAGACCAAATCGAACAACGTAGGATTAGTTAGGAAAATTATGGAATACTTTTTTTTGTTTAAAAGAGTCTACAACTAGGTATTTGAACCCTGTAACATTTCTAAACTTTCTATCCTTGAAGAAAATTTCATTCCCAAGCTCAAATGGTCATTTTTATGAATTTTACGATTTGATGGGTGTTTCTCCCGGTCAAATTTACATCCTTGTATCTACAGGGAGACGTGGCACCTTTTGGTTGGATGCGGCTTAGCTGGGTACTTAGAAAAATTCATGGAAAGCCTTAACTCAAAGTGTGTCCACGTGGAGGTACGACGCTCATTTGAAGATCTACTTTTTGTTTGGCCTTGGAGAGCAGCGCTAAGAGGACACGTAGAGGCTTCCACCGCTTGGCTGGACTTAGAAATTTTTATGCGTTAGAGCAGTTTGGTAGAACATGACACATGGTGAGCTTGTGCTCATTCAGAGTCTCTACTTTGGGCACCATCTTAAAGTTACACCATGGAGACACGTGGAGGAACCGCGCATGTTTGGGGACTCGGCCCTTGAGTTTCATTCTAAAGAAGTGCCAGGATGACACGTGGAGGCCTCTGCTCACTTTGCATTTTACTTAGACTTTTCAATGGCCAAAAGGAGATTGCCTCAGAGCATGACACATGGTGCCTTCCGCTGAGCTTCAAGCATTCAGAAAAACCTTGTCGGAACAGGACACATGGCGAGCCCGTGCTCGTTCAAGGTATCAAATTTTTGGGACCGCCTCAAGGTGCGCTGTGGTGACACGTGGCAGTTTGAAAAATCAAAGAGGCAGGAGGCGGGCCATCGAAGGAAACTTTGATTTTTTTCCCCTTAAGGATTAAAATTTCAAAATGGCTCGCAAGCCCGATGAGGGAAAAAGTCAATGTTTTGCCTCGGTCAAATGGCGAAGGTGCGGACTTTCAGGGGAAATTTGGAAAAAAATTACTTTTGAGAAAAAAGACTCAAAAATAAAAAGGGAAGCATAGCCCTGCTCCAATCACACTTTGACACGTGTTAGGCTCGTTTCTCAAAGTCGAGTTGGGAGAATTTGGAAAATTTTCCCGTGTTCCAAAAGAGAGTAAAATGGCAGAATTTGGCCACATTTCTGCTCCAATCATATTTGGACACGTGTTAGGCTCATTTTCTCGAGGGCGGAGGTGCGGAGAAAAATGGAATTTTTTTCCATTTTTTCAAAATGTTGTAAAAATTCAAAGGAGGTCCCTGGGTCTATTCTTAAGTGTGAATCGCCATGTGGACAACCCAAATTCAATGTAAAGATTGATGGTAGATTTGTGACTCTAAATCGATTTCCCCATTTATCTGAAACACGTCTAAAAGTGCGAGTCTCCATGATTTCTTGGTCTTTTCTACAGGTAAAGTAGAGAAGGAAGTTAATGTTGATATCTAAAGTTTGGTGGGAAGATCTGGAGGACATCTTTCACCATTAAAATGGTCTAAATTTCTGTCCGATCGATTTTTTATTTTCTTCTCCTGAGCATGCAAGGGGCCAGATTTGACATATTAGGGGCGGAATTGGTTGGAAAATTGAAGAAAGAGTGATCTACCAAAGCAAGGAGTTGAATGTGGGAGGAATTCGATGAAATCTACCCCCTCGAGCACAAGGAGACTTCTTGCAGATATGATCCTGTGAATCACAAAAAATCATGTAGAACACTGGTGCATTAAACATTTTTGTCTTTTAGGAGGAAGGAAATCTATTGTAAAGGTTATAAATGGCACACATTTATCGTGCAAAAGGGTTGGGAAGTTGGAGGTAAAAGTGCTAGAGGTCGAAGAAAATTCCCAAGAGGAATGTTTGACTAAGCCTGTCTTTTGAGAATCCATATGAGAAACTAGGTTATCTCTTTTTTATTAAAATCTGATCATGTCAAGGTGGTTAAGTGTACAACCATTGATGATCTATGAGATTTTTCTAGAAACTTTCACCCTGTTGATAGATTTAATCAAATTGAGTTATTTCTATGTTTTCTGAGCAAAATGTGTTGGTTTTATTTACAGAATGTCTCTGCAAGTAGTTTTTCTTGTTTGTTGCAATATTGTATTAAAATATGATTCAATCACAAAAGCCTCAATCCTTGTCACGGTTTAGTGGCATTTGCAATTCCATTTCTTAGAAAATCTTTCATTTTGGATTGGAATAAAAGATTTAAAATCAATTTTCTCTCATCTATAGAAAAATATTGTATGTAAGCCTTTGAGTGTACCTTAGGCATGATTTGGTTTAGATCTTGATGCTTTGTTGGGTTTTCTAACTCGATCCTTCGTGATGGAATCTCGAGATTATGTGAAAGCATGCTAACTGGGCCTCCATTGAAGCACATATTCTGGTTTAAGAGACATTTTAGCTATTCTCAGTAGCATTTTGTTGTTCGACTTTCCATTTTGTAAGGCTCCTCAAGGATCTAGTGAATCTAGTTTCACCCCGCCTAACCTCCCACCAAAAATTCATTTAACAACAACCAATCCTACCCATACTACCCCCTGTTTTCCATGTGTGTACACAAATGCATAATATCTCATTACAAAACTTGCGAAGCAATCATGATCTCAAATGTCTTTAGTAACCTTTTCCTTGTTGTGAAAGCATCTCCATGATCTGCAAGTGACAACTCGTGAGAGTCAGATCTGGTGTGTTGATCATATTTTCCCCAAGGTCTCCTCTATAAAATTCATGCAAAAGAAAGGTACTCGTATCTCCTTTCATATAACGAGAGGTTACAAAATAGGTTCTCTTACCTTGGTTGAAGGGAACAACCTAAAATAGTTAGGATCAGATTATATCCTTTTTAATGTGGTACTCACTCTTTTCAAAGCCCGAGTGCTAACGAGTTAGATAGATTTCTTCCCGGCTACAAAATGACATACATGAGTGTCTATCTACCTCGATTGTCTTTCCTAGTCCATGATGCTGCTCGGTCTTTGAAGGAGGTCAAATTTGGGTAATCCTTAATGGTGATTCCCTGTTGAACTCGATTCTTAATAAGTACCAGTGTCTTAAAACTCTGTTGAATTCAGATTTGTTACTAATATTTACAAATTTGGAAGGAAGAAGATCTTTCTTTGCTAGAGACCCTATTTAGGACATTGTTCCATGAGTTAGGAAAGGAAAAATCGGAAGGAAGAAAATCCTTGAGAGTCATTGGAGATCAACTTGAGACAAGAAGAGGGATCTCCATTGATGAAAGTGAACAACCTATCATTGAAGATTACCATTCAAGCGACTCTGAATCAGGTATCCTCTTTGTGGAATTGAACTCTCCACGGAGAGGGGCCTTCATTTGATTTTGAAAGGTTTACTTCACACTCTGCACCTATCTTTTATGAAGTTAATAGGGTTTTCCAAGATACAAGGCCTTTGGGGGATTTTTTATTTTGAAAATTATACTCCTGTGTTCCAAGAACCCTCTGCCCCCATCAGTTTGTCACCCCTCCAAGATCACCTCCTCGAATCAATATGGCTCAACCCAGGCCTCCATTTTTGTAAACACCTTTGGACCTATAAATTTTGTGGGAATGGTGGTTATCCAAATGCAGTGCCTCAAGATGTAAGGAACATAATGCCAAAGTTCCAAGGAAACAATGCTATAACTGGTGATCAAGCATCTAAAGCTTTTTATCAATATGAGGGAAGATTTTGAGATTAAACATGAAGATGTATATAACAAGCTATTTATCCATACATTGGAAGAGGATGCTAGGGAATGGTATAAAGCATTGCCAGGATAAACCTATTGGCTCTTGGACTGAAAGGAGAAATGCATTCAAATTGCAATATGGTGATAGAAATGACCCTAGGTTTCTTTTGACATAATTTGAAAACATCAAGAAGAACCCTAATGAGTTAGTACATGATTTTAACATAAGGTTTAATAAGACCTTGATAAGATTTCCTGTTAGAATAAGGCCTTGTGATGAGTCATGTTTGATCAAATATACTGATGCATTTGATAAAAAGGTTGCATATTATTTAAGAGACAAAAACCCCACAAATTTGAGGCAGACCTTCACTATGGCTTTGCAAATAGAGAACAATATCAAGGCAATTGGAAAGCCTCCAAAAAGGGAAGGTGTAAAGCTAGTTAAACCAGAAAAACCCCAAGCAAGCAAGGTCTGATTTGAAAGAAGTTGTGAAGACTTTGGCAGGGGTCACAAGGAGATCTCCTACAAGCTAGCCCAAGTTGAGAAGGGAATTGGGCGAGTTCGGAAGAAGGTCAACACAAGCAACAAGGCCAAGACATGTTCAAAATCACCACAGATCTCGATGACGAGAGGAAAGGGACTTGTTGGATTTGGAAATAGATAGTCCCAAGCCGGGGGATAACGAGAATGGTGCACGATCCTCTAGCTTCTAGAATTGATATGGTGGAGGAGACAAATGTAATTGATTGGTGTGACAAATGTTTCATGCCCTATGCTCCTTACGAAGAAGATGAAGAGGAAGGAGTTGATAATGACAATGATGATGATTTCGCATGATGGGTTTTTCCACCATCTCACGTGAAGGGGCAAACTGGTGTCCCCTGATTCACCCTAAAATCTGAGACTACCCCATGTAGAAAATTTCATACTTTAAAAATAATGGGTTGTTTTATGTGTTAATTTCAAGAAAGTGCTCAGTATTGTGTCAAGATATTCCCAGAGTCATATTAGCTAATTTCACCAAATACCTAGATGCCCGAAATCGTTATATTCTGTCACTAGGATTTGCCTACGGGAAATTTTTATTTATTTATTCTGAGCCCCGTTTGAGATAAATTTTGCTCCAGTTTAACCCTGTCGTGGTCTTACATGTCGATATTCCCAAATACCAGTAGGGTTTTAACCAGGAATGAATCTTGGGCTTTATCTGCGACTTCTGGCAATGTTTTGCGTTTTTGGTGTTTTCCCGTTTTGTTTTCTGTGAAATTTCTCTAGGTCAATTCCTTTTCCGGTTTAGTCTGATTTCTTTCTTGGAGTATCTAGAGATCATTTATGGACGTTATGCCAGAAAGAATTTGCCACAGGAGGTCTGGTTCTCTCTGAAAAGATGAAGTCATGCACGAAAAAGATTCTTCTAGGAAGGTCACATTTTTGGGAAAAGAAGGTTTTAAGCTACAATGGGATTTTTGGTAGCAGCAGGCAGGTGGGAATTTTCACCGCCTAGCAGGTACTTTTCCCATGGAGGCAAAGCCACTTAAGTCATGATGGGATTATTAGATAAAATAAAAGTAGGAAGGTGGGAATTTCTTACCTACCTTATAGGGTGAAAATTCCCATTATAAAATAAAAGAAAATCACTTAAGGCATTGATGGGAATTTCTTACCTGCCTTGCAGGTAAAAATCCCATTATGAAAGTCAAACAACTTAAGTGGATCATGGGATTTTTGGAGCTGCGGTGCAGGGTGAATAATCCCATTAGAAATTGACTTTTAAAAATAGAATTCACCCTTGCCAAAAAGTGCGACCCACCTTGGGTGAATAATAATGCATTTAATAATATTTATTCACCCAATTTTGGTGCCCAAGCATGAGGAAAAGTCAACGCATGATGAAAGGATAAAGAAGATTGGAAATATAATTCTAAAATTAAATAAATTTAATTTATTTAATACGCCCCCCTCTCATGCAAAAAAGTGCGACCCATATTGAGGAGAAATAATACTTTTTGAAGTATTAATTAATGGAATTAACTCTTATTTTTTGTGCATAAGGTCAAAGCACACTGTGAAGTCAATGTGGACCGGAAGTAGAAAGCTAAAATTAAATAAATTTAATTTATTTAATGGTAGCCATGAGCATGCACAAAATATGCGCCCAAATTGAAGAGAAAAACATGTTAATTAATTAATTAATTGCCAGGAATAGGATAGGCAATTATTAATTATAGAATGGTGAAGGTTATATAAGAATGGGCTGCCATAATGATGAATTAATTAATTCTTCAACAAGGAAGTGCATTATTGTGCAATTTTGGCACCTAATTAAGGAGGAATTTTGCACAGAAGAAGGTGTTTTTACTGCCGGAAATCTTCAAAGTTTGGCGCCTAGGTTTGAAGGAGCTTGATTTAAGTCTGATTAATTGTTTGCATAGTGGTACGGGCACTCAGGTGAAGTTGAAAATTCATGCTTGCTTTGTATGCAAACAAAACATCAAATTTTGGAGCAAGAGGTTTGATATATTTAGATTTTTATTATTAAAATCAAGTGTTCATGTTTGATTGCCATCTTTATCTAAATTAATTGTAGGAATTCACTATCGGTTGTAAAGAATTCGGTGAATACAAAGAAAAATAATTACTCAGACAAAGATCACTCTAGCCATGGCAAAGCGAGATGAATGAGAAAGATCAGCAGAATCATGCATAGATCCAGATCTAGATTCTAGATCCAAATCCAGATCCATAATTGCAGAGGTTTCATTCTCTTGTTTCGAATGCAGCCCGTGAAGAAGTCAGTGCATGGAGAATTCCTTCCAAGACCTTGTGCATGTTCACCCAATCTTCTAGTTGAAGCCTTCATTGAATTTGCATTCACCTGGAGTGCTTTCCAAAATTTTTAATTGCTCATATGCAATTAAAAATAAAAATGATGAGTTATTTACTGGAAAACATTGCATTGATGCATGTACTGGAGAAGAACTGCAAAAGCTTTAAGGATAAGAGGGAAGATATGTCAAAGGCAATACCCACAAAAAAATCATAGTCACTTGCTTCCAAATCCAGCCGCTTCTAGATCTAGCTGCTTCCAGATCCAATTTGTTGAGAATCAAAGGTAAAATAATCAGCGACATGCAAAATATGAAAAAGGACAAGACTACATATTTCCTCTTTCTTCTTCTTTCTCTTATTTCCTCCGAAAAAGTAATTGAGTGATCAATTAAATTATAAAACTTAAGTGATTGGTTTAAAAGCCATTACTTGAAGAATTCAACTACTTGGAAATAGGTGGTAGACATGCAAAATAGAAGGTTCTATCTTCAGTTGCAAATCATGCATGTCATGCAAAGAGGAATTCCAGGAGGGAGATTGCCAATTGTTTCCTTTCCGACTTCCACATGTGCTAGTTCAACTAAAAGCTTCCGACTTGTAATTTCCCCTCTACATGCTATAAGTAGAGGAAGAACCTACGGGTTAAATGATCAGAATTTGTAAGCAACATTCTTGTGTTCCAGACTTTGTGCTGAAATCCTTGATAGCTATTTGAAGCAAAGGAATAGAAAGGAGCAGATTTCTGGAGAACTTTGTGTCACGGTGCATTTTGTTTCTAGCTTTTTATCTTAGATCTACTTATAAACTTTGTGTTATTTTAGATCTAGATTTGAAAGCTGCCTTTGCTTATAATTATGTGTTAATATCTATTGGTTTTGTCTATGTGCATGCAATCAACTCTATAATCTATTGATTGGGTTGCACATCTTCCCTCTTTCTTTCCTGTGTTTATATTATTTCCTTCTTCATTAGATATTTCCTTTCTTTAACAACTTGCTTACTTGCTACAAAACTATACAGCTATGGTTCATGAGCTGCATGGTTAAAGTAAAACCCCTAAATAGATACTAGCATATTTTATTGACAAATCTTACATGGGAGCCTCACCGATAAATGAGGGAGATTTATCTCATGACTGCCTAGGTTTTTAGCTATACAAAAAATCTAGCCAACAAAACTCAATTGAGGTGAAAAGTGCTAGAACTGCTACCACCTTTTTGGGACTGCATTCATAGGGTACCTATTCTTCCTCTCTCTCATACTTTAGAATTATATAATGTACAAGCTTTTGAATTTCCCAATAATGACTTTAAATATTTAATGGTTTTAATGGTCAAAAAGTATGATGGAGGAATCCCATACGAGGAAGATAGACATTTATTGATGAATCATTGTTGTTGCTCAAAGAAAGAGAATATAACACAAGAAGTAAGGTTGTCAAAGGGGCAGGGCCTCAGGCCAAGCCTAAAGCTCCCTTAATTTCAAACATTCCTAAAGAGGCTCCTAGGAAAGATGTATCTACCAAAAGCCCCTAGTTCCAAAAAAAAATCATACCCCTCCTCATGCCCAAGTTGTCAAAAATCTTATACCACCTAATGAGTGTGTTGTCTTTCCTTCCAATACTGCCTTGCCAAAGAATGTCCCATATGATATTACCCAAGTGTTGAGTCAAATCAAAGTCTCTGTCCCAATTGTTGAATTGTTTAGGATTCCTGAGCACAAAAAGAGAGCATTTGAATACTTGGGGTTGAAAGAAGAGAAGTCTGCCCTAGGCAGAAATGTAAATATTGTAAAGACTACTCCAATCATTGAAGAACTAGAAGCACCACCAGCATTATAAGAGCTAGATGAACCACCGAGGTCTAATTGGGAACATACTTGGTGGACTCTCAAATGAATGTGGATCCATTCTTCACCACTTTGATCATAAAGGATAGACTGCTACAAAATTACATGTTTGACTCAGGGGCATCATGCAATGTCATGCCTTTGGAAGTCACGAATAAGATAAACATCAAAGTGACAACAACATATGGGAACTGCACTACCATGGGCTCTAGAGAAGTTCTAGTAGTGGGATGTGTGAAGGGTTTAGTGGTGCAACTTGTAGCTTGCCAAGGTAAAAATTTAAAACTTGATGTTGTCATTGTTGACTGCCTGGCCAAGTGGGGCATGCTACTATCAAGAAAATGGGCTACAAGTGTTGGCAGGAGTGTCCAAATGGATATTTCTTATGCTACCATTCTAGTTGAGGGCAGCCTTGTCAGGTTGTATGGAGAAAAGAAAATGCTACACCTTATTGAGGATCCCAACAATGCATCCTATGAGGTATTGTACATAAATGTTGATGCAAATAAATTTGTGGGATTTTTGGTGGAAGGGAGCACAAGATTGAAGAATGCAAATGCCTTGAAGAAGCGGGCTCTCCCTGGACTCTGCTATTTGATGGAGCTTGCTCTGAATTTGGGAATGGTGTTGGTACTGTTCTACTTTCTCCTAGTCAGGAAAAAAATGTTTTTTCCTTCAGACTCAACTTTGAATGCACCAACAACATTGCTGAGTATGAGGCACTGTTGTTGGGTTTAAGAATTGCTTGGAAATATGGTGTCAAGGACATTATTGTCAAATGAGACTTATAATTAATTGTGAAACAAGTCGAGAAAATTGTATGCCACAAAGAACCAACAAATGAAGTAATACAAACATGTAGTTTGGGACTTCATTGAGATGTTCAATTCATTTAACATACTGCATCATGATAGGAAGTTCAATGATTTGGTAGACAAGCTTGTAGTGTTGGGGTCTCGGTTTGACAATTTTACAATGTCCACATATTGTGAATATGAGGTTGAGGTATTGACTAGACCTTCTATCCCCGAAAAATTAAGCACTAGAAGGTTTTTGATGATGATTCTTAGATCGAAGATTCCTGCGAAATAAGGGATAATTTCCGATCAAAGTATTGATAGGAGCCAATGGTTTATATAATGAAGGACAAGAAACCTTATTTGGCAAGAGTATTATTTAGCTAAAGACTAACACCATTCCTAGAGGGATGGTTGCTCTTGAATCCAATTTTGATAATGCTGATTGTATTGTTAATAGATGCATGGAAGCCTTGAGGGATATTGAGGAGCATGATCTTGGTACAAAGGAGAAGCCAAGTAAAGTTTGGTTAGGCAACAATCTCAGCAAGGAGGAGAAGTAGTCATACATCCAGTTGTTGAAAAATACCAAGATTTTATGGCTTGGACCTATTCTGAACTAAAAGCATATAGAGAGGATTTGTTTCAACATGAAATCCCCTTGGTGTCTAATGCAAAGCCATTTAGGCAAAAACAAAGGCCCATCAATCCACTTTTATCCCTCAAAATGTAAGAAGAACTAAAGAAGCTAAGGGATGGAGGGATTATCTAGCCCACAAGATATTTTTCTTGGGTTGCAAACCTAGTACCAGTCAGAAAGAAGAATGGTGACATCAGGATGTGTGTGGATTTCAGGAATCTAAACAGAGCATCAATGAAGGATAATTATCCTTTGCCAAATATGGAGAACATGCTGCAGTTAGTGACTGGTTTTGAGTTGCTCTCCACCTTGGATGGTTTCTCTGGTTACAACCAAGTTGTGGTGAAGGAATCAGAAAGGATCAAGACAACCTTCACTACTCCTTGGGGGACCTATGTTTATGTTAGGATGCCCTTTGGTTTGATGAATGCTAGAGCTACCTTTCAAAGAGAAATGGATGTTGCTTTTGCTAGTTACATCAATGAATTTATTATAGTCTATCAAGATGATGTAACTGTATTTTCTAGAAAGAGAAGTGACCACTTGTTGCACTTGGAGAAGATGCTAATAAGATGTAGAGAATATGGCATCTCACTCAATCCAAAGAAATGCCATTTTTTTGGAGTGCAAGAGGCAAAGTTACTTGGTCACATTGTGCCATTAGCAAGGTCCCAATCCCAAGAACCAAGAAAGGAATTCAGTCCTTTTTGGGAAAATAAACTTCATTAGAAGATTCATATCAAAATTTTCTGAGCTAACCATTCCAATCACTTCCATGCTGAAGAAATACCAGGTCATCAAGTGGGAGGAGGCTTCCATCCAAGCGTTTAATGGAATCAAAGAGGCATTGAAGCATGCCCTGTTTTGGGCCCTAGATTATAAGAAAATTTTCCAACTCGTTTTCCTTTGCTTCAAAAACACTATTATTGCTTCGTCTTGGTGCGAAGGATGATGAAGGGGCTGAGAGGCCAATTGCCTTTTTTAGTAAGGCCTTGTAAGGGTGCGAGATGAAGTACACTATCATGGAAAAGAAGGCATTTTCCTTAGTAAAAGTAAATTTTTTTAGATCTTAGATTTTAAGTTCTAAAGTAGTTGCTTATGTTCCCCACACAATGGTGAAGGACATCTTATTAGAGATGGAATTCTCAAGAAAAAGATGTAAATGGGCAAACAAGTTGTAAGAATATGACATGGACATCTAAACCATGAAGTTGGTGAGAGGTTTGGGCCTAGCTAAGCTTATGGCTAAGAGAAACTTGAAAAATATTGAGGTAAATGAGGTAGAAGAAGAAAGGGCAGGTGTATTTGAAAGGTTGATGAATTCTGAGTGGTATAAAGATGTAATATTTTATCTTAGGCACTTGAGCTGCCCTGAGCACTTAAGTAGGAACTAGAAGAGAGCCCTTAAGTTAGCTTCCCAAAAATATGTCATCACTGATTATGGGTTAGCTTGGAAGAACCCCAGAGGAGTCTTCTTAAGGTGCATTAATGAAGAAGAAGCCCCCAAGATAATTGTTGATCTCCATGGAGGAGTTTGTGGGAGGAACTTTGCTACAAGAGTCATAACACACAAGATCTTGAGGGTTGGTTATTAGTGGCCAACTCTTATCAAGGATACAACCTTGTTGGCTAGAAGATGTGAAAGCTACCAATGCTTCTTTGGAAGACTGAAAGCTTCAGGCTCCCTCCCTTTACAACCTCAGATCAATTGAAGCCCCATTCGTGCAATGGGGGATGGATTTCATTGTTGAGGTTTAAGACCTTTCAAGTGCTTGGCCACGAGATGGATTTTTGTAGCAATTGATTATTTTACTAAATGGGTGGAGGAAATCCCCACTAGGAAGACAACATACTAGGTAATCATGGATTTTATGCTAAACAACATTATTTGTAGGTTTGGGGTACCAATCAAGATTATTGCATTGACAATGCTATGAGCTTTATAGCTAAACCTTTGGTGGAAATGTGCAAAGAGTATGGGATCAACTTGACATATGCCTCCAATTAAAATCCTCGAGGAACTGGACAAGTTGAGTCCAAGAATAAAAATTCGTTGAAGATCATCGAGAATAACATTGGAGCAGTAACAAGAGAAAGTGGGGTGAACAAAAGTTTGCTATGTGGGTAGATAGGATCACTGTCAAGAGGGTCATTGGAAATAGTCCATTTGAGTTGGTATATGGGACTTATGCCCTACTGCCTCTTCATATGCAACTATCTTCATATCAATTTGTGCAACAGCTGGAAGATCAAGAGGTAAGTCCTTATGATGATCATATTAATCAGATTGTTGAGCTTGAAGAAGAGAGGAGGGCATCCCACCAGAGGCATATAAATTTTAGAGAAAAATGAAGAATTTATTTGACAAGAAGGTCACTCCCAGAGCCTTCAATGTTGGATATCTTGTGCTACTATGGGATAGTAGACATGAGGATAAGGGAAAGCATGGCAAGTTTGACTCATTATGGATGGGCCCTTACTCTATTGACATCAGAATTAGGGAGCATACCTTCTTCCTCAAGGACTTAGATGGTGAACCTGTTTGAGTTACTTGTCAATGGTAGGTATTTGAAGCATTTCTTGGATCGATTCCCTGAAATAAGGCATAAATCTTGTGTACAGTGTATAGTTTTTTATTTGTTTCTTGTATTTTTGTGTTTTTTCTCATTCTAGTACTTGGTGACCAACTTTTTGCTGGTTTCTCTATTTGTTTTTGAAGATGGCTATGTTTCTCTACTCTGTAAGATGACTCTGTTTCCCAATGGATATTTTGGCACTTGGTCTACCATTGCTCTTGTGGCACTCGCAGGGAATGCCCATCCCCGAGTTGGAGCTGGTTTTGGTACTCAAAATAGTCTCGCCCCATTTGTGCCTTTGAAAACTTAATGATTTATGGCCTCTGTCATTTTCTCCTTCCCTGTGTTGTGATGGGCCAGTCTTTGTGGCCATTTTTAATTGGTTCCTGGGTCATAAATCACTTAGGGTCCATGGTTTGATCCTTGTCTCTTTGTTCCTCTAGAAAGGGTCTGTATTTTGAGTCTCCCTTTCTCTGTTCATCAAAAACTTAGGTTTCCCCCATGTTTTCCATTCTCCATGGTTGGGATTTGTCTCCCTTATCATTTCTACCCTAAGTACTTGAAATGGATGTATCCCTGAAGAATGTATTTAAACCCGTAACATTTCTAAACTTTCTGTCCTTGAAGAAAATTTCATTCCCAGGCTCAAATGGTCATTTTTCTATATTTTACGGTTTGACGGGTGTTTCTCCCGGTCAAATTTGCATCCTTGTATATCTACAGGAGACGTGGCACCTTTTGGTTGGATGTGGCTCAACTGGGTACTTAGAAAAATTCATGGAAATCCTTAACTCAAAGTGTGTCCACGTGGAGGCATGACGCTCATTTGAAGATCTACCTTTTGGTTTGGCCTTGGAGTAGCGCCAGAGGACACGTGGAGGCTTCCACTGCTTGGAACATACTTAGGCAAATTTTTATGTAGTTAGAGTAGTTTGGTGGAACATGACACGTGGTGAGATCACGCTCATTTAGAGTCTCCTCTTTGGGTACCATCTTGAAGTTGCGCCATGGAGACACATGGAGGAACCATGCATGTTCGGGAACCAACCCTTGAGTTTCATTCTAAACAGGTATTAGGATGACACGTGGAGGCCTCCACTCACTTTACATTGTACTTAGACTTTTGAACAGCCAAAAGGAGATCGGCTCTGAGCATGACATGTGGTTCCTTCCACCGAGATTCAAGCATTGAGACAAAGCTTTCGGAACAGGACACATGGCGAGCTCGCGCTCGTTTAAGGTATACAATTTTTGGGACCGCCTCAAGGTGCGTTGTAGTGACATGTGACAGTTTGAAAAGTCAAAGAGGCAGGGACATGGGCCATCGGAGGCAACTTGGATTTTTTTTCCCCTTAAGGATTAAAATTTCAAAATGGCCCCAAGCCCGATGAGGGAAAAAGTCAATGTTTTACCTCGGTGAATGGTAGAGGTGCGGGCTCTCAGGGGAAATTTGGAAAAATTTCCTTTTGAGAAAAAAGACTCAAAAGTAAAAAGGGAAGCGAGGCCCTGCTCCAATCACACTTGGACATGTGTCAGGCTTGTTTCTCGAAGGTGGAGCTGTGGGGAAAATTTGGAAATTTTTCCCTTGTTCCAAAAGAGAGTAAAATGGTAGAATTTGGCCGCGGTTTCATTCCAATCATATTTGGACACGTGTTAGACTCATTTCCTATGGGGGGGTGTGGAGAAAAATTGATTTTTTTTCCAATTTTTCAGAAGGTTGTAAAAAGTCAAAGGAGGCCCCCGGGTCGATTCTAAAGTGTGAATCTGCCACGTGGACGACCCAAATTCAAAGTAAAGATCGATGCCAGCAGTGACTCTAAATCTGATTTTCCCCCCATTTCTCTGAAACATGTCTGGAAGTGTGAGTCTCCATGATTTATTGGTCTTTTCTACATGCCAAGTAGATAAGGAAGTTAATGTTGATATCTGAAGTTTGGTGGAAAGATCTAGAGGACATCTTTTGCCATTAAAATGGTCCGAATTTCGTGCCTGATTAGATTTTTAATTTTTCTTCTCCTGTGCATGCAAGGGGCCAGATTTGATAGATTAGGGGTGAAAATGGTTGGAAAATTGAAGAAAGAGTGATCTACCAGAGAAAGGAGTTGAATGCGAGGAGGAATTTGATGAAATCTACCCCCTCAAGCACCTGGAGACTTCTTACAGATCTGATCCTGTGAATCACAAAAAAATCATGGCGAACACTGGTGCATTAAACATTTTTGTCTTTTAGGAGGAAGGGGCTCTGTTGTAAATGTTATAAATGGCAAAAATTGATCATGTAAAAGGGTTGGGAAGTTGTAGGTCGAGTGCTAGAGGTCGAAGAAAATTCCCAAGAGGAAACTTTGACTAAGCTTTTCTTTTGAGAATCCATATGAGAAACTAGGTTATCTCTTTTATATTAAAATTTGATCATGTCAAGGTGGTTGCAAGTGTACAACCATTGATGAGCTCTGAGACTGTTCTAGAAAGTTTCTACTGTTGATAGATTTAATCAAATTTGAGTTATTTTGTGTTGTCTTGAGCAAAATGTGTTGGTTTTATTTCTGAATGTCTGCAAGTAGTTTTTCTTGTTTCTGTTGCAATCTTGTATTAAAATATGATTCAATCACATAGGCCTCAATCCTTGTGACAATTTAGTGGCATCTGCAATTCCATTTCTTAGAAGAGCTTTCATTTGGGATTGGAATAAATGATTTAAAATCACTTTTCTCTCATCTGTTGACAAAGATCATTTGTAAACCTTTGGGTTTTTTAGGTTTGATTTGGTTTAGATCTTGATGCTTTATTTGGTTTTCTAACTCGAGCCTTTGTGATAGAATCTCGAGATTGTGTGAAAGTGTGGTAATCTGGGCCTCCATTGAAGCACATATTCTCGTTGAAGAGACATTTTAGCTATTATGTGGTATTCGTTGGTTTGACTTTCCATTTTGTAAGGCTCCTTAAGAATCGGTGAATCTAGTTTCACTTTGCCCAACCTCCCACCAAAACTTCATTTAACAACAACCAATCCTACCCATACTACCCCGCTTGCCATGTGTGTACACAAATGCATAATAGCTGTTACCAAAACTTGTAGAAGCAATCGGGTCTCAAATTTATTTAATAACCTTTTCCTTGTGAAAGTATCTCCATGATCTATAAGTGACAACTCGTGAGAGTCGATCTCGGTGTGTTGATCATATTTTTCCCAAGGTCTCTTCTATAAAATTCATGCAAAAGAAAGGTACTGTATCTCCTTTCAAAAACAGAGGTTACAAAATAGGTTCTCTTACCTTGGATGAAGGGAAAACCTAAAATAGTTAGGATAGATCATATCCTTTTAAATGTGGTACCCACTCTTTTCAAATCCTTAGTGCCAACGAGCCGGATAGATTTCTTCCCGGCTGCAAAACGACATACATGAGTGTCTATCTCGCTTCGAGTGTCTTTCCTAGTCCATGATATTGCTCGGTCTTTGAAGGAGGTCAAATTTCGGGTACCAACATGCACTACATCCCCCTCCCCTTAAACTAGAATTCCTCCTAGAAGTCACTGGAACAAATGTGGAAACTAAACTCAAAGCAAAGTATCATCCTCACATGTAGCTACGGCCTCATCATATCTTTTGCACCGCACCCGAACATGATCAAACTCTCTTCCTTGAAGGCCCGGGGTCTTGCGATCTAGGATGTGAACGGGCTCCACCATCACTTTCCCTTGATATTACACCTACAATGATGTCCAATGTAACACATGAGAAGGATATGCAACATATCTCATAAGAACTTAAACATGAAACACATCATGCACGTGAGACAAGCTAGGTGGCAATGCTAGATGGCAGGCCAAAGGGCCGATATGCTCTAAGATCTCAAAAGGACCCATGAATCTAGGAGCTAACTTAGAACCTTTTCCATAACGGATAGGGGTATTATGTGGCTTGACACGAAGGAACACCTTCATGTGCACATCAAAACTATGGTCATTCCTATGCTAATCTCGTACTTCTTCTACTCCGTCCTATGCCTCCTGCAGTCTCTGTCCGATCAAAACCACATGTTGCTCCTTGTCCCGCAACAAAGCTTGTCCAAGAGAAACCCCGTCCTCTAGCTTTGTCCCAGCTTAAGAGGTGTCCTACACTCTCTAGCATAAAATCCTAGAAAGGAGCCATGCCTATAGAACTTTGAAAACTATTATTGTAGGCAAAATACACCAATTATAAGTACTCCTCCCATCTAGACTACTGATCCATCACATACATCCTAAGCATGTCCTCTAAAATTTGATTCACCCGCTCGGCCTGTCCATCCGTCCTGGGTGATATTCTATGATGAAATTGATCTCCATCCCAAGGGCATATTGTATGGTAGTTTGAAAATGGGAAGTGTACAAAGGATCACTTGGTCACTAATGATCTTATACAAAATCCTCGTGCAAACAGCACAATCTCATCCAAATATACCCGTACCACCGCACTATTTGTATAAGTGATCTTCATCGGGAAAATTGAGCCACTTTTTTCAATTTATCAACCATGAGCATGATCGCGTCGTGGTCATATCTTGACATCGGTAGCCCAACAATGAAGTCCATGGAAATGGTGTCCCATTTCCACTCCGATATAGCATGAGGAAAGAGAAGGCAAACCGGATGCTAATGCTTGGCCTTTACTTTCTAGCACTCTAAAAATTATGAAACGAATCGGGCCATGTCTCTATGAAGTCCTCTCTAATGATACAATTTTCTTATGGTGGCGTGCATCTTCTTCACCCCAGGATGGGATGAATAGGGTGCACAATGTGCCTCTTCCAAGATGTCCGCCTTAGGCCTCCATCTCTGGGAACATAAATCCAGCCTTTATGCCCGAGAATTTCATCTCGCCTCTAGTGAGAAACCATCAAAATTCCCCTCGAGGGTCTCTGAGACTCAATCTTTGCTCGAACTACAATGTAGAAGCTATCTAGAGGAAGTTGCTGAAGAATCCTACTCCATAAATATGTGCTCACTGAGGTGGCCATAGCCACATGTCTTCGTATGATGAGAGTGCTTGCCACCACATTCTTCTTCCCCTTCACATGCTCTATCTCCATATCATACTCACAAAGTAACTCCATCTAATGCCGCTAACGAGTGTTGAGATTTGGCTACATGAAGAGGTGGCGAAGACTTAGGTGATCTGTCCTAAGTGTGAATCTTTGACCAAGTAGAAAGTTCCTCCATCAAACCAAAGCATGCACAACTTCCGTAAGCTTAAGATCATGATTTGGATAATTAATCTCATAATATTTGAGTTTGTGAGACTCAAAAGCCACTACTCTACCCTCATGTATCAACACACCTCCAAGCCCCACTAAAGAAGCATCCATGCAAACGAAAACCTCACCCTGTGGATCCGGTATCGCGAGAAAAGGTCTTTGTAGTGAGACATTCCTTGAGTGTCTTGAAAACTTGTTCACACCTATCCGACCAAAAATTTCTTCTCTTTCCTCCGAACGGAAGTGATGGGGTGTGAAATTCGAGAGAAGTCCGACAAATATCTTATAGTAACATGCTAGTCCCGTGAAGCTATGCACCTCAGTCATAGTAGTGGGTGTTGGAAAATCCATAATAGCTCTAATCTTGGAAGGATCGACGGCGATACCTTTCCCGTAGAGATGATATGACCCAAAGAATGCACACTTCTCCAAGTTCCCGTAAAGCTACTGCTCAAGACACTGAAGAACCTGGCGAAGGTGCCCCTCATGCTCCTCATGCGTATGTGAGTAAATCAAAATGTCATCAAGGAAGATGAGCATGAAGCGATCTAAGAAGGTCCTAAATACCCCATTCATCAAACTCATAAACACTATGGGGGAATTTGTCAAACCAAAAGGCACCACTGTGAACTCATAGTGGCCATATCTTGTATGAAAGGTGGTCTTATGAATGTCCACCTCTGAAATCCTCAGTTGATGGTAACCTGACTTAAGGTCTATCTTAGAGAAAGTTTTGGCTCCCTTCATCTGATCAAACAAATCATCAATGCGTGGAAGGGGATAACGATTCTTAATCGTTACCTTATTTAGTTGGCGGTAATCTATACACAACTATAAGGATCCATCCTTATTCTTCACAAAATCACCAGTGTACCCCAAGGGGATACACTAGGATAGATAAGGCCTTTCTCAGGAGGTCCTCGAGTTGTAACTTGAGCTCACAGAGCTTTGGGGTGGTCATCCGATAAGGTTCTCGTAAGATAGGCTCTACTCCGGAACCAGATCTATATGAAAATCAATCTCATGTGGGGGTGGTAACCCCAATAGCTCCCCAAGAAAGACATCTAAACACTCTCTCAAAATGGGGTGATCATCTAGCGATGGTCCACTAGGCCCATCCTCTGACTTGTCATTGACTGTAATAGCATACAACTGACAACCCCGTCACACACACCACTTAAGCTACATAGCAGAGATGGTGTGAATAGAAATGGGTCTCCTAACCCCTAAAATCACCGTCTCAACTCAAAAATAATTTTCACAAGATATAATCTTGTGGTAATAATCCACTCTATCCCTATGTGTAAATAACCAATCCATACCCAAGATGACTCCATATGAGCCCGAGGGAAGGATATGGAGATCCGAGGTAGTGGCAAAAGATCCCAAATATACCACACACTCCTTAACTAAGGATTATACAGAGATCTTGGCTCTAGAAGACATCTCAACATACCAACTATGACCTTGCCTAAATGCCACCAGCCTACATCACTCTACTAGAGATGGTGCAATAAAAGAATCAGAAGAACTAGAATCAAACAAAATGGAGGTAGGAATACCACTAATGTTACCTGCAGTCTCAATAACTATACTCTGATGCTCTGCCTAGCTATTTTTGACCGCTGTGTACATCCTATGATTGCGCCTCATATCACCAACAATAGGCTCTGAGATCTATGTCTTACCCTTGTTATTAGGGTTCTATGGGCAGTCTCTCCAAAAATTCTAGTAACACCACAACCAAAATAACCACCTGATCCTCTCCCCTGTGTAGCAGGTCCGACCGGTACTCTGGAGGTTTGTGGTGTAGATCCTGATGATCTGGTTGTGGTCTGCTGAGGTCTCTTCTGGTGAACTCCTGCTGAGTGAGCTCTCTGGGAACCCTATGTTCTGATGGGACCCATAGGAGGAGGCCCCATACTATGACCTCTCTGTGCATAAAATCTCTATGGAGGTCTATAAGGTGGGCGGGATTGCTACTACTATGGTGTAAAAGATGACTGTATTGAACCCTGTCCACAATGAGGAAGTGGTACTGACCCCCTCGATCTATTGTCTGCATCTACTATATGTGGCTCCGGACTCAGTCTCTAGCCTGCTGGGTCTTTCCTTGAGTCTCCTATGCTATATAGGCCTTCTTGACGGCCTCAGCTAATGTATGTGGACAATGGATCTGCACTGCACCTCCAATGTCTAGGTTCAGGCCCCGGATGAACCTGTGGATTCACACCTGCTCATCCTGCATGTAATCAACATATTGGAGTAGATCCAGAAATCTACTCTCATACTCAACCACTATAAGATATTCCTATCGGAGGTTATGGAACTCATTTATCTACTTCTGCTAAATGAACCTCTGTGACAAATATCTACTCCAGAAACACTCCTCAAAGACCTCCTAGGTAACTATATCAGAATCAACATGGAGCTTCTTCTCCTCTATCTGGCACCAGACACCAGCTCCATCCCTCAGCAGATGGATCACAACACGAGCTTTTGTGTTGCTAGAACAAGGATAGTGCTTGAAGCACCCACTCGAGCTCACTAATCGACCTCTACCTAAAATCCACCTATGTCACCAAGATAATGTGATTGCCGAAGCTTCAAGATCTCCCGATGTGATCTCGTAGCTATGGTTTGATGGCCCCTATGCCTTCTCGTATGCTCATCCCTAAGCCTAAGGCTTCAAGACCTCTCTCTCTATGTATTGAAACTCAATGACCCCGTCCCCTTTGTGGTGACTTATCTCTAGCTTACCTTGCATGGAAGTTCTCTCCTCCATGCATGACCCTCCCTCATTTGGGTTGAGGAGATACATGACCCTCAATGGAAGTGACTCTATCATGTCTAATTGCATGTCCTTCTACTGATCCTCCACGTAGAGCGACATTAACATCCTGAAGAGTTTGCAAAATCTAGGGTAGGATGGCTACTACAGTATGATCTGGTGGTGGTAAGTCTAGGTATAAGTGAAAATACCCCTCATACCATCTGTGCCTCCTACATAGACCAAGGTGAGAGTTAGTTCATCTTTCTAAGTTTTATTTAGTTTCAATGTTTACTAAAATATGTAATTTCTAAACTAAGATGTTTTCTAGTTTTAAAAGTGTGCTAGGTTTAAGGTTCATGTCTCAAGTTTTCTAGTGTGCCCAATGGCCCAATATTTTGAACCACTACTCTGATACCAAGTGTAACACCCGCTAAAACAACCCACATGAGACCCAAGAACAACCTAGGATTAGTTAGGAAAATTATGGAATAATATATTTTTTGTTTAAAAGAGTCTACAACCAGGTTACAAGACAACAATTGTCACTAAAAAGTTCTAGAACAATTCTAATCCACTGGAAAATAATTTTCTCTTATTAACCATTATTAGAGGTCACAAGGTCCCAAAATTTAGGGTTAGAAAGTTTAATTAGGTTCAAAGGGTAATTCCTCACCATACCCACTCTCTAACAATATTTAAAGATTCAACCTAATTTTTCTCAAAATTAACACATTCAAAATTTCCCTAAATTATTCCCGTAGAATAGGAAAATTTCTCACATTTCTAGGGATATAAAGAAGTCCTCCTAACTCCTCATATTTCTCGAGTTACGGGCCGGCGGGCCTTAGGGTGAAAATTTTCCCCAAAAGCAGGCCTACGGGCCCATGGGAGAAAATTTTCCAAGGGCGAATCTGTGGGCCGTGAGGAGAAATATTTCCCAGAGGAGTTTTCGGGTCAGCGGGGCGATGGGAGACATTTTGGAAATTTCCGTGTAGGGCAAAAAGCCAACTTTTCACCCGTGCTCCCGTGAGTCCACAAGGGACACATGGCACCTCCTAAGCCAACGTGGAGGAAAGCGGGGCGGCGGGGATAAAAGGGTTTAGCACCCCGAAGGAAAAAGGGTAAAATTCACCCATGCCTCCACCAATACCTCACGATGCCATGTGGCAGCTCTTGATTGGCTACGGGTGTGGGAAAATTTAAAAAATTTCCCAAAATTTTTCGAAATGCCAAAGGTAAAAAGGGACCCGCTCCTCCGCCGATGCCTCACAATGCCATGTGGTAGCTCCTGATTGGCTGCGGGCCAGCAAAGAAAATGTAGAAAATTTTGCCATTTTTTTGAAGTGATAAGTTAAAAAGAGATCCGCCCCTTTGCCAACGCCTTGTTGTGCCGTGTGGCACCTCGATTGGCATGGGTCGGCTGGAGAAAATGTAGAAAATTTCCCAAAATATTTTTTTAAAGCACTAAGCTTAAAAAGGGGTCCGCCCCTCCACCAATACCTCATGGTGCAATGTGGCAACCTTTGATTGGCTACAGGAAAGTGGGGGAAATTAGGAAAATTTTCTCAAAAATTTCCGAAGTGCTAAGGGAAAAATTCGAGCCCATGGGCTCACTAAGGAAAATTTTCCCAATTTTTTTTTGGACGCCAAGTGAAGAAGAACTTCAGAAGATGATAAATTCTGATAGAGAGCTCTATTTTGGTAAAACGAGGACTTTATATAAATATCTCAACGTACTCCTTACTTAGGAGTCATTAAGTTTTTATTTTGATAAATTTTAAGGGGTTAATTTCAAGAAAGCTATATGCAGGATTTTAGAGTGTAAACTGGTAAATTGTAACTTGTGAGATTTGTTCAATTTGATCTTCTTCCTCTCTCAACATGTCAAATAGACATGGATAATTTTTCTTAGGTGGATTTAGGATAATTTTGTGAGGTAGATCTATTTTATTGAGTTCCAATTTGAAATTTTACAATTTTGATAAAGCAAAACGATTGTGAAAGCTTTGAACTCGGTTTTGCCAGGTTTTAAAAGATTTCCTTTAATTGTTTTTGTCTAATTGAACTCATTTATATCTTGGAATGTTCAATTCTAATGTTTCATTGTTATTTCTTGATTATAGGTTTGGTCTGTTCATTTATAGTAAAATTTACGAGTTTAACGTAAAGAAAAATTGGAAACAAAAAAGTTCTCATTTTACTTGTCTTGCAAATGAATTTATTTGATGTTAGTTTAAAAAGTGTTTCATTCCTTCAATCAAATGATAAATACAAGAATGTTAATTTTATTATACAAAACAATGTACTACATTTCCTTCATACGCATTTCTTTCTTTCAATCAGAGATTTCAATTACATTTAAAAGGTCGATTCAATACCACAGTGTAAATTGGAGAAAGGTAATACATCATTTATTGATTCCAAAATACAACTTTGTAACATCCTTCTTTTATTCTTTCCAAAATCATATATTATATATAGAAGGCGAATAATACATTTTCTTCTCACGTGTTTCACTTTTCCACTTTCCAAATAGGGATTTCATAGTGCATGCTAAACACATATTTCCAATGGAATAATATCATATGGAAAAGACAAAACCACTTCCATTAATTCAAATGAAACTCTTACAACTTCCTTTCCATTTGATTTCAAAATACAACATACAAAATATGTATCATTCTTTCACATTCCAATTTACACTTCCATAACCACTACAACATCTTTCCATTACAAACATATACAAGTTCATCCACTTCAAGTGGGAAAGGTTACAATAAGATTTCATTTCACAAGGGACTGTCAAACTATCTTTATCTCAACTCCAGAACAACAACATGTAGATTTCTCATTCTTCCAATTTGATCACAACAAGAGCAGGGGAAAGGCAACGCTCTCCACCCAACCAAGACATCCAATGAAGAGGATAAGCCATCCTTCTTCATTGGACCCCGAGCCCCAACCACAATGTAATAAAATATGTGATCCAACTCATGGAAACAACAGACTTCCACAAACACACAAACAATACTTTCACAATTAAAACACAATCCAAAACAAAATGTAGTTTACAACTACATTAAAGCATGACAAACAATACTAAGGCTTCCTCAAGCAAGCCAAAGGAGAAAGAAACTATGGGGGATGCTTCTTATGCCTCCCAAAATGGGAAATGGGTATCACCACCTGAATTACAAACTACCAAAATATAGTATATCAAATCCCTAACATTCCTTATGCATCCCCAAGTACCCCTTATTCCTCACATTTCCTTATGCATCCCCAACCTCTTATGGCTCCCCATAATGAGTAAAGAAATGAAATCTATTTCTTTGTGAGGTGGAACCCAAATGCCAATTCCCTCCACCCTTATACCTCCCGAAAACACACTTGTGCCTCCCACAAAATAAACCCCATAGTCTTCTTCTACACCATTCCTAGGCCATCTACCCAACAACCCACAAACATGCAAAAACATTCATACATTAACATATACATTCATAAAAGAAGAGCATTTCAAGAGCCAAGCTCCTACCTCTCCATGATGGAGTTGTTCCAAGTTCCAAAATAGAAAAATTTATCCCAATGCAAGCAGTCCAAATCATCCAAGCACAAGCATGCAACAATCTTCCAAAAACTTCTTCCAAGCAAGAGCTCCCAAAACAGCAATAAATTCACCCAAAAATAAAATCTCCAAAAATGAAGCAACCCCAAAACAAGGCAAGGAATTCAAATTTTATAGAAGAGGGAAGGGAAGAGGATGAGGTGGGTCCATGTAGGATGTCACATCACACATCCTCAATTCCAACCCGAGGTCAACTTCATTCTCCAATGCATAATAAGTAGGTGGGTGAATAATATGACAGGTTACTTACACACTCAAATCTAACCCACACCCCAAAGGACTGAAATTAAATCATGTAAGAAAAGTGAAATTAAAACCTACAATTTTCCTTCTTAAAAAGCATTAAAAATTCTAATCTCAGCTCTCTAACCACATGTATGGTTGGTAATTAAATTTAAGAGATATGGGACAAGTTTAACTTGTCCCACAAGCCTCCAAAATCAGCCTCCAAGGACAATTTCAAATTTCCAAGAAGGTGGAGTGTTTCACACTCAAAAGTTAACTTACACATCTCTTACAACACTTTAATTCAAGGCCAAAAACTCTATTAATTAATTTCTTATGACATATTTTATTTATTTATTTCAACAATATGATTACTCACAATATTTACACACCATTTAATAATTAATGGAAGGGTAAAAGCACCACAAGATAAACACATGCAAACATAAATAAAGGGACCAAAATAAAAGAAATACATAAAACCCGTTGGTGACATTTCAAGGTGACCCCCATGGGAATCCCTATCACACAAAAACAAACACAAACAAATACTAGTTGCCATGGTGACCTTGTTGAATTCATCTAGAATTCCAATGTGGTTGGTCTCCAATCCCCGATGTTTGTTGTGATATTTTAACCTGCAAAACACAAATACCTCCTTTGACCTCGTGGCCATATCAAAACATCCAAAATAATATAAATATAATTCCTAAAATCATCTAGATATATGAATCACAACAACATCAAAGTAATCTAACAATATCATTTACAGTTTTATCAACAACTATATCATCATCCAATAATTTCCATTTCTAGGTCTACTCACAATATCCAAATATCACATGTCCGAACAACATCCATAATATAACCATGTCAAACAATATATCATCATCAACATATAAAATGTCTCTAATAATCATCATGCATCATAACTGAATCAAGTCAACAATAATCCATGATCTAACATCTATCATCATACTATAATAAGGTCCATAATCATGTCCATAATATAATCAACAATATCATGATTAGTATCAAAAGGGTGTCAAAGGGAAGTGGGCACTACAATGAAGAAGAATATGAAACTGAAAAGAAGGAGGATGAATATGACTACCTATACTAAGTAGTGCCGATGGAGGATGGATGCATAGTAGGATGAAGGAAAATTAACATCTCTTGTTAGTCACTAACAAAGAGTTTGTTTCATTGTATTGGTGACCTTTTATTTTTGTTGTGTGGTGTGTTTACTTTATGTTGTAATAATGAACAGAAGTAACATTCCTATTTAAAGCTCCTGCATGAGCATAATTTTTGTTTTGTAATCCCTCTAAGTTAGAAACAATGATGTGAGAAAAATAATGTATGCTGCTATGTAGTGGTTGGTTCCACTAGAAAACCATTTTCTGAGTTGGAGGTTCTCTTTGAAAACCTCATATTGTTTGAGTTGTTGGTACTCATTGAAAACATTCATTTCTTTGTAGATCATGAGCAGGTATAGGAGATAGCTTTCCCCATGTTCACACTAAGGGGGTGACTATTACAAAAATATTGTTCATAGTGTGAACACTTAGGAGTGGTTTGGGTTATTTGGTAGTAATAGTTTTTAATATTTATAAAATAATATATGAGTGTGCAAAACAATTGTAATGCACAACTCATAGTTGATAGATATTTGGGAGGACTTAGAGATTAGCCTTGACTCCTTACTTATAGGAGTTCATTGAGCTATTTATATGTAATCTCTCCATTGGGAATTTGTCCTGAATGAATTACAATATCTCTGGTTTTATTATTTTATTGTGCAATGTTTTGTTTTTTATTTGATTAAATCATGGATATTTACAAGAGTGGATGCTAATAATTTCCAGGCATGGTCTCCTTACCTTCATCTTTTATAATTTTCATATAATTTGGTTTTTCATTTTCAATATAATAGAAATGTTAAACCATTATATGCTTAAATAATTGGTTATTATAAATAGACTTGTATTGTAGAACAATTTTCAAAAAATCACCTCAGAACTTAAGCATTTCAAATAAACCTTGGCATAAACCTTAGACTTAAACCCACTTTCTCATATGTTTTGGAAACTTTGTAATCGAACTAGATAGTTGCATCCCCTAGAGTGGGTTAGCTGAGTTGGAGTTCTCCATTAAACCTAGTTAACATCCTTTGGTGAAAGTAGGTAAATTGTGATTTTCAAAGGCTCACAATACAACTTTCTCGAGCTTCGGAAAAGAAATGTCAAATTTTGTCTATGTTCCTTTTTATGTGGGAAGTCTCATTAAACCTTAAATAAATCTTGATCAATCATTTGTGCCATTTTTTCCACCCCTCCAGGAGCCATATTACCCCATTTTACACTTTTAGGGAGTAAAAGCGAGAAGTTGGTTTTCATTTCGGCTCACCATTTGGACCCTTAGCAAAGGATTTCCTTGCCGCCTTCGCAAACTTGTAGTATTTATACTAGATAATTGTATGTAACCTTTAGTTTGGAAGAAACACTTTTCTAGCTAGTTTGGCAACGAGGTTTTGTAGGCCTCCGGTTGTCGTTTGACTAGGTCAAACTGGACTGATTTGGATTGGTGTTTCCAGAAAAATTAGTCAGCATTTGTAACCCATTTACCAGTTCTGAATTTCGTGAATTTTGAAGAATTCTCCATATATAGGGTCATGTAGGAATATTCTCATGGGTAGTTCGTCCATCGAGAGACAATTTTTGGATTATGTTTCTTAGCCCTCAAGCTAAAATTGGTTGTTGTTGCATGAACTATCCAAATTACGACCAATGGCCCCAGGAAACTAGCCTCCAATTGTAAACCGTTTGCTAGTTCATAATTCCATCAGCTCCTTTGATTTCTTGGTATATAAGAGGACAAGTTGAAATTTACCTATTGTGTCATTGTTCATTAGAAGATAGTTTTTGAACACGGTTTCTTATCCTCTAAGCAAAAATGAGACGTTTTGCAACTAGTAGAAAAATGTAAAATAAGGTCATAGGACCCTAGCCAAGACAATAAACCATCGTGAAAACTTATTGAAACATATAAGTAACTATATGAAACTCTCCCATGTGGCTTGTGGTGTGAAATGTGACTTTTGGAAAAATAGTGTTTCTCTCTCTTCCCTATCTCTTTCTCTCTCCTTAAGAAATGAAGTGAAATGAAATGAAATGAATATATGTCTCTAACCCTATTTTTTTAGTGAAAATTATTATTATTATGTAAATGGAAAACTAAAAATGTTAATTATGCTAGATTTAGGTGGATGCCATGCTAGCAATTTATCATTGATTTCATGCTCACATGGTTTTGCAGGATGGAAGTAAGATGACAAAATGGATCAGTTGTAATTCATTGTGTATTATTATAATTTATGTATGTTAGTGGAAATATATATATATATATATATATATATATATATATATATATATTTCTATGCTACTGATAAAATTTGTTATTGGAATTTTGTAATGTGTATGAGTTGTAAATGTTTAGTGTAGTGCCCACTCCTCTTTGACACTTGTTCTATCTTGATATTGATACTATTGGACTGATGTTTAGACATTTGATTATGATACATTGATCAGTAGATGATAGATTGTACTGATATATGGATTATTGACACTATGATGTTATGTTTTATTATGATGCACTAGATAGTGATGTTAGACAGTTGATATATGTTGATTTTCATGATATGGATTTCCTACTGACACAACATGTTTTGGGATGTTTTGAGTAGAATTGTAATCTTATGGATGTTATGTTTAGAGTTTGACATATTGATGGAAAATAGAATTGTTAAATGTTGAATGATGAACATTGATTTTATATGCATATGTTCTCAATGTTGTTAATATGGCTGAAAGGCTAGAGAGGTATTTGTTGTGTGCAGGAATTTTATCACAAACATTGAAGGGGATAGGGGACCAACCATAGAAGGATGTTGAGCATTGAGTAACGAGGCCAAATTTAATAACTTGTGTAATATTTTTTTGTGTGTTTTGCATGTCTTGTTTGGAAGTCTCCCATGGGAGGTGACATCACATATGTGGCCATGCGGTGAATTGTCATTTTATTTAATTTTTATATGTGTTTATTTATGTTTTGTGTATTTAAATTTGGAAAATTTGTCACTTTATTAGCATGTGTAAATGTGTGTTTATTAGACTCAACCCTTCTTGTTTTGTTTAACCAAAGTAGAGATGTGACTAATAGTGATAATGCGATCTTGTATTCCTTGTGTAAGTAGAATTTATGTTGATTTGGGAGTGTTTTACTCCACCCTAAGTTCGAAATTCAGATTTTTACTTGGGGTCACTTTTAAAGACTTGTGGGACAAGCAAGAATTATCCCATGCCTCTTAATTTAACCTAACAACCTTACCCTTGGGTTAGGAAGCTTAATTTTGACTTCTATGTCCATTTTTGAGTGTTAGAGAAAGAAAATCATTACACTTTCCTTCTAATCTGATTTCTTATGTCCCTTGAAAGCATGGTGTGCAAGTTTGAGCAATGTGGGTTGTCATAGTCCTTGCTTGTGCATTGATATTTATTTGTCTTGGTGTGTTTGACTTAAATGTGGGGATGGGGAATGATGAATTTGCATCTTACATGGAGCCACCTCATTATCCCCACTTCCCATTTCTATTTATTTGTTATTTTTGGTTGGAATGGGGGTTACTTGCTCATTTTTCTTTTTGTGTACTTTTGGATTTTGGAGCTTTTGGAATTCTTGGATTTTATTTGAAGAGGCTTGTGAAGGTTTTTGCTTGGATCTTGATGGAGAGGTAGGATCTCCACCTTATTACTATTATGCTATTTTTTTTGTTGTAAGCAATGTTGTGCTTGTTAAAATTTATTTTTGTCTTGTGATGGTGTTTGTGTGGGTTGGTTGAGTAGTTGGAATTAGTTGGTTGTGTGAGAAGGGCTTCTAGAACCATTGGAGAGGGAAAAGGGAGTTTATGTGAGGCATGAATATTTGTGGGAGTGTGAATGGGATTCTTACCTATGGGGAGAGAAAAGGGATTCATGGATTTGTTGCCTTTTGCAATGGAGATAAGGATTTGTGTGATTATTTTGTTCACTTGGAGGTTAAGGGTAATACTCCCACTTCACATGGGAGGCATAAGGAGGTGGTCTTGTCAACACCAATTCAGAACTATGATAATTCTTCACCGGGAACTCCTCGTGCTATGATTATTTATTAATGCACAACTTTTAGTTTGGTGGATGTAATCTGGAAACACAACAAACATAACACAAGAATACTATAGACTATGATAAGAAGGAATGATGATAAATCTGAAATATCAGTGTAAATTATAATATTAACATGAAATTGTTACAATCTCACCCATGAGGTACTTCAAGTGTTATTGAATTCACTTGCCTTCCACCAATACTATGGGAGAAACTTCACAATTACACCTCTTAATGGCTTCTTTAACACACCTTTAAAATGATGGCTTCCTTTACACACTTACTCATACAATATTTCTCACTACTTCCTTCTATGCTAAATGAGGGGGGTGGCCTCTCTATTTATAGAACTTCTAGGCTTATCCATCTTATCTCTAAGATAGGATAAGAAATCCACTATGACGAATCATATTCCATACCTTAACTCTTATCTGTACATGTAAGCATATATTTTAAGATAAGATAAACCTTATCATTTCACATGGGCTCTACATTTTTAGAATTTTTATAAATAAAATACAAAAATATTTATGACCTCACTCCTTGTCCTTATTACCAATATAATATTTCTAATTCTTAATCATGTAGACCCTACTTCTGTACTTACCCCAACTTTGACATTTTAACATTACCGGACCACTTACGAAAAATATTTACTTTTTACCACAACATTCCTATTGTACTTTTGACTATTACCATACTATACATTATTGGCGGCGTAAATGCATCGACAAATACGTCGTTATCTTCTATCGGATGCTACTACTAATTATACTTAATAAAATCCTATTCCTAATACATACATTAATGAAATAGAAATTATGGAGGAAAATTTTAGTGTCGACATCTTCCCCCTTCCTAGATTCTACTTCGTCCTTGGAGTAGACTATTCTGGTGCTTGGAAAATCTTTAGCTTGCAGTGGTTGACCCATTTCGTAATGGGAGTGCCATCCAATTCCTCCAGTCAAGTATGTACCATTTTTATGCTGTTGCTATTTTGTAGGAACCATCCATTTTAGAAGAAATTTTATGTCTTCTTTTTTGTATCTCGAATCATATACTAGGACCAAGTCATTCACATGAAATTGAGACCAACAGATCTTTTGATCAAAGTATTCCTTCTACTTCATTTTCTTCCTATAGCTTGTATCCTTCGATATTTCCCTCATTTCCTCTAGCAAATGAAGATGTACCATCCTTTCATTTTTCATAAATCTCACAGTGGGAATATCAAACTCAATAGGAAGAACTGGATCAATGCCATAAGCCAACCGAAATGGGAAGTATCTTGTTGCTGACTTTGATGTTTCCCTATATGCCCACAATGTTTCATGAATCCTTTTATCCCACTTATGTACTTGTAAGGCTGCATCTTTTGCTAGAATTTAACACAACACAAAATTTATTCGTTCCACTCGTCTGTTTGTGCTTGGCTTGTATGTTGTTGCCTTCCGTGCTTAATAGAAAAATTATTGACTAGGGATTCTACCACCTCATTAATGAAGTGGCTTCCTTGATCTATTACAATTTCTAATGGACAACCAAATTTGGTGACAATGCGTTCATATATGAACCTTGCCACTTCATCCATGGAAGTTGTTTTCAATGGCCTAGCTTCAACCCACTTGGTTAAATAATCTGTGGCAACTACAATATACTTATTTTGGCATGGGGTAGTTAGAAGTGGACCTAAAATGTCTATTCCCCACTTTTCAAAGGGACCAAGTGGAAGAATAGGGCATAATGGAGCTGATGAAGTCTTACGATTACCATGTGTTTGACAAATATCACATGTCTTACAATAATTATAACAATCTTTAAAAAGAGCGGGTCAATGATAACTCGCATCCAAGATCCTTCTTCTTGTAAGTTATCCAAAGAAGTGCCATCCACATGTACCATTGTGGAATTCTTCTATCATCTCCTTCCCTTGATCACGTCCACTTGCGCCTCGTATATATGTCCATTAGGTCCTATTCGAAATAATACTCCATGCAGAATAGAATATGGACGACTGCATTGAGTAATCTTCCTCTTAGTCTTTGCATTGGGACCATCAGGAAACTTGAATTCATTTAGATAATTCCAAATATCTATGTATTCACTAGGGATTATGTCAAGGGATAACAATGTTGCATCTGAGAAATCATCATCATCACAAGATGAACCTAAACCATCATAGGCTCGAGAGAGTGCATCTGCATTGACATGCTTCTTTCCTAGCCTATCTATAATATCAAATTCAAATTCTTGTAGCAAAATTATCCATCTTGCTATCCTCCCTGATGGGTTAGGCTTATTTACAATATATTTTAGAGCCTAATGATTTGTTACAACTATAAATTTCTACCCTAGCAAGTAATTTCTAAACTTTTTTACAAAAAAAATGATAGCTAGAGCCTCTTTTTTAGTTACAGTATAATTTACCTCAAAGACTTGCTCATTTGTCTCGCTCCCAAATTAAACTAGATGTTCATTCCCATTTTCATCCTTTTGGCTCGAGTATTTCCTAGTGTTGCATCCGAGGCATCAATGTATACAATTGAATGGCTTGCTCCAATCTAGATTCTTTAAAATAGGTGAAGACACCTGTGGATTCCTTGATTGTTCAAAAGCTTCATGCACCTTATTTCTTGGTTCATAAGTAACATCCTTCTTCAAGAATTGATTTAGTGGTGTGTAATCTTTGAGAAATTCTTGATAAACCTCCTATATTAACCCACATGGCCTAAAAACGATCTCAACTTACTTATATTCATAGGAAATGGTAACTCTTTGATTTTTGAAACTTTATCGGATCAGTACCAATACCATCTTTGGATACAACATGCCCTAACAAAATGCCTTTATAACATCCAAAGACACACTTTGTAGGGTTTAGTGAGGCTTGTGCTTCATCTAACCTTTGAAATAATGTCTCCATCTCAAAGTGCAGTGGTCCATCTTGCTCTCATAGATGTAAAATCATCTAGAAATACTCTAATGAAGTTCCCAATATAGGGTTCGAACACCCCATTCATCAAACGCTGGAATGTTTTCGGATCATTACACAACCCAAAAAGCATAACCCTATAACCAAATGTTCCCCAAGGAATGGTGAACGTAGTCTTGGTGATATTTCTCTCGCTATACGAACTTGGTTGTATCTCGCTATATCCATTAGCAAAACTATAACACTCTGGCCAGCCTACTTCGTCCAAGATATGATCTCGAGAATGGAAGAGGGTAATGATCCTTCTTTTTGTTGCCTTATTGAGCTTCCTATAATCAACAAAAATTCATAGCTTCCCATTCTTTTTTATTGAGATCATAATGGGAGAAACCCATTCTCGAATTCTCCATAGCAAATATGACTCCCGCATCAAACAACTTATCTATTTCTTCTTTTACGGTCTTGGAAAATTAGGATTCATTCTATATGGCATTTGCTTTATGGGCTTAAAGCACCATCTACCAACTCAATAGAATGTTCTATCCAACTTACTTGACGGAGTTCCTTGTAATAAAAAGTGAATAGGTGTATGTACCTTTGAAAGAGCTAGATGTAAGATTCCTTCTCATTCTCCATCACAACATCACCAATATTTATTTGTTGGAGATGATCATCAATTTCTTCTTCGATAATTTTATGGGTTTATGAGTTGATGTGATTGGCGGGATATCCACGACTAAAACATCAACCTCACTTTCTTCATCTTCTCGTGTCCACTTCACTAGTACCGAGTAATTAGAGGATGTCCAATTATAAGTTTCATCACTTTAATCCACAAAGTTATGTCTTATGATGCCGAGGGATCATTCTTATCTTCACCCTCCCTCTACCACGTCCAAGTGTCATGAAGCCTTCATTCCAGTAGTTTCTTGCAAGAACTCTCCTTAGCCATGGTATTCCCAACAACATTGGGTATGCAACAGTACTATTTTTCATCACCTAAAAGTCTACCACACATACAACACCCATAACAGATATTGCCACATTTGAAACAACACCTTCTGGTTTAGTTTTTCCCTTATTTAATGACCTTAACATAAGTTTTGAGGGGCGATCAATTTTTAAACCCAACATATTCATTATAGACTCGGTCATTACATTAACTGCATCAACTCCATCAACTAAGACATCATGAATTGAAATACCATTACATAATACCTCAGCTTGTGGAGCATAGGGATCCGCCTCGCTCTAAAAAGCGGGGACCTCAACCTCCTTCCTTCGTTGAGCATTGAGTCCACTTCGTAGCTCTCGCCTCTTCTCGAAGACATAGCCAAGAGTTGACTATATGTAATATTTGCAGCCTTTTGGATAGATCTTCTAAGATGGAGTATGGTCCTTGTCCTGTGAAATCGAGAAAATCCCGCACACCCAACTCTCTTCTCCTATGTTTCTTACTAGTTTTTCCTTTCATCTTCTTAGGATCATTTCCATCTTGGTTATCTTTTTTATTTATTTATTTTTGTTACAAACACATCTACTTCATTATTTATGCTCTTATCTACTACATCAAAAGAATTCACAAGTGCTTTTCCTTTATCATTATCCCTGTACTAGATGTAGAAGCTCTATCTTGACAATTATACTTATAATGACCCTTTTATAACAACCATAATATACAACTTCAGAAATATTTATTTTTGGACCTCTATCTCTCCCCCGAGAACTAAATTCTTTTCCTGAAGAAGATTAATAGTTAATCGGCCCATCTTCTGAGCGATCTTCAAACTCGGTAGATGTACTAGGAGAAAGATTTGTGCTCACCAAGAGTGGTTGTGGATTTTAGACCAAAGGTGTTGGTGTAGGCTCTACTTTAGCAACAATTTCTTTGGGCTCCTCTTCCATGCTTTCTTCTTGCCTTCTTGAAATCTCCTTTGCTTGTTTAATGGTAGGGTGGTCATACTTCACTCATTTTCTCGATCCTCGGCTTCATCCCAAGAATGAGGTTCTTATAGAGGAGATTATCCACGCCATTCATCAACCCATCCGCTAATCCTTCCTTCCAGATCTGGGCATTGAGCTTCCTCCTTAGCTCTAGAACACGAGCATGATAATCCATTATCTTCTCCTTCTCTCCTTGGGATAGCTTTGTGATATCGATTATGAATTCTGCATATTTCTTTTGTTCACCAAATTCTTCAAGAAAACTTTCAGTTAATAAATCCCATAAGTTTTTCACATTATCACCTAGTGTTTCAAACCACATAAGGGCTGAACCATCCAAAAAGGTAGGAAAAAATTCAGTCCATTATTCCCTTCTTATAAGGCCATTACAAATACAAGATTGTTTAAAATCTTGAATGAAAGAGGAAGCATCTTCATTAGATTGGGCTGAAAAAACAAGAATCTTCCCCATTTTCAAAAGTAACCATAGTGAAATACTAACCCACAAGTACAATCAACAAGACTTATGTGCACAAATAATTGAAATCACTATAATAGAAAATAGAAATGACCACGGTAAACTATGGTAAAACTTGACTTACTACGGTAAAAACTGATTTTACTATGGTAAACACTATTCATAGTAAAAAGTGAAGTTACTACGGTAAATACTATTCATGGTAAAAAGTGATTTTACCATGGTAAATACTATTCACGGCAAAAAGTGACTTTACCATGGTAACTACTATGCATAGTAAAAACAAGGTTACCCTCCAAATGTTTTCTGACTAAGTGGGAATATCTCTCTAGAAAATCCACCAACGAGGAATGGTCTCGCAACAGAACCAAAATGTCAACACCAATCCGGTACTATGATAATTCTTCACCGGAACTCCTCGTGCTATGATTATTTATTAATGCACAACTTTTAGTTTGGTGGATGTAATATGGAAACACAACAACAAACATAACACAAGAATACCATAGACTATGATAAGAAGGAATGATGATAAATCTAAAATATCAGTGTAAATTATAATATTAACATGAAATTGTTACAATCTCACCCATGAGGTACTTCAAGTGTTACTGACTTCACTTGCCTTCCACCAATACTATGGGAGAAACTTCACAATTACACCTCTTAATGGCTTCTTTAACACACCTTCAAAATGATGGCTTCCTTTACACACTTACTCATACAATATTTCTCACTACTTCCTTCTATGCTAAATGAGGGGGGTGGCCTCTCTATTTATAGAACTTCCAGGCTTATCCATCTTATCTCTAAGATAGGATAAGAAATCCACTCTGACGAATCATATTCCATACCTTAACTCTTATCTGTACATGTAAGCTTATCTTTTAAGATAAGATAAACCTTATCATTTCACATGGGTTCCACATTTTTAGACTTTTTACAAATAAAATACATAAAATATTTATGACCTCAATCCTTGTCCTTATTACAAATATAATATTTCTAATTCCTAATCATGTAGACCCTACTTCGTACTCACCCCAACTTTGACATTTTAACATTCTTTGGACCACTTACGACAAATATTTACTTTTTACCACAACATTCCTATTGTACTTTTGACTATTACCGTACTATACATTATTGGCAGCATCGTTCCGGTAGTGCCGTTATCTTGTATCAGACGCTACTACTAATTATACTTAACAACATCCTATTCCTAATACATACATTAATGAAATAGAAATTACGGAGGAAAATTTTAGTGTCGCAGTCTCCCATAACTTTCTCTATTTGGTTTGATCCGCAAACCTTTATGTTGTTGAAAAATTGTAATTTTGTGGATTATGTTGTCGTCTTTGTGTCGAATTTATTGTATGTGTTTGTTGTGAAACCACCTTGTTCAAGTTGTCATTGTTGCTCAATTCTCCTCATGGTTCCTTTGTTAGGGCTCAGGGGCAATTTAGGGAATGGATTCTCACCTTAATGGATTTAAGGTTGGGCAGAGAGCGTTGCCTACTCCCCCTTCCTCGTTTTTGTTTCCTTTTTTGAAGTTGAAGAGAACCAATGGAACTACCTTTGTGGAGAGGACATACATTTTGAAGACTTGAAAGTTGATTTTTGATAGCCTTGTAATTTTTTCAAATTTATTCTTCTCATTTGAGTGGATGTTTGTAATTTCTAAGTTTGGGAGAAAAAAGTTGTATACTTGAAAATCCACTAATCTTGTAAAATCCCTTTATGAGTGTTTGTTTAAGAGAATTAAAACTTCAAATGTGTTAGTCATGATTAAAAGAAATTATCAAGTTTTACCTTATCTTGGTGAAAGGAAGATGTGAATATTGTTGGAATGGATATGTAAAATTTTAATCCAAGTGGTTTCTTTGTCTTTCAAATGTGATATGCTTTCCATTCAAATAATATATATAGTAAAGTTGTTAGACTCCATTTTGAAAGAAACAAGTATTTTGTTGGTTGCTCTTGCTTGTGAAAATGGAATGATTATTTTGTACCTTAAAAGAGAGTAAATTGAAGGGCTTAAACTATACATGTATTACTAAACTAGTTGAAGGAAATAGTCAGTAAATGAAAGTATTCCTTTTGTCTTCTAGTAACATTAGTAGGTTGAGTTGTGTAATAATTCATTTTGATTCCTAGTCTATCCTTAGATGAAATAAACAAAAAAAAAAAGGGAACCCATAAAATATTATAAGAGGATAAGATCCATGTATAACTTCCTATTTCAAAATTTAACTAAGGTTGAGCTATTTACTTAATAAAATTTTACAAATTTCCTTTTATAAATATTCAACTAAATGTTGTTCTTATTTCAAAAAAAGAGGGGGATGAATTGAAATAAATAGGGTTATTCAAATACTATTATGACATGAATATTATTAATATTTTAATGTTGTTAATATTATGAAAATTTAATGATAATATTCAAATTTAAATGATAGTATATATATATATATATATATATATATATATATATATATATATATATATATAATAATAATAATAATTATTGTTATAATTATTATTAATATTAATAATAAATATTATTATTGTATAATGTGATAAAAGAAATTAATCAAAAATTTCAAAAAAAGGGGGTTTAAATTTTAGATTGGCGAAAATTTTAGTATGGCGAACGACCTTTTTGGATAAACATTGGGTAGTGGGTTGGGGAGGGAGCATCACCCCACCCCAACCCATATTAATATGGATTGGGGTGGGGAGTGCCCCTCCCCAACCCACCAATATATTAACAAATAATATGCGGTGGGGGTCAAGCCCCCCACCATAACCTGTAACTATTTAAACCTACAAAAAATGTGGCCACTCCCTTAAGCAGTGGTCTGTGGGAAGTTGAAATCATGCCATGGGTTTTAAATAAATTTAAAAAACAAATTAAATATGTGTGTGTGTGTGTGTGTGTGTGTGTGTGTGTGTGTGTGTGTGTGTGTGTGTGTGTGTGTGTGTGTGTGTGTGTGTGTGTGCGTATATATTTTATCTTGGGTTTATATTTATTTTAAAATATTGTAAATAAATGTATTTATACATATATTTATATATATGTATATATATTTATAGAAAAGAAATATAAACACTTCAAAATATAGATTTAATGGGTAAATAGAAAATACCCAAATGGGTATTCTATTAAACTATGCTTATAACAAAATGGGAGAAAATTTACAATCCCTTGGATAGGGAAGAATAAACACTAATAAAAACTAGAACAAATAATATTGGGGGATGTGTATATCCATCCCCAAGCTTGCAACCTTCTCATCCATGGCTTCCTTCTCTCCCATACCTTCCCTTAACCTGCAAAACCAAGAAATGAGAGAGAAATGAGCAAAAGAAAAGGATAAAATCCTTCCTTAATGATTTTTAGGGTTGTTTTGAAATCCTTTCATCCAATGGCCCATATTGGTTTCATACAATGGCCCATATTGGTTTCATCCAAGGGCCAAGATTGTCCCCTACAAATGTTAGGTGGGGTTAGGTGAGGTGATCATTTGATCACATGGGCCTCCCTTTTGAATGGGGCCACTTGTGTGGGTTGTAAGTTAATTAAATTGTTTGTATTTTCTTTAAATTATTTTTAGTAGCTTCTTTCCCTTAATTGTATAGACATCATTGATATTTTAGATTTGAATTTAATAGTTGTGTAAATGGGAGAAATTTTAGACCTTGGACTTTAATTAATAAATTATTGCTTGACCTTGGAAACCAATGTATTAAATTAATTCAGGATTAATCAAAGGAAATATTTTAGACCCAACCATAGACTTAATCAATTATTTTATCTAACATTATGATTTATTTAATTTGGTGATGATCGGTTATTAACTCAGGGTTTAGATAAACGTTGCATACCTAACCATGAGTATCATGTTGATCCAAAATTATGTATTATAAAATGAAAAGATGGATATATGTGTTAAATGAAATTGAATTTAATAGCTTATAGTGCAATTCTAGTGTGTAATTGATGATTAAATAATTGGTGTGTTGTGTTTCTTACCTTGAAAATGTAATAAAGAGATCTAAATGAAATAGTCAACCCTAGTATAAAATTCATGTATAACTACCCTTCCTGTGTGATTCTTTTAGCATAGAAAACTAAAACCTTAGGATGAACTTAAAATATTTACACTCTATGGCACCTTCTAGTTAAGTAAATAAGAGCCCAAGTTTGAGTTTATCTTGTCATAGCCTATATGCTTAGCAACATTGCCGTCAACCTGATGATTAGGAACAACATGGTTGAACTTTGTCTTGGGTATGTGGTTCCCTCCTAGGATTGGTAATTGGGTGTGTAGTAAGGATAATGTGTTCTATTAAGATAGTAATCCATAGGAAACCAACATTAAACATAGTGTAAAATCCTCTTGGACTCGGCATACACGTTTAGTGGTGAAGATCGCCAACTAACTCGAAGTCACCATTAAGAGTTAACTCAAATTTAACAAAATTTTAATTTATGATTACTTGGTGAAAATGTAACCATAAGATGATGTGCTTGGAGACAAATGAAATTTAGATTGATATTATAACATGTCTAAACCATCTTGTGGCGAGAAAAGCATCCACGTTGTGTAATCTCTAATGTAAACCTTAACCTTTAAACAATGGACTACTCCATCTTGCTCTCCCACTTGTCCTGTTATGTAATGGATGTATGATGTGAAACTATGGGATCATGTTCTTAGAGATAAATTCCCTAAGACAGGGACCAATAGTCTCATGAGGATACAAATTCCATATTAGCAAATAGGTTATATAATTCATAAAAAAACATACAAACCTAGTTAGGAAAAAAACCCCTCTTAAGTTGGACGTAAAACTATACTTAGGAAACCTAATTTAGAAACAAAAAAGGAGCATGTTGCCATGTTAAGTTACTTGAATCCTTAATTAATTATTGGATCATAACTATAGTAAAATTATAATTAATGCTTGACCTTGGGAAGTGTAATTGCAGGATGTTATTCCACATGAAAGTGAATTTTTTTATTGTTATTATTTGCAAATAGTTTTTGAAAGGGAATTTAACCTTATACAAAGAGGCTTAGAAGATATATTCTACAATTCTACAAGCATGCCCAATAATGAGATAAAAATTCTACCTAGAAGAGTACTAATGAGAACAACACACTACAAAAATAACACAAAAACAATGGAAAAACACAATAAGACTAGCCAATAGTAATCACAAAGGACGGCCGCAAAATATGATCGATCTTAGGAATATTTTTTTTTATGGTTAACCTTAGTCCAACCATAGTTTCCATTTGAGGATGGCATAAGATCATCCATGATGTCACACCCATTGGCCATGATAAGTGCTTCTAATTTACCATACAAATCTTCCTACCGAGGTTGCTCAAGGATGGGGCTCTTTTCCCCTTGTCTATTTCAACCGCATTTTAGAAGTTTCTTCCACGTGGCATGAAATTTTTTTACTTGATTTAAAATTGGGATTCCTTTGCTCATTGTTGCAACGGTTCTTACAACACCACCGAAAAAATCCACCAAATCCTACACAAGCACAACGATCACCGAATCCACCCCGGGCATTCCTAAGACATTATTAATTATAGGATTTGAATTTTAACATGTTTCATTTGTCCAATCTAGATCACAGATGCAACCACATTGGACTGGGACCCTTCTCCTCGCTGGATCTTCGTCATGTCAATCTCCTCACTCAGTGCTAGAAATAGCTACCTTCCATTCACCCATCCTATAGGATGCTACATTTGTCTCCTCCATCGATAAGTTACCATATTCAACTTTTGTTTCTCTCTCCTTGCTCATCTCCTCTTCATATGAAACATCCTTGAATTAGAAAACATGAATATATGAGACCTTTCCATTGTTAACCATTGATTGAGAAGACTTAGCATCCCTATGGTATGACATGGCATCTTGCCCCCACATACCTTCATTTTTCACACGGTTCATGATTTTTCAACAATAATCTCCTATTCACATTGGTTTTTTACGCTGTTAAAAAATATGTCTATTATTTTAGACCCTAGAGGAACATTAACACACATCATTGCAAAAATTAGTCTTGAATGTGCCTTTATAGATGGGTCCACGACTATTAGAACACCCATCAATGTTACCATGCCTAAAATAACTTCAGCTTCAAAAATTCTAGAGGAAGAGTAAGAAATCATATCCAAACCTGGAAGATTCATAAGTTCATAATTATATTTCATTCCCGGGCTTCATCGATATAAGATGGGATCGGGTTTCCACGAAACCAAGAACCTCCTAAAGAACATGCTCTGCAAATTTTTTCATTAATGAAGTAGAATAAAAAGAAATCTCTTCCAAGCACTCTCACATCCAACTTACAAGACCATTTATTCTTACACCATTCCCTGAAAAAAATAATATTTGGTTAAAGCCCACTAAATCTTCCAACCGATGCACTTTTAAATAGATTCTTTTCCCTATGTACCACAATTTTTGGGATCTTCAGATGAGGGTCATTACCAATCCATAAAGGAAATATTTTTAGAGGTTCTCTAGCTATGCCACTAAATAATTTGGCTGCCCACGATTTGGCTATAGTAGGAGCACAAGATTCATTAAGGAGCTTCATTTTTCATGGTTTTGAAAATTCCTTGTAATGTGATTAAACCCTCTTGTTGTGAATAAAGAAATTATTTCGTATATAATACTTAGTGGGTACTAAATCAAATATAAATTTATAAATTAGTGAAAGGAATACAACCCTAGCCCCTTAAGTAAAAAATGCGTACTTCACCTCCTTTGGAGTTACCCTTGTTCTATTTTGTAATGGAGGTACGATATAAGATCAAGATGCATTCCTTAGGAGTGAATCCTAGGGATAAGATCAAGTAGTCTTGTGTATATGTAAATAGGCTTGTGTGTAAATAAAAACCCTATTAACAAACAAGTAAATTAAACAAGTAATTGAAATAATGTAGATGATCCTTATTTAATGAATTACATTGTAAGTTAAATGTTAAGCATTATAGAGGAAATTTCTAGACAAAAGGAAAAGGATTGTTTGATTCACATATTATGATCCTTTATAGAACTTATGTTAGTTATTCAAACGTCATTGAAATAAATGTGTAATCCTAAAAATTATCATGTTGTGGGAAGACCCTATCTATAAGTTTATATTGTAGTTGAATCATTATGTTGTGTCTTGCCATTGAAAAAAATAGTGGCCTTGTTGTGCATCACATGTTTCATGTTATCTATGTGGGTTAATGTTTGTGCAAACCTATCATGTGTTGTGTGTTGTCCTAATTTATCTCTTGTAGTGTCATGTATACTACAAAGTGTAAGTAAACAAATGTATTTCAAGATATTTATTATTGTTTTTGTGTGTGTAAAATGTGGGCGTTATAAAGATGACTTTAACCCAATACTATTCATAAATAAAAATATGTTTTATGGATTGTTTAAGGATCATTATGAAAATTTCATTTATTTTTTTACCCACCAAGAAAGTGTAACGCCGCTAAAATATCCCACTTGAGACCCATGAACAACCTAGGTTTAGTTAGAAAATTATGGAATATTTTTTTAAGTGTTAACAACCAAAGTCTCAAGGACAATTAAATTCAACTAATAATTTTTCCCATTATAATAATTACTAATTCCACATTATAAAGCAACAAGTGTGATAAGTCCACACCTAACTCAAATCTCCTTAGGGATTAATTTAATCACTGATTACATTGACATTTTAGCTAAATATTCCCTGATTAAAATTTTAGGGTTAAGGGACCAAAACAATTAATACCCAAGGTCCAAGACAAGAGCAAGGTTTAATTACAGGGGGGAGAAAGAATACATGTTTTAAAATCATTAGAGTAAATTCTTACTTACCCACTCCCAAAACTCGGTTAAAGATTCAATTTTATTTTTTCCATGATTAATGTAATTAAAACTTCCTGAAAACATTCCCATTAGATAGGGAATTTCCTCACCTTTCCGGTGATATAAATAAGTCCTCCTAACTCCTCATATTTCTCAAGTTATGGACCAGCAGAACTTGGGGTGAAAATTTTCCCAAAAGCGGGCTTGCAGGGCCCTGGGAGGAAAATTTTTCCCAACTCGGGCTTGTGGAATTCGGAGAGAAAATTTTCCAGAGGAGAAAATTAGATCGGTGGAGCAGGAAGAAAACTTTTCCCAGATGCGGGCCGGTGGAGTAGGGAAGGCATTTAGCACTTTTTCCCTTTTGGGACAAAGTGAATTTTACACCCACACTCGCCGATGCCCAGGGAGGCCATGTGGCAGCTTCTTATTGGCGGGTCAGCGGGTCGGCAAGGAACATTTGGAAAATTTGACTATTCAAAAGGAAGGAAAAAAGGTTGAAAGGAACTCGCGCCTTTGCCTTGAGAGAGATGCCATATGTTAGCGAACCATTAGTCGTAGTTTGGCAGGCGGCGAGATAATTTGGAAATTTTGCCCAAAATTTTTCTAAAGCGTTAAGGCTTAAAAAGATCTGCTCCCGTTGACGCCTCGTGAAGCCACGTGGCAACACCTAATTACCTGTGGGCCGGTGGGGCTGTGGGGAAAACTTACAAATTTTTCCAAATTTATTTTGAAAGCGCTTAAGGTTAAAATCGATCCAAGCCTCCGTCGGTGCCCAACAAAGCCACGTGTTGATCAATGATTGGCTATGGGGTGGTGGGGCCACGGAGTAAAAATTTGCAAATTAACTTTTTGGACTTAGATCATTTTTAGAAAAATGAAGGCTTGCGGATTAGCGGAGCGGTGGGAAACTTCATGACTTTGCACCTTTTGGGATAAAATAAAAAATAAGGAAATTTTTAGCCCACGTGTCTCCAAGAATATTTTATTCATTTAAAATTTGATAGTTAGATTATTTTGAGCCCGAAATGAAGTAAAAACTTTGAAGGCCATAAATTTTGATTGGGAACTCATTTTTTTGGCAAACAAGGACTTTCTGGAAAGCTCTCGACGTCCTATTTTCACAACCTTAGGAATTTGATTTTGATAAAGTTTAAAGGGTCAATTTTGAGAAAATGTCTTTCTGTCACTTAGAAAGTGAACTGGTATTTTTAACTTACCAATTTTGTTCAAATTTGTCATTAATTCTTTTTCCATTTGCCAAACAGGCATGGAGGATTTTACTTGGAAGATTTTAGGATAGATTGCAAGGTTAAGTTTACTTGATTGATTTGCATTCAAAATTTATCAATTTTATATAGCAAGAAGTCTGTAATTTTTCCTTTTCCCGATTTGAAATGTTCTATAAAATTTTCATAAGTATTTTGGTATGTTTGGGGTCGTTTTGACCTTACAAATAAAATTTGATATTTCATTTTATCTTTTTGATGTTCAGTAAGGTCGATCTGTGCATTTTGATAAAACATTTTCCAGTTTTGAAAACATCTAACAGAGATCTAATTCGAAAGGATCTATTTTCCATTTATCATCTTCTAAGTATTAGAAATCATTTCGGATCCAATCTAACTCATTAAGTTGATTCGAATCAACGTATTCAAATGCCAAATTACAATTCTGATTTTCAAAACTTTCATTTCTAAAGAACAGAGCATTATGACATTTCTTCATACGTATTCACTTTTTCATCTTTCCAATAGAGATTTCAAATTACATTCAACAATCAGATTTCCAATGAAAGCAATATCATTTGAACAAAGTAACCACTTCTATTTATATAGATCAAATACAACTTTACAATCACAACTCTTTCTCATTACATTCCTTTTTACAAATAGAATATAGAGTAAATTTCTTTCACATTCAAAAGGGATTTTATTTCCAAAACATAGTAACTCTTCAGCACAAAATGTGTATTAAATTTTCATCCACATCAAGTGGGGAAATGGTTTACAAAAGTAGTTTCACAAGGGACTATCATAACTTTTTCTTCTTCCTCAATTACAATATATAGAATACAATTTCTTCCACATTTATTAAAAAAAAAAAAAAAAAAGAACAAAGTATATATCTTTAACAATTCAATTTAGAACTTTCATAGCCCATACAGACCATCTTTCCATCACAAATAATGTACAAGTTCATCCACTTCAAAGTGGGAAGGGTTACAATAAGTAATAATCTCAACAAGGACTATCAAAATTTTCTTTTTCCTCTACTCTAGAACAACAACATGAATATCCTCCATTTTTCTTTATTTCAATTTTATCACAATAGAATAGGGGGAAAGGCAATGCTCTCCACCCAACCAAGACATCTAATGAAAAGGAGAATTTGTCCTTCTTCATTGGCCCCGAGCCCCAACCATATTGCAATTAGAAATTATTTTCAACACATGGCAACAATAGGCTTCCACAACACAAAGACATATTTCTCATTCAAAACATAGTCCAAACAAAACTATAGTTTACAACCACAAAAAAACAACAAACAATACTCAGGCTTCATCATGTAAGCCAAAGGAGAAAGAAACTATGGGGGATGCTGCTTATGCCTCCCAAGGGGGAAATGAGTATCACCACCTAAGAACAAACTGACAAAATATATATCATTTCAAATCCTTGACATGCCCTTATGCCTCCCCAAGTACCCCTTATTCCTCACATTTCCTTATGCCTCCCCAACCTCTTATGGCACCCCATAATGAGTAAAGAAATGCAAGCTATTTCTTTGTAAGGTGGAACCCAAATCCCAACTCCCTCCACACTTATACCTCCCCAAAACACTTATGCCTCCCACAAAATGCCCCATAGTCTTCTCCTACACTGTCCCTAGGCCATCTACCCAACCAACCAACAAATAAAACAACACATTCAAACATTCAACCATTCACATATGCATACAAATAAAAGGAGAGAATTTCCAAGAGCTAAGCTCTTACCTCTCCATAATGGAGTTTGTTTCAAGTTCCAACCAGCAAGATTTCCAATGCAAAATAGCCCAAGATCAACAAAACACAGGTTTGTAAAAAGTATGCAACTTTCTCCAAAAGCAAGAGCTCCAAATAGCAAAAGAATTCACCCCAAAAGAAGTATGCAAAAGTACAAGCAACCAAAAGAGTGTAACCCCCAAACAATAAAATGAATTCAAATATATAGAGAGGGAAGAGAAGAGGATGAGGTGGATCCAAGTGGAATGCCCCATCACACATCCTCAACTCCAACTCATAAGTCAACTTCAATCTCCAAAGCACAATAAATAAGTAGGTGAATAATATGACAGATTACTTACACACTCCAAAACAAGCCCACACCCCAAAGGACTGAAATTAAACCATGTAAGAAAAGTGTAATTAAAGCATACAACTTGACTTACAAAAATACATAATGAAGGCTATATTTAAACCCTCCAACCATAGGTAAGGTTGGCATGCAAATTTAAGAGGTATGGGACAAGTTTAACTTGTCCCACAAGCCTCCAAAATCAGCCTCCAAGGACAAATTCGAATTCCAAAGAAGATGAAGTGTTTCATACTCCAAATTTTACTTACATATCTCTTACACATCACTTACACATTGCTTACACATATCTTACAACATTTAATACAAGAGTCAACCACTCCAATAATTACTTTCTTATGACCCAAGTTGGTTAATTTATTTTAACAATATGATTACTCACATTATGTACCACAATTTATTTAAATAAAAAGGGGTGAACACATCACTTAATAAACACATACAAACACCAATAAAAAGGAACCAAATAAATAAATACACATAACCCTTGGTCACATTTAAAGGTGATCCCCCCATGGGAATCCCTAACAACAATCAAACATGCACACACACAAACAATACAAGTTGCCATGGTGACCTTGTTGAATTCATCTAGAATTCCAATGTGGTTGGTCTCCAATCCCCGATGTTTGTTGTGATATTTTAACCTAAAAAACACAATACCTCCTTTGGCCTCATGGCCATATCAGAACATCCAAATGAATATAATATAATTTCAAAATCATCAATATATATATGAATCACAACAACATCCAAAAAATCAACAATATCACTTACAATTTCATCAGCAACTATATAATCATCAATTTTAAATTCAATTTTATCAGTGTACTTAATATAAGAAGAGGTTTTAATAAGAATGCTTAAGGATTTTTAGGGTTAGTTTGGAACCCTATGATCTAGTGGTCACATTTGATTTGATCTAAGGGTTGAGGATCAACCCTACTTTTTTTTGGTAGGAATATAATTTTAAATGTTTTAAATAAATTTGAAGGTATGTGTAGATGGGTGAATGGGGCCATTTGATTGTCTTAGGGTGCAATGTCATTTTTAGTTCTTAGCAAGCTTTAGGAAGTTAATAAAAGGACTCTAAGTTAATAGGATAATGAATTTAAAATAAATACGTGATAAGGTTAATCTTTTTGGGTTTGATTATTATTAAAAGAGGAGAAAAAAATTAACCAATAAAATTAAACTATGGCACCTTCCTAGTTGACTTTTAATTAATTGACCTTAGAGGTAAAGTAATTTTAATATTTAATATTTTAACTAGACCTAGCCTATCAATCGTAAAGTTGAGTTTAGTGGTGTAAGTTAATTTAATGTACCATAGAGGGTTAACACCCTTGTAACCTCTTAACTTAAACAAAAAAAATTATTGTCACAATTTTCGGGATAAGTGTTAGGTTGTAACACGTTCCTCGAATGTCATTTTATGGGCATTACACTTGGTATCAGAGCCTTGGGTTCAAAACTTGGATGCTTGGGCACACTAGAAAAATGAGACATAAAATTTTAACCTAGCATAAACTTATTTTCTTTTAAACCTAGAAAACCACACTGTCGATAATTGTATTATGTAGAAAACCTAGAAAAATGGAATAGAACCTAGTATGATGAACTAACTCTCGCCTTGATCTCGTGTAGGAGGCAAAAATCGACGAGGGGTCCTTTCACATAGACCTAGATATACCACCTCCAGAGTACGCTGTAGTAACCATTCTACCTTAGATTTTATAGACGCTTCAAGATGTCAATACCGCTATACGCGGAGGGTCTCTGGGAGGATGAATTGTTAGGCATGACATGGATCCATCCGTGGAGGCCCATACATCACCTCGACATAGCAAGGAGTATAGGGAAGAGAAATTCTCTGTGGAGTTGACTAGGGAAGAGTAATCATAGAGAGGTCATGGAGATAGGCTTTCAAGACATAGGGATGGATCTCGGAGCCCTAGGATGAGGTAGGAGAATGCAGAGAGACCTAGGGATCGTCGGACATCATTCTGAGACCATATCAGGGAGATATTGAAGCTACGACCATCTCACTATTTTAGAGATACAAGTGGATTTCAGGTGGGGGCCTGGTTGGTGAGCTTGAGTTGATGCTTCAACATCTACCCTTGTAATAGCAACATGAAAGCTCATTTTGTGATCCATCTTCTAAGGGATGGAACATGATTCTAGTGGAGGAACGAGGAGTCGAAGCTCCATGTTGACTCGGAGATAGTTACTTGGGAGCTATTTGAGGAGCATTTCAGGAGTAGGTATTTTCCTAGAAGGTTTATTTAGTAGAGGATAAATGGGTTTCACGACCTTCGTCAGGGCATCTATAATCAGGCGAGTATGAGAGTCGATTTCTAGACCTACTCCAGTATGTCGACTATATGCAGGATGAGTAGGTATGGATTCACAGGTTCATCAGGGGCTTAAATTTGGATTTGGGTGGTGCGATGCACATTTACTTCCCATAGACATTAGTAGAGGCCATGGAGAAGGCCTATATTACAGAGGAGACACGGGGAAAGATGCAACAGGCTAGAGATAGAGTTTAGAGCCACATCTAGCAGATGCAGGATGGCAGATCGAGGGGGTCAGTTCCTCCTCCTCATGGTGGAAAGAGCTTCAGGACAGTATTCATTCAGGCCACCATAGTAGCCACCTCAATAGTAGTAGCAGAAGACCCGCCCACCTTACAGACCTCCTCAAAGTTTCAACTCATAGAGGGGGCAGAGTATGGGGCCTCCTCCTACGGATCTCATTAGGACATAGGGTACATTGAGAGATCATTCAACAGGAGCTCATCAATAATCCATAGCTTGGTCATTAGGATCCATAGCACAAACCTTTAGAGTATTGGCTGGAGTTGCATCCCACTAGAGAGGACCAGGTAGTTGTTATGGTTGTGGTGTTGTTGGACATCATTGGAGAGAGTGCCCATAAAACCCTAGTAACAAGGGTAAGATGTAGATCTCAGAGCTAATTGTTGGAGATATGGGATGAAGCCATCGGATATATGTAGCAGTCAAGAACCACCAAGCTAAGCACCAAAGTACCATGATAGAGACGATAGGTAGTATTGGTGGTATTTCCACCTCTATATTGTTTGATTCCAGTTCCTCTAATTATTTTATTGCACCATCCTTAATAGAGTGTTGCGAGCTAGTGGCGGTTCGGCAAGGTTGTATTTGAGATGTTGAGATGGCTTATGGAGTAAAAATTTGTAGAATCCTTAGTTAATGAATGTGTAGTGGATTTGGGACCCTTCACCACTACCTCGAATCTTTGAATCCTTCCTTTGGGATTGTATGGAGTCATCTTGGGCATGGGTGGTTGTCTCTACACAGAGCTAGTGGATTGTTACCATAAGACTATTACTTGTATAGATGATCTAGGAGTTGAGTCAGTGATAGTGGGAGTTAGGAGGCTCGTTTCCATTCGCACCATCTCCGCTATGTAGCTTAAGTGGTGTGTGTGACAAGGTTTTCAAATGTATGCTATTACGATTATTGATAGATATGAGGATGTGTGTAGTGGACCATCCCTTGATGGCCATCACATTTTGAGAGAGTTTGCAGATGTTTTTCCAGGGGAGCTACTAGGGTTACCACCCCACGCGAGATCAATTTCCACATAGATCTAGTTCTGGGAATAGAGCCTATCTCACGAGCACCTTATTGGATGACTACTCCTAAGCTCTGTGAGCTCAAGTTGTAGCTTGAGGGACTTCTAGAGAAAGGCCTAATCCATCCTAGTGTATCCCCTTAGGGTGCACTGGTGATTTTTGTGAAGAAGAAGGATGGATCTCTGTGATTGTGTATTGATTACCGCTAACTGAACAAAGTAATGATAAAAAATAGTTACCCCCTTCCACACATTGATGATTTATTTGATCATATGAGGGGTGCTACAAGTATTATCTAAGAGAGATCTTAAGGCAAAGTTAGCATCAATCGAGGATCACGGAGGTAGACATTCATAAGACCACTTTCCATACAAGATATGGCCACTACGAGTTCACCGTAGTACCTTTTGGTTTGACGAATGCCTTGTAGTTTTCATGAGATTGATGAATGAGGTATTTAGGAAATTTTGGATCGCTTCATGCTCATCTTCCTAGAAGACATTCTAATTTACTCACGTACACATGAGGAGAACCTTCGCCAAGTTCTTGATGTCTTCGTGAGCAACATCTTTACGGGAACTGGAGAAGTGTGCGTCCTTTAAGAAAGAGGTGCAATATTTAGGCCACATCATTTTTGGGGAAGGCATTGTAGTCGATCCTTTAAAAATTTGAGCTATTATGGATTGGCCACACCCACTAGTATGACCGAGGTGCGCAACTTCATGGGTTTGGTAGGATATTCGGGATATTTGTTCAAGACTTTTCTCGGATCGCGTACCCCATCACTTCTCTTCAGCAAAAGGGAAGAAGTTTATTTGGTCAAAAAAATGTGAGTAGGCATTCAGGACACTGAAGGAATGCCTCACGATAGTGCTTATTCTTATAGTGTCAGATACTTAGGGTGAATTCTACGTTTGCATGATTCCTCTTTGGTAGGACTTGGAGGTGTGTTGATGCATGAGGGTAGAGTAGTTACTTTTGAGTCTCGTAAAATCAAGGATTATGAGATCAATTACCTGACTCATGATCTTGAGCTTTTGGTAGTTGTGCATGTCTTGGTTTGATAGAGACACTTCTTTCTTGGCTAGATATTTACACTCAGGACTAATCACTTGAGTCTTCGCCACCTCTTCACACAACCCAATCTCAATGCTCGTCAGTGGTGTTGGATGGAGTTGCTTTGTGAGTACGACATGGAGATAGAGCATGTGAAGGGGAAGGAGAATGTGGTTGTAGATTCCCTGAGTAGACGAGAGACATGTGGCTATGGCTATTTTAGTGGGCACATATTTACGGATCAGGATTTTGCACCAGCTTCCACACGAAAGCTTCTACCTTCTAGCCAGAGCAAAGATTGAGTCTCAAAGACCCTTTGAGGGGAGATTTGATGGATTTTATTTAGAGGCAGATGGTATTCTCAGACACAAAGGTCGGATATATGTTCCTAGAGATGAAGGCTTGAGATAGGACATTTTGACAGAGGCACATCATGTACCTTATTTAGCCCATCCCGGGGTGAAGAAGATGCACGCCACTTTGAGACAATTGTACCATTGGAGAGGACTTTGGAGAGATGCAGCTTAGTTTGTGTCACGTTATCTAGAGTTTTAGAGGGTGAAGGCCGAGCATCAACATCCATCTGGCCTTCTTTTTCCTCACGCCATATCGGAGTGGAAATGGGAAACCATTTCCATTGACTTCATTGTTGGGTTACCAACGTCGAGATACCGCCGTGATGCCATCATAGTCATGGTGGATAAATTGAGGAAAGTGACTCATTTTTCTCCGGTGAAGACCACCTACATAGCTAGTGTAGTGGCACGGGTATATCTTGATGAGATTGTCAGATTACACGAGATTCGTGGAAGATCATTTACATCCTAGATCCCTTGTACACTTCTCACTTACGGACCACCATGTAGAATTATCTTGGGACTAGGATCAATTTTAGTACAAAACATCACCTTGAGACGGATGGAAAGATTGAGAAAGTCAATCAGATCTTAGAGGACATGCTTAGGATTTATGTTATGGAACACCATTTGAGATGGGAGGAGTATTTGTACTTGGTTGAGTTTTCCTAAAATAATAGCTTCCAGAGTTCGATAGGCATGACTCCTTTTCAAGAATTATATGGCAGGGAGTGCAAGACACCTTTGAGTTGGGAAAGGTTAGAGGACAGAGTTTCTCTTGGGCCAGCCTTATTACAGGATATGGAGTAGCAGGTTATCTTAATCAGGAAAAGGTTTCAAGAGGTGTAATACATGTAGAGGAAGTATGCGGATCAACATAGGACAAATCGTAGTTATGAGGTGGGTACAAAGGTGAATTCTACGTTTGCACAGATTCCTCTTTGGTAGGACTTGGAGGTGTGTTGATGCAGGAGGGTAGAGTAGTTACTTTTGAGTCTCGTAAACTCAAGGATTATGAGATCAATTACCTGACTCGTGATCTTGAGCTTGTGGTAGTTGTGCATGTCTTGGTTTGATAGAGACACTTCTTTCTTGGCTAGATACTTACACTCAGGACTAATCACTTGAGTCTTCGCCACCTCTTCACACAACCCAATCTAAATGCTCGTTAGTGGTGTTGGATGGAGTTGCTTTGTGAGTATGACATGGAGATAGAGCATGTGAAGGGGAAGGAGAATGTGGTTGTAGATTCCCTGAGTAGACAGAGACATGTGGCTATGGCTACTTTAGTGGGCACATATTTACGGATCGGGGATTTTGCACCAGCTTCCACACGAAAGCTTCTACCTTCTAGCGAGCAAAGATTGAGTCTCGAGACCCCTTGAGGGAGATTTGATGGATTTTATTTAGAGGCGAGATGGTATTCTCGACACAAAGGTCAGATATATGTTCCTAGAGATGAAGGCTTGAGATAGGACATTTTGACAGAGGCTCATCATGTACCTTATTTAGCCCATCCTGGGGTGAAGAAGATGCACGCCACTTTGAGACAATTGTACCATTGGAGAGGACTTTGGAGAGATGCAGCTTAGTTTGTGTCACGTTATCTAGAGTTTTAGAGGGTGAAGGCCGAGCATCAACATCCATCTGGCCTTCTTTTTCCTCATGCCATATCAGAGTGGAAATGGGAAACTATTTCCATTGACTTCATTGTTGGGTTACCGACGCCCGAGATACCGCCATGATGCCATCATAGTCATGGTGGATAAATTGAGGAAAGTGGCTCATTTTTCTCCAGTTAAGACCACCTACACAGTAGTGTAGTGGTATAGGTATATCTTGACAAGATTGTCGATTACACGAGATTCCGTGGAAGATCATTTACAACCTAGATCCCTTGTACACTTCTCACTACGGACCACCATGTAGAATTATCTTGGGACTAGGATCAATTTTAGTACAAAATATCACCTTGAGACAGATGGACAGATTGAGCAAGTCAATTAGATCTTAGAGGACATGCTTAGGATTTACATTATGGAACACCAGTTGAGATGGGAGGAGTATTTGTACTTGGTTGAGTTTTCCTAAAATAATAGCTTCCAGATTTCGATAGGCATGACTCCTTTTCAAGAATTATATGGCAGGAGTGCAAGACACCTTTGAGTTGGGAAAGGTTAGAGGACATGGTTTCTCTTGGGCCAGCCTTATTACAGGATATGGAGTAGCAGGTTATCTTAATCGGGAGAGGTTTCAAGAGGTGTAATACATGTAGAGGAAGTATGCGGATCAACATAGGACAAATCATAGTTATGAGGTGGGCACAAAGGTGTTTCGACATTTCAGACCGCATAAAAGCCCTATACATTACAAAAATTATCTAAGCTTGCTCCTAGGTTTGTGGGTCCCTTTGAGATCTTGGAGCACATCGGTCCCTTGGCCTATCGTCTAGTGTTGCCACCTATCTTGTCTCGCATCCATGATGTGTTTCATGTTTTTGTGCTTAGGAGATATATTTCGATCCTTCTCACGTATTAGATTGGACTACATTGTAGGTGCATGATCAGGGGCATGTGACGGTAGAACCCATCCATATTATAGAGCATAGGACCCTAGGCCTTCGAGGCAGAGAGATTGACCATGTTCGGGTCCATTGGGAATGATATGATGAGACTGCAGCTACATGGGAGGATGCTACATTGCTACGAGTTCAGTTTCCACACCTGTTCCAGTGACTTCCAGGAGGAAGTTGAGTCTAAGGGGAGGGGGATGTAGTGCCCACTTCCCTTCGACACCTTTTTGTTATTGATTTCTATACTTTGTTGATTATACTTGTAGAAACCTAAAATATGCTTACACTTAGCATTTCATCCAATCCAATCAATTAATGACACTTCGTTAATTCCCCATACTTTGCTCCATTCTCGGATGCCCATGCATGACACCTTCTCATTTGTATTCCTCCTATAATCAACTTATTTTGCTAATATATCTCTTATTAGCTAAACATTCCTCCTTTTGACCATTCAAAACCTCCCTAGTTCTCTCTAGATGATTTCTATTGGCTTCCTAGGCTATCTATCAATCATAATTGACCCCTCCCAACTCTCAATGAGTCTCTAATCACTTGCTAATAAAAGTTTAACTCACCTAAACCCTAGTTAAATAGCCTAAACAAATCTTAACTAAGCCTAAAGCATGTTTATCCTAATCTAATCTAAAAGTGATTTTTGAGCTTTAGTCCCACATGCACACAAATTCCAATCTCTCCCACGTGGAAACTATAAATACAAACCTAAGGATTTCCTTTCAAAAGGCCCCTTCTCTCTCAAGCACTTTTGAAAGGCATTAAAAATCGTTTATGATAGCTTTAAGCTATAAAACATTTGGATCTTGGCCATACTCCATTGTTGAGAGCTCCTCCATCTTGCATCCATCCATTCCAAATATAGTTAGTAAGGGAAGATCTAAAGCTTGGCCATGTAGCCAAATTATAGAGATCTCTTCACTATGTTTGGGAGTAAACAACACAAAATTTGATTTCTAGGATCTTCATGGGTTCAAATTTTTATAGCCTAAACCAAGCTTAACTAAGCCTAAAGCATGTTTATCCTAATCTAATATAAAATTGCTTTTTGAGCTTTAGTCCCACATGCACCCAAATTCCAATCTCTCCCAAGTGGAAAAATATAAATACAAGGCTAATCCTACCCATTCAAAACACATAACTTTACATAACACGAAGCCAAAACAAGCCTAAGAAAGCTTGGATGTCATTTGTATTAGCTTCAAGCTAATTAGACATTTGATCTAAAGATTTCCTTCCTCCATTGTTGAGCTAACACCTCCATTTGCATCCATAATCCAAGTTTTGAGTAATATGGAGAGAACCATTGGCCTTGAAGCCATTAATGGTGAGACTCCATTCTTGAAAGCTTGAGTTTCATATCAAACATCACACCTTTGATTGCTAAGTTGATCTTTTTAGGTTCAATTTATTAAATTAAGTAATCTAAAGAGTAGAGAGTAGCTTTATCATGTTAGTTTTTGATGTTTTTGTCAAAGTTATAATGCTTTCATGTTAGTTTCCCTTGTTTATCTCTTATCTTATGGTGCATGGATGAGTTAGTAAAGCTTTGAGGTTCTTTAGCCTCATTCCATTCTCCATTAATGGGTTATTTTCAAGCTATTTATTTTTCAGTTTTGTAACCACTTTCATTTTTTAGGATAAATAGCTTGTTATTTACATGATTTCATTTTTAAGTAGGCTAAATCATCCTTGATCATTTATATTTTGCAGGTTTGAGCTAAAAATATGATTCTTTGTCTAACCTTTAACTTGTTTGCTTTTGAAAATTTTCAAATTTTGTGATTTTTGTAGATTTTACAAGGGGTGTGTGTAGGTGTCATTGCAGGTGCGTCTGCGTTGAAACAAGTGCACACATGTCAATACTAGGCACATCTGTGTCAAACTACATTCACCACCAATCTTTCGGAGGCCATAACTTTTGCTCCCAAGCTCGAAATGACTCCATTTTTGTTGCGTTGGAAAGGTATTGAAGATAACTACACAATGGAATCATAAAATTAGGATTTTGAGTTATATAAAATTTATGGTTTTACATTATTAGGTAAATAGTCATTTTTTAACGTGTCTTAAAGTTTGAAAACTTGTTTTCTTGACCATTCTAACACTTTGAAAGGTTTTGTGACACTAATAGTGATTTATAGGTTACTTTTCCATCATATTTTTGTGCTAACTTAGTTGAGTGTTCACATTTTTCATTTGTAGGGGTCCTTTGAAATGTGTATGCTCTTCCCTCACACCTTTTAGGTGATCTTGGGAATCAAAAACATTTCAAAAACCTTCTATTTTGCTTCCAAAACACTTCAATTTAAGCTTTAAAATAGATTAAAGTTCAAATTTGGCTAAAACAAGTTTCCTTCTGCAAAAACACTTAAGGTATTTTCCATATATTATTTTAGTTGGGTTTCGCGTTGTGTATGCTCTTCCTTCGCACCTTTTTTGGTGATCTTAGGAATCAAAAGCAACATGCAAACTCTCTTTTAATATCATGATATTTTATGGAAAAATACTAACTCCTTACATATAGGACCTAACGCTTGTCAAAGAAAGGAGGAGCTAAGACAAAACAAAGAACCCACTAACATGTGTTTTCATACAGGTTGCCAAATGGTGTGCTACTTAAAACCACATTTAAGTTAAAAAGATAAAAAAAACACAACATTTCACTTCACATTGTATTTTAGGTATTGGAAAAGGGTATGTCCTTATCTTCTCAACTAGAACATAACCCATTTGGCATAATGCCTTAATCTACAACAATGAGGGTGGTTCCACGAACCCTAAAGTAATCCACGCTAAGTAACCTCATGGATGAAAAAAGAAACACTCCACTTACCCACTTGAATAGTAATACCATTTGTGAGATTAGCATCACAAGTTATCCATATGGCAACCCGGTGATGGTACAACTAAACACACTAGTTGCTCATTGTATCAGAAGGGGATAAAGTAAATCCGATATACTCCCAAACTCATCATTGCGACTCTTTGGGTAAATAGAGCTCGCTTAAGATGGCTCTTGACACCTAGTTGAGATATCTTGTTAGGGAAGCCATTCTATTAAGGAGCCCAGTTTACTAGTCCTTTAGCGCGTCTTAAACATCACGAAGTGATAACTTGTTTGGATTCAAAGCCTTGTTTTTAGAACACGGTAATGAATCCATTTAAGTTAGATCTAAGTGTATCTCATCACAGAGTTTACAACATGTTACTTATCTTGGTTTCTTTCTCACCTTCAGACGAGGTGAAACTTTTCCCAAGTAACACTTAGTTTATTTCCATCTTTTGATCTACACATTTGTGTTTTTTCGCCCATTTGGGATAAGAGAGGACATCTTTCGGGAGTTTTGTCATAGATAGTGTTCACCACTTTTTGTTTGTTTACGCTCATCCATGTTTGTGGCTGAGTTGTTATATGTCTAAAGTGCGTGGATGCGTCCTCAAATCTTTGATGGCCATTTGATCTTGATTTCAAGATCATCAACATAGTTAGGATTGATTCATCAATTGATATCTCTTTGACATGTTACCTTGTTCACATTTTCTTGACATAATTAAGATACTTATGTCATTTTTTTCGTAAATGTGATCTAAGTATCCATATTTTGGCATTATGCTGCGCACATTTCAACACATCCTCAGTAGACCTTGACTTGGTTTAAATTTGAACATTGCTCCAAATCTTGAAGGGTATCACTTACTTTGTTTGTGTCATTTCGAAAGAGTTGACGAATTGTATCGAAACTATGCACCACGATCAAGTTACACTCCAGTTGAATTGTAATGGCTCCAACGTAATCACAAGAAGAATTGATCAATAACTGAACAATCTTGCATATAAGAAACAGATTACACATGTAGAGAAAAGACAATGGAGTGTCTTGGCATACTCATAAATGAATAATGAAACACAGGTACATATAGGGTGCTAAGTAACCCTAGTGAATGACTCAATAGCAAACCCTAAACCTAACCCATGTGAGATGACCCTCCAATATGTGAGAAGGACACATAAGATAAATCACACCAACACCCCCTTCATCGAAGATGGTTTAGTGGTTATGATGAGTGATACTAAAAGAGAAGACACTCCTAAACAACTAAGAAAGATGTGTCAATGGGGCTCGGTAACTAAAGGCCTGATAAGGTTCCCATATACAAATACAATATTCCTAGAAGAAGAAGAAGAAGAATAGAAGGAATACATAGCCCAAAGAAGATAAGAAGCTATAGAAGACCTCACCCTAAGAAGAGATCATAAGTGAAGAAACTTCATCTCAGTGAAGGGCTTGGTAAATAAATCTGTAATTTGATCAATTTTATCTGAATGTACTAAATGTCGATGATGCCATTATGAATAAGCTCTCGTATGAAGTGCATATGGATATCAATGTGCTTCATATGCTAATGCTGGAATGGATTTCTACAAATAGAGATAGTGCTCATGTTATCACAATAGATAATGGTATGCCATCGAAAGTGGATGCCAAACTCTGTCAGAATACCCTGTAGCCAAATAGCTCTGTTGTAGCATTAATTGCTCCTCTGTATTATGCCTATGTAGATGATATTGTAATTGCATTATAATTCTTGCTAGACCAACTAATAAGACCCGAATGAAGAGAGAAACTATTGCAGAAGTAGATTTCCGATGATCTAAGTCATTAGCCCAATCGGAATCGGAACCCAATCAAGTCAATATCTACCCCTCCATGATAGTGAATGCCATTAGTAGAAGTGCCATGGACATAATGAAGGATCCATTTAGATTCTTTCCAATGCAGCTCATATGGCTCCTATATGAATCTAGACATGATCCCAACAACATACGATAAATCCGGTGAGTGTGAGTTAAGTAAATCAAGCTCCCAACCAACTATGGATAAAGAGTACCATTAACCAAGGAGTAGAGCAATCTGAAACCAACTTAACCCTGTAAAGAAAAGGAGTAGGAGAAGACTTGAAATCAAACATCTAAAAATGAGCTAGAAAATTAAGAGCATACTTAGGTTGCGAAAAAAATCCTGAGTCGATTGTGAAATCTGGATCCCAAGGAAGTAATGAAGCGAGACCTAAGTCGGTCATGGAAAACCTGTGGGCCAAGGAAATCTTCACAGAATCAATAATAGAGGAAGAGCTTCCTGTGATAAAAAATTCATCAACATAGAGAACGAGAATGAGTATGGAGTCATCTTTCCATAGAATATAAAAATTTAGATTAGAATGACACCTAGTAAACCCCGATGTAAGTAAAAAGAAGTCCATCTTGGAATACCAAGCCGAGGGGCTTGTTTAAGGCCATAAAGAGACTTATTTAACTTAGAAAAAAGGGAGGGATCATGGACATAACCCAAAGGTTATTCCATGTAGATCTCTTCCTCTAGGTCCCCATGAAGGAACTCTTAACGTCCATTTGATGGACTTTCCATCTGTTAGCATGCAATGGATGGATAGGGTCATCGAATACAAGTCATCTTCATAATCGGAGAAAAGGTTTCAATATAATCAACCCCAACTATATGGGAGAAACCCTTAGCTACTAATCGTGCTTTAAAATTTTCGACGTCTCCATCTACTCCATACTTTGTTTGGAACACCCACTTACACCGAATGATTTTTCTTCCTTTCGAAAGAGGGTGAGATCCCAAGTATCGTTCTTCATGAGAGAGGAATACTCCTCATCCATGGTAGAATCCCACTCAAGAATACAGAATCCTCCCGAAAGACTGTGGATCAGAAGAAGAGGTGAAGAAAGAGTGGGGTCCAATGAAATCTGAGCAAGTACGTCTCATATCCGAAGTATCTCCAACTAAATCTCTAGCACTTTGTAAAGTTTTCCTAGCCCAAAGAGGACCAGGAGGATTAGGCTCAGAGTTGGAAGATTCTTCACTTGAGTGAGAAGGGACATAGTCCTCATCATCACTACTATCAGAATCAGAAGACTCAGAGGTCTGATGGTCGGGAGGATCAAGAAGAGGAGCATGCTCAACAATATCATCATCTGATGAGTCAGAATCTGAATTAGTGAGTTGAAGAACCTCAATAGGTGGAGAAGTAGAAGTCGAAGAAGACTCATCGAACTTAACACTTCTCTTAATATACAGCTCATGAGAAGTAGGATTCATTAATCGATATCCCTTCATGCCATCAGGATACCCTACAAAGATACAAGGTTTGGATTGTGGTTCCAAGGCCTTGCATTTCTTCTTGGGAATCAAGCCATAGCCTTGGATCTGAAGACTCGAAAGTTCTCAACATCAGGCTTACGTCCAAACTAGGCTTCAAAGGGTGTCATCCCTCTTATTGCCTTGTGTGGAACATGGTTTTGAATGTAATTTACACAATTCACTGCTTCGGCCCAATACTGTGGAGGAAGAGACTTCGAGTGAATCATACAAGTGGCCATCTCCTTCAAAGTACGGTTCTTTATTTCTGTAACTCCATTATGTGAAGGGCTATAAGAAACTGTATGCTACAAAGATATTCCTTTAGAAGTACAAAAATCCATGAACCTATTGTTTAGATATTCACCTCCATAGTCGGTTCAAAGAACCTTGATAGACCATTCCGCCTGTTTCTTAGAAAGAGCAATAAAGTCCTAAAAATGTTCAAAGACTTCAAACTTAAGCTTAAGAAAATATACCCAAGTATATCGCAAAAAAGTCATCAATGAAAGATAGCACATAAAGAGCTCTAGTAAACGAAGGAGAAGGAAATGGACCAGAAATATTGTTGTGAACAAGATCCAAGGGATGAGTAGCTTTCCAAGTTTTTACTTTGTCAAATTTCTTTTCAAGATGCTTTCCAAGGGTACAACCCTCACAAAGACTCTTATAAAACTTGACGCAGGGTAACCCATTGACCATTTCATTTTGGCTCAATTATTCAAGGTAGTGATAATTTAGATGTTTGAAATGCTCATGCCATAGCTTACTAACCTCATTTGCATGAGTGAGCAAGGTAGTGGGCGTAGAATCAAAAGTAAAGTGGGAAAATGTATATAACCATGAACGGTGATCAACCTTTCCCTTAGCCACTATAGTGTCATCGTTAAGCTCATGAATAATCACCGAGTTAGGACCAAATTCCACTCACATTCCTTCACCAAGGTGAGTAATTTAATAAACCGATAGGAGATTGGTATAGAGATCAAGAAAACTCCACACTTGGTTGAATGTTCCTCCATCCATCTCTACCGATCCGCTATTAGAAACCAACACTTTGTTGTATCATTACCCATCATGATTTGGGACATTCCACAAGATTTGATGTTGGAGAACTCAACATGTGAAGAACCCATGTGGTGTGAGGCACCAAAATCTATAATCCACATCGATGAAGGAGCAACTCTGGCTACAAGGGCCTTTCCTTTCTTCTTATCATTTTTAGAACCTTTTGTAGCAAAAGACTCGGCCTTGAGAGAACTTTGTTTTATGGATTCAGGAACACTTATTTTATTCTTCTCAAGTAAATGAGATAAGTGATTAATCTATTTCCGAAAATAGTGGTGCTCGTCATGACCAGACTTATTGCAATAGAAACACAAAAACTTTATTTTCTGTGCCTTAGGCTCAGAAGTCAAAGTGTTTGTGTCATTTTTAGGTTTGGTCTTGGTTTCTTTCTTAGGTTGATCCTTTGTTTCTTTCTTATTTTCAGTCTTCTTTCCTTTGTTGGTACTTGTTATAAGGGCATGTGACTTGGACTTAAGAGAACCCATTTGAATGAGTTTTTCTTGTTCTCGAATGAGTTGGGATGAAAAATAGTCAAAGGAGGGCATAGTCCAAGCATCGCCCAAAGCAGCTTTTGTAGCGTAGAAAGTTGACATGAAGACAAAATATTCGAGACCTAGCTTAGAGAGAATTGACAAGATTAGTTGAGAATCTTTCTTCTCTACTTGACATCCCTTTAACAACAATCTAATGTGGACAAATTTTGAGAAGAAAGCTTGTAGGTTTTCAAATTCACTAGGATTTAACCCTAGTAGTTCGTTTTCCAACTCATGCGCTCTCATGTCATCTTGTTGTCCAAACATTACATCTAGCATTTTCCACGTAGATTTAGGTGTTTCAAACGCCTCAATGTGGAAGAGCAAGTCAGGAGAAACAAACATGCAAAGAAGACCTAAAGCTTCATCACTACGGTTTAACCACTTAGATTTTTCAGGATCGTCATCTAGTTCAGTCTCAGTTCCCATGGTGATGCGATATAACCCTTTACCCCTTAGTTTCATAATCATTTTCGATCTCCATTCGAAGAAGTTGAATGGCGTAAGCAAAGGAATTGAAAGTGCATCCATAGTGAAGAGAGAGAAGAAATGCAGAAAAGAAACACAACCACCCAGGACAATATAATAACCCCCTACTTTCGGCACTTTATAGTTTAGTGTGTTGATTACAATTGGGTCCGTGTGTGTAGTTGGAAACACTTGGTAACTTAACTTGCAATCAGTGTAATAATGCGCAAGAGAGGAGACCACAATAGTGTTTCGTGGAGTGCAGCAAAAATAGGACACCGTAAACAAGCAAAAAGCAAAAGACAAGGAAGGAGGTGAAAGCAAATCCTGGTTGTGAGAAAAAGTGTCTCACGTTGCAAAGAGTACCCCCTTTGTAGATTGTGGCGGGTGACTAGAATCAAATACAATGTTTTGATGAACTCAAGATGAGTCCAAATGATCTTCAGAATGCCGGAAAGGCACGTAGAAGACAAAGAGTGCTCAGAGTGTCACTGCACACTTGAGCGCACGATTAGTAAAAAAATCAACACTGACGCCTAAAAAATTTATCGTTTAGAAACGTCCATTTTAGTTAATTTGAGAGCTTTTGGAGTAAAAATAATGATATTTAACATTAATTTAAAAGATGATTTTTAAACATATTTACTAAACGTAAATGATAATCGTAAATAAAAAAATTAATTTAATTTATAACGATTATTTAATATCTAATTAAAAAATTAATTAAATATTATGAATTAATTAAGATTTAAAAAATCCTAAAAAAGTACTTTCCTGCTTTTTTTAAAAACAAATTTTAAATTAAATAAATCTAATTTAAAAGCTTCTTTTTTAAATAGAAATTTATTTATTTATTTATTTTTAAAACTTTACCAAAAAAACTTGCATGTTTTTAAAAAAAAAAAGTGAAAAAGCATATGAATTAAAAAAGAAAGAATTTAAAAAAGAAAGCTTTTTTTTAAAACATAGATTTTATAAAGAAGATTTAATAAATACAAAGCAAAACAAAAGGAAACATACCTTTTTGGAACTGTGGTTTGATTTTTATTTTTATTTTTGCTGTTACAGAGGTTGCGGATTGCAAAAGAAAATGGATAGGTGTCTTTTGGAATGGCCATGGAGGAAGGAGGGAGGGAGGAAGGAGCATGCAGCACCACGAGGAGCGTAGAAGATTACATAGCACCACGACCACACAACACCAAAAAAACAGTCGTGTCTTTGTAAAATGCACAGGTTTGGTGTCTTTTGAAGTTGTGTCTTGTAAAATGTGCAAGTTTGGAATGGTGACTAGCAAGAAAACACCTGAGACCATGGCAAAAAAATAAAAAAGTGATCCCCCAAAAAAATGCAGATCACGAGATAACCAACAAAAAAACGAGGTCACGAGATAAGGGTTTAGAAAGCTCGGGGCGGAGCCAACATCGAACACTTAAACCTATAAAACACCAGAAAACACAGAGAGCCAAGAAAAACTAGAGATCTACAAAATTTCAGTTTAATAAAAGGATTAAAAACTAAAAAAATAACCTCTATTTTAGCGGATCTGCTAAATGTAGCTGCAGCTAACTAATTTTAGCTACAAAACCCCTGAAAAACTCAAGGAGATCTGCACATGCACGAAGAACATAGCAAAACTAAAAATTTCCAAGAGCAAGAATGTTAGATATGTTAGCAAGGAAAAACTAGAAAATAATGATCGAAAACTTGCACGAGGAGTTAAAAAAATGAAAAACAAGAGTAATCACAACTCAAAAAAATGAGTGCACATTTACCCGATCTCAGCTCTGATACCATGAAAGAGTTGACGAATCATATCGGAAACTGTGCACCATGATCAAGTTACACTCTGGTTGAATCGTAATGGCTCCAACGTAATCACAAGAAGAATCGATCAATAACTAAACAATCTTGCATAACAGAACAAAGCTTACACATGTAGAGAAAAGACAACAGAGTGTCTTGGCATACTCATAAATGAATAGTGAAAGGGTACATATAGGGTGTTGAGTAACCCTAGTGCATGACTCAATAGCAAACCCTAAACCTAACCCATGTGAGATGACCCTCCAATATGTGAGGAGGACACATAGGATAACTCACACCAACAATTTTGATACCAATTTGACACTAATATCTCGTTTCTCGTGAAGCTTGTGAGACGTGTCCAATTTGTGTGGTTACATGGCTTACATTTATAAACTTCGTCCTTTAACATTTTGGCCTTGTTGGTTGTTGAACGAGTCACATCTACCCTTTGTTAATATTTATGCTTTGTTCATTTTGAGCTTAACGTAAGTATTAATATTGTGTTGATCATCTTTGCATCAAACTATCATTTTGCACACACATTTTACATATGGATTATTTCCTTATTGATTGGATTTGTGTTTAACACCTTGCATGATTTTCCTCATGAACATTCATTTGGAAAAAGTGTTTTCTAGGAAAATCCTTTTTATCTCATTGAGATTGCGTCATCATAATGTCTATTTTCCTTAGACCTTCTTTGGAAAATCACGCACGCATATCCATACTTACAAAATGTCTAGTTGGATGTCATTATGCTTCCCTGAATCGATATGGAGCTTTCTTCCCTTTGAAGGAGTTCCATCACACTATCTAGAGATAGACATTTGTGCTTAAACGATGCCAACAATGACTGACTATCACGTGGTTTCTCACACTTACTACAATATGGAACCTAGGTTTAGCAATTCAAATCAAAAGATTCCTATTAAAACTAAACCTCGTTTGGTTCTTCATGCTAGAGGACCCATTCAGGTATCCTGTTCCTTACCTTCACTCATATTTAGTGGTATGGTTTGGATGCTTCGATCCTAATTATTAGTCGGAGTTCCCCCACTCCTCTTCTTTCGATTCAGATCCAAACTACCATTTAGACTCTAACTCTTCTCCTAAAGACTCGGATCCCAACTATTTTTGAATACCCCTAGATCAAATCTTGAATCACGGTCCTCCCTTCCTTTCAGCAAGACATTTATTCCAAATCACCTCAATGACGTCTTCCTCCTTTGAAGACTCCCGTAACTCTAAGTTCCATCGATCAAATATCTAATTTATGTCTTGAGTCATTATCCTCCCTTTCTTTACAGGACCTCCTTCATCGGTCTTTTCAATGACCTCTTCCTCCATTAAAGAGTTCCACAACTCGGGTTACCTCTAGTCAATCATCTAATTCGACTCCTATGTCGTAACTTAACAAATGGCTATGTGATCCTACTTTCCAACCTACATTTTGTCGTCTTCTAGAAAAACACCCAAATCTAAATCATCCATTCATGAGATGCTTGCCCCAATCGACTTCCTCTCATGAGTCATCTTCTTCTGTCAATCAATCTTCCCTCCTTATCGTACCTATTTCTTCTATTCAACCTTCTATGACTAAATAAAAGCAACCTCTACTAATTGATTTCTCTCAGAATGAAGAAACAATCATACTACATTATGATATCCCTTTAGAGGATTGCAAACAAGGATTCTTTCTAGAACTTGATACACTCATGTATTGGGGAAAATAAGTTTATCCCTTTTGTCATAATATAGATGAGGAGCCTAAGGTCATGGAACTTGATTCTTCTTCTATTCCATCTTCACCTTCCTTTGAGCATGATGAGATACCAGGGTCTAGCATTGAGTGATGGCCTATCTTCTCATTACCAAATCATTCATTATCTATCATCATTCCTCAATCAAAATCTTTCCTTGGGTCATCAGTTGAGTACCCCATTATCTTCTTCTATTCTGGAGCCACCCCGGGTAGTCCTCCATTTTCTACTTATGGGTCACCACTGAGTATCCCATCATCTTCTTCTATCCTTGGGCCACCCCATTTAGTCCTCGTATTTTATACTTATGGGTTACCTCTTGGTATCCCATTACCTTCTATTTTGGGGCCACGTCCTAGTATCCCTTCATCCTCTTCTATCTATGGGATACCTTTGAGTAGTCCCTCCTCATCTATACTTGGGCCACACCCTAGCAGCCCTTCGTCATCTTCTTCTATTCTTGGGCCATGTCCTCATATCCCAATTTCTTCCATATTAGGGCCATATTCTAACAGCCCTTTTTCATCTTCTATCAGTGGCTCACCTCTTGGTAGCCCATCCTCTTCAATTCTTGGACCGTATCATTTTCATCCATCACATCTTTCTTCTATCAATGGTTGTGGAAACCCACGGTCATTTCTCACATCAGTTCTAAATGTCCACATTCACTTTCTTATCCTTCTTGAGATCAAACAAGTCATGCATCATCTTATAAGAAACCCAAACAGGTTCATTATCAAGCTAAGATCAAAACTTCAAAGAGCTTGAAATCCCCAACAACTTGAACAATCTCAAAATTGTAAATCAAACATGATTCAAGAACGCACATCAATGCAACCATCAAGTGTGGTGCAAAGTGAAAAAACCTATGGATATGGAACTCAAGATCCCACATAATAAATCCTTATTTCAAGATAGATCATAGTAATTTTTTGAGTATGAGCTCACCTCAATCATTGAGATTAGGGATAACATGACTCTTGATAAACAAACACATCTAGTCTCCCTTATAAAGGAAGTCACAGACATCGTTGTTGTATCTTACCATATAGAGTGAATTTTTTGGTCCCACCTTTCAAAAAATTATCAAAAATATAAAAATAAAAACAATATAAAAATACAAAAAAATGGAGAAAAACATAAGAAAAAATCCATGGTACAAAGATCAAACATTACAATCGGTATGCATGTACACATGGATGGTTCTTTCTTCCCTTCCTTGTTGTTATTTTGCAAGTCTTCCTACCATTTTCATCCCTTTGGTGATATTTTGGTTAACCTATTCACACACATTTTGTGACATTTATCTCTATAGTATCTGTTTGACCTTAGTCTTTTATCACCTTGGTAAATTAAAGAATGACTGACCTCTTAGAGATCCTATCACATTCAACATCTAATAAACTTGTTTCAAGAACTTTTGGACATATTTGTTGACACTAGCCAATGTTGTCATCACAATCACTTCCATCTCCTTCCATCAAGCCATTAGTGGTTCTTAACCCCTTGTCAAACAAGAGAGCTGAAATAAGTTTTCAGAAAGCAAAAAGAATCAAAATCAATCAATCAAAAGCTAAAAGATAAAATAAAAAACAAATTGATATATAACTCTCTCTTGGGGTATTTCCAATAATCTCTATCGAGGCTATGAATTCTGACTCGGTAGTAGATAAATGTTGCGATTTGAATCAAATACATTTCCATCGAGGCTATGGGACCCTTTATGGAAGCAGAGTAATGTACGACTATCCTTCCACCATCCATTCACAAAATCCCATATCGAATTGTATCATTCCTACACATTGGCTAGGGTTTCCTCACTTACTTGTCTATTAAATCTTCACTTCCGGAGGTAATTAAATTCCACATGCACACAATGGATCTCTATGAGTAAAAAGATTAGTATGTTACCAAGTGTCTTTCTTTGGACCTTGTTCGAGACTATTACTTTAGTCCATATCTCATCTCACGATTTGTTCCTTTGGCTAATCACTTCTTTATTGTGAGGATTATAAGCTACATTCATATCATTCACATCATTATTCTTCTTCATTCAAAATATCCATGTGTATAAGATTACTTTTTTCCATGTTTGTGGACACCTTTGTCCCCTTTCACAAATACAATCTTCTCCTTCCTTTCTATCATGTTCTTTTAGGCCAACTTACACTAGGGGCATCCTTGCTTCTTCCTAGCACTTCATTGGTTTACGTTTATCATCATGTTGAACCTATCCATAATGGCCTTGGGTCCTGCTTCTACCCATGAAGAGTTTGCCTTTGAATACTCCCACCTAATCGCTGGGGCATTTTTGCATCTTCACCTTTCTCATACGGATGTGGCCTTATTCCCTTTTACATCTCATCTATCTCTAGGGGCATCCACACTTCTTTATCTTCTTGAACATAGTTTCGGAAAACTTTCAAAAATAGAAAACATCCAAATATGTTAGAAAAATAAAAAACATTAAAATATGTTTCAATAAACATAAAAAAATAAATAAATCATCTTATAAAATGTCACTCTTTGGTTCTCACTTGTTCATGTGTGTGACTCACGAGATCATCTTGATCTACCTCCATCAACTAATGTTAGGCTCCTTACTTCATACGTACTATGGGGCACAACACGTTTCCGATACTATGTCATAGTGCACATTTATTTTTGATCAGACCCAAGTGTCCTCCATTATTATCTTCGCATGCATCATTGCTTGGGGCACCTCCATTAACCCTTGTCATTAATTCACATAGGTTGAAACTAAAGCTTGATAACAAAAACATTGCATTATGTTTCTTTGTTAGGTTTAGATTGTTTAATTTCTCGTATTGCATTGCATTTTTTATGTTACATGGAGTTAGGAATATTTTACTTTCTCATATTTCATTTCACTTTTTATGTTGCATGGAGTTGGTGTTTTTAGCAATGGACATTTGTTCATATATGGATTTTAATGTCATACTACACTTTTGTTCATTCTTTTTAATAAGGACCGATGATGAAGATCATTAGCAATATGATGAAAAATAAAGTTGTTTAAAAGGAATTGGATGGATGTTAGCTCATTCCCCCTTCCTCATACTCCTTTTCTTCTATATCCCCTTTCTTGTCTTATTCTTCACACTATTCTTTCTTTTGTTCTCTTTCTATCATCTTTTCAATCGTCAATCGATCGAGTTCTTCTATCACCCCATCGACAATCGAGGGGGCATCCTCCATTCTACTCATTTTTCTTCTATCCCTTCAAAATTTTCTACTTGTTTATGCTTGTCTACTTTCTTTAAAGTGACGTCTCTTACGTCACCTCAAAAGAGGAAAATGTAGACATCTAAAATATGCTTACACTTAGCATTTCATCCAATCCGGTCAATTAATGACACTTCAATAATTCTCCATACTTTGCTCCATTCTCTCGATGCCCATGCATGACACCTTCTCGATCGTATTCCTCCTATAATCAGCTTATTTGGCTAATATCTCTCTTATTAGCTAAAAATTCCTCCTTTTGACCATTTAGAACCTCCCTAGTTCTCTCTAGAACACTTCTATTGGCTTCCTAGGCTATCTATCAATCACAATTGGTTATCCAGACCCCTCTCAAATCTTAATAAGTCTCTAATCACTTGCTAATCAAATTTTAACTAGCCTAAACCCTAGTTAACTAGCCTAAACCAAGCTTAACTAAGCCTAAAGCATGTTTATCCTAATATAATCTAAAAGTACTTTTTGAGCTTTAGTCCCACATGCACCCAAATTCCAATATCTCCCAAGTGGAAAACTATAAATACAAGGCTAATCCTACCCATTCAAAACACACAACTTTACATAACACAAAGCCAAAACAAGTCTAAGATATCTTGGATCTCATTTGTATTAGCTTCAAGCTCATTCAACATTTGATCTAAAGCTTTCCTTCCTCCATTGTTGAGCTAACACCTCCATTTGCATCCATAATCCAAGTTTTGAGTAATATGGAGAGAACCATTGTCCTTGAAGCCATTAATGGTGAGAATCCATTCTTGAAAGCTTGAGTTTCATATCAAAAATCACACATTTGATTGCTAAGTTGATCTTTTTAGGTTCAATTTCTTAAATTAAGTAATCTAAAGAGTAGAGAGTAGCTTTATCATGTTAGTTTTTGATGTTTTTTTCAAATTTATAATCTTTCATGTTAGTTTCTCTTGTTTATCTCTTATCTTATGGTGCATGGATGAGTTAGCGAAGCTTTGAGGTTCTTTAGCCTCATTCCATAACTTTTGCAACTTTCCATTGCATACAATACTTATGGATATTATTGTAGCTTTTGATTTAGCATGATGTTAGATGTTAGAGATATTGGACTGTTGTTGATTTTGATTCATATATGATGCGTTTGGATTATTAGAGACATTTTATATTGATGTTGATATGATGGTTGACATGGTTATATATATATATAATTGAACTAATTTTGTGATCCTATTGATATTGATGAAATGTAGAATCGAGATGTTGTTAGAAATTGTAAATGATATCGTAATTTCCTAGATGATGATTTGATGCATATATAGATGATTGTGGATTTATATTACATATTTTATCTTGGATGTTTTAATGCGGCCACAAGGCCAAAGGAGGTATTATGTGTTTTACAGGTAAATATATTCACAACAAACAATAAGGGGATTGGAGACCAACCACATTAGAATTCTAGGTGAATTCAACAAGGGTCACCATGGCAACATGTATTTGTGTGTGTGTTTGAATTATTGTTAGGGGAAATTGTGACCAAGGGGTTATGTGTTGTCTTTTATTTAGTTTCCTTTATTTGATGTAGTATGTGATTTTTAGTGATGTAATTTCCTTGTTTTAATTATTTAGAAAATGATGTATTCTTCCCCTTTATCTTAATGGGTTTAAGTGTCTCAATTAAAGTTAATTAATCTTGTTATTAACTAATTATGGATGTGACCAAAAGTTTTCATTTATTAGACTAGATTTCTCTTGGATTATGTCTTTTGTAAGTTGAGTTCTTGTGATATTGAGTGTTATACACTCCACCCTTTCATGAAAATTCTAATTTGGCCTTAAGGGCCAATTTTGGAGGTTTGTGGGACAATTCAAACTTGTCCCATACCTCTTAAATTGCTATACCAACCCTACCTATGGTTTAGGGGTTCAAAAGTAGACCACATTATGTGTTTTGAAAAGATCAAAAGGTAAAATGTTTCTGCACTTTCTTTCATGTAATTATGTTTGTCCTTAGGGGGTGTGGGCTTAGATTCTGTGTGTAAGTAAATTTCATTCCTCTTACCCACCAATTTATGGTGCATTGGGGTTGAGGTTTTAATTTTGAGGTGGAGTTGAGGATGAGTGATGTGGCATCCTACATGAAGCCACCTCACCCTCCTCTCTCCCTTTTCTATTTATTCAAGTTCTTTTTCTTGTTTGGGGTTACTTCATTCTTTTGTGCTCTTGCATTTCTTGGAGTTAGAGGACTGCGGAGAGATTTTGGTCTTTGTGGGAGCTTGTTGGTGATTTTTTTTTTGAAGGATCTTGGAGATTGAATCTTAAAATACGATCTACTATGGAAAGGTAGGAGCTTTACTCTTGCTTATGTTATCCCTATATTTTTGTTTATGTGCTTGTTTTTTTATTGTTGGAATGCTTATTGGGTGCTTGGGTAGATTTCCTAAGTGTGGTGTAGGAGGGAAATATGAGGAGAACTCATGTAGGGAGGCATAAGAGTTATTGCATGTTTTGGACGGAGTTTGGGTTGGGTGCCCCACCTTGGACAAGGAATGCTTGCATTTCTTAATTGTTCTTGTATGAGAGAGGCATAAAAGAATGAGGGAGGCATTAGAGTATGTGAGATGTATAAGAGGTACTTGAGGGAGGCATAAGAGCGTTTAGGGGTTTTGAGCTATGTATTGGAGGCTTTAAGGTGGGCACCCATTTCCCATTGGGAGGCATAAGTGGCCTCCCGATAGGTTCTTGCTCCTTTGGCTTTCATTATTAAGCCTTGTTTATTTGTTTTTTCTTTGTTGTGTTTATAGTTGAGTTGAATGTGTCTTGGAATGGTTGTGAAATACTTGGTTTGTGATGTGGAAGCTTATTGTTTCCATGTGTTGGAATCACCTCTCATTGTAATATGGTTGGGGATTGGGGGCCAATGACGAGGATGGATTCTTCTCCTCGTTGCATATTTTGGTTGGGTGGAGAGTGTTACCTCTCCCCCATTTTTAGATCAAGCAAATCATGAAGGAGATCTCTTGTTGGTGTTGTGAAGCTTAGAGATTTTGTTGGAGTCCTTAAGAAATTCCTTCTTGTGAGAAGCCTTTTTTTTCCCCACTCAAGGTGGAAGATTGTAATTTTGCATTTTGTTTTAAAAGAAATGTTGTATTGTAAGTTGTAACATTATTTGAAGAAGTTCATTGGAGAGTTGTAAAATCTTCCTTCTCCTTAGATTGTAGTATGGAAAGAAAAGATTCAAAATGGAAATCTTGTGTAAAAGTTTAGTTGAAAGTTGTATTGTGAGAAAGAAAGTTTACTTTCATTGTGAAGTTGTATTATTGTAAATAAGGAAGAAGAAATATAGAAATTTGTAAGATGTTAAAAATGTATGTAAAGTAAACTTGAATATAGAGCAAATATGATTTTAGATATTTTGAATGTATATATGTTGTAGTGAAAATGGAAACAAGCAACAAATTTGAAGTATATTGTTATATTGATATGTTTCTTTTGTAGCAAGAAAATAACAATGTTAGAAGTAGATTTAGATCCTTTTTACTCTTGGAATTGAAATAAGATGAGTTGAACAAAATGGAATTGATCTTGTAGTAGTTGTTGCTATTATTGGGATAGGTATTTTTTTTAAAAGAGTAATTTTAACTAAGAAATGAATAAATGGAGCTAAATCTTGCAACTGAAAACTTTATGTGTATAAAATTAAGCTCAGAATGCATTTTAGTACATTTTAGTAACTTTTTTTTTTGAGAAAACTCAAAATTTTAGGTTATGTTTCTAAGAAATAGGACTACCACCCTATGCAGAGTGGTGGTCTCGTAATTGCCACTCAAGCAAGGTAGTAATCTTAGAACCATCGCTCGGAAGGCGCAGTTCATCGTTTTCATCCGGGTAGGGTGGCGGTCCTAGGACCACTTAGGACCGCTCTGGGTGGCGGTTCGATCACTTCTTGACGAAATTCTCAGATGCGCACATGTGTAATTTTTAACTTGTTTATACTAAATTTTAAGTTTGTAAATTTACCTAAGAAACTACCAGCAATCAAATAATGCTCAAATATTGTTGTATAAAGCAATTAAACCTACAAATGGTAGATTAAAAACATTCCTTCTCATTTATATTTATGGGTAAGGGTTTGCCCAAATAGAGAACCCCAAATACACATAGTTTTGAAATAAAACCATATTGGTAAAGGAAACCCCTCCCAATCCTTGAATGAAAGACATAACAATGATAAAAATACAAACTAAACTAATATAAGCTTGATCTCCTTGTAGACTCCTCCATAGTTCTTCCTCCCTTTCTCCCATGGCTTCCTTTGCTCCAACCTATAATTTTAACAAAAGAAAATAGACCAAATGAGGAGAATAGGGTAAGAAGAGGTTTTAATAAGAATTCTTAAGGATTTTTAGGGTTAGTTTGGAACCCTAGGATCTAGTGGTCACATTTGATTTGATCTAAGGGTTGAGGATCAACCCTACTTTTGTTTGGTAGGAATATAATTTTAAATGTTTTAAATAAATTTTAAGGTATGTGTAGATGGGTGAATGGGGCCATTTAATTTCCTTAGGGTGCAATGTCATTGTTAGTTCTTAGCAAGCTTTAGGAAGTTAATAAAAAGGACTCTAAGTTAATAGGATAATGAATTTAAAATAACTAAGTAATAAGGTTAACCTTTTTGGGTTTGATTATTATTAAAAGAGGAGAAAACAATTAACCAAGTAAATTAAACTATGGCACCTTCCTAGTTGACTTTTAATTAATCGACCTTAGAGGTAAAGTAATTTTAATATTTAATCTTTTAACTAGACCTGGCCTATCAATCGTAAAGTTGAGTTTAGTGGTGTAAGTTAATTTAATGTACCCTAGGGGTTAACACCCTTGTAACCTCTTAACTTAAACAAAAAGATTGTCGCAATTTTCGGGATAAGTGTTAGGTTTTAACGTGTTCCTATAACGTCATTTTTACGGGATTTACAATCATCGGGTAATTTCTATAGTAATATTCAAGATGTAGATACCAAGTAATCGAACACTAAAAGCCTCGATACTTCCTCCATACTTAAATCTAATCACCATAGTCAACCACTCATATTGTTTTATAAACATGCAGGATGGTTTTTAATATCAATAGGACAACTTACGTAGTCCATAAGAAATGAGAACATGGAGGTCTAACAGACCTCGAAAAACTCATCACTCAAGGTTGGTGACACCAATGAAACAACTGTCATTACACAGTTTGTTGTCATAACCCAAAAAGGGTGGATAAGTGCCCTAATAAAACAATAGTCTCCCAAACCGGATCGGGGTTCAATCCAATGTCGATGGCTAAAATGAGGTTAACATAAATCCATTTAAACTTTTCTCAACATACCCATAAACAAAATGGAGAACCATATCAAACTGATTTGAACTAAACAAATATAATTAAGGAAAATTGAAAAGAGTTTATAAAACTTTAATTATTAAAAACAACTCGCATACCTGGAGAAGGTATTCCTTGATAATAAAAACAACTCAATTACCCATATTTAGAAGTCCCAAATATATAAAAAACTCGAATACCTAGGAAAGGAATCATATCTATATATAATAAGATCGTATAAAAAGCAAGATATTTATAGTTATTCAATAGGCTTATTTAGAAAACATGAAATTACTAGCTATTAAACAGATTGATAACCTAGTTACTCATTTTAAGAAATTTTGATAAATAATGGTAATAGATCATTTAATCAATTATGAAACATAACAACTAGAGAAAGAGGAATAATCCCCTATCGTCCATCATTAACATTTAGGAACTGTTATTGTTATATCAAGAAATTTTGAGGGAAGAGGAGAGATTTTACAGTAAGGCGACTAAACCCATAATAGATCCCCATGGAAAAATTTACCGAGACAATTTTTTTTTCGAAATGTACACATCCACATAACTTGCAGAAACCCAAAATCGAGAGGATAATCAAGGAACAACTAGCAAGTAAAAATGACTAAACACAATCCACAAAATCACATTCAAAAAACCAATTTCAGGAAAGAGAAATGATTCATTTCAAGAGATTTTTAAAGCTTAGCAATTATTGAGATGGGTAGCTTATCATGCCTGATTTATATGCTTCCAAACCTACAACCACGTCTACCAGGACCTTATACATGATAACATTTAAAAAAATTCTTCTTTCATTATTGCATGTTGGATGTCCAAAATCCATTCATGGCCATGTTTTGGCATAGGAAGGGAGAGAATGCGGTAGCGAGCCATGGAGGATGGATCTGCACCTACTAATCGCACTTGCTTGGAAATTTCAACACCTTTTCCCATAAACCCTAGTCTGCAATCCTCCACCATTGCGGTAATGTGACTAGAATTCCTTTTTGGAATTTCCTACCCAAAAATCATGATCTAAAGCATGGAATAACTAAAACAATAAAGAAGGGAGGTGGCCAAAATCCCCACGCAACCACTTACCCAGCAATAATCATTATCAAACAAAGAATTTCAAAGCTAGAAGAAAAAAAGTGTTTCTAACAAAATAATTATTGGGTAAGTGTTGATCAGAAACCTTGTTCTTGTGCACGTGAATGCGTCAATCTGGAAGCCACCAACAACCTCAAATTATGGAGGGATTAAGGTTTCTCTACGATGTGGATGTAGATCGCAGGCGCAAAAAGATGTATCTATGATAATATTTGCAAAATTGAAAAAATATGATTAGATAGATACATGGGGGATTCACGACAATGTCGGTTCCAAGAAGCATGAGCTTCCTTATGTGGATGTCAACCCCCGTGTCTATAAAAATCGAAGGAAATTATGAACCTTAGATAGCATGGATTACATACAAAAATTGATATATGTCAGAAAATGAAAATACCGATAAAGAAACCATTGATTTAATAAAAAAACCAAGCTCATGCAAAATAAATGACCATTTTGGGGCTGAACCTGCCAAGAGATGGATTTTCTAATAGAACCACAAAAGACTTGCTAAGAAATGGATTTTCTAAAAACACTATAAAGGCATGAATATGAAATTATGTTATCACAAATGGCATTACAATGGCAATATGGTATGATGAAAATGAGGAGCTCCAAGACCAAATATTTTTTATCTTTTCAAACTTGTTTAAAATTGGGGAAGACCTATATTTATAGCCTAGGGTGAGGTTAGATTGTGGGTTATTAGGTAATCAGGGTTGGGTAAAGTAACCCCGGTTAAGGGACATGATTTGAGTAGTTAGGTTTGATTTGGATATGACGTGATTACGTGGGGTTCATGATTTAAAAAGTGGATGTGATTCAAATTTTTTTGCATGAATTAAAATATGAGTGGGAATCATGCTTTAAGTAAAAGGAGTAGATTATTGAAAACTTTAGATTAGAAAAATTAGTGGGACTCATGATTTAAACAATTTTTGAATGATAACACTAAAATTTTCAATATTTATATAACGAGGATTAATTATTTAAAAGTGAAATCAATTAAACAATTAAGATTGCTTAAGCTGAACATGTATTTTTGATGGGAAATGGAATTTTTATAATTTGAAGGAAAAATAGGTTCGAATGGGAAAACTTGGTGAGAGAGAAAATACGGGGTAAGGGGAGGAGCGATACCAAAATTGGTGTCTATAGTAAGGTGCCCAACAACCCATCATTTGCCAACAAGTAACCAAAAATAAAGCACAAGGTAACAAAATTTTCCCTCATGCCAAGCATAATGTTATTAATTAAGGAGCATTCAAGGATAGGATCTGGTGGATGGGGTTAATAAATTCAACATTACTTTTAGTAGTCCCCCAGAATTTACAGCACCACTAAAGGATTCACCCCTTCTTTCACGTAAACCGAGACTAACCACATTTGCTAAAAGGGTTAAGTCTTATGCTAGGTCAATGCATCCTTAGTTAGGTTTAGAGATATTATATTTTTAATAAATCATCATCATAGTTTAGGTGGATGATTAATATAACTAAAATTACCTTAATTAATATTAGGTACCTTAATAAAATATGCCCTAAACACTCTACAAAAAAATTAAATAATCATTCAGAGCCTTTGAACAATATCGTCGCTAAAAAACCCACTTAATCGGGAATACGATAAGCCTATAATAAGAATCATCATAAAATAATTTATGAAATACCTCAACAACGAAATGCATTTACTATGGCACGGGAGGTATGGTGGGAAGAAAATACACTAAATTAACTTCAGAACAAGATCAAAGTCACCTAACGACCAAAATAAGTATGCACAACAATCAAACGTTTAGCAACATGGGTCAAAGAAGAAGGAACAATAGACAACACCGAACATGGTATTACAAAATGGATGGCCAATCATGGGAAATGAAAATAGATCAAGAAAAATTAATGATGGTTTTGTGTTTTTCCTATGTTTCTCATGGATTACTTGATGATTGGCCATTTATATCTCATGATTTCCTTTATATTTTAAATGGAAACTAAACTTAAGGTGGACAATGTAAGTCACTATTCACGTCATCTATATTAGAGTATCGTTAATGAATTTTATATTGAATGATATAAGTTGGTCCTTAACAAATCATTATGATGTCATATGATGTAACTGGTAGTTAAATTATGACTCATGTTTTCAATATTTATGAGAAAATCGTAACAATGTTAAGGTATCATACGGATTAGCACTTTAGATGACTAAAATGTTTCAAATATATTGTTGTGAGACAAGGTTTAGAGAAATACACTATTATTTGCAAGCGTGAAGTGAGAATATAATTAAATCTTGGAAATTCATAAAAATATATAATTTTCAAAGCATTATACTTTTTTCACATGTGTATGAATACATCTCTCACTTTGTAGGATTATTCCAATTAGTGGTTGATACCTCTATATGTATGTTCTACACATTTGAATCTTAGTCTACAGATTCCATATTGGGGATGGTTTTGATTATATTAATTCTTTTGGACAACATGAAGATATCTTATTTTGTATCCCGAGAAGTATATTTATTTTACTCATGTAGATCATGTAAGATACACCATTTAATTCTTAACAATTCCATATTTATATGATTGTTATCCTATACTTTCAAATATATCTTCTTATTCATCGAGCAATTTAATTCTCAAATAGACTATTATAGGATATCGAAACTTATGTATTACAACAAGATAATATATTTTCCATAAGGACCTTATTATTGTTTTACTTTCATCGACATATAGACTTGATTAATTACATGATCTTAACTTTAGTCACTCTAATAATATTTATTTGTACGTATTGTACATGGTTTCCTAACAAATTTTAGTTTTTGTGATCCATATATGAGGTTTAGCCTCAATTTCTCCCATTGTGTCGAATTTTCTCTTAATCAAAGGTGTTCATGTTGTACTTAAACATGCCAATTTTATTCTTGACATCTTGTCAATATATTTTCTAAGCTTATTTAGGTTAGTGTAACTCATTTTATCCTCTCCCATTATGTAATACATCTTAAGGGGATTTTAGTGTATAATATTAAAACATGCCTTTGTTAAGTCTAAGATGTATTTATATTGTATCCTTTATTTATAAAGAACATAGATAATGTGCACACCATGGTCTGTACTTATTTATAAATTAATTATTAATAATACCATATTTTGTAAGTCTTGATTGAAATAAGATTTTAATATTTTCATATTTTATTCTTAAAATATAGATATTCATTATTTTCCTAAACCTCATTACTTATCTATATAAGAAGGTAAAGGATAAATGTTAAGGTAGATCTACAAGTTTGTTTTGAGTTATTTTCTTCATTTGAAGAAGGCATTTTATCCTCTTTGCATATATAATCCTAATATATTGGTATTCATTATATATTGATCATATATGTGTTTGATGTTTTGTTATATTACATGTATTCATGTAATGTGAGTGAATTTATTAATGTTATATTAATTATTGTAGACCCATTCTATAATTTTAATGAAAATCAAAGTGATCTAATATCTTGGAAAGTGTATTATATGAGCTACTGAGGACTTATCAATGGATGGGATATGATGATAAATTGATCTAACTGAACTATCTATGTCACACCAATAGAGTAATTCAAGGAAAATATTTGAGAAAATTATGAAAGCTAAGAATGATTTTTTATATAAGTTTAATCCATTTTCTAGTGATGTATTTTACTAAAACTTTACCAAGGATTGATGGGCTCATATATTACGAACAAGGAAAGAAACTTGGGGATCATGTATATGTATACATTCTTGAGTGAGATGATGGAAACATATAATATTAGGGATTGGGGAGATAGAATATGGAATATGGCTATGAACCAATATGGGTTATCAAATATAATAGTTAGCAAGTATACAAAAATGAAGTGGAAAAGATTATATCTATGCCACCTATACTTACCATACTTAGATTAACACCATTCACACATGAAAGGTAGGCTGATAAAATATATACATTAGTAGGAGTTAGATTACTCCCTATAGAACTCAAGGAAAAACTAATCCTAATAAGCAATTATTATGTATCACATCCATTTGGATGTGCAATATTTGTGGAAGTGGAACATGGTAAAGTTGTCGTGACATTACGATATCCAAATATTAAGTGAGAAAACAACATAGATCAGGTAGTAATAAATATTAGTATCATATTTAATGGAGGAAAGTCTTCTAAGTTATTTCCTAGGTTTATGCTGCCATTCAATATATTGGGAATGATAAGCCCCCAGAATATAGGATGGCTCTTTCTCCTCCCCAAATACACAACGCATTTCATGTATCACTTCTTACAAAATGTATATTGGTTATTGAAATATAATTAGGTATATACCTTAGTTTTAGTATTTCTATAACATAGTATGGAGTTCTTGATTGATAGTGTATTATATTGGGTACTATATTGGTACATGTATTTGATTGTAGCCCAATAAAATTTAGTATATATGCATGAGGATTATATACAAGTAAAGAGAACTTTGACCTATTAAGAGAAAATTGGAATCTTTGGACCATGATTGTTGTTAGACCGAAATCCACAAGTGTTAATCTCCACTATAATCCTGAGAGTTAGGATCCATGAGAGGAGATTAACCCCTGTCACAAAACTCATGGGCAAGTGTTGGAAGAAAATTGCAACAATATCCCCAATGTTACTCGGGTGAGTTTTGAACTCGAAACCTATCGCTCTAATACCATTTATCGGACCACAATTGTTGTTTGACCAAAACCCGCATGCATTAATCTCACTACAATCGCAAGAATTATGGTCCACGAGAGGGTTAAGCCATGTCATGAAACTCACGAGGAGTGTTAGATGCACATGCCAACATGATTTTGCATAATAAAAGTTTTAACATATTTTATGTGACTAAAGTGGGGAATAATGATGCACATTGCATTTTTATTGTTAGGAATGTTTTACTATGGCATATAAATGATATCATAATTATTATTAATATTTGAGGACAAGATTTTTATGCAGGCACCTATTAAGTTTTATCATTACTATTTTATTGTATATAAACAGATAAAATGTAATTGGAATAATTCTATAATCTAATGGAATCAAGAAGTAAAAGTAAATCTCAATAAATAAAGATAGAAAACAATATTATGTATAATACTTATTTGATCTCTTACTTTAATTTTTCTATTACTCACATAGTGTTAAGATCATAATAGTATAGAACTAAATTCAATTTGGATGCTAAGTTATTTTAATAATCACTTTTATATGCGAGTTATCATGGGTTATTAGTTCCTCAAAATATTAAGGTCAAGGTATACTATTATTTTCTAGTACATTGTATAACATTATTAGGCCTAGTACATTGTAGGTTGGTTACCATGGAGAGGATCCTTAAGAAATCAAAGGATGTTTAGTTTTTCACTTTTAAGAGTGAATTGTGATAAGATAATTAAGGATTATTACATATGCTTTTAAACATTAAGGGTTGGATAGGGGATGAAAAGAACCTCATGTTTCTTGTGTATTATTAATCTAATTTAAAGATATAATGAAGCTTTGATAATTGTTATGATTATCATAATCTACTTTAAAATAATGACTAAGTTTCTTGTTTGTATTCTCCTTGAGTATAATCACATTGATAATATTAAATGTGTGAATAGAATGGGGTAAAATTGATTTACGATTTAAATTAGGCATAATGACTCTTATTGTATTAAAATTAGTGTTGTGATTTAAATGTCATGTAAATAAGGTTTCGAGAGAAAGATGATAATTAATATTGGCCATTTTATTTGGAACATAAAATTCATATGACTCTGTTATTGATCAAATCCTTAGTAGAGTTAATTTCACGAAGCTAAGAATATGTAAGATGGAATAGGGAATGATTAAAATTCATCGAATCTTAATAAATTAGATTATTATAATGATTTTTTCTTTCTAAAACCATGTGACTATGTTTGTATATTAAAATAATCAATTGTATAATGGTGATAATGAACAAGATATATTATTATTCATTATAAGTGGGCAATGTTGAAGTCATGAAGAGTATGTCGATGGTAAAAGAAAATATTATTTAATTCGTGAAATAGTTATGGAATTGGATCACTTAATCTCTTGAATCAGTACCATTTTGTAGGCTAAATTCACAAAAGTACATTTCATTTTCAAATCTCATATGGATAGTAATGAACATATCCCTATCACATGACTTTCGAAGAGAAATTTCTAGAGTTTATGCTCTTTTGCAAAAGGTTGTTGTTATGTGTTATGATTACATAAAATTCATTTATTACTATTATATTTGATTAGGAACCTATGTTGATTTAATTTGAATGATTGCATTCACTTGAAGTTTGAATTGTTGCTAAACTTAACTTGTAATAAATATCTGAAATATACTTGTTGTTATTACATGGGTTTTGATTTAAAGAGGTTATATATGAATGTAAATCAAAGGATAATAACTAGTTTGGGGTTATAGGAACCTGATTATTTTATGAATTTCTTACACTTTTGACCATTATTATGAGATATGTAAATCCAATCACTTAATAAAAAAGTACAAAATGTGATATTAATTACTTTTATGCTTCTTATCGATTGTTATAGTTTCAACTTTGGACTAATACATTTCAAAGGTTATAACAAAATTAGGGACACGATACTTTACTTTATGAACATTTAGTTGTTAAGCTAAAACTATCAATTAAAATTTAATATGAGCGGTGTTATTTTCCATAGGAAAGAAAGAACCTTAAAAAAGTGTCTATTTTGATTTTTGGGAAGTTACACAAGGTAAAGGTATGAGTAGAGTAAATAAAAACACTTAGTTTTTAATTGTATTTTTCATGTGAGGGGGCCTTTAAACTTCTTGCAATTTATATGTTAATATTTTTGTAGTCGATTTCTATGTTCATCATATCCATGTTTATTATATTACATGTATGCATGCACCGTCGTTGACTTTCTTGAGGTGATTTTAGTTATTTTAAGCCCATTGAAAAATTTAAACATGGTATCAGAACTTATTTTAATTATCACTTTTTGTATTGATGATGTTTATTTCGAAACCATCTCCTTTTTGATTCGGTGGATTATCTAGTGAAATTTTCATGAAAGTAATTTACTAATTTCACCACTTTCATAGTTTCCTAGATATTTTTCAACTAGAATGTATTAGAATTTAATTTTTACTTTTATTTAATTATAAATAGAGCAATAGTTCTCAATTTTGTGGCCCTATTTAGTTTTAGGATATTTTAATATATTTAGGCTTATTATTAGTGTAATACTAAATGATGGATTTCGATTGCTACCTTATCCCCACTAGTTTCGGTAGAAGGCATGCAGTGGGGTCTTAGGTGCTGTGATGAAGAGGTTGTATTTAGGGGGCCTCTTATCATTGGCAGAAGGAATGGAAGAAGAGAAAACCTAGTCAATGATGGCTCACAGTCCAAACACAAGAGTGTCATTACTTCTTCTTCCCATAGTGTCCATGCTCAACTTCGGAAATAGGTTTTGTGGGAAGGTCAATATTTTGTGGGTGGTGTGGACTCGGGGAAATGGCTTAGCCCCTTCCCTATCCCATGTTTAGGATTTCATGTAGGGTAACCATGACAATGTTTCTAGAATGATTGGTGGCAGTTTTTGTATTGGCTCTATTAGGTTGGAACTCGGACCAGGACCCTGTACAGGTCATGCATGGTGGAGATTTCCCTTTTGGTGCTAATGTTGGTTATTTTATAAGGGATCTAAGTTAGAAGGATGTTAAATTCAAGGGTGTTTCCCTACAAGGTCAATCAAGCTGAAACTAAATCCTTTAGAGATGCTCTATAGGAGAAACATTATAAAAAAGGGAAATGCCAAACAAACTTCTAAATCTATGGCTTACACCAAATATAACACCTTCATTAATTTTGGAGTAGATGTTATGAAATCTGAAGACTTTTCATGAAAAATGGCATGATATGCAAATTCAACAATTTTTGTCTGGGTTTGCCCTCTCTTCATGACTGGATGTCAAGCCATTGGAGACCTATCATGGAAGGTAGGTTAGATATTCACCCTACTTCACTGGATTTTTCATTATTTCTTTTACGAAACCTCGGATAAGGATTTTATTTTGGAAAAGTTTGGGACTTCCAATCCCATTTGCTACTTATGAAATTGTGGTTCCCTTTATTTAACCTGGTTTCTGATACTTTCCAAGTCAAGCTAGTTTGGATTCATCTGCCTTATCTACCCCTCTAATTTTGGTAGGAGAGTTTCTTAACCTCTATAGGTAACACTTTAGGAAAATTTTTGGGTATCGAATACGAATATTGGTTGATATGGATACTTCTGTAGATTTTCCAGCCACTATTGAACTCAAGGTTGAAGATAGAATTTGGACACAAAACTTGGACTATGAAGGGTTTCCCTTCACGTATCAAAAATATTTTCTCTTTTTCATCTTACTTTTGAATGTCATAGGGATAGAAAACATGTTAAAATTAGAATATCTTCATGTAAGAACTCTAATCTTAGCCACCTAGTTGTTAAAAATTTGTTTGATAGTGATTAAAATGTCAAGTTAGAAAAGGAAGAAGGGATTCCTTCAAGCCAGAATGAACCATTGCAACAAGATCCTCATAGATATTTTTGGTTTTGATGGAATTGGAAAAGGGAACATGTTCCCTTCCCCTTGATTCATCAAAGAACCAAAACTCCAAGGAGAATATAGAAGTTATGATTCCAATCCATAGTTAAAATATAAATCCAAATATTGGAAAGGATTGGATAGTTATGGCTCAAACAAAGAAATGGAATAACATTCCCCTTAATATGCACTTAAATTCCAATACGAAGGGGTCTCAAAGGTGAGTTTCTATGTGTTTTGATCTTCTTGTGTTTTTGGTTTTAATGTGTTATTGTTTTTAAAGGGGTGTTATTTGCTGTTTGTTTCTATGTGCCGTTGGTAGAGGCTATCTCGTTTATTCTTCATTGATACATATTTTCTCCATCCTATGTATGGGGTAGGGTTCCCTTAACCCCTCTTTACTTATACTAAAAAAATTGTTTTATCATTATTTTGTAAAGAAAACAATGTAATAATTGAAACATACACAATATACAATAATTTTTTAATTTTTAAAACCATTTAATGGAAATAACTATTTTCTTAGTTTTGGAGTTGGAAAATTTAATTACATGTATGGACACTTTTTTAGCTTTGGACCTTTTTAGGTAAATGACCCATTAGTGTTTTGTTCCATTTCTAGAATCTGAATTTCGGTAGGCCTTATCTTGGTCATAAGGTGATATTTTTGAGTGATTTTTATCTTATCTTGGTATTATTATTATTTGAATATTTTATAGTTGTATCTACATATTTTAAACGTTTTTCTTGTTTGTTTTTTTATTTATAGCTTTTAATCATAATTTAGGCCATTCATGCTTTAATGGAATAGATTTATCATATGAAATAATTTTATTTTGATTTTTTAGATGAATCAATGGTAGAGTAATATTTTTATTTTATGGTACATATGTCTCATTAAAATTTAAATCATAGATAAAAATGTGTCTATTTTATGTTACATATATATAGTTTCAAACCTAATTCAAAGATAAAAAAATTTCTTCTAAACAAAGTAGAGTATTTAATCTCACATATAAGTTTGACCATTAATCTAAAGATTTGGATGTTTGAAAATTTGTATGAAGAATAAAATGTATTCTATTTAGAGTAGGGAATTTTTTTCTCACACTTAGTTTTTGATAATTCATTCGTTAAAGAAACCTATTTTTAAGAGCATAAATCTCTTATTGCATGGATACATGAAGTAGCTCACTTTGTAAAAATTTTCCATTTAGTATTTGATACTTGTATACATATGCGATACACATTGGAAAAAATAAATTTAGGTTCTATATTGAGTATGGTTGTACTTGCATTATTTATTTTTGATAACATTAAGATATTTTTCTTAGAGATACCTTACGAAGTAGATTTATTTCACTAATGTAGATACAATAAGATAAAAAACTCAACACTTTAGTGTGTCAAATTTATATATTTATATTCCTTTTTTCTAAAGATATCTACTTGTTCAACTCTAGTTCTGAATCCGGTCTAGAACCAAAGTGGGTTGAACTGTTTGTACTAGAGTAACTAGTGAAAAGAGAAAGTAAAAGGTATGGGTATTCACTCATTGGTAGCTTTGTAGGAATCGGACGTAACTTTAAATTTTTAGGGCCTTGGAAAAAATAAAATGGGTTCCTAAGGGAGGCATATCTATGATGGTCATCTCAAATAAATCATTCTTGTTCCGGTTTACCAAGGAGGAGGAATACCTTAGAGCCATCAATGGTGGACCCTAGTTTTAAAGGAAGATAATGTTGCATCTTGTTAATTTTCATCCTAACATGGACATGAAAATGTTTGAGCCTTGTGACTTCCCAATTTAGGTTAATATCACTTATTTGGCTTTCAAATGTTTAGAAACTAAATTGTTGAAGGAAATAGCCAAAGCCCTAGGGGATCGGTTGGCTATTGAACTATGAATATTCTTAGGACAAGGATGGTCTCAACTATAATGTTTGTTATTGTGCCTCCTGGAAAGTAATTACCCACCTCTATTCACCTCTTCTTGGATAATTGTGAAATAAAACAAGAGCTCCAGACGAGAACTCCCCTATTTATTGTGGAAAATGCAGGGCACTTGGTCATGGGGATGGATCTTGCAATGACACTTCCCAAGAATGGAGGTTGAAGCCGGTGCAAGGGATCTTGGTGCTACCGGTGTTGCAATGCCGAAATATCCAATTTGGTCCATGAATGGTGTATATTTATTAAACGATATGGGAAATGAAGAGTTATTGAAAGGTCGTGGTTCTAAAGTAGTGTGTGTTGATGGGGATTTGGTTGAGCGACATGACCACTCCTCTTTCATCGCCCCTATGTCCCTAGTTTTGACTAAAAAGGATCCCAGATCCTAAAGTTCTAGAGAGAAATCCTGAAAACTCTGAAAAAATAGTGAGGAAGAAGACAACAAGGTCCCTAGTGCAACGGCGAGTATGAGGAATATTCCTCTTCGACAATAAATCGGAGGAATCAAGTGAAAAATCAGTAGTAACATCCCATTTTTTAGAGGAAAGATCGATTAGAATGGTGGATTATTTTGAAGAGGAGAGATGGAAATATTATGAGGATAAAAATAGGGCATTGGAAATCTAGAGTACATATAAAACCATAAAACTAGAAAACAAGTGCTCAAATCAGGTTTTGGTTGAAAAAGGTCCCTAATAAGGAAATTGGAGGTGGTTTTGGGGATTAACTTCAAGGTCAAGAAGAAGATATCATCTAAGAAATTCCACCCCTAGATTGATCCATACTCCCTCAAGTTTCTTAACTTCTATGATGGAGAGAGATATAAAGATTACATCGGTGAGACATTTTGGAGTGTTGAAGGTTCAGATGATGGGTGGAACAAGGTACAATTCAAAAGGGATAAATGGAAGCATTCGATTTCAGATCTGTACTGTGATAGAATCACAAGGAGTAGATACAAAAGCTACCTAGATCTAGTACCCCTTTAATTCTAGTATGTTCTTTTTCACCACTTTGTTTGAGAGGTTTTGGTTTTTCTATTACGGTTGTGTTATCATTTGGTGACTTTCAAATTTTTCTTGTAACACCCACATTTTTTGATGCATGAAACCCAAGACAAAATTCAATACTTAATTAGGAAAAATAAGGAATGAAATTTTTTTATTTAAAATTTTTGTAACAAGATGCTATTAACTACGTTTAATTATTTCTTTTGTAATAGATTTCACACATTTTAAAGTTTTTGAATATTAAATTAATAATTAACATTATTACTTTACACTAAGACCACTTCGGGATAAATTCCTTTCTAGGGTTTCCGTTAATTCACCTTAATTAAAATATCAACTAGGCCAATATTTCCTAAGTTAGTTTAATTATTACTTCTCACAACAATTAACAATATTGTCCCTCATGAGGTTATCTATCTAAAAAATTTAAATTCTAGTTAATTAACCTTTAAACTCTTTAACTAAGTTACCCCTTTCACAATTATTATTTAATGATCCCTTATAATTCCAATGACATTTATTTACTTAACATTCTAAGGCTAAAGTTTCCACTTACCCTAACCATTAAGTGGCCCCATTCATTAGATAACCATACCTTAATTAAAATTATCCAACCCCATAAAGTGCCACAACTTGAAAAGTGTAGGGTTGATCCTCAACCCTTAGATTAAATGGATATGCACCCTTAGATCAAGGTATTTTAAAATGCAACCTAAAATCCTTATGGGGTATTCAAATTATTTCTTTTACCCTAAAAAATTTCATTTGATCCATTTTAATTTGCAGGTTGGAGGAGTGGAAGCCATGGAAACAAGGAGTGAAACCATGCAAAAATTTATCGGATCTAGTTTGCAAATGGGGAAATTTTCCTTCACTCCATTCTTTGTCTAGTTTAGTTTATTCATGGTTTTCACCAATAATTTGTTTATTGTAGAGATTCCACCAATAATTTGGTTTTTGCTATTTGGATATTTACATTCTTTGAGTTAATTATTTGGGAAAAAACCCATTTCATTAGATCTATGATATTATAGAATTAAAGTGCTCATAAATGGAAATGCATGCTCAAACATATGAATTTTTTCATTTACTAGTTGTTGGTAATTCTATTTGATAGTTTTAAAGTTGAGGTTTTAATTAAATTCATTTCATATTTTTCATAGTTATAATTTTTTCATTTTTACGTCAAAATTGACAAAACCACCACCTTGAGCAGGTTGGCAATCATGTGACCACCACTCTATTTGGGCAACAATTCTGAAACTACCGCTCTAGGCAGGGTGAAATTTCTGAAACTACCACTCTACACAGGGTGGTGGTAATGTTTCTGTAAATAGATTCTCAATTTCATGAATTTTCTAGAAACAACTCTACGAGTTGGTTTGTATGGTAATATTAAATTTAATTATGGTTCCTACGATAAATAGTTGATAGGTTTATTTCATTTCTTCATTTTAAACTAACTTCAAGATAATCAATCAAATGTATACACCATCCCAATTACATTGAAGTAAGGTTCATTGTTTCCTACTTTAGTTTTAACATATTGCATTTCAACATCTTCATATTTTTCATACAAGGGTAGTTTCATACCAATATATTTCAACTTTTCAATATACTAACTCTTACTATCAAAATGAGAATGTGTCTCTTTTCTTTTCACAACAAGAATGATATCCATTTCAACAAGGAAAATCAAGTATAACTTTCATACATTCTTCCAATACAAACACAACCATTTCACCAAAGGAAGCACAAGAAACTATGATTTTATTTCCAGATTTGAAAGAAATACATTTTCAATAAATTACAACTTTCAAAATTTCTTCTTTCGCCTATTTTAAAATACAATAAACTTGATAGTAAACATTTACTAGAGCTAATTTTACAATAATACAAATTTCAACAAGGCAACAATGCACTTTCTTTCTTTTTTCTCAATGAGCATAGTTCATTTTATTACAATACAAAAGCTCTTCTTTCCAACAATATGAAAGAATAATTTACAAGATTACAAATTTCACTTTTTCAACATTGGAACAATATTACAAAGGTGATCCTTTTGGATCCAACATAGCATGACTCCTTCAATCTTAAACTTCAAGCACAACAATAAAAATGGGAGTAGGAAACACTCTCCACCCAACCTATAATCTAATGAGAAGGATAATCCATCCTCCTCATTGGCCCCTTGAAGCGAGAATGATGAAGTAATAAAAGTGTATCAAGTAACCATGAAAATTTTTACAAGGTTTCCACAACAACCATTCACACAAAAATTTCAACACAACATCTCTCAATATCTCGATGTCTCCCTTAACTCTTATCCCTCCCTCAATGAACATATAAAGATAAATAATAAATATTTATTATTATCACAAGGTGGTACACCCAACCAAAAATCCCTCCAAATGCATAATCTAAACTCTTATCCCTCCCTTAATAAATCCCCATTTTTTTTTCCTACACAACCTTAAGGCCATTCTATCCCCAAAAGCAAAACATACAACATTCATTCATTATACAACCATTTACACAACAAAATAAAATAAAATATAAGGATGGAGTCCCTACCTTTCCATTAAGAGTATCCAATCCACAAGCAAAAGCTACAAGATTTTCCAAGTCCAAATCAAGCACAAACAAACTCCCAAACTTCCAACAAGAAATCCAAAAGCAAGCTTTAGTTCCCACTCCTCTTCGACACTATTTTCATTATGATGATATTACTATTGGATTGATACTTAGACATTTCGATTATTATATTTTGAGTAGTAGATGATAGATAGTGAAAATATTTAGACTATTGATATATTATGATTCACATTTTGATTATGATACACTAGATGACACTACTAGACAGATTCGATACATGTTGATTTGTATTATTTGGATTTTATATTGACACATTATACTCTAGATGTTCTAAGTAGAATTATAATTTCCCGGATGCAAGAAATGGATTATTTGATATGTTGATAGATGATAGAATTACTTAATTTTGGATGATGATTATTGATTTCTATGTATATATTATTTCTCGATGTTGTTGATGTGGGCATGAGGCAAGAGAGGTATTTTTATCCAAATAACCCTCTCGGCTATTTGGATGAATTTTACCTTCACTCTGGCTCTGATGCTTTACAATTTAGGTTGCACACCCGTAGGATTGCTCATTTGACACCACTTTTATGGGCTATAGTCCTTTTGCACTCCCGTGCCATATAATTCTTCCGCGTGCCCCTTTGTAGATGCCTTCCAAATTGGATAAGTTCGGGGTGTCTGTCATGCACACTCTGTCCTTTCTATCATTGTGCACCCTTCCTTAGTTGGATATTCGCACCCTGCTTCCATACTCTTCTTTCACATTCTACTCCTCTTCCCATTTCCCCCTTTCACATATTCCTCCCATGCCCTCACTTTATTCTCTTCCTTCGTGTGCATGCCTTCTTTCATGTCCCCACACACCCTATGCATGCGCATCCTCTCTCGCTTTTCTCTCTTGTTCTTGCATCTTTCGCATGTCCCGCTTCCTTGTCACCTTCTTTCTACGCGCCCTTATGTGCCTTCTTGTTTCTTCCTTTGCATTCTTCTCTCCTTCCATTTTCCATCTTCCATCTAGTAGGAAGTGTTCAATCAAGGCCTGAATTAGTTAAGTATGAAAAAGGCCAGCAGAAACCTCCACATGTCTCTTCGGCGCACTTTTGATATGGTACACAAAAGTGGAGACCCCAAACAAGTGGAGGATCTCCACATGGTCAGATTCTGGAAAAGGTAGTGTTCACTTGAGGCCTAAATTGGCTAAGTATAAAAGAGCCAGTAGAAGCCTCCATATGTCTCATTGACACACCTTTAAAGGTAAAGTCCAAAGCGAGGTCCCCAAATGAGTGTAAGATCTCCACGTGTCTAGAGCCCGGAAGATTTGTACCAGCCGTTAAAAAGTAAAAGAGCTAGTGGAAGCCTCCACGTGTCTCATCGGCGCACCTTCAAAGGTAAAGTCCAAAGTGGGGTCCCCAAATGAGTGTAGGCTCTCCATATGTCTAGGGCCTAGAAAAGTTGCATCGGCCATTGAAAATTCAAAGAAAAATAGCAGAGCTAGCGGAAGGCACCACATGTCAACTTAGTGCAACTTCAAAGGTAAGACCCAAAAAGGTAGGTCCCTAACGAGTGCAGTCTCTCCACGTGTCTAGGTTCCAACGTAGTTACTCCACCAAATGCAAGGGACTTAGCTAAAACACAATAAAATAAAGCAGGCCTGTGGACAATGCCAAGTGTCTAATCGACATAACTTCAAGAGTGAAAGGAGGAGGTGAAATATTAAGACGTGTGGGGCTACCACGTTGATCTTGCATGGATAGACTCTTTTAAATATTGTGATCCCATGTTAAATACCAGACCTTGTTCTCCAGATAGCCATATCTTTCAACTGGGAAATCAGATTTGAGTAAGAGAGGACTTTTGGAAATCTCTCAATGTCTGTTACTCACCTGCCACCATTAATGAAAATGATAATTTCAGACCACCATTTTCAAGGGTGTCAGGCTTCTCACCGACCACCATAATGAGGTTTGGTCTTCCTTTATTACCCAACAAGGAACGTTAATGGAGGCATGGGTTGTGTCATAGAACCCACCATTGTTGCAAATGAATTTCAATGCATTTTAGGGTGGTTGGAGTAGGTGGATTTAATGCTCTTTTAGCGGTGGTTGAAGTTAGATTCAAATTTTCCCTCTCTTCTTATCCCATTCTTCTATATATTGTAAAGGAGGGGCATTTTTCAAAAGTTTGGTCATCTTTTCTCTCCTTCCCCCTCTCTCTTTCTTCTCTAGGGTCGAATGTGGAGTTTAAGCCTCCTCTCATTGCTTTGTAATGGAATTTTCTTGCCTCTTGCCCACTGATGATGTACTGTGTGAACTCATGGAGCAATAAAATATGTTTTGTAATACATTTTGTCCATCCTTCCTTATTTTATTGTCTTTTCTTACCTCTCATCATTGTAGGGTATACTGTGCATATTTATAATGTCTATTATAGGTTTTGATAGCTATGTTTAATGGGTTTGAAGTGGTGTTATGTGTGAACTTTATTTTTGGTCTATGATACATCTTGTCCATCCTCTCCATTTCTCACCACTCTTTAGTTCAGGTGGTTGGATTTGTGATCAATGACCCCCATTTTATTGGTGCTATCACCTCTGTAGTGTAGGATTTATTTATTTTCATGCTCTATCTCTCCTAGTCTCCTTGGAATTGTTAGATTAGGAGTAGATATAAACATTTCCTTCCTTAGAAGTAGTTTAACATTAGGATTAGGAAGAAGAACTAGATTTCTCTAGAGGTCTATCTCAAGTAGTAAGTCCCACAACTTGGAGATAGTACCCATGTTATGCAATCACAATAAGAGTCTCAACCATTCGAGTTGAAAACATTGAGGGTCTTGTGATTTCACATCAACAATATTTTTTTATTTGGAGGGATATTATATCATACTTAAAAATGGGATAGGGGACCAACCACAAAAGAATGTTAGGAGTTTTGCGACATGCCAAATTTGACAATTTGTGTCTAATGTTTATGCGGTGTTATTGCATGCCTAGTTAGGAGGTTTCCCATGGGAGGTGACCTCACATGTGTGGCCATGGGGTGTAATGGTTTTCCACTTCCTGTAATTTTGTGTGTTTTATTTTGTGTTATATGTATTTAATTATTGGGAAATTTTAGTCACTTTGTTAGCATTTATTAATGTGTTTTAATTAGCTAATCCAACTTAATTTGTTAACTAAAATAAGGATGTGAAAATTGGATAATTATGAGGGTAGATAGTCCTTGAAATCTTGTGGATGTAAATTATATTTGTGTTGGATTTTCTCTTGTGTACTCTACCCGAACATCAAAATTCAGATTTTGACTTGGGACGCTTTTGGAAGCTTGTGGGATAAGCTAATCTTGTCACATGCCTCTTAAACTCACCAGAAAGCATACCTATAGTATGGGAGTTAATTTTTTCTTATTTATGTATTTTGGAGTGTAAAAGTTAAAATAATTACACTTTCCTACTTACCACAATTAATTTGTCCTTGATAGGCATGGTGTGCAAGTTGGAGTGTCATGTGGGCATGTCATAAGTCTTACATGTTCATTTATTTTTTGGGGCTTGGTGTTTGACTTGTGTGTTGGAATGGAGGAGTGATGAAGTGGCATCCTACATGGAGCCACCTCATCATCCTCACATCCCATTTCTATTTATTGATTGAATTTGAAGGATTTTTGGTTACTTGTTTTATTTTCTCTCTTGCACTTTTGGAATTGGGAGCTTGTTGGAGTTACAATTTGGATTGTGCTTGGCTTGAAGGTGTTAAAAGCTTGTTGGAGTGAATACTCTTGGAATCTTGATGGAGAGGTAGGCTCTCCACTTGTCATTCTTTTATTTATGCATTTGGATGTAAAAATTGTGCTTGTTGAATATTGTATGAGTGTTGTGAATGTGGTTTTTGTGGTTGGGTAGTTTTCCTTAAGAAGGGTGTGGGAGATAGAATTATGGGACCATTGGGGAGGGAAAAGGGAGATGTGAGGAATTTATTTTGGAGGGAATGTGATTGGGAGTTTCACCTATAGGGAGTGAAAAGGAAAACATGGACATATTTTTTTGATATTTGTAATGCGAGAGATAAGGATGTTATTTTTTTGTATTGTGCACATGTAGGCTTTGGGTGAAACTTATACTTAACTTGGGAGGAAAAAGGAGGTGGTTCTCATAGTCCTTGATCCTTTTGGCTTGATGTCAAGCCTATGTTTTGATTGAGAAATTTGAAAATATTGTTGAGTGTATCCATTTGAATGTGTTGTATGTTTTGTAGATTGTATGTTTTTGTGGAAGCCATTGTTGGTGAAAGTTGTCAAATGTAGCTCAAGACCCCTCATTTTTTTGTGGTGGTTTGGGTTATAGGCCAATAATGCGATGGATTCTCCTCTTATTAGATTAAAGACTAGGTAGAGAGTTTCGCCAATCCATCATTTCTTTGTATTGTGATTCAATTTTTTGAATAATGCAAGATTGAAGCTATAAGGTTAGGAGAAGACCTTAAAATTAAGACTTGTGTTTTGACCTTGTTGAAGAATTTCTATGTTGTAATTTGATCATATTATTATTCCCACTTAGAGTGGAAGATTGTAAATTTTGTATGCTTGAAAGAGTGTTTTGTAATATTTCACTTATTCCAAGTTGTAGTGATTGAGTGAATGAAGAAATATTTGTATATTTCATTATTCAAATTTGTAAGGTTGTAGTGAAAGGAGAAAGCTTAAGTTGTATAATTTTCTTGAAATGAAACTCTCCTAAATTTGTATGTTATTCAAAGTTACAATATATATATATATATATATATATATATATATATATTTGGAAAAGAAATATTTATTGAAAGGAAGTGTTGTTGAGTTCCTTTTTGTTTTGTTGGAAAAATTGAATATGTGAAAGAGAATGAATTGTAGTTGATGTTATACTCAATTTTACATTTTATTGCAAAAGAAAGAATAGAGAATGAGTTGATGTTTATGTAATTTGAGTTATGAAACTAGATATATTATCAATCTAGCTCATCTAATGAATAGAAGACACTTTAATTAAAATTAATGTTGCATTAAACACCAACTTAAGTTGAAAACTATTGAAAAATGCATTATTTGAAGGTTCTATTTTTGGGAAATAGAAACACTACCATATGTAGAGCGATGGTTTCAGAACTTCCACCCAACTTAGAGTGGCAGTTGATGAAGCGCCACCGAGTAGAGGCGGTGGTCGTAGGACCACTGACCTACGTAGGGTGGCAATTTAATCACTTTTGACGGAAAAATAAAATCTAACTATGCAAAACCTAAATTGAAATTTAATTGAAATCTAAGCTTAAAACCATCAAAATGAAACTTCCAGCAACTAGTAATTAATTGAATTAATTTTTTAAGCCTTTCAATCCTTTTATAGACACCCAAATGTGTAAAATTCATAGATTAAATGAAATGGTATTTTTCCCAATTGTTGAACTCAAAAATAATGTTTACATTAAATAAAAAAAACAGATCCATGGTGGGATCTCTACATTAAGCAATGAGAATCTTACAATAGTAAAAACCTTTACAACTAAAACCAAGAAAAAAATTCCATGGTTGCACTTCTTGCTCTCATGGCTTCTCCTTCTCCTCTTCCAAAACCTACAAAACAAGAATGAGAAAATGAGGTTGTTTGGGGAAAATAGAAATAAAAGGAAACCCATAAGGATATTTAGGAAACCCAAATCTAAGGGCTAGGATAGATTCAATCCAATGGCCCAAATTAAACCCTACCTCACTTAAGTGGAAGGTATTTTGTGGGAATGAAATTTATTATATAAAAAAACATGCATAATAGGGTGAATGGGGCCACTTAGTGGCTAGGAAAAGAATTAAACCTTTGAGTTAGAAAATAAAGGAATCTTGGTACAATATAATTAATTAAACTTATGGAACTTGGTAATGTATTGTTTTAGACTATAAATATATTTTAGGAAGTAAATTAATAATATTTAATTATTAATTTAATTCTGACTTTCACAAGCTTGTGTAGAAAGACTTTAACCAAGAAATTTATTAATTGTGGAAATGTCTAACCTTGCAAACCCCCTTTAAAACAAAAAAAAAAATTATTACCGTAAACTTAACTATTAAATTATTAGTTCTATTTTGTTTTGAGAGTAGAAATTTTTGGGCGTTACACTTGGTATCAGAGTCATGGGTTCAACACTTGCACCCGAGCACACTTGGAAACATGAAACACAACAAGAAAACCTAGCACAACTCTAAACCTAGAACACAAAACATTGCATGATATTTTAAAACATAGAAAACTTAGAAAAATGAAACAAGCCTAGATGATGATAAACTAACTCCCATCTTTGTCTATGCAGGAGGCACATACTAGACAAGGGGTCCATACACATGAGCCTAGATCTACCACCCCGAGATCAAGTAGTAGAAATTATATTACCTTAGATACTTTAGAAACTACAAGATGTTAATGCCGATGTACGCAGAGGATCTTGAGGAGGGAAACCTAGTAGACAGGAGAGAGCCATTTGTAAAGGCTTGTTCACCATCATGTCACAGTGATGATGATAGGGAAGAGCAATCCCACGCAGATTTGGTTGGACATGAGTCACCACCTAGAGAGCACATAGATAGAAATTTGGTACACAGAGATGGATCTAGGAGCCATAGGCCGAGGGATGTTTGTGCAGAGAGACATATGGGATGACAATCGATAATGGAAGATCACATTAAACAGATATTGAAGTTACACCCACCACATTTTTCTGGAGACATGGGGGGATTTTAGGTCGAGGCATGATTGGTTAGCTTGAGAAGATTATTCAAGCTATGTCCTTGTAATAACAACACAAAAACTCATGTTTCTATCCACCTTATGAGAGATGGAGACAAAGTTTGGTGGAGGAATGAGGAGAAGAAGCTCCATGTAGATTCTAAGAAAGTTACTTGGGATCTCTTTGAGGAGAATTTCATAATTAAATACATATCAAGGAGATTCATCCAGTAGTAGATCGATGAGTTCCATGATCCGTGATAGGCCTCCATGATGGTAGAAGAATATGAGTGTCAATTTTTAGATCTGCTTTAGTATGTGGACAACATTCGGGATGAATAGGTTAGTACTCACACATTCATTAGGGTCTCGAACTTAGACTTGGGTGGGGTAGTGCACACTCATTTCCCACAGAGACTCTATCATAGGCCATGGAGAAGGCCTATATTACAGAAAAAATCAAGGGAAGACTCAACAGATCGAGATAGAGTGAGGAGCCACATACAACAGCTCCAGGATAGTAGGTCAAGATGATCATCTCCTCCTCCTTGTGGCAAACAAACTTCAAGACCACAGTATTCCTTTAGGACTCCTCTTCTTCACCGACAGAACAAGAAACTTGACCACCCTTTTGACCTCTATAATTCCATGATGCTCAGATAGGGCATAATATGGGACCTCTAGTGGAGGCCCAATAGGACTCAAACTTCATCTCAAGAACAATCAACATGAACATGTCCACCTCAAAGCATGTACACATGAGATCTATGGTAGGATCATCATGTTCTACATTATGGACTACGAAAGGTCACTTGGAGGAGTGTATTATCATTAAAGAGGACTAGGTAGTTACTATGGGTACAATGTACATGGTCATCATTAGAGAGAGTGCCCTCAAAACCCTACTAAATAGGGTAAGGTACCTATTTCTGAGCCTATGGTTGGTGACATGGATAGGAGCCACATGATTTATCTTTACTGATCAAGAACTTCCGGGGGAGGGGCTCTAGGGCATGGTGATTGATACCACATGCAACATTGGCTGGATTTCTACCCCTATCTTATTTGATTTAGACTCATCAAATTCTTTAATTTCTCCATCTTTAGTAGAGCAAGTGCAGAAATTTGGTGGCGATTAGGCAAGGCCTTAGTTGGGATGTTGAGATGGCTTCTGGAGATAAAATCTCAGTGGAATCCTTAGTCAAAGAGTGCGAAGTGGACATAGGACCCTTCACCATGACTTTGGATCTCCGTATCCTTACCTTGGGTTTAGATGGAGTTATTTTGGGCATGGATTGATTTTCTTCATAGAGAGCTAGAGTTGACTATTACAACAAGGTTATATATTTTTGAGATGATTTTGAGTTGAGTCGGTGATTGTTGGAGTCGGAGACCCATCTCAATTCACCCCATCCAATATACTGATTGAAGAAGTGTGCACTATGGTGTTTTCGGTTATTTACCATCATTGTTAATGACCGATTAGAGGATGAGAATTATAGATCCTCAATTTATGACCAACCTATTTTCGGGAGTTTTCGATGTTTTCTTGGTGAATTGTTAGGGTTACCTCCCCACGTGAGATCAAATTTTTATTGATTTGGTTATGGGAGTGGAGCCTATCTCACATGCACCATATAGGATGACCACACCTAAGCTATGTGATCTTAAGTTATAGTTAGAGGGCATTCTTGACAAACTCCTAATCCATCCTGTGTATCTCCTTAGTGTGTACCACTCATCTTTGTGAAGAAAAAGATGGATCTCTTCATTTTTGTGTGGATTACATGTAAATTAAAAAATAATGATCAAGAATCGTTTCTACCTTCTATGGATAGATGATTTATTTGATCGGATGAATCGAAAGCCACTATATTTTCTAAGATATATCTTAAGTCAAAGTTACGATTAATTGAGGATTGCAGAGGCGAGATATCTACAAGACAACTTTCTACACAAGTTATAGCCACTATGAGTTCACAAAGTGGTACCATTTGGTATGACAAACGCCCTGCAAAGTATTCATGAGTTTGATGAATGGGGTGTTCAAGAAGGTTTTGATCACTTTGTTCTCGTGTTTATTGATGACGTTTTGATATAATCATGTATGCGTGAGGAACATGAGGAGAAAATTTTCTAGGTTTTGTAGTGTCTTCACGAGTATCAATTGTTATCTCTATTTTTCCCTTGAAAAAATTGATCAAACATGACCCCATGCAAGAAATAAATTCAAATAACGGCCCGTCAAACAAAACCATGCTTCAAGTCAAAAAATAGGTTGCAGGAGGGATCTAAAATGGATTAGCATGGTCGAGGAAGGGGGTAAACAGTGTAAAAGAAAATCGTAGGCTCAAAGGAAAAGAAACAAAGAAAGACTCAAAGTCTTTAGGATTTGCAAGTGATTGAGCAGAGCCCCAAAATTGAATAAGTATAGAGTGCGAGGCAAAGGAACCACGTGTCTTAATTACACACATTTAAAGGTGCGGCCCAAAGTGTAGACTCAAATGAGCGCAAGGATTCCACATGTTAACCTCGACGGTCATTCAAAGGTAAAATCCTGAGTGGGTTTCCAAATGAGCACAGACCTTCCACGTGTCCTAGGTCCAGAAAAAGGACATGGTTAAGATTGAATAGTCAAAGAAGAGACATGCCAGTGGAGGGAGCCAAGTGTCAGCATGACACTACTTCAAAAGTAAAATTTGGGGGGTTCCCAAACAAGCACCAATCCTCCACGTGTCCTTGGTCAGATGTATGACCCCACCAAGAAAAAGGACTTAGCCAAAACATGAGGAAACTAAGAAAGCCATAGAAGATGCCACGTGTCATCCCAACACAACTTCAAAAGAAAAATTCAAAAGCGGTCCCCAAACATGCGCTAGCCCTCCATGTTTCTAACTTCCAAAAGACCCATTTTAATAACTAGTTTCCACCATTTTTGTACGGGCCCGATTCAAATATTCAAATGGGCATTTATTTTGATTCAGTTCTTGAAATCCAATAAATTTGGCACCATTGGAAATATGTCGACCTCGTCATGCCATGAAGACCGAAACTTTAATTTTGAAGAAGTTAGGTGGGGAAAAAATGAAAAACTTCTTCGTGCCATTAATATAAGATCTATTTACTCCAACAACCAGATCAGATTTGATTTGATCCGCCATTCTTCCTCCTTCAATGTGCTAAACAAGTAATCGATGTAGACATGATAGATTTGGGGTAGATTTGTAGGAGGCATTGATGGCCAAAGTGGTTGAGCTTCAAATCATTTTCCTACCTCTCTCTCCTTCTTCTCTCTATGTTAAATCTATAAAGTAAGGGTCGGGGCTCATTGTAAAGGGTTGGACATTTCTGTTGTGTACCCTCCCTTCTCCTTTGGTCTATAGATGAGTTCATAGAGTCCTAACCTCCCCATTCAAGTTATAATGCTAATTTTTTCCTCTTGGCCACTATACTACACTGTATAAACTTTGGAGCAATAATATATGTTTGTGGATGATTTTCGACCCTTTCATGTGTTTCATTGTTGCATTCGATATCTTATTATAGTTTTTGACCTATGCATGGTATTTTTATTACATTTATGTGGTCTATGTTAAATTGTAAAATGAGTGTCTAACATTCCTTTAGTGCATCACCTCGTTAGCTTAGGTTTATTTTATTGTATCTTCTCAACCTTGTCTCCTTGGTAAGATAGAGTAGGCTTAGAGTAGATCCTCTACAAGATTTTATTTGCATGCACCTGAATAGAGGAATAGGAACCGACCTTAATCTGGAGAGCTCTCTCAACTCACAAGGTCCCACACTTTGAGAGATGTTCCATGTTGTGTAATCACATTGAGATTCTCAACCCATATGGTTGTAGACATTCAGGGGTGTTGTGATTCTGCACTAATAGTTTTGTCACACTGGTGGGACAAGAAGTCTTCATTTTTATTGCAGCAAGATTGATGTGCACTTGTTGCAAGTTTTATATTTTAAGAAGCTCTGAAGGTTGCACATATGGAAACTCCAAAAGGGACAAAAATCCATTGGTTTCAACAGTCCAAGTTTGTCAAGTTCATGAGAAGAATACAAACAAGGTCAAGAACTAGAGAAGAGGGACTATTTTTCTATCTACACTTGTCCCTAGATAGAAGGAGAAGGGGAGAAGAGCCCAGAGGTCTCCATCTCCACCAAATAGAACCTTGTCAACACCTCCTCCTAGTAGGTCATTCATTCAATCAACAAGGGTTCTCAGGCCAATCATAATGGCACAACCACCCAACCTCTATGTCAATTTCACTAGCAGATCCCACTCGCCCTCAATGCACAAATCCAATCGTAGTGGCAGCATTAAAGAGCATCCCATATTTCACTGGAGAAAACTAGACTTCTCCCAGTGACCACATTGAAGACACTGCAAATGTCGTGTAATTCAAGAGATCACTAAGGTGGACATTGCAGTCAAGTTACTAGCCTCTTCACTCAAGGGTAAAGCTTCACAATGGTTTAGGAGTCTAACAGCAAGCTTTATTAAAACTTGGGAACATTTGTGTAGAGATCTTCATGATCAATTTAGAGAGAGAAGGAGATAACTTATCCCTGTTGGAGCAACCGAAAACAATCAAGAGGGCCCCTAATGAGTAGTTGATGATTTCAACCTCGATTTCAAAGGACATGGGATATGATTCCATTTCTTTGTAAGGCCAGGAGATGAAGGTGTTTTTTATACTTTATTAGAGCTCTAAATTCTGATATTGCTTTAATGATTCAATCCATGGGAGGCACCACATTACATGTAGCTTATAAAATTTCCATAAGAGCTGGAAATTAGTTAATTCAGGATGAAAAAATTTCTCCTAGGCCACCCATGCCTCTATACCCAGAACTAGGAGATCCAAGTACTATTCAGACACCCACATTAGCTCCTATACCTACTCCTAGGAATCAAAGTTCAGCTGAAGCCTCCACCTCATCCTCTAGCACTTCAAAAGAGCTTCAAGAAGTTATGAAACAACTGCAAAACCTAGGGAATGAGCTAGTGACTATCAAAAGGTAGCAAGCTCAGAGTTCTAGGCCATACCAGCCTTAGACTTAGTATCAGGATAGATCCCCGTATTAGCAAAATAGGCCACTAGCTCAAGCTATAAATCAGAACCAAAATCAAGGAAAACCTCAAGCTGCTAGGCCCTTCCAGTCATATGATCCAAACACAACTTCAACATCAAGGGCCTTGGTTCCAACACAAAACAATATGGCATAAGAATATGATTGGTGTTTCCCATGCAATCAGCCCCATAACCAATCAATGTGTTTTAATGGTGCACTAAACCAGGCCTTGATGGTACAGACCATTGGTGTGTCATAAGAGTCTAACCAATAAGAAAATCAGCATCTTGGGGCTCAACAAGAGGCACCTCCATGTGAAATTGTCCTTTTCAATTGACAAGCTAAAGATTTCTATGGTATGAATCAAGCCCCTTCTCAAAGTGTAGCTACCAATACATGTTCTAAGAAAAGGAATATTGGAGAGGGACAATCACCAAACTCATGTAATCCTCAACCCTCCATTACTCCACAAGGCATTGGCACTCAGAATGCAACTCCCAATATGCAGAGTCAATCTAAGCCACCTTCCAAATCCACTCAGGCACCAGTTGTAATGACCCATGTGCAAGAGAAAAATGTGCCAGGAAAGGGGTAGCAAAAGGATAGCTCATTTAATATCATTGAAAAAATGAAGAAGACAAATGTGAACATTTCAATGTGGGAGTCACTGGCCATTCCAGGATAGAGAGATCTGTTGCAAACTACTATGGCCAATTGGTCAAGCTCAAATCAACCCCCTAACCAGCAAGAGAAAGTGCTTACCAATACAGCTCATCCCGAAGGAAACCATGGAGGAAAACAAGGTAAGAATCAAGCCTCCTCCATTCTATGTTTCATTGATCATTGGGGACAAATTGGTACATAATTACATGATTGATTTAGGGGCAAGTAGTTCTGTAATGCCAAAACAAATAGCTGATCAACTGGGTCTTCAATACGAAGTCATCTCCAGAGGGTAGTGCAATTGGATGGGACAATAGTAACAACTATTGGAGTCATCAAATATTTGAGCCTCACACTGCATGCCTGCCCCAATGTGACTGTATTGCAAAACATATCAGTCATAGACTTTCCACCACATTTTGCATTGTGTTTGTCAAGAGACTTCACTGCTAAGATTGGAGGCTATTTTTCTATTGATTAGTCACACATGATTTTTAGAACAAGGTATGGAGCTAAGGCCACAATCGATTTGAGCCCATTGTAGATTACCATATTGAGTCTTATGTACCCAACCCAATCAATGCCAATTGTTTAGCCTTTGATCAAGAGGACCTCCCAAGAACTTGTGAGATAGATACTAAGGTGGGGTGTATTCCAGACTTGACCCTCGATGAGTGGGCAAACAAGAGGCATGCTTTTGACCCCTATAAGGAGATGGAGGAATCTGAGCTAGGATTCTACTATTTGCATGAGGAGAATCATCCTCTTCCTGACATCATTAAGCCAGACCAAAAAGATGACAATGAAGTATGGAAATTATTCTTTGATGGCTCAAGAAGTAGGTAAGGAGCCGAGGAGGAGCTATGCTTATTTTGCCTCAAGGTATGAAATACTACTCAACTTTCCATTTCCAATTTTCTTGTTCAAACAATATAGTAGAGTATGAGGCTTTGGTCCATGGACTACATTGGGCAAGGAAAAGGAGTATAAAGAACTTGCAAGTGTTTGGTGACAATGAACTAGTTGCTAATCGTGTACGAAGAAAAAATGTTACCAATAATGATCTGCTAAAGATCTACAAGAACCGGGTATGGGACCTCATTAAGGATTTCAAAGCATTCAACATCAATTCCATCCCAAGGAAGAAGAATGAAGCAAAAAATAGATTGGCAGCAATTGGGGCAGCCTTTGACATTGTGGAGAGTATTAAGAGTGATAAATTTTATCCCGATATCAAGTTGGTTGTGAGGCCAGCTGTCCCAGACAACAACACAAGTTGGAAAGTCTTTGAAAATGATCAACAAATTGTCAAATTTCTACAAGAATAAGCTGAGTTCTCCTCCAGGAATCAAGACAGATTGGAGTAGTAGTATGGTGATCAAGTGGTGTTCTTTGAGGACCAATAAACTCGCCAAAGGTTCTTATCGCATTGGAATCGATCTTCAACCCAAATGACCAATTCTGAAAAGAGAAGGCAAATATTTAGGTCAAGGGTGAGGATTCAAATCCCATTTTCATAGAAGAAGTCAAAACATTGTAGATTGGGAAGGTAAGAACTCAATAAGAAAAATACGAGTTTATTTAAATTTGTCAAGAATTCCCATATGTCTTTGTTTGGACTTTACAAAGATTTAAGAGGTTTCAACCCAAATCTCCATCTCATCCATCTTGGTCCCATATGCTTTTGGAGGTTCGGACACCATCTTAGCCATCTTGGTCCAGCATTTCAACAATGAAGGTTCAGAGCAACCCATAGCTTTCTTTAGCCAGAACTTGGAGGAATATGAGGTAAAATACTCTTTCATTGAAAAACATGTCCTTTTTGTTATTAGGAGCTTAAAAACGTTTAGACACTTGGTATCAAATAACAAGATTCAACTACTAGTATCTCATGCTAGTGTTAAGGAATTCCTTTTAAATAAGGATTTGAATGAGAAGAGAGCAGGTTGGATCACCCGAGTAATGGAATATGACATTGAGATCAAGGTGACCAAACTAGTTTAAGGCAAGGGTCTATGTGAATAGCTCACATCTAAGCAACATGCTAAGTTAGTGGGTGAAAAGAGGTTTTCCTATTTCTATAGAATGATCAAGAACAACCAACTAATGATGCACTTGCTCCATGTTGGACCCAAGCCTTGGTGCATTACCTTTAAACAGGTTTGTTCCCTCTAGAATGGAACAAAGAAAAGAGAAGATACTTTAGACTACAAGCCATCCCATATGTGCTTGTTGGTGGTGTCTTGTTTAAGAAGGATATCAATAGTGTTCTATTGAGGTGCATTAGGATAGCCAAATTGAGAGAGTGTTGCATGAGTTCCATGATGGAGAAGTAGGAGGTCACTTTTCCCCTCGAGTAACAGCTCTCAAGATCATGAAAGTTGGTTATTATTGGCCTACAGTGTTCAAGGACTGCTATTCATGGATCAAGAAGTGTAAAAAGTGTGCATTATTCACAGGAAAGGAGAAGCTAGCAGCCCTGCCCCTTCATCCCATTTCATTGGATCAGCCATTCATGCAATGGGGACTAGACTTCATTGAGGTGATTAACCCAAATTCAAGCCAAGGCCATAAGTAGATGTTTACCGCAACAGATTATTTCACCAAGTGGACTAAAGTAGTGGCACTAAAAGAAGCAAATGAATCCAACATCTTAGATTTTTATGAAGGAATAGCCACCAGGTTTGGAGTCCCTGCCACTATTATATCAGATAATGCATTGGCATTCCTTGGTACAAGGATCACTGAATGGGTAGTTAAGAATGGTGTGTATCTCAGCACCTCATCAAATTATTACCCTCAAGGTAATGGCCAAGCAGAGTCCATAAATAAGAACCTATTAAGGATTATCAGAAGGAATCTTGATGAAAATCAGAGGACTTGGCATACAAATCTCAAATCATCTCTATGGGCTGATAAGATCACATCTAAAATATTCACATGTAGCTCACCATACAAGATTTTATATGGAAAAGAGGCAGTATTTCCCATCTCATTGGAGATGTCTGCTTTGGATCTCATGAAACAGTTGGAGCTGGCCGAGTTTGAACCTATGGCAATTATGTATGTAGAGCTAATGGAAGTAGGGGAGGTAAGAGAGAATGCAATTGAAGTCATGGAAAAGGAAAAAGCATTGATAAAAAAGAGTTTTGACAAGAAATCAAGAATGAGGAACTTTCAAGAAGGGAATTATTTCTAAAATGGGATGTTGATCAAGAAAATCTAGGAAGCATTCCATGTTTGATGCCATTTAGAGTGGCCCCTACATGATCACAAGGTGTAAAAGTAGGAATTCCTTCTAGCTAGCTACATTGGATGGAAAAGAATTATAGATCCCACTTTGAATAGGGTCCATCTCAAATGTCTGCTACTAGAAAGGAGGTTCCACCATGTAAATATTAACATAGGATTTTAATTTCCCTAAGTGCGTATGCATATTGTTTTGTTGTAGTGTAAGTTTTTTTCCCTAGGTGTTGTGGCATGGTTCTTTGTTACTCTAGGTTTGCGTTGTTATATGGTTCAACGTGCCTCAGTGAATGTGCTATTCCCTTCAGGACTTACATCAGGTAGACCCATAGTTTCCATGATAGTTGATCATTTTCTAATAGAACAAATACAAAGAAACTAAAATTAGGCTCCAAAGGGTCCATTTTCAGAAGAAAAATATCAACTTTGGGTCATCAATCACAACTCCATGCCCAATGGATATAACAAGGCAACTGATCTCTTCATCTAGCATGCAGATGCCCCTGCGAGTTGCCAAATTGTTATATTTTTTTTCCTCTCGATAAAACTGATCAAACACGACCTCGTGCAGGAAAGAAATTCAAAGAATGGTTCCGTTGAATGAACCCATGCTTCAAGTCCAAAAACAAGTTATAGGTGGGATGTAAAATGGATTAGTAGGGTTGGGGAAGGGGGAAAATAGTATCAAAGAAAACCATAGGCTTAAAGGAAAAGAAATTAAGAAAGACTCAAAGTCTTCGAGCTTTGCAAATGATTCATAACGAGCCCCAAAATTTACTAAGTATAGAGTGCATACGGAAGTCACCACATGTCTTAATGACACACATTCAAAGGCATGGCCCAAAGAAAAGATTCAAATGAGTGCAAGGCTTCCACTGTCAGCCCGAAACTCCTTCAAAGGTAAAGTCCTGAGCGGGTTTCCAAATGAGCACAGACCTTCCACATGTCCCAGGTCTAAAAAAGGATAGGGTCGGGGTTGAATAGTCAAAGAAGAGACAGACCAATGGAGGGAGCTAAGTGTTAGCGTGGCGCTACTTCAAAAGTAAAATTTTGGGGTGTTCCCAAACAAGCGCTAAGCCTCCACATGTCCCTGGTCAGATGTATGGCCCGCCGAGCAAAAGTACTTAGCCAAAACATGAGGAAACTGAGAAAGCCGTGGAAGATGCCACGTGTCATCCTGATGCAAATTCAAAAGAAAAATCCAAAAGTGTTCCCAAACATGTGCTAGCCCTCCACGTGTCCAATTTCAAAAGACCCATTTTAATAACTGGTTTCTACCATTTTTGTATGGGCCCGATTCAAATATTCAAATGGGCATATCTTTTGATTCAAAGTGCTCGAAATTTGACAAATTTAGAACCGTAGGAAAGATATCGACCTCGTCTACAACATGAAGATCTGAAACTTTAATTTTGAATAAGTTAGGTGGGGAAAAAATGAAAAAATATTCATTCCATTAATATAAGATCTATTTGCTCCAACAACTAGATCAGATTTGATTTCATCCATCATTTTTCCACCTTCAACGCACAAAACAAGTAATTGATGCAGATATGAAAGATTTGGGGCAGATTTGCAGGAGGCATTGATGGCCACTAGTTGAGCTTCAAATTATTTTTCCCACCTCTCCCTCCTTATTTTCTCTATGTTAAATCTATAAAGAAAGGGTTAGGGATCATTGTAAGGGGTTAGAAATTTCTATTGTGCACCCTCCTTCTCCTTTGGTCTGCAGACGAGTTCGTGGAGTCCTAACCTCCCCATTCAATTTGTAATGCTAAGTTTTTCCTCTTGGCCACTATAATGTACTATATCAACTTTGGAGCAATAATATATGTCTGTGGATGATTTTCGACCCTCTCATGTGTTTCATTATTTCCTTCTAATCTCTCATTATAGTTTGGTTACCTGTGCATGGTGTTTGTATTACATTTTTGTGGTCTATGTTAAATTGCAAAACGAGTGTCTAACATTCCTTTGGTGCATCACCTCATTAGCTTAGGTTTATTTTATTGTATCTTCTCAACCTTGTCTCCTTCATAAGATAGATTAGGTTTAGAGTAGACCCTCTATAAGACTTTATTTGCATGCACCTGAACAAAGGAATAGGAACTGGCCTTAATCTAGAGAGCTCTCTCAACTCACAAGGTCCCACATTTTGAGAAATGCTCCATGTTATGCAATCACACCGAGAGTATCAACCCATATAGTTGCGAGACATTCTGGGGGTGTTGTGATTCGCACTAACAACAACTATATGGGAACTTAGAGAAGTGTTCCTTTTTCTAGTCGAAGTTCAAGTACTTGGGTAAAATTATTTTCATGGAAGGTATCGCAGTCGATCCTTCCAAGATTAGAGTTAATATGGATTGGACCGTGCCAACCAATGTGAGCAAGGTGTGTAGTTTCATGGGGTTGACATGTTACTACAGGATATTTTTCCAGGACTTATCTCAAATTGTACACCCCAAAACTTCCCTTCAGTAGAAAGGGAAGATGTTTGTTTGGTCTGATGGATGAGAGAAGGCCTTTAGTACACTAAATTAATGCCTTATGACAACACCAATTCTCAGAGTGCTAGATCTTCATCCATATTTCTTTGTGTGTAAGGATGATTCTTCGGAAGGATTAGGAGGTGTTTTGATGCAAGAGGGATGTGTAGTTTCCTTCGAGTCTCACAAACTAAAGGATTATGAGATCAATGATACGAATCATGAGCTTGAGCTTGCATTAGTAGTGTGTGCTTTGATGCATTGGAGTTATTTCCTTCTTAGCATGAGGTTTATTCTCGGGATAGACCATTTGATCAAGTATGTCACCTCTTCACGCAGCCTAATCTCAACGTTCAAAAATGGTGTTGGATGAAGTTGTTGTGTGAGTATGCCATGGAGATAGAGTATATGAAGGGAAAGGAGAATGTGGGTCCTGGATGCTTTGATTTGACAGAGACATTTGGTTATGGCTACTTCAGTGGGTACAGACTTGTGGAGCAGGATTTTATGACAACTTCCACATGACAACTTCTACCTTGTAGCTAGAGCAGAGATTGAGTCTCAGAGACCCCTTGAGGGTAAGTTTGATGGATTTTGATTAGATTCATATGGAATTCTCAGACATAGAGGAAAAATATATGTACCTAGGGATGGAGGTTTGAGACAGGATATCTTGGTAGAGGCTCATCATGTACCTTATTCAACCCATCTAGGGGTGAAGAAGATACATGCCACCTTGAGAAATTTGTACCATTAAAGAGGTCTTCGGAGAGATGTATCTTAGTTTGTGTCACATTATTTGGAGTGTTAGAGGGTGAATGTTAAGCATCAACATCTAGTTGGCCTTCTCTACCCACATACTATACTGGAGTGGAAATGGGAAACCATTTCCACGGATTTGATAGTAGGGAAACTGATGTTGAGATACCACCACAATTCCATAATGGTCATGGTGGATAGATTGACAAAAGTAGATTATTTTAATCTAGTGAAGAAAACCTATATAGCTAGTACAGTGGTGTGAGTATACTTATATGAGATTATCAGACTATATGGGATTCCACAAAAGATTATTTGTGACCACGATCCCTTATACACCTCTCATTTCTAGACTACCATGCAACATACCCTTGGGACGACTATCAACTTCAAAGACAACATGTCATTTAGTGATAGATGGATTGATGGAGTGGATGAATAAGATTTTACATGACATACTTAATATGTATGTCATGGATCATTAGTCAAGGTGGGAGGAGTATTTATACTTGGTAGAGTTTGATTATAAAAACAAATTTTAGATTTCTATTGGTATGGCTCCATTTTAGGAACTTTATGGAAGAGAGTGCATGACACCACTTAGTTGGGATAGATTGGAGGACAAAGTATCTCTTGGGAAATCTTTGTTATAGAACATCAAGCAGAAGGTTATTTTGATAAGACAGAGACTTCCCGGAGGCACAAGAAAGAAAAAATAAATATGCAGATCAGAGGAGAGTTTACCGTAGCTATGAAATGGGCATGAAAGTTTTCTTCATTTTAGAGCTAAGAAAATACCTATCTATGATTGAAAGGGCTCTAAGTTATCTCCTATATTCGTGGGTCTATTTGATATTTTGGAGTGGATCAGTCCCTTATCTTATCGTCTAGCCTTGCCACCCAGCTTGTCTCACGTCCACAATTTATTTCATGTTTTTGTTCTTAGGAGATACATTACAGATCCCTCTCAGGTATTGGATTTGACCACATTACAGGTGCAGGAGCACTGACATGTTACTTTGCAGCCCATGTGCATCATAGAGTGAAGGAATATGGGCCTTTGAGGCTGTGAGATTGACCAAGTGTGAGTCCATTGGGATAGGTATGAGGAGATTGCAGCCACGTGGGAGGTTGTTATTTTGTTATGGACCCAGTTTCCACACCTATTTCAGTGACTTCTAGGAGGAAGTCGAGTCTAAGGGGAGGGGATGTAGTGCCGACTCATCTTTGACACTATTTTCATTATGACATTTTGATACTTAGACATTTTGATTATTACAGTTTGAGTAATAAATGATAGACTATGCGAGATATTTGGACTATCAATATGTTATGATTCACATTTTTATTATGATACACTAGATGACATTGGTAAACAGTTTGATATATGTTGATTTGCATTATTTAGATTTTATATTGACATGTTATACTCTAGATGTTTTGAGTAGAATTATAATCTCATGGATGTTAGAATGAATTATTTGATATGTTGATAGATGATAGAATTACTTAATTTTGGATGACAATTATTGATTTCTATGTATATATTATTTCTATATATTTTTATGCGACCGTGAGGTTAGAGAGGTATTTTATTTTATTTTTGCAGGGATATTATATCATACATTGAAAGGGGATAGGGGACCAACCAAAATGAATGTTGGGTGTTTTTGTGACATGGGAAAATTTGGCGTGTGTCCAATGTTTATGTGGTGTTATGGAATTCATAGTTAGGAGGTTTCCCATGGGGAGTGACTTCACATGTGTGGCCATGGGGTGTAATGTTTTTCCCTTTCTTTTAATTTTGTGTGTTTTATTTAGTGTTATATGTATTTAATTATTGGGAAATTTTAGTCACTTTGTTAGCATTTATTAATGTGTCTTATTTAGCTAATCCAACTTAATTTGTTAACTAAAATAAGGGTGTGAAAATTAGATAATTATGAGGGTAGATGGTCCTTGGTATCTTGTGGATGTAAATTAGATTTATATTGGATATTGTATTATGTACTCTTCACCAACTTCAAAATTCAGACTTTGACTTGGGAGGCTTTTTTTAGAGGCTTGTGGGACAAGCTAAGCATATCGGATGCCTCTTAAATTCACCAAAAATGATACCTATGGTATGAGGAGTAAATTTTAGGCACATTTATGTTTTGGAGTGTAAAACGTGAAAAATTACACTTTCCTACTTACCACAATTAATTTGTCCTTGATAGTCATGATGTGTAAGTTGGAGTGTCATGTGGGCATGTCATAAGTCTTATATATGAATTTATTATTTTGGGGCTTGGTGTTTGACTTGTTTTTGGAATGGAGTGATGAAGTGAGATCCTACATGGAGCCACCTCATCATCCTCACATCCCATTTCTATTTATTGATTGAATTTGAAGGATTTTGGGTTACTTGTTTTATTTTCTCTCTTTCACTTTTGGAATTGGGAGCTTGTTGGAGTTGCAATTTGGATTATTCTTGATTTGAAGGTGTTAAAATCTTGTTGGAGTGAAGAATCTTGGAAGCTTGATGGAGAGGTAGACTCTCCACTTGTCATTTTTTTATTTATGCATTTGGATGTAAAAATTGTGCTTGTTGAATATTGTATGAGTGTTGTGAATGTGGTTTTTGTGATTGGGTAGTTTTCCTTAAGAAGGGTGTGGGAGATGGAAGTATGGGACCATTGGGGAGGGAAAATAGATATGTGAGGCATGTATTTTGGAGGGAGTGTGATTGGTAGTTTCATCAATGGGGAGTGAAAAGGAAAATATGGACATATTTTTCGATATTTACAAGGAGAGATAAGGATGTAGTTTTTGTTTGTGTCGTTCACATGGAGGCTTTGGTTGGAAATTTTACTTCACTTGGGAGGAAAAATGATGTGGTTATTATATTCATTTCTCCTTTTGGTTTGATGTCAAGCCTATGTGTTGATTGAGAAATTTATAGATATTGTTTACTATACCCGTTTGAATGTGTTGTATGTTTTGTGGATTGTATGTTTTTGTGGAAGCCATTTTTTGTAAAAGTGGTAAAATGTTGCTCAAGATCCCTCATTGTTATTTTTTGGGGCTCATAGGCCAATAAAAGGATGGATTATTCTCTTATTTGATTAAAGGTTGGACTGAGAGCGTCACATATCCCCCTTTTCGTGTATTGTGATCCAAGTTTTTGAAGAATTGAAGAATGCAATATTGAAGCTATAAAGTTGGGAGAAGACCTTGAAATGAAGACTTGTGTTTTGACCTTGTTGAAGAATCTCTATGTTGTAATTTGATCACATTATTATTCCCACTTAGAGTGGAAGATTGTAACTTTTGTATGCTTGAAAGAAAGTTTTGTAATATTTCATTTATTTTAAGTTGTAGTGATTGAGTGAATGAAGAAAGCTTTGTATATTTCATTATTCAAATTTGTAAGGTTGTAGTGAAAGGAGAAAGCTTAAGTTGTATAATTTTCTTGAAATGAAACTCTCCTAAATTTGTATGTTATTCAAAGTTACAATATATATATATATATATATATATATATATATATCTATATGTATATGTATATATGTACATATATTCATATACATATAGATATATATATCTATATCTATATGTACACACACACACACACACACACACACACACACACACACACACACACACACACACACACACACACACACACACACACACACACACACACATATGTATTTGAAAAAGAAATATGTATTGAAATGAAGTGTTGTTGAGTTCTTGTTATTTTGTTGGAAAAATTGAATATGTGAAAGAAAATGAATTGTAGTTAATGTTATACTCAATTTTTAATTTTATTGCAAAGGAAAGAATAGAGAATGAGTTGATGTTTATGTAATTTGAGTTATGAAACTAGATATATTATCAATCTAGACTCTAATAATGTTATACTCAATTTTTAATTTTATTGCAAAGGAAAGAATAGAGAATGAGTTGATGTTTATGTAATTTGAGTTATGAAACTAGATATATTATCAATCTAGACTCTAATAAATGGAAGACACTAAAATTAAAATTAATGTTGCATTAAACACCAACTTAAGTTGAAAACTAATGAAACAATAAATGAACGACCCCTAGGAAGGGCGGTCATCATAAGACCTCTGTCTTGTGTAGGGCAGTAGTTTCATCTTTTCGATGGAAAAAAATTCAACTATGCAAAACCCAGATTGAAATTTAATTGAAATCTAAGATTAAAAAAATCATAAAGAAACTTCCAGCAACTCGTGATTAATTAAATTTAATGGTTGAATTTATTTCAATCCTTGTTTAGACACCCAAATGTGTAAAATTCATAGATTAAATGAAATGGGGTTTTTCCCAATTGTTGAACTCAAAAAGAATGTTTACATTAAATAAAAAAATAGATCCATGGTGGGATCTCTACATTAAGAAATGAGAATCTTACAATAGTAAAATTCTTTACAACTAAAACCAAGAAAATTTTTCCATGGTTGCACTTATTTCTCTCATGGCTTCTCCTCCTCCTCTTCAAAAACCTAAAAAACAAGAATGAGAAAATGAGGTTGTTTTGGGCAAATAGAAATAAAAAGAGAACCATAAGGATATTTAGGGAAACCCAAATCTAAGGGCTAGGATAGATTCAATCCAATGGCCCAAATTAAACCCTACCTCACTTAAGTGGAAGGTATTTTGTGGGAATAAAATTTATTATAAAACAAATATGAATAATGGGGTGAATGGGGATACTTAGTGGCTAGGCAAAACAATTAAACCTTTGTGTTAGAAAATAAAGGAATCTTAGTGTAATATAATTAATTAAACTTATGGAGCTTGACAATGCATTGTTTTAGACCATAAATATATTTTAGGAAATAAATTAATAATATTTAATTATTAATTTAATTCCAACTTTCACAAGCTTGTGTAGAAAGACTTTAACCAAGAAATTTAATAGTTGAGGAAATGCCTAACCTTGAAAAACATTTAAAACAAAAAAATATTATTTCCGTAAACTTGAATATTAAATTATCGTATTATTTTTTTAGAGTAATTTTTTTGGGTGTTACAAAATCTCCTCAAAAAATGCAAGAGTGAAAAATAAAACATATAACCCCAAAACCATAAAAAAATTGAATAAATACAAAACTTCTCCTCAACTCCACATCAAATGGTCAAACCCCAAACCCAAATCTCAATAAATTGATGGGTGTAAAATGAAAAGTTATCCTTACACACACAAACCAAAATCCATAGTCAAAAGGTCAAAGTTAAAAGGTCATGTAAGAAGGTGCAATAATTTCACCTTTTTAGCCTTAAATTCACATAATGGGGCCTAATTTTTACCCGTAACCCATATGTATAGTTAGTAGATGAATTTAAGAAGTGTAAGACAAGCTTAACTTATCCCACAAGCCTCCAAAAATATCCTATAAGTCAAAATCCGAGTTTGACATGCAAGGTTGAGTACACAACACTAAAACCAATAAAATCATATCAAATCCATAGTAAAATCAAAGAAAATCTACCAAAATTAAATACCACATTACTCACATCCAATTTACAATAACTAACAAGATTAATCAACTTAATTAGAGCACATTAAATGACAATAATAAATTAGAACACATCATAAAATTGAATCACATACTCACAAATAATTATAATGAAAAGGGAACATCACATCTATCCATGGTCACATTTGATGCCATCCCTTAATGGGGACCTCCTAACAAAATATTTATGACATAACAACATACAAAAACAAGTGTTACCAAGGTGACATGTTATCAATACCCAAAATTCCTTCATTGTTGGTCTCATATCCCCTTTTGTTTGTTGTGTTAAAATTTCTTACAAAATTGAAACAATACCTCTATAGCCTCATGTCCATATCGATAACATAAAAATAATAAAACCTTCATATACATATCAATTCACATCATCTAAAAACATAATTAAATCATCACTAAGATCAAACAATTCACCAATTGTTCACAATTTTGAAATATTTCATTTCTATCATTTCATCGATCAACAACAAGATCATGAGACTATCTAGATCATCTAAAAAAATCTATGCCTCAAAATCCAATGTGTTAATATATGTATAAAGTAGTAACTCTAAATCATCATCAATACTGAAATATCAATCCATGCATATAATCCATCATCTAAATCATAACATGTCAAAAGTATAAACATCCATACTATATATCAAATAGGCTAATCAAAATATAATTATGTCCACCTATCAATGTCTACTTATCAAATATGATAACAAAGTCCATGCCTCTAATCCATTGAAGTAAGAAAAAATCATAGTAATATCAATGTCTAAGAGGAGTGGAAACTACATCCTCATCTCCTTAGACTCAACTTACTCCTGGAATTCACTGGAACAAGTGTGGGAACCATGTGCTCAAGGGTGTAGAATCCTCCCTTGTAGCTGTTATCTCATCATATAGATCCCACTGAATGGACACCGATCAATCTCTCGGCCTCAAAGGATTAGGGTTATGCACTTAAAAATGCACATAGGATCAACCATCACCTTCCCTTTCTCCTACACCTATAATGTGGTCAAATCTAATACATTAGAAGGATTTCAAATGTATCTCTTAAGATCATAAACATGAAACACATCGTGGAAGTGAGATAATCTAGGTGGCAAGGTTGGAGCCCGGTAGGCTAAGGGACTAATCCACTCCAAGATCTCAAATGGGCCCATAAATCTAGGAGCTAGCTTAGAGCCTTTTCCATAACGGATAGGACTCTTATGATGTCTAACATGAAGAAACACCTTTGTGCCCACCTCAAAACTACAGTCCAATCTCCTCTGATCTCCATAATTCTTATGCCTATCATGTGCCTCTTACACTCTCTATCTAATCCTCACAACTTGTTGCTCTATATCTTGTAGTAAACCTTACCCAAGAGAAACTCTATCCTATAACCCTGACCTAACTCGGTGGTGTCTTGGATAATTCCTAAAATGGAGCCATACCAATAGAACTCGAAAGATATTGCTAAGAGAAAACTCAACCGAGTACAAATACTCCTCTCATCTTGATTGATAATCCATGATGTACATCTGAATCATGTCCTATAAAATATGATTCACCAACTCTATCTGTCCATCTATCTTAGGGTAATAGGTTTAACTGAAATTGATATTCATCCCAAGATCATGCTTTGCATGGTAGTCCAAAATTAGAGGTGTGAAACATATCACAGTCATAAATGATCTTCCATAGAATCCCATGCAGCCTCACTATCTAATGCAAATATACTTGTGTCGTTGCACTGCACTAGCTTTATAGGTGGTCTTCACTAGAGAAAAATGATCCACTTTCGTTAATATATCCACCATGACCATAATCGTGTTATGGTGGTATCTCGATGTCTCTAGCCATACTATATAAAAACCATGGAAATTGTGTCCCATTTCCACTCAAGTATGACATGTCGATAGAGAAGGCCTGTTGGATGTTGATGCTTTTACTTTAAGCTTTGACACTCTAAACATCAAGACACAAAAAAGATGCATCTCTCTATATTCCTATCTAATTTTACAAGTGTCTCACGGTGGCGTGCATCTTCTTCATCCATGGATGGGATGAATAAGGTGCATGATGAGCCTCTACCAACATATCCCACCTTATACCTCCATCCCTAGGTAGGATATACTATAATTATATTTGTCTCATGTGTCAATCCCTCAAAGTTCCCCTCAAGTGGTCTCTGAGACTTGATCTCTACTCTAGCTGAAAGGTAGAAGTTGATGTGTGCAAGATGTTGTACTATCCTAATCCTCAAGTCTGACAACTTGTTTTCACCATCACCGGATACCTCCTTCGACTTAAGGTGTCTAGAACCACATTCTCCTTCCCCTTCACATGCTCTATCTCCATATCATACTCACATAATAGCTCCATCCAACATCGTTGATGGGCATTGAGATTAGGTTGTGTGAAGAGGTGTCGAAGGCTCAAATGATCTATCCTAAGAATGAACCTCCTACCTAAAAGAAAGTACCTCCACCAACCCAAAGCATGCAAAATGATGCAAGATCAAGGTCACGAGTCGTAATTGACCTCATAATCCTTGAGTTTTGAGACTCAAAAGTTACTACACAACCATCCTGCATCAAAACACTCCCTAATACAACCAAACAAGAATTTGTACACATGAAGAAATCCCTCTGTGGATTTGGCACTGCTAGAATAGGTGTTTTTTTAAGGCATTTCTTTAGTGTTCTAAAGTCCTGATCACATCTATCGACTAAACAAACTTCTTCCCTTTCCTGAAGGGAAGTGATGAGATGCACAATATGAGAGAAATACTTAATAAACCTCATGTTTTACCGTGCCAATCCCATCATGCTACACACCCCATTACATTGATAGGTATTGGCCAATCCATGACATCTCTAATATTAGAAGGATCAACTAGGATACCTTACCCAAAAATAATGTGGCTAAGATATTGAACCTCGTGATCGAGAGAATTCACACTTCTCCAGGTTCCCATAAAGTTGTTGCTCATGAAGACACTGTAGAACCTTTCAAAGGTGCTCCTCATTCTCCTCGTGGATATGTGATTATATAAATATATCATCAAGTAATATGAGAACAAATCGATCTAAAAATTTCGTGAATACCCCGCTCATCAAATTTATGAACATTGTAGAGGCATTCGCCGATCGAATGGCACAATTGTGAACTCCTAGTGGAAATATCAGTCATCATAATTATAAGATGATTTTAGCCTAACTTAAGGTCTATCTTGGAAAACACAATCGAACCTTTCATCTAATTAAACAAATCATCAATGTGTGGATGGGGTAGTGATTCTTGATCGTTACTTTGTTCAGTTGTTTATAATCAATACAAAAATGCAATGATCTTTCCTTTTTCTTCACAAAAATATCTAGTTCACCCTAAGGGGATACACTAGGATGAATTAGGTATTTCTAAAGAAGGTGCTCTAGCTGCAACTTGAGCTCACAATTCTCAGGGGTAGTGATCCTATATGGTGTGTGTGAGATAGGATCTTCTCCAGAACCAAATCTATATGAAAATCTATCTCGCATGGGGAGGTAAGCTGTAAATCACCTCAAAAGACATGCAAAATAACTCAAAATATGATCATCATCAAATGATAGTCCACTAGACTCGTCCTTTGACCTGTCACTAACTATAATAGTATATAGTTGACATCCATGCCGTGCACACCGCTTGAGCTGCATAGCAGAAATAGTACGAATAGAGATGGGTCTCCTAACCCCAACTATCACTGACTCCAACCCCAAATCATCTGCACAAGTGATAACTTTTCTATAACAATCCACTCTAGCTCTATGTGTAGATAACCAATCCATACCCAAAATGACTCCATAATAACCTAAGGGAAGGATGTGAAGATCCAAGGTCATAGTGAAGGGTCCTAGGTCAACTACACACTCCTTGACTAAGGAGTCCACTATGAGCTTGGATCCAAAAGCCATCTCAACATCCCAAATAAGGCCCTACCTAACTCGCCACCAACCTACATTGCTCTACTAATGATGGTGCAATAAATGAATCATAAGATCCATAATTAAACAATATAGAGGTAGGGATACCACCAATGCTACTTGTAGTCTCTATCACCGTACCCTGGTGCTCTACTTGGTGGTTCTCGATCGCTGCATAAATCTTGTGACTCCTGGCCATGTCACCAATTGTAGGCTCTGAAATAGGTCCCTTACCCTTGTTATTAGGGTTTTTGGACACTCTCTCCAATGGTGTCCATGTACACTACATTCGTAACAACTACCAGGCTCTCTCCAAAAATAAACGACTCTCCTTGGTGCTCTAGTGGTCTGTGGAGTAGATCTTGATGATCTCACCATGGAATGTTGTGGATAATATGGATGAAGCTTAAAAATATCTTTGATATGATATGTTGTTGTTGTCTTCTTGCCTCGAGGTCTCCCATCACAATCATGTCTCTTTCTAGGGCTCCTAGATCTCTCTCTATGTCCCTCATCCCTATCTCCATGCCCTCTCGGTGGTGAATCTGTTCTAGTTGACTCCGCATGGAAGTTATCCGCTCTATACTCCTCATTGTGTAGTGGAGGGTGTTGAGCCTCATGTGATGGCTCCCTATCATGTTGGCTAGGTCATCCCCCTACTGCTCCACCTTATATAGCTACATTGACCTCTTGCAAGGTCTATAGGATCTGCGGTAGTATAGCAACAACTTCCTACTCAAGGGTTTGCAGATCTAACTCTACATACAAGAACTCATCATTTAACCATGCCTCCTACACAGACCAAGACGGGAGTTAGTTCATCATCATCTAGGTTCATTTCAGTTTTCTAAGTTTTCTACGTTTTTAGTTATCCACAATGTCATGTGTTCTAAGTTAGAGTTGTGCTAAGTTTACTGTTTGGGTTTGCAAGTGTGCCCAAGCTTCCAAGCATTTAACCCATGACTCCAATACTAAGTGTAATTCCCACATGTTTTGACACACAAAACCCAAGACAAAACTGAATACTTAAATAGGAAAAATAAGGAATAATTTTTAATTTTTAAAAGGGTCAGTAATAAGATAATATCAACTAGGTTTAATTATTTCTTTTTTAATAAATTTCACACATTGTAAACTTGTCGAATATTAAATTAATAATTAACATTATTACTTTACACTAAGACGACTTCAGATAAATTCCTTTCTAGGGTTTTCGTTAATTCACCTTAATTAAAATATCAACTAGGCCAATATTTCCTAAGTTAGTTTAATTCTTACTTCTCACAACAATTAACAATATTGTCCCTCATGAGGTTATCTATCTAAACATTTTAAATTCCAATTAATTAACCTTTAAATTCATTAACTAAGTTACCCCTTTCAAAATTATTATTTAATGAACCCTTACAATTCCAATGACATTTATTTACTTAACATTCTAAGGCTAAATTTTCCACTTACCCTAACCATTAAGTGGCCCCATTCATTAGATAACCATACCTTAATTAAAATTACCCAACCCCATAAAAGACCACAACTTCAAAAGTATAGGATTGTTCCTCAACCATTAGATTAAATTGATATGCACCCTTAGATCTATGTATTATAAAGTGAACCCTAAGCATCCTTATGGGGTCTTCTAATTCTTTCTTTTACCATAAACTCATTTGTTTGTTCCATTTTTAATTTACAGGTTGGAAGAGTGGAAGCCATGGAAGCAAGGAGTGAAACCATGGAGAAATTTCTTTGGATCTAGTTTGCAAATGCATAAATCTTCCTCCACCCCATTCTTTATCTAGTTAATTTTATTAATGGGTTTTCTACATTCTACAAGGCTCCCTATTTTTTAATTGTAGATATTCCACCATAAATCTAGTTTTTCTATTTGGTTATTTACATTCTTGAGTTAAATATTTGGGAAAAACACCATTTCATTAGATTTATGAGATTATACACATTTGGGTGCCCATAAATGGATTTATATGCTCAAACAAATGAATTTTTTCATTTACTAGTTCTTTGTTGGTAGTTCTATTTGATAGTTTTAAAGATCAGGTTTTAATTAAATTCATTCCGGATTTTACATAGTTGTAATTTTTTATTTTTCTTTCAAAAGTGACAAAACCACCACCATGTGCATGTTGGTGGTCCTATGACCATCGCCCTATCTAGGTAATAATTCAAAAACCACCACCCCGGGCGGGGTGACGGTTCTAAAATTCTTCTCTCGAACGGGGTGGTGGTTATGTTTCCTTAAATAAAACCTCAATTTCATGCATTTTCAAAAACAATTCTACCTGGGTTGGTTTCTATGGTAATATTAAATTTAATTATGGTGCCTACAATCAATAGTTGATAGGTTGATGTCATTTCTTCATTTTAAACTAACTTCAAGATAATCAATCAAATGTATACACCATCCCAATTACATTGAAGTAAGGTTCATTGTTTCCTACTTTAGTTTAAACATATTGCATTTCAACATCTTCATATTTTGCATACAAGGGTAGGGTCATACCAATATATTTCAACTTTTCAATATACTAACTCTTACTATAAAAATGAGAATGTGTCTATTTTCTTTTCACAACAATAATGATATCCATTTCAACAAGGAAAATCAAGTATAACTTTCATACATTCTTCCAATACAAACACAACCATTTAACAAAAGGAAGCACAAACAACTATGATTTTATTTCTGAATTGGAAGAAATATATTCTCAATAAATTACAACTTTCAAAAGTTCTTCTTTCACCCTTTTTCAATACAACAAACTTGATAGTAAAAATTTACAAGAACTTCTACTTTTACAATAATACAAATTTCAACAAGGCAACAATGCACTTTTTTTTTCTCAATGAGCATAGTTCATTTTCTTACAATACAAAAGCTCTTCTTTCCAACAATATGAAAGAATAATTTACAAGATTACAACTTTCACTTTTTCAACATTGGAACAACATTACAAAGGTGATCCTTTTGGCTCCAACATAGCATGACTCCTCCAATCTTCAACTTCAAGCACAACAACAAAAAAGGAGTAGGCAATGCTCTCCACCCAACCTATAATCCAATGAGAAGGAGAATCCATCCTCCTCATTGGCCCCCGAGCCCCAAAAATGAAGCAATAGAAGGGTATCAAGAAACCATGGAAAATTTTACAAGGCTTCCACAACAACCATTCACACAAAACTTTTAACACAACAAGCACAATACAAAAATAACAACAAGCATAAGATTTTCCCAATCGGTTTAGGTGTCCACCTTAAAATCCTCCAAAACTTCATTCACACAACCACAACCAAACTCTTATCCCTCCCTCAATTTCTCTTATGTCTCCCTCAACTCTTATCCCTCCCTCAATAAACATATCAAGATAAATAAGAAATATTTCTTATTATCACAAGGTGGGACACCCAACCCAAAACTACCTCCAAATTCATAATCTAGGCTCTTATTCCTCCCTCCATAAATCCCCATTTTATTTCTCCTACATAACATTAAGGCCATTCTATCACCAAAACAAAAACATACAACATTCATTCATTTTACAACCATTTGCAAAATAAAATAAAATAAAAATGCAAGGGTGGAGTCCCTACCTTGCCATTGCAAGAGTATCCAATCCACAAGCACAAGCTCCGAGCTTTCCAAGTCCAAATCAAGCACAAACAAACTCCAAAGATTCCAATAAGAACTCCAAAATAAATCTCCTCCAAAAATGTAAGAGTGAAAAATAAAACATGTAACCCCAAAACCATCAACCAAACTTGAATAAATAGAAAATCGAAAGAGGAGGGTGAGGTTGGTCCTGTAGCATGCTACATTTCTTCTCCTCAACTCCACATCACATGGTCAAAACCCAAACACAAATATCAATAAATTGGTGGGTGAAAATGACAAGTTCTCCTTACACACACAAACCAAAAGCCATACTCCAAAGGAAAAAATTAAAATATCATGTAATAAGTTAGAAAAATTTCACCTTTTTAGCATCCAAATCACACAATGGGGCCTAATTTTGACCCCTTAACACATAGGTATAGTTGGTAGATGAATTTAAGAGGTGTACGACAAACTTAGCTTGTCCCATAAGCCTCCAATATTAGCCTATAATCCAAAATATGAGTTTGACATGCAAGGTTGAGTACACAACACTAAAACAATTAATATCCTTTCAAATTCATACTAAAATCAAGGAAAATCTACCCAAATTAAATACCCCTTTCGGTCACATCGAATTTACAATAACTAACAATATTAATCAACTTAATTAGATCACATTAAATAAAAATAATAAAGTATCTATCACATCACAATTAAATCACATACTCATAAATAATTAAAAATGAAAAGGGAAACAATACATCTACCCATGGTCACATTTGATGCCACCCCCCAACGGGGACCTCATAACAAAATATTAACGACATAAAGAACATACAAAAACACATGTTGCCGAGGTGACCTATTGTAATTACCCATAATTCCTTCACTATTGGTCTCATATCCCCTTTTGTTTGTTGTATTAACATTTCCTATAAAATCAAAACATTACCTCTCGGCCTCGTTTCCATATCAATGACATCAAAATTATAAAACATACATATACATATAAATTCACATTATCAAATAACATAAATAAATCATCACTAAAATCAAGCAATTCACCAATTGTTCATAATTTCAAAATATTTCAATTCTATCATTTCATCAATAATAATAAGATCACAAGACTAGCTAGATCATCTAATAAAATCTATGTATCAAAATCTAATGTGTTAGTATATGTATAAAGTAGTAACTCTAAATCACCATCAATATTTTCCAAATTTAATCCATAATCTAAATCACAACATGTCAAAAGTATAAACATCCATACTTTTTTATCAAATAGGATAATCAAAACAAAATAATGTCCTTCTATCGGTGTCTCACCGATAAAACATGATAACAAAGTCCATGCCTCAAATCCAATGTAAGAAAAAAATCATTGTAAGATTAGTGTTAAAGAGGATTGAGCACTACGCTTTGGTTAGTTTCTTGTTTGGTCTTCTCATTTGATTATTTGGGTGGCTAGGCCCTTTTTGGTTGTACCAGGTGGTAGGATCCCGTGAAAAACAATTTACCCTTGATAACAAAACACTAGTTCCTTGTCAAATTGATAGTTACAAAATGTTTATACTTTTGTATTGCAACAAGATAAGATTGAGTCCATAAGGACTTTATTATTATTATTTTCTAATCGAATAATGCACATGATTCAATTGTAATAACAACTTTTAATTCATTAAAATGATTTTTATGTATAGATATTGTACATTCTAATCTATCATGGACTACTTGTTAGGACCCATATATGAGATATAGCCTTAGTTTCTCACTTTCGTAAAGTTTGTCTTAAGTAATGGTGTTGATATTGTACTTAAGCATTCCAATTTTCTTCACGATATATGCCAACATATTTTTTAATCTTGTTCATTTTGCTGTAGATTATTTTCGTCATGGGCATCATTTTACATAATACATCTTAAAGTCAAATGTCAAGATCTGCATATTAAGACATAAATGTTTCAATAGTTTAAGATGCACTTGTATTTTGTGCATTATGGATAAAGCACATGCATGTGGACACCATGATATGTCCTTATTTATATTAATTTTTGTATTTCACTTATAGATACAAATATATTTAGTAGTTATTCTCAAAATAAGGTTTTCCTATTTTGAGCTTGTATTCTTAAATGGTAGATATACTTTCTTATTTTAAACTTCCTTACTTATCTATATACAAAGTTGAATGGTATGAGTGATGATAATTCTACAATATTATTTGATATTGTATTCCTCACACAAAGGGATCTTTTACCCTCATACATGTGTGAATTTACTATATTTGGGTCTTTCTACTTTAATCATATATGTATTTGTTTTCTTAATATATTATGTGTAGACATATAATGTGAAAATGTATTAAGGCTATACATTATATTATTTAATGTATCATATTTGTTTATTTTAATGATAGAGTGAAATATATGAATAAAGTATCTAAGACTCTAAATTGTATTATTTGAATTTTGGGGACTTTGTAATGGAAAAGAGCACTAATATTGAATGTGATATTGTGTGATTGAGTACAAGTGTAATATCTGTTTCACTCTATTACATTAGTTGAAGAAATATTTATAAAATATTATGAAAGTTAAACATAAATTTCTCTATGGTTTCGTCCTCTTTCTAGTGATATATTTTATTACAACTCTATTGGAAAATGAAGAAATGAAGTTCTCGTAGGTTAGGAAAAAGGGTAGAACACTTGGGGATCATGTAAACGATTATATGAATATATTATTATTGAATGAAATGATCGAGATAAATAATATTAGGAAGAGGGGAGATAGAATAAGGTATTTATCTATGGCCCAATACAGCTTTAGCAAATATCGTGGGAAACAAATATATAGAAATGATGTGTTGATTGTAGTGGAGATAGATAATATGTCTTCCAAACAAACATACTAGACCAAGTAATAATAACAACATTCCCATCGAGAGATGGATTAAGGGTTCTTAACACCCTATGTATTACTCGGATATTATACGCCTATCAATTTTTAAAAGTATTCTACAATTTTGTTAACAATATGTAATGCCCACATTTTGCACACACAAAACAACAAGTAAAAAAATACCGGGACAATTTTTTTTTACTTACATTGTAGTTTACACGACACTATAGGAGATCACTTAGGACAACGCACAACACATGATATGTTTGCACAAACATTAACCCACATAGACAACATGAAAACACGTGATGCACATCAAGACCACCTTTTTTTCTAATGAAAAGGCACAACATAATGATTCAACTATAATATAAACTTATAGATAGGGTCTTCCCATGACACGATATTTTTAGGTTTACACATTTATTACAATCATTAACTTAAGATCTGGAAAGACGCATAATATTGTAATCATGCATTCTTTTTCCTTTTGTTATATTTCCTTACAGTTTAACATTTAACTTACGATGTATCTCATTAAATAAGGACCGTCTACATTATTTTGATTACTTGTTTAATTTTTTTCGTTCGTTAATAGAATATTTATTTGCACCAAGACTAATAGGTATCCTCCCTAGTATTCACTCCTAAGGGAACACATCTTGATCTTATATCATACCATTGTATATATCTCCCTCCCGGGTAAATATGGACAAACAATAGAATATGGAAATCAAAGAAACTCAAAACTTGACATTTATTTATGTGCTAATGGCGTAGGTTAGAGGCGCAGAGTAGGAAATGTCGACATGGAAAATTCACACCCATGGGCGCAGTTAGAGGCACAGAGCAGGAAATGTCGACATGGAAAATTCGTGCCCATGGCGCAGGAGTTAGAGCGTAGAGCAGGAAATGTCGACATGGAATTTTCAGCGCCTATGGCGTGCGTAAGAGTATGATGACATGAGGATGGATGCATCGAGGCACATCTTCAGGAGGCACAACATTTTGAGCGTTGACACCCGACAGGAAGCAAACCCTGACCCAGATATTCAAATGGCCATAACTTTTCATAGGGAGCTCAGATTCATGCAAGGTTGGACTTTTTGGATATCTTTAATTGGGTGAGAACAAGTTCTTCAAAAATGCAAAATACAATTCACCATTTTTGGGTTTGCTAGGGTTCTCACCTACCACCATAATGAGATGAATTAAATACAATCTAGAGGTGGTTGGGGTAGATTTGGAATTCCTCTCTCTTCCCTCTCTCATTCTTCCTATAAATTGTAAGGAGGGGATTCTTTCTAAAGGTTAGACATTCTTGTGTGTCCCCTCCCTTCTTCTCTTTGGAAGGTGAATTTGTGGAGTTCAAACCTCCCATCTAAAACTGTAATGCAACTTTGCCTCTTGGCATTTTGTAGTGTACTATATCAATCTTTGGAGAAAATAATGCACATATGTGGATGATTATCAACCCTCTCTGTGTTCATTTGCATCCTCCTAATCATTCACTAAAAATTTGGTTATTTTTGCATGATCTTGCATTACATTTTAATGGTTTGTGTTTATTGGCAAGACATGTGTTCTTCATTCCTCAGTACATCACCTTTGTTAGTCTAGGTTTATTTTTATGCATCTTCTTACCCTATCTCCTTGGAAAATTAGATTAGGTTTTTGAGTAAACCCTCTACATTTTTATGTGTGCATCTGAATAGAGGAATAGGAACCATCCTTCATCTGGAGAGCTTTCCCGTTTCGCAAGGTCCCACACTTGGGAAAAGATCCATGTTATGCAATCGCCGCACCGAGAGTCTCAACCCATCGAGTTGTAGACATTGAGGGTACTGCGATTCATCACCAACAATACCTTCGTTACAATAAGAACAAGTGTAATTCCAAAGGATGTGAAGTTCATTTTTTAAAAGGATTTAGGGTCACGTTTCTTCCACTCATTTATAAATTGATAGTTGATTTAGAAAAAAATAAGTATTATATGAAATAGGTTCTTTATCCACAGAAGAGGGTTTAATCACATTACAAGGAAGATCATGTTTCACTTTTCCTTTGGAATAGAATATCATAATTTCACTTCCCAAGGTCAAGCATTAATTAGATTTTTACTCTAGTTATGTTCCAGCAATTAGTTAAGGATTCAAAGGGTCTCAACATGGAAACGTACTTCCTTATTTTTTTGTTTCTAAATTAGGTTTCCAGAGTATCATTTTACGTCCAACTTAAGAGGTTGTTTCTATAACTAGTTTCATATACCTTTTAAATTAATTATGTAACCTATTTGCTAATAGAGCATTTGTATCCTCACAAGACTACTAGTCCCTTTCTTAGGGAATTTATCTCTAAGGACATGATCACATAGTTTCACATCATACATCCATTACATAATATGAAAAGTGGGAGGACAAGATGGAATAGTCCATCATTTAAAGGGTTAAGGTTCACATTAGAGTTTACACAATGTGGATCTCTATTTCTCACCAAAAGATGGTTTAAACATGTTATATGAACAATCTAAAATTTCACCTTTCCCAAGCACATCATATTATGGTTACATTTTCACCAACTAATCATGAAATAAAATATTGTTAAGTTTCACAATTAACTCTTAATATTGCATCATAAGACCCAAATGATAATTGATATTGGTTACTAAGTTCATTTATAATCCCAACTCTTAAGGGTGACTTTTAAGGGTAGTTGGAGATATTCTCCACCTAACACTCTTCACCCTACACATGTGGCTGACCAAGAGGGTTTTACACTATGTTTATTGTTGGTTTCCCCATGGATTAGTACCTTAATAGAACAAATTATCCTCACTACACACATGATTACCATTCTAAGAGTGAACCACATACCCAAGACATAGTTTAACCATTTCATTCCTAACCATTGGGTTCACGATGATGTCACTAAGAATATAAGCTATGACAATAAACTCAAATTTGGGATTTGATTTACTTACTTGCTAGTGTTACGAAATAAGAGATAAAATATGCAGAATAATTCCTTACAGTAATTACAATAGTAGAAACTAATATGTAGAAATTATTACAGATCTAAAATAAAATTACATAATAAAATAACACAACACAAGGAGACAATATTTAACGTGGTTCACCCAATTTAGGCTACGTCCACCAAGAATCACTTGCTCAAATTTTATTACAAGCCACCACTCTTTGAATACAATACCCAGATCTATTTGGAGCTATGCTCAACAAACTCTACAGAATTCATAGCCAAATTCAAAACACATCTGCAATGTTTTTCATACATCTATCATATGCATAAAACCATATAAATAGACAACTACTTAAGCAATTTTAAAAAACCGTGGGTATCAAAACCATGGGAAAAACTCGTCCCATAAACCTATGGGTCAAAAAAATCTTTCCCGACCCTTGCATTTTTTTTGGGAAGCTGCGCCCAGAACCTCGCTACCGGGGCCGCTGCCCTGGACCCCGCTCGAGGACCGGCCCGGCCCCAAACCCCTCAGGAGGATACATGAAAAGTGTACAATACTCTTAGTGTATAGTCTTCAACACTTTCACACATGAAAACAGCTCCAAAACCTAACAATCTCCCACTTGGAGACTAGTTTTCCTCTAAGCAAGCTTCTCAACCCTTCACTAGTTTCTGTAAAGACCAACAAAAACTGAACACAACTTTAGTTTTTCCCTTGTGACCACCTTGGTCATCATGTCGAAAGATTCTGACTGGTATGAATCTTCTCCAACTTCAACTTCTCTTCCTCCAAAGTTGTCCTGATGAAATGGTACCTTAACTGTATATGCTTTGTCCTAGAGTGGAAAGCAGAGTTCTTAGCTAGGTGTATAACACTCTGACTATCACTATGCAACTTTCCTTCCTCTTGCTTATGCCCCAACTCCTCAAGTAATTGTTGTAACCAAATCATTTCCTTGCTTGCCTCTGTGGCAACAACATACTCAGCCTCCGTGGTTGACAAAGCCACCAACTTCTGTAGTCATGAAATCTAGCTTACTGTTGTTCCACCTACAAAGTGTAAACATAACCTGTTGTGCTCCTCCTGTTGTCTACATCTCCAGCCATATCTAAATCTACATAACCACACAAAATGGTGTTTGATCCACTATAGCACAAAACTATCCCCATGGTCCCTCGCAAATACCAAAGGATCCACTTTACTGCTTGCCAGTGATCTCTACCTGGATCACTCATAAATCTACTCACCGCTCCCACTGCATGGGAAATATCAGGCCTAGTGCACACCATGACATACATCAAACTGCCAATCTAACTAATGAGTAAGGTATGTTGGACATTTGGTTTCTCTCCTCTCTGTCTTGGGACACTGCTCCTTTGATAACTTGAAATGGCTTGCCAAAGGAGTCCCAACCGGTTTAGCATCCTACATATTAAACCTCTCCAAGACTTTCTTAATGTACTCTTCCTGAGATAAAGTTAGCTTCCATTCCTTCCTATCCCGAGATATCCTCATACCAAGGATTTGTTTGGCTGCCCCCAAATCCTTCATAAAGAAAGGATTCACTTAGCTACTTCTTGAGTACTTTTATTTCTTGCATGTTTTTACCTGCAACCAACATGTCATCCACATATAGACAAAGGATAATATAACTACCATCCTCAAATTTCTTTGTATACATGCAATGGTCAGAATGACATCTAATATAACCTTGCTCCATCATGAAGCTATCAAATTTCTTATACCATTGACGTGGAGCTTGTTTCAAGCCATACAAGCTCTTCTTCAGTTTTCACACCATCTCCTCTTTACCTTTGACCTCATAGCCCTTTGGTTGCTGCATATATAGTTCCTCCTCCAAATCACCATGGAGAAATGTAGTCTTTACATCAAGCTATTCTAAGTGCAAGTCTTCTGCTGCAACTATTCCTAGAACAATTCTAATAGAAGTCATTTTTACTATAGGAGAAAAAATCTCATCAAAATCTATACCTTTTTTCTGTACAAACCCCTTGACCACCAACTGGGCCTTGTATCTTTTCTTGCCTCCTTCTTCCTCTTTGAATCTGAACACCCACTTGTTCTGTAATTCTCTTTTTCCTTTGGGTAGCTTTACCAAATCCCATGTCTGGTTCTCCATGAAATCCTGATGCTCCTCATCCATGGCTTACTCCCACTTCTTCTTGGCATCTACCTGCATTGCTTCATCAAAGCTCTCTAGTTCTCCACTATCAGTGAGTAATAAATAATAAAGAGAAGGAGAAAAATGTTTAGGTTCTCTTCTTACCCTAGAAGACCTCCTCAATATAGGAGTTTGGGGTTCCTGTTGAGGAGGTTCCTGAATTGATTCATGTGTCACTTTTCCATCCGAGAAGATCCTCTACCACTGCATATTCTTTCTTGGATTATTCCTGTTTTCTTGTAACTACTACTTATACATGACTTTCTCATTAAAGACCACATCCCTAGATCGAATGATTTTTTTGTCCTTAATACTCCAACATTTATATCCAAAGTCATCACCACCATAACCAATGAAAGTACATTTTTCTAATTTAGCCTCTAGCTTGGTCCTATCATCCTTGTCTATATAAACAAACACCTCACATCCAAAGACTCTAAGAAATGAATAATCAAATTTCTTACCATACCAAGCCTCCTCAGGTATGCCTCCATCCAAGGAACTTGAGGGTCCTCTATTTATCAAGTACACAGTTGTGCTCACCACTTCTGCCCAAAAAGAAAGAGGCAGTCCTGCATGTAACCTCATGCTCCTAGCACATTCCATTATTGTTCTGTTCATCCTTTCTGATACCCCATTATGTTGTGGAGTTCTTAGAACCATCTTTTTCCTGTGGATTCCATTCTTAGAATAGTAATCATCAAATTCATTGCTGCAATACTCCCCTCCATTATCTAACCTGAGACATTTTAGCTTAAGACATGTTTCATTCTCTACCAAGGCTTTCCATTTAACAAAAGTGTCAAATACATCATATTTGTTTCTAATACAATAAACCCAAACTTTCCTTGTTGCATCATCAATAAAAGTAACATAATAACTTGAACCCCAAGAGATGATACCGAGTGGCCCCACACATCGAATGCAACAACTCTAACTTATTCTCTTTCTTTGTAGGTCCAACCTTGAGAAACCTTACTCGTTTTTGTTTCCCATATATGCAGTCCTCACAGAACTCCAAACCTGTTTCTATATATCCGGGAAAATCCTTCTTTATGATCTCCATGCCCTTATGGCTCATATGACTAGGCCTATAGTGCCACACTGTTGTATTTAATTTTGAAGCAACAAGATTACAATCATTAGTGCTATAAGTGGTTAAATACAAGGTTCCAACCTTCTTACCTCTTTCCACCACAAGAGCACCCTCGCAACCTTCCAAGAGTCCATTGTAAATATAACAAAGCACAACCATCACTTACCAACTACCCCCGCGATACCAAATTTCATCTTAATGTAGGCACATGTCTGACATCCTTCAATAGCCAAGTATTCCCATTTTACATCTTAACCTAAACAAAACCTTTTCCAACTATGTTGCAAGGCTCATCATCACCAAGAAAAACATGCCCAAAATCTCCTTGAACATAATCAACAAAATAATGCCTATGTGGAGAAGCACGGAAAGAAGCCCCGAATGTAAAACCTAAGATTTAGTAATATTGTGCAAAGAAAGAATCAAAGCATCCTGACATACATTACCCGTTGCCACATTTGCCTCCTTGTTTTCTTCATGTTGTTTCTTCTTATCCTGAAGCTCCCAACAATCCTTCTTTGCATGCCCAAACTTTCCACAGTGCCAACATACTATCTTGCTTTTGGATTTTGACCTTGCTCGATCCTTTGATTTTCCATGGCTTCCTCTATTCTTTTGTCTCCCTCTAGTTTCCACTGTCAAAGCATTCCCTAAAGTAGAAGATTCCTGGAGCTTTTTCTTCATATTTCCTCGCTTAGAATCACCCCTACAACATCCTCAAACTTTAACTTCAAGTTAGCTAGAACCGAGTTGCTTACCGCCATTACTAGGCTATTCCAACTTTCAGGTAAAGAGCATAGAATTAATAAAGCCCTAACTTCTTCATCAAATTCTATCAGAATGAAATTAACATATTCACAACCGTATTGAAATCATTTAAATGATCTCGCTACTAAACTATTCTCGACATCTTCATATTAAAGAACTTTTTCATTAAAAATATCTTGTTAGAGGCGAGAGGGTTTTTCATACAACTTCCTAATGCATCCATTAGATATTTTGTTGTCTTTTCCTTTGAAACATTTAATAATATCGAAGATGCAAGACACATCCGGATCTTTCCAAGTGCCTTCCGATCCAACAAATCCCATTCTCGCATCTGTCATACTAAAGGGTTTTTTCACCTTCTCGATGCACAGAGTATAAAGATCCTTCGATAAAGGTAATCTTCCATCTGCATCTTCTAAAGACTCGAAATTCTCGCCCATTGAATTTATCAACCCTAGATCTTCCATCATCTCGCCATAGCTCCCACTCAAGCTAATTTTTTTCCTGCGATTCAACACTTAAAGAAACCAAACCAAAGCTCGACACCAATGGTTAGGAAATAAGATTAAAATATGCGGAATAATCCCTTACAGAATCGCAATAGTAGAAACTAATATGTAGAAATTATTACTGATCTGAAATAAAATTACAAAATAAAATAACACAACACAAGGAGACAATATTTAACGTGGTTCACCCAAGTTGGGCTACGTCCACCAAGAATCACTTGCTTAGATTTTATTACAAGCCACCACTCTCTCAATACAATACCCATATCTATTTGGAGCTATGCTCAACAAACTCTATAGAATTCACAGCCGAATTCAAAACACATCTGCAATATTTTTCATACTGCTATCATATGCATAAAACCATATAAATAGACAACTGCTTAAGCAGTTTTAAAAAATTACGGGTATCAAAACCATGGGCAAAACTCGTCCCATAAACCTATGGGTCAAAAAATCTTTCCCATGTATGAGAAGAGCACGTTTCCCGATATGTCGGGTGCATTTTTTTTAGGCCAAAAAAAATTTACGCCCCGAACCCCGGTGAGGATACATGAAAAGTGTACAGTACTCTTAGTGTACAGTCTTCAACACTTTCACACATGAAAATAGGCTCCACAACCTAACATGGCTAGAAGGTGCCATCAATTTTAAAGACTTAAGTTCATTTTAAGGTTTTATTTTTCTATGCTGAAAGGAATAAGACTGGAAGGGTAGTTATGCATGATTTTTATACTAGGGTTGAATGTTTTGTTTAGATTCCTTTATTACATTTTCAAGGTAAGAAGAACAACACACCAATTATTTAATCATCAATTGTACACTAGAATTGCACTATAAGCTATTAAATTAAATTTCATTTAACATATATATCCAACCCCCTTTTTACAATACATAATTTTTGAATTAACATGGCACTCTTGGTTAGGTGTAGATTTCCTAACAACCATAAACACTTGCAACTCATACACATAAAAAAATTTCAATAATAAAATTTTCTTGTAATATACCAATACATATATAATTTTTCATTAACATAAATAAATTACAATAATACACAATGTATTACAACCATGGCATCTTGCCATCTTACTTCGTGATCTTGTAAAACTATGTGAGCATGAAATCAACGACAAATACATGGCATGATATCCACATAAATCTAACATAATTAATGTTTTTAATTTTCCATTTACATAGTAATAATAATTTGCACTCGAAAAGAGAGGGTAAGAGACACATATTCATATCATTTCATTCCACTTCATTTTTTAATTAAGGAGAGAGAAAGAGATAGGGAAGAGAGAGAAACACTATTTTCTAAAAGTCAAATTTCACAAAAATAGAAAGATAGAGTTTCATCCAGTTATTTACAAGTGTCAATAAGTTTTCACGATGGTTTATTGTCTTGGCTAAGGTCCTATGACCTTATTTTATATTTTTCTACTAGTTGCAAAAATGTCTCATTTTGGCTCTGGAGGCTAAGAAACCACGTTCAAAAAAATATCTTCTAATGATCAAATACACAATGGGTAAATTTCTACGTGTCCTCCTATATACCAAGAATTCACAGGAACTAACATAATTCAGAATTGGCAAACGGTTTACTATTAGCGGTTAGTTTTCTAGAGCCATCGGTTGTAATTGGGCTAGTTGCAACAAAAACCAATTTTAGCTCGAGGGCTAAGAAACCTCATCCAAAAGATGACTCTAGATGGATGGAATCCCCATGGGAAGTTTCCTACATGCCCCCATATATGGAGAATTCATCCGAGTTGATGGTAACCGGGAATTAGCGAAGGGGTTACAAATGGCGATGGGTTTTTTGAGCCACCGGTTGTAGTCAATCCAATTTGACCTAGTCAAACAACAACCCAAGGCATTCAAAATGCCTTTTCCAAACTATCTAGAAGAGTGTTTTCCCCAAACTGAAGGTTACAAGTAATTGTCTAGTAAAAATAATAGAGGTTTGCAAAGGCAGATAAGCATTTTGCTTCTCGGGTTCGCAAACGGTGAGCTGATACGAAACCCAACTTTTTCAGTTTTGAGAGTTTCCTAAAAATGTAAAAAGAGTTGACCAGGCTCTAGAAGGGAAGAAAAAGAGCACCAATAGTAGATTAGGTTTTATCTAAGGCTTAATGCCCCTCCCCACATAACAAGGAACAAAGACAAGACTTCACTTCTCTTTTTTGGGGTCCTCAAGGTGTTTTTGCAACTCATTGAATATTACATTTTTTTACTTTACAAGGTATAAAAAAGTGGTTATTTTATTGATGCATCATCTAACACTTGCCATCATCAGTAGACACAAGAACCTAATTTTAGTACCAATGTATAAGGTTGTGGTAATAACACGGATGCACCCAATCAATTGCAACTCAATAATGTAAATCATGAGTTTTATTGTTTCATGCTAATAGAGTGATTATAATATCCAATCGTATCATATCTAATGGTTTAATATTTTATTTTATTGTAAAAGAATAATCAAATTATATGAAAATTACAAAATATTAAGGTAAGGAGACCATGCCTTGAAATACTAGTTTCGTAATGCATGAGGTGCTACAGTACTCAAAAAGTCTTCCTTTCAAAGGAGCATGAAATAGATCACTTATTACATAATTTATATATGTTTTTAGTCAACTTAGAAATGATAACTTCCCATATAATGTCCAATTTTCCACAATAATCCACTTTGTAAATGTCACCTTCCCAAGAATAACATTCCTTCGCACATGGCCACATTGTTATTTCTCCAACAATATATACTATCAATCCATCTAAAACTCCTTTTCCAAAAAAAATTGTATTTGTTATCTTGACTTAAGTGGTCCTCTGCATATTTACATAGTTTCTCTAGGAATAGAATACCTTCTACAACTTCCGCAATGTGTAATGCCCCGTTTGACGTTACCCCAGATCTTGCCCCAACGACTACATTGCTGCTAAGCCTAGGAAGGTTAAGGGAGTGCTCCCATTGACTGTTAGTTGACTTTGTCCTTCGTAATGAAGATTTAGCACCCTCCCTCTCCATCTTGCCTTCTCGAGTCATAGTTGACACCTCTAGTTGTGGACCTTATAGCGTCCTGTATGATTATCCTATTAAAGGAAAATCTTGTTCTCACTTTATCAAACTTCTTGTTGATCGTTATTAATATGATTGATTATTATTATTTTATTTTAGGTTCTAAAAATATTATTATTATTATTTAATTGTCGATTAACGATTTTTTTTGTGTGTCAATTTTCATGAATATTATTAATTACCTTTAAGCTACTTATTTTTTTTCTTTGTTCACTGTCGTTCCCAAGCCTCGATTCACGCAAGAGGAAACTTGTTGTTGGTGACACCTTTGTTTAGGGCGTGGTGTTTGTGTTTGATGTTTGATGTTCCTCCTTGGCCGCCTAGGCATGGTTGCATGCCTTGTAAATTTAGCTTTTGTTGATAAATTTTTTTATTTATTTATGTGGAGGCATCCACCCACCCCACCATTTTTTATTCATCCGAACCAAGTTGCTTACACTTGTTTAATATATTTGTTGAAAGAATGGGTCTTTAGTGATATGCATGGGAGGAGGAGCACCTACCACTCCATTAATGGTGGTAAGTCAAGACGTGTTGGCCGCAACCTCCTTTAATTAATTTTGGATCAGCAAATCTTCTTGGGGGCTTGTTTTATGTGCACGTTTTTGGGGAAGAAACATCCAACTAGGATGTTTGGTCACCCATTTTTTATCTCTTTCTCTAGATTCCTTTTTCGGTGGAATATGCCCTTACCGGCCGCGTGAACTCCTCCTATGAGGGATTTACATTAGGGGTGGTTGAAAAGTATTCAAACTACATATGTATGATGGGTGCCTATTTTTATTTCAAGTTTTAATGTCTGTTTTGGTTCCTTTTTTTTCCCGCTCATGCAAGTCTTGTTGGCTTCGTGGAAGTTTTTTCTGTGAGGTAACCTTGTAGGAGGATAGGCATAGTACTTCAGATGAGTTCCCTTTTTCTTTGGTTATTGGCCACATGAAATCGGTGGAGGTTTTTCAGTTGGATTTTTGGAAAGGAGCTGAAAATCTATAATAGTTATGTGATGAGTTGGTGTTGGAGCCTCCCAACCTTGCTGCAATTCCCTATCGGTGCCAAAAATGCATCCTTGGACTATTTTGGAAGCCCAACAAGTAAATACGTGGAATATTTGCTAAGTTTCTACTTAAAATGCCATGTCATATGCGTTGATCGTGTATAAATTTTCTCCCCGCTTGAAAATTTCTTCTCATCTATCTACTATGCTAACATTAACCATAACATGAAAGAAATTTTCTTTTATTTACTGAAGTGGCTGTTGCTTGGGGTTATTTTGTGGTTTTTCTATCGATTCTCATCTTCTAGGTTATGTTTTTAGTTTCTCTCCTATGTTAGCTACTTCTTGGGATGATCCTTGCTAGTTTTGCTTTCAAAGAAATGGTCTGACACCTAATCCTTCACTTGCTCTTGCTACTTCATGTAAACCAATGATTGCAGGGATACTTAGCTTCCTTCATGTTATTTTGATTTAAATCATACGAAAGTATTAACAAATAGCTTTTAGGTTCCTTTTACATAAATCTATGATGAATTCATTTTCTGCCCATACTTTGAGACCGATATGTGATGCATTAGAGTTTTTTTACTCTTCGTGGGATTTATTATGGGGATGGATTCTTTAAACTTCATCTACATCCCTTATATGCTCACCATTTGATCATCATGTCTCTCTTTTGATGATGTTTTCTTATGTGAAAATACAGTTTGATAAACCTACCCTAAGTCCGGGAAGGATGATAAGAGAATATAGGCATTATCTCTTAGGAATAAACACCCCTTCAATGAAGATTTGAGTCTATGCAGCTGATAAAATTAATAGAGAGTGCTCTGATTGGTTTGGGTTACTGATTTACTTGAATGAGTATTTTCTTTGTTGACTGTGAGTTCTTAAGGGATTCTGATACTCTAATACGGTGTTTATTTTTTTATAAACATGAGAGATAATATTATCCTTTGACCATTGGCATTTTTTTTGAATTCCACTTTGGGGGCGTTAGGTTCTGTGAACTGTGTTGGCAAGATTTGGTGGGTTTCTGTGTTGTGGTCTAAATACGTTTCTCTTTAGTTTGAGGTTGTGAATTTGAGTATATATCTGACTGAGGGGTAAGTGTGTTCGAGTTTCGTGAACTTTTGTTAACTTATAAACAAGGTTTAGTGTTGTGTACCCTCCTATACTCTCCTCTGACTGTGTAAAGTCAGTATCATGAGGACAACAAGGTAAATGGGGCTCGAGCTAAAGTTGGTGAGTAGATACATTTGTATCTATGAGATAAAAAGGTCTAGCTAACTTGGTTGCATGAATCTTAATGAGTAGGATGCCTCTTCTAGCCGATGCCTTACCCTTTCATGATAAAATAAGAAGAAATCTGGATAATGGTAAAGTCTTAAGCTGTTGTAAGAGGAGTTTGGCTTCTTATCTTCTTTGTTTGTTTTTCGGTTGGGAATAATTATTTCCATCCTTTTATACCTTAAGGTAGTCCATTACCTAGTAGGTTGGATAAGGGTGATTATCCTCCAACTATTACAAATAGGAAGGATCATGATTTATTTGTGATGATAGAGGGAAGTATTACTTTTGACATGACTTTGGTTATTTACTAATTATAATTACTATTATTTGATGTGACTAAGGAAAGTTTCACCTGGTTTAAGACTTTGGTTATTCATTATATTCCTAATTGAGAGTTGGAGGTACTTAGGAGTGGTGAGATAAAAGAATATGCTTATGTTCAAAATAAATAAGAGAGAGGGTTCCTTTTGTTTAATGAAAAGACTTGTGTTTCAATTGTTTAAGGTTTTTGACTCAAACAAGGATGTTGGAATAAATTAAGGGAACTTAGGATTTTTGATGATCTTATATTGACCTTTTCTTTTAGAACTTACTCATATGTTTCCTTTCAAGAAATTAGGTGTAGGCATGTTGTGGGGTAAATTTTCTTTGGAAGGGGCAAATAGTGGTTAGTATGTGATGTTGAAGTTCTAACTTTAAATCTATTAGATCATATGGCTTATTTAAGGAAATGTTGATTGATGTTTGAGTATTTGGGTTTCAATCATATAATACATATGATTACATGATTGACATCCCAATACACTCATCACTTTGTTTCGAACTCATTGGGTCATTGACCCCTACTAGAATGATGGTTAGACTTTTGGTTGTTTTAGGAACAATGTTCATAACAACTTTTTATGGCTTCATTCTTAATGTGAAAATACTAAATCTTCTAGCATGATTAAAGAAGTTTTAGAGGTTTAGAGCTTAGCACTATTTCATTAAATAGAAGGTTCATTTCATGATATTGTTAATGGTAGCATACTATTCCTATGTGTAGTCTTTATCATGCTCAATTCTCGTGAACTGAATTAGGCTATAAATGTGCAGATGGCCTTCGTGGGTAGAAAAAGAGGGAGTCTCATTAGTGTTGCTTCAAAGCTCATTCATTTGTATGTGCTTTATTTTGCTGTAAGCCTCTAAGTTTTATTTTTTGGAAAGTTTTATGGGCCCATTTCTACTACGAGTGATGTTGTCGCTTGTGTTCCAAAAGCGGAACTTGTAAATAATATTGTAAACAATATAGCTAGATCAAAACTTTGTTTGAGTAATTAGTTGTATTATAAATTTTTTTGAAAAATAGCTTAAGATGGATTCGACCAATATTGTTACTCTTTTGTTTGCAAGTCAAGTTCATTAGAATCCTTTGCCACCTTTGGGTTAGTTTGTCGTGTTGGATAAAATGTGTAATCATGTTTAGTTTCACAAACAGGGTAATGATAAACGTATCTTTGAGTTTAAAATTTGTGTAATAGCTCCCTCTAGGTCATGGCATAAATGTAAACCTAGGCATATTAAAGTGGGTTAGTAATTCTTATAAATGTATTAAAAAAATAAGGATAATGTAGTTATGATCTTCTTGATAACAATTGATCCTTAAACGTCCAAAGAGGAAACTATCTTTTATAATAAATACATATATACATTGTGTTTCTACCCCCAAACTAAACAAATCAACATTATCCTTTACAGTGAATTCTTATATGGTCTTATGGTGAAATGAATGATTAGTTTCTGGAAGATAATATGGTTGTATAAGTAGGAAGAAATGTATTAAGAAACACTTCAATCTCCTTCAATTGTTTGAAATGTAAATTGCTTTCCTTTGTCAAACCTAATCAAGCAAGTCTAAATGGAACTTTTAACCAATTTTGATAAATTATTAGCTTCATTAAAAGGAAGATTAATAAGAAATGAGACCTTGAAGATGAATTCCATTTGAACTAGTTCCATTAACACTTGCCTTGACTCAGGGTGATCCTCCTTAAGTAATGTTAAAATTTTGATCCTTAACAAAGAAGTTTATTGTTTTGAATCTAAATTGGTACTTTCCCTCAATCGGAGCTTGTGCTTATCCCCTATTATTTTGAGGTGTGGATTATGTTTCATGGGCTTGAGAAAGATTAATTAATCTTTTGAGATATGGAAAATGTTCTTAAAACAAATGAATTAGGTAAGCTATTGAAATATGTTTGGTGATCCTCTTTTAGAAAGCTTGGTCTTAGGCTATTGGTCAATAGTATCAAAGAAAGAAGTTTTTTCTTGTTAAAAGTTTTGTGCTAATCATTACATGAATTTTTATAAGAATGTAAGTTAAGACTTAAGAGATGTTTTAGTAAAAGTAACATTAACAAGACTTTCCTGTGGGATGGCCCTAAACTATAAATGTGTTCTATGGTTGGACTATTACATTGTGTCTTGTCGAAAGGGAATGTGAATTGTTCTTGATGGGTTTGACATGTTTCCTTCGCCTAGGTGGTCTTTGTTGTGTCAATATTATAAATAATTGGTTTTATCCTATTGTGATCACCCCGTGGTGTCGCGTAAACTCCAAGCAAGTAAACAAAATTTTATTTGAAATTTTCCATGTTATCCTTGTGTGTGTTTCTTAGTGGGCGTTACACTTGGTATCAGAGCGTAGGTTCATACTCTTGAGCCTGGGCTAGTTTTGAGTTGTGATGGTGTTACATGATGGTATTGCTTAATGGTGATGGTGTTGTATGATAGAGGTTGATATTGGAAGAGTAATGTGATTTAAGCATGATGTAAACTATGTCATAATTGTGATATTGTTAGCACACATGTTGTGTATGTCACTTAGTACGTAACTGATGGCATGTTGATGTGTGGGAGATGAGAGTATCCTCTCTCATTTTCACTAATTCAATGAGAATTCAAGTGGGATGTTCCACCTTGTTGTGTGTGTAAAAAGAATGTTCTTGTTGATTATGGAGTGTTGAATCCCTCCACCACTTGCGATGTGTGGGTATGTTGATATGTTGTATGACAAGGTTAGTTGTAGTGAATTGGTTTTCTTAATGATGTCATTATTATTTGTGTAGAAATGTGTGTATTTCCATTTTATATGGTAGTTGACTATATGTTGAGGTTGTGTTCATCATAATTGTAATTCATGTAATATGTAATGATTAATGACGTAAATTTGGGACATATGGTGAGTATATGATCCCTGTCATACAATGATTACACTTTGGGTGTAGCATGTGGTAATGTGGTGTGTTGTAAACCATGAATGTAATGTATGTGATATACCCTGTATTGGTACCATGCATAAGACACTATGGTTAATGTGTGTGAACCACCATTGTGTTAGTGATGTAGTTGCATGTTATGTTGTGAACCTTACGCTAACCGATCTTATGGGAAATCGATAAAAGTGTATATTTGGAGTGAGGAATTTTTACCATGGGCTAGTAACTCGAGTTGACATTAGGATCAGTAGATGATGAACCATGCTATTTTTTCTCTCTCCTTATGGTTTTGTATGGATGCAACCTAAGTGTAGCTATGATTGTGTTTAGCCTTGTCGAAGTGGTGGCGGGATGATTCAGATAGAGATGATGACAATTGTACTATTGATATGTTATTTTACGAGCTGAGGCTTGATGTTCTAAGTGCCAGCAACTCATTGAGTACCCCCTTGGTGGCTAGATAAGGCCACATAGTTATCGTAATGTGATATTATTATATGTGTATTTTATTCAGTAAATTGAACTTTTTACTTTATTTTGGAAGGACCCAAATTTTCTTGATTGCCATGTTTTACATTTTTGGGCATTTCCTTGGCTTGTGGTACTGACATGTGGATTTTGACACTAACTATGGCTACTTGGCCATTTTTTAAACTTGGATTTGGACTCTTCTTTTAAATTTTAAGATTTTACCACATTTCCCAAGGCTTGTACTTTTCCACTTGGCATTTGAATCGGATTACTATGTTGGTTCTATTGTCGTGATGTGTGGAATAGGGTCATGGGATGCACCATGGAATGGTTTGACCTATGGACCCTCTTTGCTGTATGGGGGTATGCTCCAAGGACTTACATATAACTAGTGGGTTGTCGAACCATGATTTATTATGTCAGTTGGGTTAGGGGTGTTTGGACTCTATGTGCCTAGGGCCATAGGGAAACCGACCTCCTTGAGGGAGGCATAAGAGACTTGAGGGAAGCATAAGAGATTAAGGGAGGCATAATAGATTGAGGGAGGCATATGAGACTTGTGGGAGGCATAAGAGATTTGTGTGTGTGTGTGGTTGATGCTTTGGGAGGAATTAGAAGTTGTTATGATGTTTTGGGTTGTGGTGTTAAGATGTTCGTCTTACTCATGTTAGTTGGATTTGTTTTGTGATGTTGTGGATATGGCGTTGATGCCCTTGTGTACCCTATGTACATATAGTTGTTTCTATAGTTATCTACAGTCTTCATCTGTGGAATTGTGGAAAAGTTCATATTGTTGTAGTCAACTTGTGTTTGAGTATGGTATGGCAGTCATAGATGCGTGACAGGGACTATGTTATGTGGACCATGTTTGTTCTCTTCCATTTTTGGTTAAGCTATTGTGGTGTGATACCATCATGAAAGTATGTAAAAGTATTCTTGTGAATCATTAGTGTTGTGTATGACCCTGGTACGGTGTTGTGATTGTAGTTCATGCTGGGCACCGACAAAAATGAACAAACAAAACAAATTCTACAACAATGAAATTTTAAAGAAATTGAATTAAGAAAATTGTAATGGAAAGAACCTAATTAAATAATGAATAAGAGGGAACTGAAAATCTTCACAGAACTTTGAAAGTTAAAAATGTTGCAAAAATGTTTCTAAGGCCTCCCTGTGGTGTGATTTAACAATTAAATTTTGACCTTAGGGTGCACCTTCACCTTTATCTGTTCCTTGATGCTTACCACCCTTCCTTCCTTCGGTGTTATGTCACATCGAGGACAATTATTTTATTAAGAGGAGGAGAATGTAATGCACCTTTGTTTGACGATCCCCATCTCTTGCCACAACAACCCTATTGCTAAGCTTGGGAAGGTTGAGGGTGTGCTCCGTTGACCATTAGTTGACTTTGTCCTTGCGCAGTGAAGATTTAGCACCCTCCCTCTCCATCTTGCCTTCTCGAGTCATAGTCGACACCTCTAGTTGTGGACCTTGTAGCATCTTGTATGATTATCCTATTAAAGGAAAATATTTTTCTCACTTTATCAAACTTCTGTTGATCGTTATTAATATGATTGATTATTATTATTTTATTTTAGGTTGTAAAAATAATAAAATAATATTATTATTTAATTGTCGATTGACGATTATTTTATTTTGTGTCAATTTTCATGAATATTATTAATTACCTTTAAGCTACTTATTTCCTTCTTTGTTCGCTCTCATGCCCGAGCCTCGATTAATGTAAGAGGAGCTTGTTGGTGGTGCCTTTGTTTAGGGCATGGTGTTCGTGTTTAATGTTTAATGTTCCTCCTTGGCCATCTAGGCATGGTTGCATGCCTTGTAAATTTAGCTTTTGTTGATAAAACATTTTTTTGAATTATGTGGAGGCATCCACCGACCCCACCATTATTTTTATTCATTCGAACTAGTCGCTTACACTTGTTTAATTTTTTTGTTGAAAGACTAGGTCTTTAGTGATAAGCATGAGAGGAGGAGCACCTACCACTCTATTAATAGTGGTAAGTAAAGACGTGTTGGTCACAACTTCCTTTAATTAATTTTGGATCTACAAATCTTCTAGGGTAGTTGTTTTCTATGCATGTTTTGGGGAAGAAACACCCAACTGGGATGTCCGATAGCCCATTGTATATCTCTTGCTCGGCTTCCTTTTGTGGTGGAATATACCCTTTCTTGGCAGCGTAAAATTCTCTTGTGAGGGATTTACATTGGGGGTGGTTGAAAATTATTCAAAACTCGCATATGTATGTCGGGTGCCTATTTTTATTTCAAGTTTTAATGTCTTCTCGGTTCTTGTTTTTGCATGCTCACACCAAGTCTTGATGGCTGCGTGGAAGTTTTTTTCGTGAGGGAATTGTTAGTGTAGGTTATTATTTATCCTTTTATTTATTTATTAGGATAATTCTTACACTTGTGTTAGCCCTACACTTGTTGGGTTAGCTTGCTTATGTGTACTAGTTGTGTGGAGTTAGCTTACTAGTTGTGTTGAGTTAGCTTCTCAGTTATGTGGAGTTAGTTTACTAGTCCTTTGGAGTTAACTTAACTTCCAAAGATCGGTTAGTGGGAGTTATTCACCACTGATGTAGGTAGTAGTTGCACTTCCTCCTCCTATATGTACATCTTTCTTATTGAATAATTCAAGTCATTCTATTGTAATGTATTGAGCATTATGGATTATGATGGATTTCCATATATGGTATTTTAGCTCTTCTGGCTTTGCAAATCTAATGTGGTGTGCTATTATCATCTGAGATCGTGGCTTGGAACAATATTATTATCATTCCTTTCATGGTATCAGAGCTATAGATGATGTAGACATCCATTTGTAAGTTTTTCTTTACAAGCAAGGGTTTATTTTTTCATGTATTTGGAATTTGTTAGCAATTTTCTGCAACATGCATTTTTATGCAAAACAGAGTGCGGAATTGGATTTGGAAGGTGCCAAAACCCTAGAATTGACTGTAAACTTGACCATGTTTTGAGATAGTCAAATTTGGGTGCATTCTTTTATCCATTGGATATAAGCATGTACCTTCCGGATGCATTCTTTTACCCTCTAGGTATTTTGGTTTTGGATGCAGTCTTTTATCCACTGGACATAGATCTATACCCTATGGGTGCATTCTTTTATCCATTGGATATAAGTGTGTACCTTTCGGATGCATTCTTTTACCCTCTGGGTATTTCGGTTTTGGATGCAGTCTTTTATCCACTGGACACAGATCTGTATCCTATGGGTGCATTCTTTTATTCATTGCATATAAATGTGTACCTTTTAGATGCATTATTTTACCCTCTAGGTATTTTGGTTTTGGATGTAGTCTTTTATCCACTAGACGTAGATATGTACCCTTTGGGTGCATTCTTTTATCCATTGGATATAAGCATGTACCCTCTGGACGCAATGATTTACCCTCTGGACATTTTAGGTTTTGGGTGCAGGATTTTATCCTTTGGTCGCAAGCATGTATCATGTGGATGCACTCTTTTACCCTTTGGAAATTTGGGTGTCACGTGTACCTTTTAAAAAGATCAACATTAAAATATTATTTTAATAGCAAAACCTTGTAGAGATCATAACTTTTGATTCGTAGCTCGGATTAAGGTGATCTTTGTTTTGAAATTGTTTATTTTTTCAAGATCTACACATTTGTGAAATTTTCATGCACATATTTCAAATTTAAAAGGTATTGTTACTCATTGTAATATTTACATGCACTCAATTATAAAGTGCCAAATTCGGGAGGGTGTTGTGATCACTTGTGGATGCATTTTCGGTTGAGCCCGACGTCCTAAAATTTTGGGTATTGCATTCTTGTATATATGGGTGTATACATTTATATCTCTCTTATTTGTTGAGATATTTTGGATCTATATTTTTGACACTTTTTTTGGCATGTTGACAGTCTTTCTTGTGGGGGAGCTATTCTAGTGAAGCCCAAAGCATTAGTTTGTTAGTGTTTGAGTAGTTGATTTTGACAACTCATACAGATCTGTGGTGTCACTCTACCCATTTTGTAGTATGGGAGGGTGTGGTGTTGATACTGCTTCTTCGGGTTTCGTGCCCTTGCCTTGTTACCTTGGCTTTTTCTTGGATCATGGAACTCCTATTTATTTGGATCTCGTGTCCTTGCCTTGTTGCCTTGGTTTTTCTTGGATCGTGGCACACCTATTTGTAGTAGTTGATCAAATTATGTTTGGTGTTTATTTTTCACTTTTCGACATCACTCCATTGACAGTCTCCTTGCATGGAGCTATTCTGGTGAAGCCCAGTGTCAGTTGTTTTTGAGTTATATGATTGAGTAGTGGATTCAGACCATAGTGTGCACCACACTTCTTCAACATTGTACAAGTTTTTGGAGTCGAGATTCTGAGGATATCTTGCAGCAGGATTTTTCTCTCTACTTTGTTATTATTGGTTTTAGGTACCTTGCGGTGTCCATTTTCCTCGTTGTTGTATGTGGGTACCTCATTAGGCCTTGTTGTCAGGACCCACCTTCTTTTCCACCCACCTAAGCTATGCTTATGGGAGGGTGTTAGTGTAGGTTATTATTTATCCTTTTATTTATTTATCGGATAATTCTTACACTTGTGTTAGCTCTACACTTGTTGGGTTAGCTTGCTTGTGTGTACTAGTTGTGTGGAGTTAGCTTACTAGTTGTGTTGAGTTAGCCTCTCAGTTATGTGGAGTTAGCTTACTAGTCTTTTGGAGTTAACTTAACTGCCGATGATCGCTTAGTGCGAGTTCTTCACCACCGATGTAGGTAGTAGTTACACTTTCCTCATCCTATATGTACATCTTTCTTATTGAATAATTCAAGTCATTCTATTGTAATGTATTGAGCATTATGGATTATGATGGATTTCTATATATGGAATTTTAGCTCTTTCGCTTTACAAATCTAATGTGGTGTGCAATTATCATCCGAGATCGTGGCTTGGAAAAATATTCTTATCGTTCCTTTTAGGAACCTTGTAAGAGGAGGCAGGCATAGTACTTCATAGGAATTCCATTTTTGTTGGTTGTTGTCTACGTGAAATCGGTGGATGGTTTTAGTTGGATTTTTGGAAAGGAGCTGAAAATATAGAATAGTTATGTGATGAGTTGGTGTTGGAGCCTCCTAGCCTTGCTACAAATCCCCTACCAAGACTGCAAAATGTGAATCCTTGGAATTTTTAGAAGTCCAACGGGTAAATGCGTGGAATATTTTTTAATTGTTGCTTCAAAGGCTAAGTCGATGCATTGAGTGTGTAGAAACATTCTCTAGGCATGATAATTTCTTCTCATCTTTCTACTATGCTAACATTAACCATAGCATGAAATAAATGTTTTTTTATTTATTGATGTAGTTGTTACTTGGGGTTATTTTGGGGTTTGCTATCTAATCTCATCTTCTAGGTCATGTTTTTTAGTTTCTCTCATTGTGTTAGTTTATTCTTGGGATGATCCTGCTAGTTTTGGTTATACGAATGGTCTTGGCAGTTGATCTTGATGCTTCCTATATACCAATGATTATAGGGATAATTAGCTTCCTTCTTGTTATTATTATTAAAAGCATACGAAATTATTAAGGACTATCTTGTTGGGTCCTTTTACATGAATCTATGATGAATGCATTTTCTATCCACACTTTGAGATCGATATGTGATGCATTAGAGTTTTTTTTTTACTCTTCATGGGATTTATTACTGGGGATGGATGCTTTAAACTTTAACAATGTGCCTTAGATGCTCACCGTTTGATCATCATGCCTCTGTTTTGATGATGTTTTCTTATGTGAAAACACAGTTTGTTAAAACTACCCTAAGTTCGAGAAGGATAATAAGATAATATAGGCATTATTTTTTAGGAATAAACCCCCCTTCAATGAAGATTCGATTCCATGCAGTTGGTAAATAGTATAGAGAGTGCACTGATAAGCTTGGGTTACTGATTTTTACTTGAATGAGTATTTTCTCTATTGACTGTGAGTTGTTAAGGGATTGGGATACTCTAACATGGTGTTTATTTTTTTATAAACATGAGCGATAATAATAGTATCCTTTGACCATGTTTTTTTAAATTCCATTTGGGGGGTGTTAGGTTCTATGAACCTGTGTTGGCAAGATTTGGTGGGTTTCGTGTTGTGGTCAAAATCCGGTTTTTCTTGATTTGAGATTGTGAATCGAAGTATATATCTGACTAAGGGGTAAGTGTGTCCGAGTTCCGTGAACCTTTTTTTTTTAATTCTAAACAAGGTTTAGTGTTAAGTACCCTCCTATACTCACCTATGACTGTGTAAAGTCAACATCATGAGGAAAACAGGGTAAATGGGGCTCGAGCTAACGTTGGTGAGTAGATGCATTTGCATCTACGAGATAAAAAGGTCTAGCTAACTTTTTTGCTTGAATCTTAACGAGTAGGATGACTCTTTTAGCTAATGCCTTACTCTTTCATGATAAAATAAGAAGAAATCTGGATAATGGTAAAGTCTTAACTTTTACAAAGGAGTTTGGCTGCATATCTTATTTTTTTTTGTTTAGTCGGGAATCATTATTTCCATCCTTTGATACCTTAATGCAGTCCATTACCTAGTAAGTTGGATACGGGTGATTTACTCCCAATTTGTTACAAATAAGAGGAATCACGATTTATGCGTGATGATAGAGGGAAGTAATACTTTTGACATGACTCGGTTATCTACCAATTATAAATTCTATTGTTTGATGTGACTAAGGAAAGTTTCACGTGGTTTAAGACTTTGGTCATTAATTATATTCCCTGGTTGAGAGTTCAAGGTACTCGGGAGTGACGAGCTAAGAGAATATGCTTATGTTCAAAAGAAATAAGAGAGAGGGTTATATTTGTTTAATATAAAGACTTGTGTTTCAGTTGTTTAAGGTATTTGACTCAAACGAGGGTGTTGGAATAAATTAAGGTAGCTTAGGATTTTTGAGGATCTTATGTTGACCTTTTCTTCTAGAACTTACTCGTGTGTTTCCTTTTAAGAAATTAGGTTTAGGCATATTGTGGGGTAGATTTTATTTGGAAGGGACAAATAGTGGTTAGTATGTGATGTTGAAGTTCTAACTTTAAATATATTAGATCATATGGCTTATTTAAGGAAATGTTGATTGATGTTTGAGTATTGGGGTTTCAATCATATAATACATATGATTACATGATTGACATCCCAATACACTCATCACTTTGTTTCAAACTCATTGGGTCATTGACCCCTACTAGAATGATGGTTAGACTTTTGGTTGTTTTAGGAACAATGTTCATAACATCTTTTCATGGCTTCATTCTTATGTGAAAATACTAAATCTTCTAGCATGATTAAAGAAGTTGTAGAGGTTTAGAGCTTAGCACTATTTCATTAAATAGAAGATTCATTTCATGATATTGTTAATGGTAGAATATTTTTCCTATGTGTAGTATCTATCATGCTCATTTCTCAAGAATGAATTAGGCTATAATTGTGCAGATGGCCTTTGTGGTTAGAGAAAGGGGAGTTGCATCGGTGTTGCTTCGAATCTCTTTCATTCGTATGTGGTTTATTTTTCTATGAGCCTCTAAGTTTTGTTTGTTTGGAAAGTTTGATGGGCCTAGTTTGTACTATGGGTAATGTTGTCGTTTGTGTTTGAAAGCGGAACTTGTAAATAATATTGTAAACAATATAACTAGATCACAACTTTGTTTGAGTAAGTAGTTTTATTATAACAAATTTTGAAAAAAATTTTAATATGGATTTGACCAATACAGTTACTCTTTTGTTTGAAAGTCAAGTTAATTAAAATCCTTCGCGACCTTTGGGTTATTTCGTCGTGTTGGATAAATTGTGTAATCATGTTTAGTTTCGCAAACAGGGTAATGATAAATGTATCTTTGAGTTAAAAATTTGTGTAATATCTCCCTCTAGGTCATGGAATAAAAGTACACCTAGGCATATTAAAGTGGATTAGTAATTCTTATAATTGTATTAAAAAAATGGATAATGTAGTTATGACCTTCTTGATAAAAAATGATCCTTAAACGTCCAACGAGGAAACTATCTTTTATAATAAATACATATATACATTGTGTTTCTACCCCAAAACTAAACAAATTAACATTATCCTTTATAGTTAATTTTTATTTGGTCTTATGGTGAAATGAATGATTAGTTTTGGAAGATAATAGGGTTGCATAAGTAGGAAGAAATGTATTAAAAACCCTTCAATCTCCCTCAATCGTTCGAAACATACATTTTTTCTTTGTAAAACCTAATCAAGCAAGTCTAAATGGAAGTTTTTAACCAATCTTAATAAATTCTTAGCCTCATTAAATGGTGGGTTAATAAGCAATGAGACCCGAAGATGAATTCCATTTGAATTGGTTTCGTTAACAATTGCCTTGACTCATGGTGATCGTCCTTAAGTAATGTTAAAATGTTGATCCTTAACTAAGAAGATTATTGTTCTAAATTTAAATCGGTACTTTCCCTCAATCGAATATTGTGCTTATCCCTTGTGCTTTTGAGGTGTGGAATAAGTATCATGGTCTTGAATAAGATTAATTAACCTTGTGAGAGATGGAAAAAGTTCTTAAAACATTTGAATTAGGTAAGTTATTGACATATGTTTGGTGATCCTCTTCTAGAAAGCTTGGTCTAAAGCTATTTGGTCAATAATATAAAAGAGAGAAGTTCTCCGTTTGAATTATTTTGTGTGAATCATTAAATGAATTTTTATAAGAAAGTAAGTTAAGATTTAAGAGACATTTTAGTAAACAAAAACCTTAACAAGACTTTCCTCGTGGGATGGCCCTAAACTGTAAATGTGTTCTGTGGTTGGACTATTACATTGTGTCTTGTCAAAAGGGAATGTGAATTATTCGTGATGGGTTTGATATGTTCCATTGTGCCTAGGTTGTCATTGTTGTGTCAATCCTACAAAGAGTTGGTTGTATCCCATTATGATCACCGTGTGGTGTCGTGTAAACTCCAAGCAAGTCTAAAAAACTTTATCCAACATTTTCTGTGTTATCCTTGTGTGTGTTTCTTAGTGGGTGTTACACTTGGTATTAGAGCATAGGTTCATGCTCTCGAACCTGGACCAGTTTGGAGTTGTGATGGTGTTACATGATGGTACTGCATGATGGTGATGGTGTTTCATTATGGAGGTTGATATTGCAAGAGTAATGTGATTTAAGCATGATGTGAACTATGTCATAATTGCGATATTGTTAGCACACATGTTGTGTATGTCACTTAGTGCATAACTGATGGCATGTTGATGTGTGGGAGATGAGAGTATCCTCTCTCTTTTTCACTAATTCAATGATAATTCAAGTGGGATGTTCCACCTTGTTGTGTGTGTGTGAAAAGAATGTTATTGTTGATTATGGAGTATTGGAGCCCTCCAACACTTGCAATGTGTGGGTGTGTTGATATGTTGTACGACAAGGTTGGATGTAGTGAATTGGTTTTCTTAATGATGTCATTATTATTTGTGTAAAAAAGTGTGTATTTCCATGTCAATATGATAGTCGACTATATGTTGAGGTTGTGTTCATCATAATTGTAATTCATGTAATATGTAATGATTAATGACGTAAATTTGGGACATATGGTGAGTATGTGATCCATGTCGTACAATGATTACACTTTGGGTGTAGTTTGTGGTAATGTGGTGTGTGTAAATAATGAATGTAATATATTTTATATGCACTGTACCAGACGGTAACATTCATAACACACCATGGTTAATGTGTATGAACCACCATTGTGTTAGTGATGTAGTTTCATGTTATGTTGTGAACCTTATGTTAACCGATCCTAAGGGAAATCGGTAAAAGTGTATGTTTGGAGTGAGGAAATGTGTACCATGGGCTAGTAACTCGAGCTGACATTAGGCTCAGTAGATGATGACCCATGATCTTTTTTTCTCTCTCCTATGGTTTTTGTATGGATGCAACCTAAGTGTAGCTATGATTGTGTTTAGCCTTTTCAAAGTGGTGGCAGGATGATTCAGATAGAGATGATGATAATTGTACTATTGATATGTTATTTTATGAGTTGAGGATCAACGTTCGATCGCCAAGAGCTCATTGAGTACACCCTTGGTTGTAAGATAAGGCCAAAAATTATCATAATGTGATATTATTATATGTGTATTTTATTTGTAAATTCAACTTTTTACTTTATTTTGGCAAGGACCAACAGTTTTCTTGATTGTCATGTTTTACATTTTGGGTGATTCCTTGGCTTGTGTGTAAGACATGCAGATTTTGACACTAACTATGGCTACTTGGCCATTTGTTTTACTTGGATTTGGACTCTTCTTTTAAATTTTAAGATTTTACCACCTTTCCCAAGGATTGTACTTTTCCACTTGGCATTTGGATCAGATTGTTATGTTGGTTCTATTGTCATGATGTGTGGAATAGGGTCATGGGATGCACCATGGAATGGTTGGACCTATGGACCCACTTCATTGTATGGGGTATGCCCCAAGGAGTTACAGATAACTAGCGGGTTGTTGAACCACGATTTATTATGTCACTTGGGTTAGGGGTGTCTGGACTCTATGTGCCTAGGGCCATAGGGAAACCGGCCTCCTTGAGGGAGGCATAAGAGACTTGAGGGAGGAATAAGAGATTGAGGGAGGCATAAGAGACTTGTGGGGGCATAAGAGACCTTAGAGAGGCATAAGAGATTGAGGGAGGCATAAGAGACTTGAGGGAGGCATAAGAGATTTGTGTGTGTGTGATGCTTTGGGAGGAATACAAAGTTGTTATGATGTTTTGGGTTGTGGTGTTATGATGTACGTGTTACTCATGTTAGTTGGATTTGTTTTGTGATGTTGTGGATATGGAGTTGATGCCCTTGTTGACCATATGTACATATAGTTGTTTCCATAGTTATGTACGGTCTTCATCAATGGAATTGTGGAAAATTCATATTGTTGTAATACACTTGTGTTTGAGTATGATATGGCAGTCATAGATTCATGATAGGTACTATGTTATGTGGACCATGTATGTTCTCTTCCATGGTTTGGTTAAGCTCTTGTGGTGTGGTACCATTGTGAAAGTATGTAAAAGTATGCTTGTGAATCATTAGTGTTGTGTATGACCTTGGTAGGGTGTTGTGATTGTAGTTCATGTTGGGCACCCACAAGAATGAATAAAAAAAAAATACAACAATGAAATTTTAAAGAACTTGAATTAAGAAAATTGTAAATGGAAAGAACCTAATTAAATAATGAATAAGAGGGAACTAAAAATCTTCACACAGAACTTTGATAGTTGAAAATGTTGCAAAAATATTTCTAAGGCCTCCTTGTGGCCATGCTTTAATGATTAAATTTTGACCTTAGGGTGCACCTTCACCTTTATCTGTTCCTTGATGCTTACCACCTTTCCTTCCTTCGGTGTTATGCCACATCGAGGACGATAATTTTATTTAAAGGAGGAGAATGTATGCCCTGCTCGACATTCCCCAGACTCTTTCCCCAACGTCCCCCTGTTGCTAAGCTCGGGAAGGTTGAGGGAGTGCTCATGTTGACGTTGTTAGTTGACTTTGTCCTCGCTCGGTGAAGATTTAGCACCCTCCCTCTCCATCATGCCTTCTCGAGTCATAGTAGAGACACATCTAGTTAGTGGACCTTGTATGGCCTCTTGTATGATTATCCTATTAAAGGAAAATCTTGTTCTCACTTTATCAAACTTCATGTTGATCATTATTAATATGATTGATTATTATTATTTTATTTTTAGGTTATTAAAATAATAATAATATTATTATTATTTAATTGTCAATTGACGATTATTTTATTTTGTGTCGATTTTCATGAATATTATTAATTACCATTGAGCTACTTATTTTCTTGTTTGTTTGCTCTTGTTCTGAGCCTCGATTCATGCAAAAGGAGCTTGTTGTTGGTGGCGCCTTTGTTTAGGGCATGGTTTTCATGTTTAATGTTTAATGTTCCTCCCTAGCCGTCTAGGCGTGGTTGCATGCCTTGTAAATTTAGCTTTTGTTGATAATTTTTTATAAATATTATGTGGAGGCATCCACCCACCCCACCATTTTTTTATTCATCCGAATGGGTTGCTTACATTTGTTTACTTTTTTGTTGAAAGATTGTGTCTTTAGTGTTAAGCGTGGGAGGAGGAGCACCTACCACCGCATTAATAGTGGCAAGTCAAGACGTGTTGGACACAACGTCCTTTAATTAATTTTGGATCTACAAATCTTCTAGGGTAGTTTTTTCCGTGTATGTTTTGGGGTAAGAAACACCCAACTAGGATATTTGGTCACCCATTGTATATCTCGTTGCTCTAGCTTCCTTTTGCGGTGGAATATGCCCTTTCTGGCCATGTGAACTCCTCTTGTGAGGGACTTACATTAGGGGTGGTTGAAAAGTATTCAAAACTACTGATTTATGTCGGGTGCCCATTTTTATTTCAAGTTTTAATGTCTTCTCTCGGTTCTTTTTTTTTTTTGCATGCTCACACCAACTCTTGATGGCCAGATGGAAGTTTTTTCCGTGAGGGAACCTTGTAAGAGGTGGGCATAGTACTTCATAGGAGTTTCCTTTTCGTTGGTTGTTGTCCACGTGAAATTTGGTGGATGGTTTTCGGTTGGATTTTTTTGAAAGGAGTTGAAAATCTAGAATAGTTATGTGATGAGTTGGTGTTGGAGCCTCCCAACCTTGCCGCAAATCACTTCCGGTGCCAAAACGTGAAGCATTGGTCTTTTTGGACATCCAACAGGTAAATTCGTGGAATATTTTTTTAATTTTTTCTTCAAAGGCCAAGTCAGATGTGTTGAGCATGTAGAAACTTTCTCCAAGCATGATAATTTCTTCTCATCTATCTACTATGCTAACATTAACCATAACATGAAAGAAATGTTCTTTTATTTACTGATGTGGTTGTTGCTTGGTGTTATTTTGGGGTTTTGCTATCTAATCTCATCTTCCAGGTCATGTTTTTTAGTTTCTCTCCTGTGTTAGTTTCTTCTTGGGATGATCCCTTGCTAGATTTGGTTCTGCAAATGGTCTTGGCACTTGATCTTGATGCTTCTTGTATACCAATGATTGAAGGGATACTTAGCTTCCTTCTTTTTATTATTGTTAAAAGCATATAGAAGTATTAAAGACTAGCTTGTTAGGTCCTTTTACGTGAATCTATGATGAATGCATTTTCTATCCATACTTTGAGATTGATATGTGATGCATTAGAGTATTTTTTTACTCTTCATGGGATTTATTTTATTACCGGGGATGGATACTTTAAAATTTAGCCGCGTCCCTTAGATGCTCACCGTTTGATCATCATGTCTCTCTTTTGATGATGTTTTCTTATGTGAAAATACAGTTTGTTAAAACTACCCTAAGTCGGGAAGGATGATAAGAGAATATAGGCATTATCTTTTAGGAATAAACACCCCTTCAACAAATATTCAATTCTATGTAGCTGATAAAAATAATAGAGAGTGCACTGATAAGTTTGGGTTACTGATTTACTTGAATGAGTATTTTCTTTGTTGACTGTGAGTTGTTAATGGATTTGGATACTCTAACCCGGTGTTTATTTTTTTATAAACATGAGAGATAATAATAGTATCCTTTGACCATTGTTTTTTTGAATTCTCGCTTAGGAGGGGCCGTTAGGGTCTGTGAACCTGTGTTGGCAAGTTTTGATGGGTTTCTGTGTTGTAGTCTAAATCTGGTTTTTCCTCATTTTGAGGTTGTGAATCTGAGTATATATCTGACTAAGGGGTAAGTGTGTTTGATTTCCGTGAACCTTTTTTTTTTAACTTCTAAACAAGGTTTAGTGTTGTGTACCCTCCTATACTCTCCTCTGACTGTGTAAAGTCAGTATCATGAGGAAAATAGGGTAAATGGGGCTCGAGCTAAAGTTGGTGAGTAGATACATTTTTATCTATGAGATAAAAAGGTCTAGCTAACTTGGTTGATTGAATCTTAACAAGTAGGATGCCTCTTCTAGCCGATGCCTTACTCTTTTGTGATAAAATTAGAAGAAATATGGTTAATGGTAATGTCTTAACTTTTTCAAAAGGAGTTTGTCTACTTATCCATTTTTTTTTTTTTCGATCAGAATCATTATTTCCATCCTTTGATACCTTAAGGCGAGTCCATTACCTAGTAGGTTTGATAAGGGTGATTTCCTCCAAGTTGTTACAAATAGGAGGGATCACGATTTATGTGTGATGATAGAGGGAAGTAATACTTTTCACATGACTCTGGTTATCTACTAATTATAAATTCTATTGTTAGATGTGATTAAGGAAATTTTCACCTGGTTTAAGAATTTTTTCATTCATTATATTCCTAATTGAGAGTTGGAGGTACTTAGGAGTGGCGAGATAAAAGAATATGCTTATGTTCAAATAAATAAGGGAGAGGGTTCTTTTTGTTTAATGAAAAGACTTGTGTTTCAGTTGTTTAAGTTTTTGACTCAAACGAGGGTGTTGGAATACATTAAGGTAACTTAGGATTTTTTGAGGATCTTATGTTGACCTTTTCTTTTAGAACTTACTCCGTATGTTTCTTTCAAGAAATTAGGTGTAGGCATGTTGTGGGGTAAATTTTCTTTGGAAGGGGAAAATAGTGGTTAGTATGTGATGTTGAAGTTTTAACTTTAAATCTATTAGATCATATGGCTTATTTAAGGAAATGTTGATTGATGTTTGAGTATTGGGGTTTCAATCATATAATACATATGATTTCATGATTGACATCCCAATACACTCATCACTTTGTTTCAAACTCATTGGGTCATTGACCCTACTAGAATGATGGTTAGACTTTTGGTTGTTTTAGGAACAATGTTCATAACACTTTTTATGGCTTCATTCTTAATGTGAAAATACTAAATATTCTAGCATGATTAAAGAAGTTGTAGAGGTTTAGAGCTTAGCACTATTTCATTAAATAGAAGGTTCATTTCATGATATTGTTAATGGTAGCATATTATTCCTATGTGTAGTATTTATCATGCTCAGTTCTCGCGAACTGACTTAGGCTATAAATGTGCAGATGGCCTTTGTGGGTAGAAAAGGGAGAGTTACATCGGTGTTGCTTCGAAGCTCGTTTGTTCGTATGTGCTTTATTTTTTGAGAGCCTCTAAGTTTTGTTTGTTTGGAAAGTTTGATGGGCCCAATTTGTACTATGGGTAATGTTGTCGCTTGTGTCTGAAAGTGGAACTTGTAAATAATATTGTAAACAATATAACTAGATCACAACTTTGTTTGAGTAATTAATTGTATTATAACAAATTTTGAAAATTTTGAACATGGATTTGACCAATATTGCTACCTTTTTGTTTTCAAGTCAAGTTCATTAGAATCCTTCGCCACCTTTGGGTTATTTCATCTTGTTGGATAAAATGTGTAACCATGTTTAGTTTTGCAAACAAGGTAATGATAAAAGTATCTTTGAGTTAAAATTTTGTGTAATATCTCCCTCTAGGTCATGGCATAAATGTAAACCTAGGCATATTAAAGTGGGTTAGTAATGCTTATAATCGTATTAAAAAAAAGGGATAATGTAGTTATGATCTTCTTGATAACAATTGATCCTTAAGCGTCCAAAGAAGAAACTATCTTTTATAGTAAATACATATATACCTTGTGTTCCCCTCCCCAAACTAAACAAATCAACATTATCCTTTATAGTGAATTCTTATATGGTCTTATGGTGAAATCAATGATTAGTTTCTGGAAGATAATAGGGTTGTATAAGTAGGAAGAAATGTTTTAAGAAACCCTTCAATCTCCCTCCATTGTTCGAAACGTAATTTGTTTTCTTTTGTCAAACCTAATCAAGCAAATCTAAATGGAACTTTTAACCAATCTTGATAAGTTCTTAGCCTCATTAAAAGGCGGGTTAATAAGCAATGAGACCCTGAAGATGAATTCCATTTGAACTGGTTTCGTTAACACTTGCCTTGACTCATGGTGATACTCCTTAAGTAATGTTAAAATGTTGATCCTTAACAAAGAAGATTATTGTTTTGAATCTAAATCGGTACTTTCCCTCAATCGGAGCTTGTGCTTATCCCCTGTGCATTAGAGGTGTGGAATAAGTTTCATGGGCTTGAGTAAGATTAATTAACCTTGTGAGAGATGGAAAATGTTCTTAAAACAAATGAATTAGGTAAGTTATTGACATATGATTGATGATCCTCTTTTAGAAAGCTTGGTCTTAAGCTATTTGGTCAATAGTATAAAAGAAAGAAGTTCTCCCTTGTGAAAAGTTTTGTGTGAATCATTACATGAATTTTATAAGAACGTAAGTTAAGATTTAAGAGATGTTTTAGTAAACAAGAAACCTTAACAAGACTTTCCTCGTGGGATGGCCTTAAATTGTAAATGTGTTCGTGGTTGGACTATTACGTTGTGTCTTATCGAAAAGGAAAGTGAATTGTTCGTGATGGGTGTCATATGTTCCCTTGTGCCTAGGTGGTCATTGTTGTGTCAAGGTTACAAAGATTTGGTTGTAGCCCATTGCCCTTGTGGTGTCGTGTAAACTCCAATAAAATCAAAAACAAATTATCTGACATTTTCCGTGTTATCCTTGTGTGTGTTTGTAAGTGAGCGTTACACAATGGATCATTACACATTGCCATTGGTACATGCATGTCCTTGAGATCTGTTCACTGTAACTTTTAATCGCGTTTGTCCTGTTATTCCCATAACAAGTCCTAGGGGAACTTCATGTGCCTCAAACACTATACGTTTCTCAATGTGAACCTCAATATAACCCCACACTGAGGGAGGATCGTACTTGAGTTGAAGAAGGCTTTCCTCTGTTCCATCAAAATTGTTAGCTTTAAGTGCATCCGAAGTGTCAATCCCCTTTTATCTGATACACGTAGAATATCTTCTGGAAGTATTCCAGCAATAGCTGCACTTCCCAAGAAGGTGGAATGAAACCTAACACCCTCCTCATCACTAAATTCTTCTAATTTTCCACTAATTTTGAGAGCCTTGATTGCAGCTAGAGCACATATGATACCCAAGGATCCATCATACATTCCAGCATCGACAACTGTATCTAAGTGAGAGCCAATGAGAAGTGTTGGGCCACTGGCATTCGCTCCATTAGTCCTCCCATGTACATTTCCCATTTTATCTACCAATGTTCTCAGTCCAGCATCCTACATCCATTCTTCAATCAGATTCCTGGCCATTATAGATGCAGGACTCAAGAAAGTGCGTTGAAGGTATTCTTCAGCATCACTAATCTTGCCAAGTTGATTTATTCTTAACACTGCTTCATCCCTTAGAAGTTGTGACAATAAATATGATTTAAGCCATGTTTCCTGATTGTTACATTCAGGTAGAGAAACTGCAACTATGATAAAAGTAGCAGATACGACAGAGGAGACAACAGAAAACAAACGCCCCACATTCAAAGAAAAGATGCAGCCAAGTTCTTAATATTATTTTGTGTAAATGCACGCACGGGGTAAGAATTTTGCATGCCCGCCAATCCTCAATATTATTCTTCTCTTTCGCATACAACAACAAACCAGTGGCGGGTAGAAGTAAAGTTTCCCCTCGTAAAGAACTGGAACCCGCTTTTGATATATGTACTGATCCAAATCAAACAATTTGTTGTAGAAATTGAGAAGGTATTGGGATTACGGATTTATCCCATGCACATGACTGATTTAGATCATAATGACACTGATTGAAGGACGGCTACTGGTTGAGAGATTTGTTTAACGCAGTACCCTCACACCGCCCTTGCTGCAACTATCCAACTATTGTTACTTGATTTACAATGTTGACTTGGCGTTTAGTGTGATTAATGTCTCTGGATCTCAAATAAGTGTTTGAATTATTATGCAAGAAAAATGACAGGTCTGAATGCCTTTTTGGACGCCCATACCCTGCTTAGCTCCTGCCACGCGCTAAATTACTCCCGCCACACGTCAATGCACTCCATTAATCTGCACCTGCAACAAATTCAGCAGCTACCCTCACCAATGCACTTACGTAGCCCAAATGCCACAACAAGCTCTCCAACACCATTCAACGCATTTAAATTTTTCTTTTATATCTTCAAATTTTAATTATCTGAATTTAATTTGCTTTTTTTTTTGTTAAATAAATATAGATTTTTTATTCATGTTTTGTTTTAATATTTTCTTTATTTTTATTATCTTAATTGTTTACAATAACGGCCTTTGAAAAGGCCCACCAATAAAGGAGAGGGTGAGAAATTTTTTTGGAGGCATTACACAATATATGGTTATAATTAAACAGACTTCTTCTACCTCATTACTCATGTCTGCATAGTGATCCATATTTCTCTGTTTACAAGTGGTTTCTACCCCTAATTTGTTCATGGAAGTTTCTTTAAACATCAATCCAAGATGCAACAGAATAATTCATTGCAATTAAGTGTACTGCAGGTGAATGAGACATTTAAAGTGCTTATTACTTTAGCGGAGTGGAAGGAAGACTAGGTGAAGGATGTGCAAACATGGATCGATGCTTTTGCCACTGATTAGGTCACTAGCCAAGAATCACTGTAAAACATTTAAAAATGGTGAGTAATTCTCTTACCATTATATCTACCTCCTTTACCTGAAACACTGGACGGAGAATTAATTTATGTGATTGAGAGTTTCCTAAAGAGGATGTGTCCAACTGACACGAAGCTTCTACAAAGATCCTCTGTAGGTGGAATGATGGTGAATAATCTTTTAGCCAAGGATGGAAAGGGGGAGCATCTTCGAAAAGCCGTCAATACTTCTCCTAATAAGAGTAACAAGTGATATGTGATGAATGTCACAGATGGGAATACGTTACATTGGTTACGAGGAATGAACATTAAGCTTCTACTTAAGTCATTGCTACGTTTAATACAGTAATCTTATCCCTTTCTCCATTATAACTTGTATTGTAAATAAATAAGAATATACAACACAATATCAACATCATAGCTAAAATGAGGGCGAATTACCTTCCTCTTCTGTGAATCGTGAATCTTGCAGAATGTGAGTGGTGCCATCTGAAGATTGTGAATACTGGTTTTGAATAAATGTAATTTTTATTTGAAAAACACTCTTTAGCGTAATAATGTGATATGAAAAAATTGTTAATACTCTTGGCCTTCATGGCCCTTGAATTTGATTTGTCAATTTTTGTGTTTTGTGGTAGGCCTTACACCTAATTGTGAATAGGTTTTTACATTAAAAATGTCTTAGTTTGATTTTGAGAAGTCTTTAAATAAACATGTATATCGATACATTTATTAACATTTCACATTTCAACTATATGATAAATTATTCAAGTGTATTTTATTTATTTGAAACAGAATATTAAATTAAAATTTCAAGTGCATAACATCTATTGTATATTACATATCACATACATAAATTCATCTTATGGCTAGAAAAAAGTTTTCCGGGAACAATTTCCAGTTATTGTCCGCCTCAATATGAAGTTTCTGTTGTAATTACTCCCTACATCAATGATCAAATTAATTGTAATTGTTACATGTTCAAATTTTCCACTTACATTTTTATTTGGAAAACGTCTTTTGGTATTGATGTTGATAGGCATCCTACAATTGTATCATGGAGTGGAGTGGAGGAGTCTGATGTTGTGCCCGTGAAAGAAAAACTAGGGCCCACTCAACTTTAAGATTTGTTATTTTAGCCACATTATATTATATATACACTTTAATTTGTAAAAGTTTGAAACATAAAATTTGTTATTTTAGGATTTGTGTAAATAGTAAATTTAATTTAACCATGACATTTAAATAGGGGCCTTCTTTCTTGCTGCATTTTAATGAATATATTAAATTTACTATTTTAAGTTTTATAATAAAATATACATGAGTGAACTTGTTTTGATTGTGTATGTAAATAAATCCTTACACATTACTATAATTTAACATATTTATTGACCTTTGATTTTATACATGTATATTATATTTACTTACTTTAATAACTCGTAAACATTTTCTAATAATAATATTATATGAAAAAATTGTTTATGTTCTTGACTTTTTTGGCCCTTAATATTGATTTGTTAAATTTTGTGGGGTTGTGGTCGACCTTACACCTAATTGTGTATTAATTTATGCATTAATATGTTAACACATTTAGACATTTCAGCTATTAAAATGTATTTTATTTAATTGGAAGAAAATATATTTTTTAATTGGCACAACATCTATCTTATAATGCACATCATATAAATTAATTCATCTAGTCGCGAGAGTATTCAGTCTTTGGAAGGAAACAGGAATTGAGAGGTAGGAAGTATTAATCTACAGGACGCTTAAATGTGACTGTTTCGCACGTTTAGCATTTTGGCTTTTTTCGTTAGAAAATGTGAAATTACAGATTTGTCTCTTCTCATGGAGTCTTTGGTCGATTGACAATTGCAGCTGTAAAGTCTTTTTCTCAGTACTTCCCAAATGCTTTCCTTGGCCGTGTCTGTCATTCTTTTCCGAATGAATTCACTGCATATGTCTGTCATTCTTTTCAGGTTGATACAGGAACGTTCGACCTTACTTCCTTGCAAGACACATTATCTGTCAAGATCCGGATATATTACCTTTAAGATTTTTCAATAAAATGTAATAATGTCACTCGAGTTCAAATCTCATGGATACATATCTCATAAATTTTTAAGTCCTCTCCCATGTTATGCGTTAAAATTGTTAATGTGTTAAAGTCAAGGTTAATTTAATGTCGAGGTGTATATTTATTGTATAACTAACGTATATTCAATTATTAAAAAAAAAAAAATTAACTATCATTATTTCGCTAAGCATATATCTCTGAATTATATTTGATTAGTATTGTAATGTTTGGAAGGTCAAGCAATCGAACATATTTATCCCACAGTTAATCAACATTTTTGTTCATAAAAAGATCATTTTTATGCTGGTGTCACCTTTAGAAGCCGCAAAGGATCTTGTTATATTAGAGTTTATATATTACCATGGATGAAGTCAACTGAACCAACCTATCAATGCGGGATTAATTTTTAATTGAATAGATAATTTTATTCGTAGAAGTAATTCCACGATTTAATAAAACAAAATATCTGAAATGGATGGTAAAGTATGTATTTAAGGTAATTTACAAGGATTTTCGAATCCACAAAGGAGGATATGAGAAAGTTGAGAAACAAAACATATCAAACCCACAACCAATCAAACACTATGATAGTAAAAGGGCCACTTCCAATGTGGCATCACACCTATTGGCATACGAATCATAATCTATTGGGATTTATATGTTACCGCATACCAAGCCAACTAAGAAATAAACCATTATTTTTAATTAAATGGTGATTTATAGAGGTGTAGAAATAATTCCAAGATGCACTAAAGAGGAATACCCAACTTGGGTTGTAAGACATGTATTTAAAAATAATTTTACAAGTCTTTTTGTATTCAAATGCATCAAATAATTAATAAGACATTGACAAGATTTCCAAATAATTTAATTTTACAAGTTTCTTGATGAAGGAGTACCTAACTTCATATTCTTCCAAACCTTGACTAAATAAGGAAATTGGTTGCTTAGATCCCTCTTTGTTATGCTGCACCAAGATTGTGGAGATCGTGTCCGAACCTCAAGGAATAGAGTAGGAAATCCTTGAAAAAGTCTATATTTATGAGAGTTGGAGCTTGAGATATAGCTTCCTTGATAGCCTCAAAAATTTCCTTTCCCTCCGTTGTCCAGCTTAAATGCCATGATTTTTTTAACATTAGCGTTATTGTCTTGACAAGAGTGGCAAAATATGGTACAAACCATGGAAATTTTTTATCCTCCCTAAGAAGCTCTGGAGAGCTTTTTTATGACTTGGCAATGACAATGCTAAAATTGCTTCAACTCTCTATGGATCAATTGTCAGTCCCTCCTTTGATAAAATGTGGCCTAGAAGTTTTCCTTCGTGGGCTAGGAATATGCATTTTTCAAAGTTTAGGGAAACTCGAATCTCCCCGCACCTTTGAAATAATTGCCTAAGATGAAAGAGGTGACTTTCTGCATCCTTAGAAAACATAGTGATGTCATCTAAATACACAAGGACTATCTTGTTTATCAACCCCTTGAATGCCATGTCCATTGCTCGTTGAAATGTTGCTCCATCGTTTGAAAATCTGAATGACATCTTCCGTAGGAATAGGTGCCCCATTTGGTGGTGAAAGCTATTTTGAATTGGTTTTCCTCTTTCACCATTATCCGATTGTAGCCCGAGTATCCATCTAGGAGAGAGAATCTTTCTGAATCGGCTACTACCTGCAAGATTTTCTCCATTGATGGGAGTGGATAGTGTTCTTTGAGAGATGCTCTGTTTAAGTCCCAAAATTTCACACACAACCTGATTTCTCCATTTCTTTTCCTAACTGGTACCGTGTTTTCAACCCAACTTGAGTATTTAATTGGAAATATAATGCTTCAACTTATTCAACTCTTTCTTCATGAGAGGCTCAATGTGTGGGTTCACCGACCTTTCTTTTTCCCCGATAGGCTTAGCCTCGGATCTAGTTCAATTGTATGTTGTGCTAACTTAGGAAAACATTTTAGGTCCTCATAGCTCCAAGAGAAGACATCTGGGAACTCTTCAAAAAGTTGTATGGAATCATATTTTTCTTTCTTAGTGCTTATTTTGCCAATTTGGAGGGTTTTACCTTTTCCAATTGAGATAGGTTCCAAATATTCTCCTTTGACTTGGATATTTGATTTCTCTTTCTAGAATTAGTCGTTGGTATTGAATATTGACACTAATATCACTAAGCCTTTTGGGAGATTGTTTGTATGTAACTACACTACATAATCCCCATACGTCTCGCTCTAATTTATCTTGATTCCTAGTTGAGAACTCAACCTCTTCTTTGATGGCTCAATGATCTAGACATCGTGTTGCGCTCCATTAACCAATGGCTTGGTGGTGGATAAGTTCAGTTTGGTTCAAAGCTTAAGTTCTACCTTGTTTTCATACGCTTGAGGGTTTCTTAAATTTGTTTACTCATCCATGGTTTTAAATGACTCGTGTTGGAACTCTGGTTTCCATTCTTTTGCGTGACTACCATTTGCTTGGTGTTGGTAAGTTATCCCTACTTCTAAGAAGATCGAGATTGATCTCGTTAAAACCCAAAAAATTGGGTTGTGAAATTGTTTGCTAGATCACAGTATTCTCTACCTTGCAGTTCTATTTTTTCATAGATTTATTTAATGGGACTGCTATTTTAAAGATAAAGATCTATCTTTTGATATCTGGGTTGCCATCGTTTTGTAGCAATGAGCTGCTATTTTCCCCTTGTATTGATGGCTCGATTAGCTGTGATCTTCTACATTTTTTACTTAGGTGGCTATCATTAATTTGGTTCTTGGGATTTCTTTATTTTCTCTCCATTTACTATTTTATACCCCCTCTAGTTTTAGAATAGGGGTTTATGCATTTTGATCCTCTCGCCCAACCATGGATGTTTATGGGTTTCCATTGTGTCAATTTTTTAGTATATGGGAAGAAACCCTTTTGCATTGTTGTCGTATTAAGGTTCACGAGCTCCCTTTCCTAGCTAATCTGTTATGCTAATTTTGAGATCTTGATGTAGCTTTATATTTTTTCTTAGATGTATTAATCTTTGTAATACCCATTATTGGGTTTATTCTATAGCTCGAGATTTTGGTATGATGTTTGCTAGCTGTTTATGGAATTTATTCTCGACCTCTTATATTATTTTGAAAATAATTCATTTTTTTTTTTTTTGGCACACTTGGTGGGACATCAAATTCAAATTTCCATAGTTTTTCCGGTTTGATTTGTCCTTGGTAAAATTTCAGCCTTATGGAGGTAATTTTCTATACAGATCTGATCATATTTCTGGTCCAAACAACTTAGTTTCATTTTAGCAGACCTTTTTCATATTTTCCATCTTTTATGAGATCATGAAATCATGATGTCAATTCCTAGGTGCGATTCGTTCTTACAAGAGTTGAACCATCCAGATCCACCTCCATTTTACCAATATCCTCCACCAGATCATTATTACAACCCTTATCATAATCCATATCCCTATGATCAAATATTTTCCAATCAATATGGGCATCCTTATAACCATTATGATGTTCAGGAACAAATATATGCTACAGGTTATGTAGATTATACAGGATATGAGAGTAATTGCATGCCTAATGATGAGTTTGATAGCAAGCTTCAGAAGTTGCGGTAAGAGTATTAGGTACTCATGGAATGATTGGAACATTTACATGCATTAGAGGAAAACAAGGTCAAGGAACAGGAAACTTGTCAATGGGATGCTCCCATTTACATTCCTTATCATAATCCAATACCTATTCCTAGTCAACCAAGTCATCTTACTTATCAATTTCCTAGTTTCTTAGATGCTGCAATTATTGTCCCTTTCAAATAAAATTAGATTCTAAACCCCATCCCTTTGAAAAAAAATTACAAAATGAAGTTGAGACGCATCCCACCCCTCCTTCTTCATCCATAATTCTGATTCAAGAAGGTAACGATTAGAAATAATTTAGGAGGAGCAACTAATTGAAGAAACCAATATGCTTGGAATTCATACAAAATTACAGCAATGTGTCTCCAAGTTTCAGTTTGACCATATTCCACAGTTGGAGAAAGGATGCATGGAAGAGGTGAAGTTTGAACTTGTAGAGGAGAAAGCATGAGAGGGAGATGATAAACAATATTTGTGTTCTGAGTGTAGTGTGCACGATGGCACAATATTCACTGAAGTTACTAATGTATCTCAACTTGCAAAATCAAAAGACAGCTTCTTAGCTCCAATATCAAGAGAAATCAACAGTTTTAGAGCTTCCATATGACGAAGAACAACATGTTTTTAGCTTAACAAATGTTTTTCTAGCGGATGATGATGAGAATAGTGACATGGTAAAGGATTTAGAGTTGCAAACCGATCAGAATGATGTAATCGAATGTAAAGATTTGTATTGTGTTCGTATGCTCTTGGAGATTTATGCATGCTTAGATTTTGATATTTTTACGTGCATGGTGGATTAGGACAAGGTCTAGGAGATTGACATCATTGATAAACTAGACATGATGGAAAGGGTACTATAATTTAAAGAAACAAATTAGATTCTTACTCAGTTTCAGAATGTCCTCGAAATTGGAAAGGAAATTATTGAAATAATACAAATCACAAAGAGTAGTTTACTAGCCATGGGAAGACCTTGTTTGATTATATATTTGGCTAATTTGGAGTCAAAATCAGCAATATTAGTAGTTATTCTTGAATTAGATCATAAAGATGAGCTTTAACTTCTCAAGAATCATCCTAAATACTTATCGTAACAACTTGCAGATCAAATAGAGGTATGCTTGATCTTTGGAATGGTCTCGTAGAGAAAATTAAAGATACAAATCTTATTCCTAGTCTTGTCATGTGATTTGTTTTTGAAGTCGAGCTCATGGCCTCGTTTTTGAGAAAGGAAGCTATTTTTTGCAACCGTGTCGATTCGTTTAGCTTCATTTTCAGGTAGTTAGATTAGGTTAGTGTAGGTTTATTTTATGAAGAATAAGTGCTTCCACACACTCTGCATGTTTCACCTTGAATCATGTATGCACTTTTAGTATTATAGGTGTGTTTCTTTACTCCAAGTGCAATTCTCGCACATTTTTGTTGCTACTGTTTTCAAGTTTTATTAGAGGATATTTCCATTCTTTATCAACATTATGCAACTTTTGAAATGCATGTTCAGGATTGGTACAGTTTTCGTTAGTGTTCATGGCTGAAATAGCCATTTTAAGGGGTTCTAACTAGTTAGCAAGAAAACAAACTAGTAGATTCACCAAGATGTTGACCATTTTTGGTCAATCATTAGAGGGGGATACTAAGATTTTTTCAATTGTGAAGTTCTAAGCAATTTTGGAACGAATTGAAAGCAAGTTGAAAACTATGTTTGATTTTTTAAGGCCCAATTTTTCATGTATGTTGTTGATCCCATATTAACCAAGGTCGTGCACTAGTCCTTTCGAGGCTTGCATTGTTATTGATCCGAAGTACACCCTCTGGCTTTGGATGACAATCAATCTAAATTTGGCCAAGTCATAATGGGATATCCTCCGAGTGTGGGCATCTCAAACCGAGGTGAACCTTTAGAGATGGCTGGCTCACTTGATGGATCACTAATTTATTAAAACTTTTTGGGTTGAGGGTTAGGAAAATCTAAAACCGAAAGCTTGTAGAAGGTGATGCACTAACTTTTATGGGGCTTGTGCTTGCACAAAGCACACTTAAAACTAATAATTGACTACTTATTCACTTTGAATGCTTATTTAACAAGTTTTGAACCCAAAAGATGCTCATACACAATTAAAGGAATTGTAAAACTAATAAAATAGCTCAACAAAGGATGTCCAAATTTATGAGCATGCAAGGAAAGTAAAATTTCACTAAACACGCTATAAGATATCTGCCAACACATTGAAGAAGTTTTGACAATGAAGGAATTTCAATCTTTATTCTCACTTAAGACATAGTAAAAAAATATGGCAATGTAAGTCTCAGTAAAAAATTATCCCCCTATACTTGTGAAAGCCATGTACAATATATAGAAAAATATCAGTCCAAAGCACTCCCACAATATCCAATGCTAACAATAGCCCCGCCGTACATGCATAACTTTAGCCTTTACAAAAATACAATTTAAAATAATACAATGGCTAATAATAGTCTTTAACTCACTTTCCACTTCAATCAAACTGTGGTTAACTCGCTTTTCCTTCACCTTGGCTAATGTACGGACTATTTGGAAGGAAAAGGTTTTAACATGTATTATTAGCCCAAAAGGAATTTTGTCCTCTTATGTAAAAGTGCTTTTGCCACTTGCATGAATTTTGGTCCATTCACTTTGACTTGACATGCATAGTCTCGTTGGCTTAATTTTGTCTTATTCTCGCAAAAAACCACTCTTTTTCTCCTTCCCTATTATGGATGACATGCATGTGTTTATTGGTCATGTTATTGGCCCATATGATTAGTCCTAGTCAATAATCAATTAATCCATTACATGCATTGAATGGACCACAACATTATTCCAAATCCCACTTAATGATGCGGGCATGAACCAAGGTAGACTCGAGTTTAGTGGACTATGGTTAATACTTCCTTGGTTTTTACAATGGTTAGGGATTGAACCCTAAGTGCACTTCACTTGATCATTTTGGTATTTTGAAACTTGGTGAATTTCTTTGGAAGCCTCCGAAACTATGTAAAGTTAAACCATGATGATGTGTGGATTTTTTTTTCTATGGTAGTGCCATTTATAGCTTTGGAGATATATTCAATCCCCATCCGGGTGGTACCTTGTGGGATTTGTCTCAAAACAATTTGTGTGATGTGTTCTTTCCTGGAGCAGCCATGTTTTTCGCCATGGCCGACTTCCTTGTTCTCCACAAATTTTATAAATATGCTTAGGAATGTGGATGTAATTTCCCTTTGGTGGCTCCATGATCTAAAGATATGTACCGCATTCCATTAGCCAATGGCTTGGCAAATGGACCGATTGAATTCGGTTTGGAATGTGATTTCTTCCTTACTATCATATGTTTGATGGTTTCGTGCATTTTTTTACTCGACCATGGTTTTCAATGACTCGTGTTGGAGCTCTGGTTACCATTCTCTACGTGGCCACCATTTCTAGGAGTTGGTAAGTTTTCCATACTTCTAAGAAGTCGGAGCTTGATCTGTTGAAACCCTAAAAAAATGGGCCATAGAGTTGGTTGCTAGATATGAGTTTTTTCTCCTTGTAGTTCCATTTTTCCATATATTTATTTAATGGGCTTGTTGTTTTAAAAATAAAGCTCCATCTTTTGATATCCGGGTTTCCATCATTTTGTGGTAATGAGCTATTTTTTCCCCTTTGTATTGATGGATCAATTATCAATGCTCTTCTATGCTTTCTACTTAGGTGGTGGCTACCATTAATTTGGCTCTTGGGGTTTCTTTATTTGCTCTCCATTTGTTAATCTATGCCCCCTCTAATTTTGTAATATGGGTTTTTGCATTTTTGATCCTCTGCCTAGCCATGATGCTTATGGGTTTCAATCTGTGTCGATTTGTGACTATACTTTGGAAGAAACCCTTTTGCATTTCTACCATATTAAGGCTCATGAACTCCCTTTCCTAGCTAGTTGTTACATTCCTTTCGAGCTAGTGACTATATATTTATATTTTATCCTCGAATGTATTAATCTTTGTAATACCCATTAATGGGTTTTCTCTATACCTTGAGCTTTTGGTATTATTTTTGCTAGCTATTTGTAAAAATTTATTCGACATGTTATATTTTTTAAAAATAATTCAAAACTACCCTTTTATTATTTGGGCTATTCATAGTTGTATTTCTTGTTGTCATTTGTATGCAATGGTATAGATTTGAAACCTAATAATGCCGTGACTCCTGAAGATCGAGCTATTTTACACCGCTTGGATCTACAAATGTTGTGATTCTATGTATTTCCCCACTTTACATTTTATGAGAAAAACATACTTTGCTCCTATAATTTTTCTGGATTCCAGAACCCTTACAAAATTTCTATTATAAAGGTCTCATGAAACACCTTTTAGGGTTCCATTGCATGACCGCTCCTAAATTGAGACTCATCTTTATTTTTTTATTCTCGTAGCTTAACAAAGAACACTCTTGTAGTATAAATGTTGCTCGGATAATAGTGGAACTTATAGGATCTAAAATTATTCCTTTTCTAGAAATCAACCTACTTGTAGGGAAAGAAAATCAATTTCTTACATCATGTGTCTTTTGAATTGATATTGGATAATAATGCATATGGATTTCATTCTCGATATATTTTAAAGTAATCCTCTCAAATCATGAAAGCTTTACAATATTATAGAAAAATAGATGTCCTTTTCATATGTAGTTTATGCATAGTTGTAAGTTGAGGTCCACATTCTCTTTCAAAATGTATTCTTCTTTGATGGAATCTGTGGTTATATGTAAATGTAAATTTCCTTCACATTTGATTGTTCCATGTCTCGATAACAAAACTTAACAAGACTCAAGAATGTACAAAGTGTAAGCTCTAGCGAGAAAGAAAATTTTACAACCGTGTACATCAGATTTCTCATTAATCCTTCGATGCTCTTACATATTATTCAACCATAATTAGAACTATACATTTGCAATTCTTTAATTATGAAGTTGAAGCATACATGTTATCTCAATTTTTCCCTCGAAAAAATTAATCAAACACGACTTTGTGCAGGAAGAAATTCAAGAAACAGTTTTGTCGAACGAACCCATGCTTCAAATCCAATAAATAGGTTGCAGACGGGCTCTAAAATGGAGGAGCAGGTCGGGAAGGAAGAAAACAATGTCGAAGGAAAACTAGAGGATCAAAGGAAAAGAAATGGAGAAAAATTTAAGCCTTGAGCTCTGGAAATGATTCAGAATGAGCCCAAAAATGGCTAAGTATGGAAGAATCAGTGGAAGCCTCCACATGCCTCATTGGTGCATCTCCAAAGATTAAACTCAAAAAGAAAAGTCAAATGAACGCAGATCTTCCACATGTCCTAGGCCCGAAAAAAGATAGAGTTGACCGTTGAAAATTCCAAACAAGTGGAAGAAACCATGTGTTAGCTCGGCGCAATTTAAAGATGAGAGCCCAAGGCAGAGATTCAAACTTGTGCCATCCCTCCACATGGCTAGGGTTCAATAGAGGTCAAATCTAAAAGCAGCCCAAATCGGTTAAGTATAAGAGTGCAGCCAAAGGCGCCATGTGTCTTGATGGTGCACATTTAAAGGCGCAACCCAAAGTGGAGACTCAAATGAGTGCAAGGCTTCCACATGTCAGCTGGCGCATCTTTAAAGATAAATCTAAAAATGGGTCCTTAGACAAGCGCTAAGCCTCCACATGTCCCTGGTTAGATATACAGCCCCGCCAAGTAAAAGGACTTAGTAAAAAACATAAAGGAACAAAGCAAAGCCGTGGAAGAAGCCACATGTCAGCCTGACGCAACTTCAAAAGCAAAATTCAAAAGTGGTCCCCAAACGCGCACCATCCCTCCACGTGGCCATATTCCAAGTCAAAGCGGGAGGCGGGTCACCGGAGGTAATTTTAACTTTTGGCTTCATTCCCAAGAGACATAAAGTATAAAAATGAGTCGTGCCTCCGTTGATGCCCAAGGATCCACATGTCAGGCCTAAATTAAATGTGGGCCTTGTAGTGAGTTCTTGCCCAAACGAAAAATGCAGAATGATGGGACGGAGGATGGCTTTTGGATAAAAAGGTATTGCAGGGGCTGTAGGGAAAATTTTACATTTTTTATTTTTGTGCAAAAGGGCGCAAAGTGAATTTCGGGCCCGCAGACCCATTCTGCTAACTGGTTTCCACCATTTTTGTACGGACCCGATTCAAAAACTTAAAATGGGCATATTTTCTGATCCAGTGCCCGAAATCCAACAAATTTGGCACCATTGGAGAGATCTCGACCTCATCTACATCATGGAGATCTAAAACTTTAATTTTAAACAAGTTAGGTGGGGAAAATGGAAAGTGTCTTCGTGCCATTAATATAGGATCCATTTACTCCAACAACCAAGTCAAATTTCATTTGATCCGCCAATTCTTCCTCCTTCAACATGCTGAACAAGTAATTGAGGTAGATTTGATAGATTGTGGGCAGATTTGCTGAAGCATTAATGTTCGGTAATCTGAGTTTCAAATTAGTTTTCCCGCCTCTCTCCTCATCTCTTTGTGCTGAATCTATAAAATAAGGGGCTGGGCTCATTGTAAAGAGTTGGACATTTTTGTTTTACACTCTCCCTTCTTCCCTTGTCTATAAGCAAATTTGTGGAGTTTCCAAACCTCCTATTCAAGTTATAATGAAAGATTTTGCCTCTTGGCCACTGTAATGCACTGTATTAACTTTTGGAGCAATAATATATGTCTGTGGATGATTCTCAACCCTCTCATGTGTTTATTGTTGCCTTCTAATCTCTCATTACAATTTAGTTATCTGTGCATGGCATTTGCATTATAGTTCTATGGTCTGTGTTAGCTTGTAAAACAAGTGTTTAACATTCCTTTGGTGCATCACCTCATTAGCTTAGGTTTATAATTTTTGTATCTTCTCGGCCTTGTCTCCTTTGTAAGATAAAGTAGTTCTTAGAGTAGATCCTCTGCAATCTATTTGTATGCATCTCGAACAGAGGAATAGGAACCGACCTTAATCCGGAGATCTCTCTCAACTTGCAAGTTCCCACACTTTGAGAGATGCTCCATGTTGTGTAATCACACTGAGAGTCTCAAATAATCTCATTATAGGCACTTTAGGGTGCCGTGATTCGCACTACCATTTTTGGCAAACTTGGTGGGACAAGAAGTCTCCATTTTTATCGCAACAAGATTGATGTGCACTTGTTGCAAGTTTTAAGCTTTTAAGAAGCTTTGAAATTACACATCTGGCAACTCCCAAAGAGATAGAATCCACTGGTTTCAACGGTCCAAGCTTTTCAAGTTCATGAGAAGAATACAAACAAGGTCAAGAACCAGAGAGGAGGGACTATTTGTTTATTTGCACTTGTCCCCAGATAGAGGGAGAGAGGGGAGAAGATCCCAAAGGTCTCCATCTCCACCAAACAGAACCTTGTCAACACCTCCACCTAATAGGTCATTCATTCAATCAACAAGGGCCAATCATAATGGCACAACCATCTAACCCCTATGTTGACTTCATTGGTAGCAGCCCACTCGCTCTCAATGCACAAAATCCAGTCCTCGATTGCAGCATTAAAGAGCATTCCCTATTTCACTGGAGAGAACCAGAATTCTCATAGTGTCCACATTTAAGACATTGCAAATGTCCGTGTAATTCACGAGATCACCTGAAATGGACATGTAGTCATGTTTTTAGCTTCATCACTCAAAGGTAAAAATTCATGATGGTTCAGGAGCCTAAGAGTAGGCTCTATTCAGACTTGGGACCATCTGTGCAGAGCTCTCCACAACCAATTTGGAGAGAAGGGAGATAATCTATCCTTGTTGGAGCATTTGAAAACCATCAAGAGGGCCCCTAATGAGCAGCTGATAGATTTCAACTTCAGATTCCAAAGGACATGGGACAGGATTCCATTGGCTATAAGGCCCATGATGAAGGTGTTTTCTTATACTTTCTTAGAGCTCTAAATTCTTATATTTCTTTAATGATTCAATAAATGGGAGGCACCACCTTACCTACAACCTATAACATTTCCATTAGAGCTGAAAATTGTCTAATTCAACTGGAAAGCTTGCTCCTAGGCCACCCATGCCTCTATACCCAGAACTAGGAGATCCAAGCACTAGTCAGACACCCACATTAGCTCCTATACCTACTCCTAGGAATTAGAGTTCAGTTGAGGCCTCCACCTCATCTTCTAGCACTTCAAAATAACTTCAAGAACTTATGAAACAACTGCAGAACCTAGGGAATGAGCTAGTGACTATCAAAAGGTAGTAAGCTCAGAGTTCTAGGCCATATCACCCTGAGACTCGTGATCAAGATATACCCCCATATCAACAAAATAGACCACCAGCTTAGGTTGCAAATCAAAACCAAAACCAAGGACAACCTCAAGCTATTAGGCCTTTCCGGTCATATGATCCAAACATAGATTCAACATCAAGGGCCTTGGTTCCAGACAAAACAACATGACACAAGACTATAATTGGTGTTTCCCTTGCAATCAGCCCCATAACCAATCAATGTGTTCTAATGGTGCACTAAACCATGCCTTGATGGTACAGACCACTATTGTGTCACAAGAGTCTAGTCAAGAGGAAAATCAACAACAAGAAACTCAGCAAGAGGCATCTCCAAGTGAAACTATTCTTTTCAATTGGCAGGATGAATATTTCTATGGTATGAATCAAGACCCTTCTCAAAGTATAGTTGCCAATACACAGTCCAAGAAGAGGAATATGGGAGAGGGACATTCACCAAACTTGGGTAATCCTCAACCCTCAATCATTCCACAAGGTATTGGCACTCGTAATGTAACTACCAATATGTAGAGTCATCCCAAGTGACCTTCCAAACCCACTCGTGCACCATTTACAATGACCCATGTGCAAGAGAAAAATTTACTAGAAAAGAGGCAAAAAAGGGATAGCTCATTTAACATCATTGAAAAAATGAAGAAGACAAATGTGAACATTTCAATGTGGGAGTCATTGGCCATTCCAGGATAGAGAGATCTGTTGTAGACTGCTATGGCCAATTGGTCAAGCTCAAATCAGCCCCCTAACTAGCAAGAGAAAGTGTTTACTAATGCAGTTCGGCCTGAGGGAAACCATGGAGGACAACAAGGTAAGAATTTGAAGCCCCCTCTGCTTTATGTTTCATTAATCATTAGAGACAAACTGGTACATAATTACATGATTGATTTGGGGGCAAGTAGCTCTATAATGCCAAAACAAATAGCTGATCAACTGGGACTTCAATATGAAGTCATCTCCAAGGGTGTAGTGTAATTAGATGGGACAATGGTAATGACAGTTGGAGTCATCAAATTTTAAGCCTCACACTGCACGCCTACCCCAATGTGACTATATTACAAAATGTATCAGTCATAGACTTGCCACCACATTTTTCATTGTGTTTGTCGAGAGACTTCACTACTAAGATTGGAGGCTATCTATCTACTGATTGGTCACACATGCTTTTTAGAACAAGGTATGGAGCTAAGGATACAATTAGATCTGAGCCCATTGCAGATTACCATATTGAGTCTTATGTACCCAGCCCGATCAATTCCAATTGTTCAGCCTTTGATCAAGAGGATCTCCCAAGAACTTGTGAAGCAGATACCAAGGTGGGGTGTATTCCAGACTTGAACCTCGATGAGTTGGAGAATAAGAGGCATGCTTTTGACCCCTATAAAGAGATAGAGGAATATGAGCTAGGATTCTATTGTTTTCATGAGGATAATCATCCTCTTCTTGACATCATTAAGCCAAACCACATAGATGATAATAAGGTATGACAGATTGTTCTTTGATGGCTCAAGAAGTAGACAAGGAGCTAGAGGATGAGCTATTCTTGTTTCCCCCCAAGGTATGAAGTATTACTCGTTTCCACTTCCAATTTTCTTTCTCAAACAACACATCAAAATATGAAGCTTTGGTTAATGGACTGCATTGGGCAAGAAAAAGAGGGATAAGAAACTTGCAAGTGTTTGGTGACAGTGAGCTAGTTACAAATCAAGTCCGAGGACAAAATGCTTCCAAGAATGATTTCTTTGAAGAGCTATTAAGAACTCGGGTATGGGACCTCATCGATGAATTTGAAGCATTCAACATCAATTCCATCCCGAGGAAGAAGAATGAAGCGGCTGCACCAATTGGTAGCAATTGGGGCAGCATTTGATGTTGTGGAGGGTATCAAGAATGATAAGTATCAACCCCTTGTCATGTCGATAGTGAGGCCAACCATCCGAGACAACAACACAAGTTGGCAGGTCTTTGAGAATGATCAGCAAATTGTCAACTTTCTACAAGAAGAAGTTGAGTTCTCCTCCAGGAACCAAGACAAACTAGAGCAACAATATGGTGATCAAGTGGTGTAGTTGAGGACCAACAAACTACCAAATATTTTTGTCACTTTGGAATCAATCTTCAACCCAAATGACCAATTCTAAAAGGAGAAGGAAAACATTCAGGTAAAGGGTGAAGATTCAAAGCCCATTTTCATAGAATAAGGAAAAACGTTACAAATTGGAAAGGTAAGCACTCAACAAGAAAAATATGAGTTTATTCAACTTTGTCAAGAATTCCCAGATGTCTTTTCCTAGACTTATAAATATTTAAGAGGTTTCAACCCAAAGCTGGCACAACACACTATCAAGCTGGATCCAGGATCTAATCCTTTCAGATAGAAGCAAAGGCCCGTAAATCCTCACATTGAGCCTCTCATGAGAAAATAATTGAACATGCTAATTGAGGGCAACATCATCTTCCCTATCGAGAATTCGAGATGGGTTGTAAACTTGGTGCCCATGAGGAAAATAAATGGAAAAATCAGGCTATGTGTGGACTTTCATGATCTGAACAGGCATCACTCAAGGATCACTATCCACTTCCATCAATGGAACAAATATTACAGGTTGTAGCTAGCTTTGAGAGGTTTTCATTTCTAGATGGATACTCAAGCTATAACCAGATAATGGTGAAAGAGGAAGATCAATTCAAGATAGCCTTCACCACCAAATGGGGACATATGCTTATAAGAAGATGCCATTTGGACTATCAAATGTCGGAGCAACATTTCAGCGAGCTATGGACATGGCATTCAAAGGCTTAATCAACAATATTGTCCTGGTGTATCTAGATGATATCACCGTCTTCTCAAAGAATGCTGCAGACCATCTCTTCCACCTCAGATAGGTATTCCAGAGATGTAGAAGGTTCGGAGTGTCCTTAAACCCAAAGAAGTGTGTGTTCTTGGCACATGAGGGGAAATTGTTTGGCCACATTGTCTCAAGAGAGGGGTTGGTAGTTGATCCTGAAAGAGTTGAAGCCATCAAGACATTTCCATTACCGCAACACAAAAATTATCTCCAAAGATTCTTGGGAGGATAAACTTTGTTCGCAGGTTTGTACTTGATTTTTCCACTCTTGTGAAGCCTTTAAAAATGATGTTAAAGAAGAGTCTTGTATTTAAATGGATAGTAGAAGGAAAAGAGAGTTTTGAGGCCATCAAGCTCACAATATCACAAGCCCCAACTCTCATTAACCCAGACTTCTCAAAATACTTCATGTTGTATGCTTTTGGAGGGTCAGACACCATCTCAGCCATCTTGGTCTAGACCAACAAAGAGGGTTCAGAATAACCCATAGCCTTCTTCAGTCAAATCTTGGAGGACTACGAGGTAAAGTACTCTTTCATTGAAAAACATGTCCTTGCTGTTATTAGGAGCTTGAAGAAGTTTAGACACTTGGTCTCAAACAATAAGATTCAACTACTAGTATCTCATGTTGGTGTCAAGGATTTTCTCCTGAACAAGGACTTGAATGAGAAGAGAGTAGGTTGGATCACTCGGGTAATGGAATATGACATTGAGATCAAGGTGAACAAACTGGTTTGTGGCAAGGGTCTGTGTGAACAGCTCACTTCCAAGCAACAATTGAGTCAGTGGATGAAAAAGAGGTTGTCCTACTATTATAGAATGATCAAGAGCAACCAACTAATGATGCACCTATTCCATGTTGGACTCAATCCTTGGTACATTATCTCTAAACATGTTTGTGCCCTCTAGAATGGAACAATGCAAAAGGAGATACTTGAATACAATCCATCCCATATATTCTTATTAGTGGTGTTTTGTTTAAGAAGGATATAAATAGTGTTCTATTGAGGTGCATTAGGACAAACCAAATTGAGAAGGTGTTGCATGAGTTCCATGATGGAGAAGCAGGAGGCTATTTTTCTCCTCGAGTAACAACTCTCAAGATCATGAAAGCTGGTTATTATTGGTCTAGTGTTCGAGAGATCTGCTACTCATGGATCAAGAAATGCAAGAAGTGTGCATTCTTCATAGGGAAGGATAAATTAATAGCCCTTCCCTTCATCCAATTTCAAAGTGGATCATCCATTCATGCAATGGGGTTTAGACTTCATTGGAGTGATTAACCCAAACTCAAGACAGGGCCACAAGTGAATACTTACAACAACAAATTATTTCACCAAGTGGATTGAAGTGGTGGAACTAAAAGAAGCAAATGAATCCAAAATCTTGGATTTCTATGAAGGGATAGCCACCGGGTTTAGAGTCCCCTAAGCTAGTATTATAGAGATAATGCATTGACATTCCCGGGTACAAGGATCATTGAATGGGATGTCAAAAATGGTGTATACCTCAGCACTTCATCAAACTATTACCCTCAAGGTAATTTCCAAGCAGAGTCCACAAACAAGAACCTATTAAGGATTATCAAAATGGCTCTTGATGAAAATCAGAGAACTTGGCATACAAGGCTCAAATCAGCTCTATGGGCTTATAGGATCACATCCAAAAGATCCATAGGCAGCTCCCCATAAAAGATTGTTTATGGAAAGGAGGCAGTATTTCCCATATCATTAGAGTTTCCCACTTTGGAGCTCATAAAATAGTTAGAGCTAGTCAATTTTGAACCCATGGCAATCAATTATGTAGAGCTAATGGAAGTAGGAGAAGTAAGAGAGCATGTAATGTAGAGCATGGAAAAGGATCAAACATTGATCAAGAAGAAATTTTATAAGAAAGAAAGAATGAGGACCTTTCAAGAAGGGGACTTAGTTTTGAAGTGGGATACAGATTGGGAAAGGCCAGAAGGCATTCCAAATTTGATGCCATTTGGAGTGGCCCTTACATGATCACAAGGTGCAAGAGTAGCAATGCTTTCCAATCTAGCTAAATTGGATGGCAAAGAGTTGCAGATCCCAGTGAACGGGATCCATCTCAAACATTGCTACTAAAAGGGAAGGTTCCACCCTTGTAAATATTATCATAGAATTTTAATTTCCCTAAGTGCGTATGCACATTGTTTTGTTGTAGCTTAGGTTTTGTTTCCCTAAGTGTTGTGGCACAAGTTTTTGTTGCTCCAGGTTTGCATTGTTATACAATTCAATGTGCCTCCAGGTGAATGCGCTAGGCCCTTCAACATTTTCAGAACAGGGAGACCCATAGTTTCCATAACATTTTCTCACTTTCTAATAGAACAAATACAGAGAAACTAAAATCAAGTCCCAAAAGGTCCATTTTTAGAAGAACATGACCAATGTCAGGCCACCAACCATGACTCGTGCCCAATGGATACAACAAGGCAACTGATCTCTTCATCTAGTAGGAAGATGCCTCTTCAAGTCACCAAATTGTTATCTCAATTTTCCCCCGACAAAATTGATCAAACACAACCCTGTGTAGGAAGAAATTCAAGAAACGGTTCCGTTGAACGAACCCACACTTCAAATCCAACAAACAGGTTGTAGATAGGCTCTAAAATAGAGGAGCGGGGTCGAGGAAGGAAGCAAACAGTGTCAAAGTAAAACTAGAGGCTCAAAGGAAAAGAAATGGAGAAAAAATTGAAGCCTTTGGGATCAGTGAATGATTCAGAATGAGCCCAAAATTGGCTTAGTATGGAAGAATCAGCGGAAGCCTGCACATGCCTCATTGGCGTATCTCCAAAGATTAAACTCAAAAAGAAGATTCAAATGAGCATGGATCTTCCACATGTCCCAAACCCAAAAAAGGATAGATTCAGCCATTCAAAAGTCCAAAAAGTAGAAGGAACCACATGTTAGCTTGGCACAATTTCAAGATGGGAGCCCAAGGTGGAGATTCAAACTTGCGCCAGCCCTCCACGTGGCTCAGGGGTCAATAGAGGTCAAATCTAAAAGTGGGCCCAAATCGGTTAAGTATAAGAGTGTAGGCAGAAGGTGCCATGTGTCTTAATGATGCACATTCAAAGGCATGACCCAAAGCGGAGACTCAAATGAGTGTAAGGATTCCACATGTTAGCCCGACGCATCTTCAAAGATAAATCTAAAAGTAGGTCCTTAGACAAGCACCAAGCCTCCACGTGTCCTAGGTCAGATGTATGGCCCCGCCAAGCAAAAGGACTTAGTCAAAAACATAAAGGAACAAAGCAAAGCCACGGAAGAAGCCACGTGTCAGCTCGATGCAAATTCAAAAGAAAAATCAAAAGCGGTCCCCAAATGTGTGCCAACCCTCCACGTGGCCATATTCCAAGTCAAAGTAGGGAGGTGGGTTGCGAAGGTAATTTTAACTTTTGGCTTCGTTCCCAAGAGACATAAAGTATAAAAATGAGTCATGCCTCTGCCGATGAACAAGGAGCCACATGTAAGGCCTAAATTAAATGCAGGTCTTGTAGTGACTTCTTGCCAAAATGGAAAATGTGGACTGGTAGGCCTAATGATGGTTTTTTGAAAAAAAGGTATTGCGGGCTGTAGGGAAAATTTTGCATTTTTGTATTTTTGTGCAAAAGGGGAAAAAGTTAATTTTGGCCCGGACCCATTCTACTAACTAGCTTCTACCATTTTTTGTACGGACCCAATTCAAAAACTTCAAATGGGCATATCTTTTGATCCAGTGCCCAAAATCCAACAAATTTGGCACCATTGGAGAGATCTCGACCTCGTCTACATCATGGAGATCTAAAACTTTAATTTTGAAGAAGTTAGGTGGGGAAAAATGGAAAACATCTTCATGCCATTAATATAGGATCCATTTGCTCCAACAACCAGATCGGATTTGATCTAATCTGCCGATTCTTCCTCCTTCAACACGCCAAACAAGTAATTGAGGCAGATTTGACAGATTGTGGGTGGATTTACAAGGGCATTGATGGTCGTAGCTGAGTTTCAAATTAGTTTTTCCTACCTCTCTCCTCCTCTCTGTGTTGAATCTATAAAAGAAGGGTCTCGAGCTCATTGTAAACAGTTGGACATTTTTGTTTTGCACTCTCCCTTCTTCCCTTGTCTATAAGTGAATTTTTGGAGTTTCCAAACTTCCCATTCAAGTTATAATGCAAGATTTAGCCTCTTAGCCAGTGTAATGCACTGTATTGACTTTTGGAGAAATAATATATGTTTGTGGATGATTCTCGACCCTCTCATGTGTTTATTGTTTCCTTTTGATCTCTCATTGCAGTTTGGTTATCTATGCATGGTGTTTGTATTACATTTCTATGGTCTATGTTAGCTTGTAAAACGAGTGTTTAACATTCCTTTGGTACATCACCTCGTTAGCTTAGGTTTATATTTTTGTATCTTCTCAACCTTGTCTCTTTGGTAAGATAGAGTAGGTTTTAGAGTAGATCTTTTGCAATTTATTTGTATGCACTTGAACAAAGAGGAATAGGAACTGGCCTTAATCCAGAGAGCTCTCTCAACTCGCAAGGTCCCACACTTTGAGAGATGCTCCATGTTGTGCAATCACACTGAGAGTCTCAACTCATCTAGTTGCAGGAACTCAGGGGTGTTGTGATTCTACACTAACAATACCCTTATGCTCGTAAAATATAATTTTTAGATCTGAAAATGTGTATTGTTGTCTTGGAGGCTGAAAATTAAGCTCCATATTATGTCAATACATGAAATTGTACCTTTCAAAAAATATGTACCTTGATTAGGTGGTTCTGTATAATACGTTTTGTACTTTCCTATACATTAGGATGTATTTAGCTGATGTAGAGTTGTACTTGCTTCCTTGAATGTTAATATGCTTGATCTAGAATCCTTTTTGATGAATGTGTTCATAAAGTTATGCTTTATTACCTGAGTGTATAAATGAAGATTTATAAACCTTTGAAGCTTTGTGTGGCTGCCCTTCTCCTTCTTGACTTACATGAGTAATGTTTTTGAGATCTAACTACTTAATATTAATGTAATCCTCTTTTATGTTGATGTATCATATGTATGAGGTTGTAATTTTATTTTTGTACTGTACATTCGAAAATAGTTAGGAAAAACGAGGTCAAGTAGCCTTCCTTTTCTTTTCATCCTTGAGTGATTCCTTTTTCATGGTATTCTTATGTAAATACTTCTTAGATGGGGATATCATGCTCTTTTCTACTCTATTTCTTGTTCCTTCTCATGCATTCTTATTCATACTCATTGTTAGAAATTTATCTCACTGAAAATTCAAGTACATGATTAGAGAGAAACACTTAGAGCTCTAACAATATCTCTTATTTATCAATAGGTGTTGTCTTTATGGAAGAGGATTCATGAAGATGATGGAGATGGAAGCGAGGATCATGTGGAAAAAAACTCATTAAGGAAATGACGGGTTTCTATACGTGCACCAGCGTAGGGTACCTTGCACCGCCGAAACGATGTTACACATACCCAAATGATGATACAAGTCTCCTTGCAAGGTGTTCGAGAATCCAGAAAGGCCCACCAAGTATATGTTTGTATCCCGCATGCCCCGCTCGGCCTCCGCATGATTTTTTTCCCTCTACCCCCTTTTTCTTGAATTTTTGTCTTCAGTGATGAAACCGCTGCCCTGCTTGGGTGGCAGTCTCGTGACCACCACCCAAGCCGGGCGGGGTCTCAGAACCGCCGCCCTGCACAAGGTGGCGGTCCTGTACACATTTTCCAGATTCTTCCAACGATCACGTCAAATGTAAATCTTCAATTTCACCCACTTTCTTCAACCACTTTGGCTTGCATTAATGTTTTTGGTTCCCTGGTAATAGTGTTTTCCCTTTGTTTATAGTAAAAGAGTTCAATTGGGAGTTACCCTCTGGTAAATGCTTTTGCTATAAATAGCCAACTTGTTTTCAAACAAATGGCCCCTCACCTTCTCTGTTTTATCATTCAATATTTGATTTCTTGCTTAGAATTCCACTAGCTTCATGTTTTGCATCAATTATCAGCTTTCCTTTGTTGTTTAGAGGTCATTCAATCTTCTTGTTTTAGTCTTACTTCATTGTTGTGCCATGCAAGTCAGCTTAGCATAGAATAGTTTCATTTCTAGATTAGAATCCATTAAAGTTGCAGGTTTTGTTTTGTCACAAGGATAGATTCTAAAACTCTCGGTACACTTGTGTTGTATTCCCGCAATAAATCCCACTAGGAATTGCATAGTCAAGCTCTGTTCACTTGCACTATCCCTCTCCTACTCGCATTGTATTCGGTCTATATCTAAAGCTGCCATTTTCAAATACCATCTTCTATTGATACTATCATATACATGCTTTTCTGGATTCATGAGAACACGAAGGAACGAGGAGATCACACTGAGGGGATGAAATCACACACAACTGGATTTACCATTGTTCTATAAATGCTAGGTTTGAGATATCAAAGTTCTAGTTACAACGTATCAAATAGAGTAGTGAATTATTTTATTTCAGTTAAAAGTTCGCTCTCGATATCACCAGGGAAGTTGTGGGGATTGATAGTTTCTAAGAAAATGTGATTCATTCCTCACTTCTGAGGTAGGATCGAGAGTCTTTTAATTCAAAATAATTAATTGCTTAGATATTTAGGATAAAATCACAACTACACAGGCAAATAGCCACACCAAGCTACTTTGTTTGCTTTTATTCTGTTACTAGATTAGTTGTTCCATTTTATAAATATACTAGAGTAGCTTCTCTCTAATTTCGTTAAAATACATCATCAAAAATACAAAAATAGAAAAATGTTTGCATAGTGTAAATACATATTTTGTAATCATTTTATTAATTTTAGTTAAAATTGAAACACTTTGTATGACAATCACAGGACCTAGAGAGCCTAGAGAATATATATTTGAACCCATAGTGCCTCAACCAAATCTACCCACAACATTAGCTGATATAGATCAAGACCTTAGGATACAGGTCTTTCGAGCAACAACAAACCTACAAGCAATTAGTGAACAACTGAGAGGTTTAAATATCGAAGACGATAAGGCATACACATTTTGGTCAAATCATCCTAACTATAGACTGCCTTGATAAAATACCCGAATGAATGTACAAGGATTTGAAAGAGAACAGGCATTTTGTTGCAATCCTTTAGTTCCATAACCTGACGCATGAGACCTCCTCATTGACATAGATACTAGCTTACACATTCAAGTTGCCAGAACACCTGTTAGGTACTTTGAGAAAATTATACAACTTCTAGTTCTAAACATAGTGGCTAAAAAGGCGTATGATTATTAGATAGTTGGAAGAAGGGATTGATTCTTCACATGATCATAACAGTCTACAACAACCACGAACTCATGGTTGTGATCTGCAATTCCCACAACCCAATGGGCTTGTAAATTAGTTAAGTATTGATCTTTGGTTTACGAATGCCGGTATTTAGATCCTCACCACTCCCACCGAGATATCATCACGCCAGCTTCTCCGTATTAAATATAGAATCCAATCAATCTAATATTTTCTAGGCTAGACCAGAAAACCACCCATAGTTCACTGTAAATCCACTAAACCTCCTATCACCATTTTTATGACCTTGTCGGAGATATATACGAGGCTCCCATAGGCCACTTCGCATGCATCCAATAACCAAGAAGCATGATCTTGGTAGAACTCGACATTGATTGGAGCCTCTGAACAACTATTATATCTGAATGAACCATTACAACAATTCAGGTTAGGAGGGCCTTCTTCACCTTAGATTCGCAGATTCCATTATTACGTATTGAGGATATAATACCCAATTAGCTTGTCTGTATCCATTCATATTCAACATTCACCGGTTGTCTCGACATGACGTCGGGAGGTCGGGCACAAGGAAGAGATACTTGTAGATTCCCATGCTCGCATGTCACTTTTCCATCATAAAAAAATGGTGAACGTGACGTGAAACAAATAGTTATTCCTCTTTTATTTTTCATTTCTTTCATCCACCTTCGCTCTTTCCCATTATTCTATGGGTATTCATATTCCCCCAAATATGTTGGGATACGATGCATATGGCATACCTCTCTCAGGTATTGAAGCAAATTATAGTCAAACAAATAGACAACCATCGTGCTCACTTTTCTGCATGGGTTGTTAACTATTCAAGAAATTAATTTTCATCTCAAACTCCCCTCACGAGAACTAGTTCTAGTTCTTCATTTCGAATTGAGGAGTTGGATCAGTTTGCACAAACACAAAGCAGCCTAAAGCCCTCGAGGCTCTAATAACATGACGTTTACTTTAGAGTCCACTTCATCTCCTCGGGTCTTGTTAATACCATAGATCAGTAGATAGTCGAGATCCACTCCCATTTTTAGATGAGGAGTACTTAGCATGCTATGCTAAAAGTGAACAACGTTTCCAAAACATGCATCCACCTATAGGGAGTTTAGAAATACAATCGATACCCTATTCCAAGAAAACACCCCATTCCTCCACCTATGGGAAATACCCTTGGTGAAGCTTGGGCAGGTAACAATTAGTTCATAGCAAGGTATCACACCCCTTTATAACCTCAATGTATACAACAAATTCCGTTAAGGAAAAACACTGTGTCTTTACCAATAGAGGTCATTTCAGCCTTAGTTGAAAAGGTTAGAGGGCTGGAACTTTCTCAAACAAACCAAAATTCATATTTAGGGCAAGTAGGAATACCTAACCTCTCGAATCATCCTAGTCAGGTTAACCTCCTTACAGGAAGAGGCACGTTAGGCATGCCTCCTCAAAATCCTTATAGTTACCCACAACAAACACCAACTAGGACTGCATTTTCAAATGCCGCTCTAGTTGAAAACATGACACCTCCCGACTTGGCACCAAACAACCCATACCAGAACAATGCTCCTCCTTATTTAAAAATTTATTCAAATTCACCACAAGGAGACATGTTCTCTTCTCTGGGATGTTTTTTCAACCCTGAGGATTCCCTTATATCCCTATGAACGCATATGCTATGTCATATCAACAACCCTTGCCACCCCCGCCAAGCACCATTGATGGTCGAGGATTACGCAGTAGGGACTTATTCAAAATATTTAAAAGAGCCCCTAGAATTCACCATATGAAGTGTTATGCTTCCAAGACCTCTTCCCGATTTACCCAAATATAAAGGGAAGGGGATCCAAACGCACACATCAAATCCTATGCTACACCCATACGTGAGTTACTCCCTTGGGACGGGGTTATTGCTAAGATATTCCCTAAGACCTTTGAGGGTATTTCCCTTGATTGGTATTACAAAATACTGAAGCCTAGATACACTCATTTAAACAACTCGTGTCGTCGAGTTCATCAAAGCTTTTACATGGAAAAATTATTAAGAATAGGAATCAATGAATTCTTGCATATTAAACAAGAACATAATGAATCCACTACTCATTTTATTCAAAGATGGTGTACGTTTCTCTACTCATCTGCAAGTTCTCCAAACATGGATCAAATGAAACTATGCGATTTGTTCCTTAATTCTCTCAATAGAGAGATAAAGGAAGAATTCAGAAGTTCCCACTAAGAACTTATGATGAAGTACTCGAGAGTGCTCTCCGAATCGACCAAGCAATGATAGATAGTGGTTGTAAGACATATGGAACAAATGGGAAATTAACCACTCCCAATCAAAACACCACGGCCTATCCTAATACTAGGAATGCTAATCAAGGACCTAAGATCCTTAACAAGAACCGTGGAGTCACAACAAATGGAGTAACTGACCAAGTTAAAAGGGAAAATATTGTAAACATTTCACCACTGCTAATAATCAATGAAATAACAATTTTACTCCAACAATCAATGCGGTGGATTTTAATCGTCCACCATGACACCAACAACAACAACGACAAATCCAAACACAAGGTCTAAATCAAAACCCAACTGGATATCAGAGTCCAAAAGGCAACAGCCTCAAAATTTTAACTCTAACAACTAACAACCTTATCAGAATTTTGGGCCACAACAAGTTTTAAATTAACAACCTCAAAATTATAATCCCAATTTTTATTGTGGCTTCCACAAGATTCAAGGCCACGATACTAGGACTTGTCATGTCTATAATAAATTCATGCAGCATTTTCCAGAATATCAAAAGCAACTCTTTATAGATATGTTCTTAGAAAATTTTGTAGTACCAATGCCAAACACTTACACAGGGGCAATTTCCCCTCAAAATGCACCCCTCAAGATCTTTAATGATCCACTCCCAAACCATTCTAACAATAACAGGCTAGATCCTAGTGGAACAAACAAGGGTGTTGTAACAGGAAACAATGATCATGAAGCTTCAACTTCATTAAATCCACCGGTCGCACCCCAATTAGGAACTCGACCCCAAACTAAGATAGTTGGTTTGGTAGAGTTAGGCACCAAGCTACTCATAGAAACCATAACAAGAACACATGATTATTCTTCTCAACCTACTCCAATTTATCCATTGGAACTAGACAATGATCAAAAATGTTGGTAAAACCTATAGCGCCTATGATTTAATTAATGATTTAACTAAAACCTTCTCTCACATCTCCTTTTTGGATTTGTTAAAGAACTCTCCCGCCCACAGGGCTGCTCTCTTAGAAGCATTAGGCCTTGGTCATTTAATCAACATCACTCCTCCTCGGAACACATAAGTAAACCATGTAGAATTTTATATTTTTTTTCTGGGTCAGCCGAGATAGGGATACTAAATTTATATTTGATATAAGAAAAATGCCAATGATTAATCGAGATTGAATGAAGAGGTGACCCAACTTTACATTTACAAGTATGGATTTACAATAATTATGTTAATCGTGCAATGGTTGATGATGGGGTAGATATTAACATAGTCCACTTCACTTTTCTTCAAAATTTAGGATATGGAGAAACAAACTGTTCCACAACATGAAATACATTAAGAGGTTATGATAGCCTCAAGGACACTTCAATTGGAACCATAGTTTTACCAGTCACTTTAGGACCCAAGATGGTCCTCACCGAATTTTATATTATAGATCGGGTAACCAACTATAATATGATCCTCAATTAGCCATGGATACACTGTATGAAGGCAATCCCTTCCATGTTATTCCAAGAAATAAGATTTCTACACTTAGGGAAAATATTTGTGGCACAAGGTGACCCAAAGCCCTTCGATATACACCTAGCTGATTTTAAGAAAATACCAGGCATTCACTACGAGTTTGAAATCCCAAAAATCAACTCATCAAACCAATTAATTCAAAACTAAAAGAAGAGTTGATACCCACTATAGAATTAGAAATTACAAATCCAAATGAGGACAATCCAAAGACTCAAAAATGAGACCAATGTTATAAAAACAAAGTGTCACTAGGGACTACCACAAAAATGTCGAGTTTCTAGAGGACTTGCCTATTCTCCTACCATTTGATTCTATGGGTATGGGACACACCCGGGAATCGCTTCTCTTCCATCGATGATGTTTTTATGGTAGAAGTAACCAAAGCAAAAGAAATAGATACAACAGATATCCCAACATCCATTTTCCAAGCAAGTATTTGATTCTCCACTTCGATGGCACTAGATGTCACTTTGGAGCTGAGGCGGGAGTAATTTTTACTTCACCCAAGGAAATATCCTAGAATGTACAAACAATGGGGATGAGTACGAAGCACTCCTCCTTGGCATCATCCTAGCCAAAAGAATGGGCGTTGATAACATTAGAATGCTAGGAGACTTGCAATGGTTGCAAACCAAGTCTACGAGGTATATGAAACTAGGGTTGAACATTTACAACTCTATAAAACAAAATTATTAGATCTAAGTAAGGGATTTAACTTCATATCAATTGAAGCAATCCAATGAGAACAGAACCTTCTCGTAGACTCAATAGCAACCTCAGCTTCCCATTTCACCCCAAACAACGAGTTGGAAGATACAAATTTCATAGTATCACTTCGTACCAAACCATTAGTGCATAAAATACCAACAAACTCACTCTTGACTCATGGAGAAGATGAGGATGATTTTTCTATCATGGATCACTTTGACGATGATAGAGTCACTCTCGAATATCTAAACGCCTATGTGGAGCTACACCTTGCTCATCGTATAGTTGATCTTTCCCTAATACCACATTCCTCTTCCTATTTTTGAAATCCCATGGTAGAGTCTCCTCTATAGAAGGATCTCGATATCTACGAGATAGAAAATGGAGAAAGCTTGGAACTACCTCCAGCCCCACCTGAATTTGAAGAAGGTAACACTTCTTTGATAGAAGAAATCATTGACATAACCATCGGAATGGAGGAAGAACCAGAGATTTTGAAGTTAGGATCCACACACCCAAATCCTCAAATAACATCAAAAGGATTTTGCATTTAACTATAAAGAAATGACGGGATTGCACCACATGTCGCGGTACATAATCTTGTTACTAAACCAGATGCAAAACCAATTAAACAGAAGTCAAGACCAATGAAGCCAAAAGTGGCTCTCATGGTAAAAGAGGAAGTAATACAACTTCTCCAAGTGGGATTCATCAAGCACGTTGACTATTCACAATGGGTATCTAATATCGTTCCTATCCTAAAAAGAATGGGAAGATACGCACTTGCATAGATTTTGGGATATTAACAAAGCTTGTCCCAAGGATGACTTCCCATTACCCCATTGATGTTATCGTTGATGCAACAGTTGGATTTAAACTGTTGTCCCTCATGGATGGGTTCTCAGGGTATAATTAGATTAAAATATTTGAACAGGATCAAGCCAAAACTACATTCATAACTCCTTGGGGAACTTATTGCTACGTTGTCATGCCATTTGGTCTTTAAAACACCAACGCTACATATCAGCAGGTAATGACATACATATTCCACGATCTTATCCATAAAATCATGGAATCCTACATGGATGACTTATTGCCAAAGCCAATAAATGTTGTGATCATCTAGAAGTACTTTGTATCATCCTCTCACGATTAATTGAATATGGTGTCACATTAAACCCAGAGAAGTGCATGTTTGGTGTGACAGGAGGCAAACTTTTGGGCTACATTATATCTTCACAAGGGATTGATGTCAATCTAGCCAAAATCTACGTTGTTCTTGAAATGATCCCACCATTATATGAGTCTAGAATTAGGTCATTTCTTGGGAAACTTGGTGTAATCCGAAGGTTCATCCTAGATTTAAGTTTTTCCATTCATCCAATCAACATTCTATTAAAGAAATATTATAGCATTGATTGGACTGAAGAATGCAATGAGGCCTTTGAAGTAGTTAAATGCTTCTTGTTGTCTCCACCTACGCTTATGCCTCCCAAACCAGACCGCCCTTTGATCCTATACTCACGAGCCACTCATGTCTCACTAGCACTTGCATGCTAGCTCAAGAAGATAATGCTAAATGAGAACGTGGTCTATTTCATCACCCAAAGCGTTGCTCGATTATGAAACACATTATACATAGGCAGAGAGAGAATGCTTTGCCATAGTATTTGTAACAAAATTTTAAGGCATTACATGTTAAACCAAGAAACAAGGGTCATTGTAAAAATAGATCATTTACAAACATTCCTTACGCAAGGATCTTTATCTAAAAAGGTTGGATGTTTCATAACCTTAATGGGTGAATTTGAGTTGACATTCGTAAACCAAAAATTTGTTAAGGGACAAATCATTGTAGATTGGTTAGCTGACAATCCACTAGATGGAGGCAATCTGGTAAATTTGGACTTTCCTGATGAGTGTGTATACTTCATCGAAACCAGGCCCCCCATCTCTACATGTCCCTGGTACACTGATATCATCAATTTTATCATAGACCATACATACTCGGAAGGTGCCACATCACAACAAAGAAGGTGGTTATGCATTATTACCGCTAAATATGTTGTTTTAGAATAGGTACTCTATCGTAAAGCCTTCGACGGCATGCTTCTAAGATGCGTCGACATAGAAGAATCCAAGAAGATTCTTCATGAATCCCACAGTGGGATATGTGGAGGCCACTTCGGTGGTCACGCCACCACTCACAAAATACATCGGATGGGCTATTTTTGGCCCACTCTCAAGCATGACGTAGTGGAATTTGTAGATAAGTGCCACAAATGCCAAGAATTCTCTCATGAGATTCACATGCCAGCACAATCCCTGCAACCAATAGCGACCTCGTGGCCCTTCTCCACGTGGGGTCTGGACTTGATAGGGAAATTCTCTCCCTCATCAACCGATGGCCATAATTTTATAATTACAGCCACGGAATATTTTACCAAATGGGTGGAGGCCATGCCTCTCACCACTGTACCAGGTTTGGTAATTGCCAAATTCATTCTGAATCAAATCATTTGCAGGTATGGTGTCCCACAAGTCATTATCTTAGATAATGGCACATCCTTTAAAAATGATGAAGTCTATGAGTTATGTAGAAAATTCAAGATAAAATACGGTCTCTCTTTACTACTCGAAGCCAATGGGCAGGCCGAAGTGACAAAAAAAGTGTTAAAAGCTATTCTCCTCAAAACGGTCAAGGAGAAAAAGCGATGTTGGCATTTAAAACTATATCCGGCCTTGTGGGCCCATCAAACCTCAATAAGAACACCGATAGAGCAACCCCTTTCTCACTAGTATTCGGGGTAGAAAGCGGTTCTCCCACTTGAGGTTGAAATACCCGGTCTCCTCATCTCATTACAAGGGATTCGGATGAAGAAGCTTATAGGAGGCATGCCTCTCTCTCTGGAAAGCCTTGACAAGACTAGGCTAAATGCCGAATAATGGCACAAAGCCTATACTGACCGGATGTGCCGGAAGTATAACAAAAAAGTATATGAGAGAGAAATATATGAGGGATATCTAGTTCTAAGACTAGACAACCAGATCGATAAGAAAACCGGTGAAGGAAGGAAGTTCCAGCCCAAGTGGTTGGGCCCATATCGAGTCATAAAGGACTACGTAAATGGTGCGTATCTTTTTTGCACACTAAAAGGTGAGGAATTTAGTGAAACTATCAATTCCTTACATCTTAAACGTTTTTATGTATAAGAAAGCAGAATCACCACTTGTACATTATAGCTACCTACATTGCATTAGTCGTTTAGTTATTTCATTCTGTCCACTCATTTCGTAAAAATGGTAGTCCAAGAACTTACTCTTAAGAAATTTATTAAAAATTTATGAAAGTATTGGCAAAAGCATTCAAATCACATCTCTTCAAACATCATCAAGTATTTTCAAATCTTCTCATCAAGTTTGACAGACAAGTATTGACGAAAACCATACCAAGGCCTACATACTTGGTTTTGCTCTTTCTTTCTACTATGTGAAGTCGCCCTTACCTATGGTCTATTCTAGAAGCTTCTTGGTGTCACATCTATCCCTCTTAAATCTCTTTGAAAGAAAGGATATCCCAAAGTCATAGATCAGAAATGTCAAAATCAAATGGAATCAAAAGCACCAAGCAAACAAAATATTTTATTTTACACACTTCTTTGCCCCATCAACCTTCGGTGATAAGCCCACATCTCTTACTGGTGGTGTGAGGTTGGGAAATGAAAGAAGTGCCCTTACTCACTTATATCTTGCCTTTGGTGACAAACCCATGCTTCTTACTAGTGGCATGAGGCAGGGTGTGGGGGGTCCATTCACACAAATTAACAAATCTTGGTATGCTAGAAGCACAAATCAAATTCTATTAAGAGAAAAAAATATCCAAATTCCGAAGAGATAAACTAGAAAGTAAGTGACCTTCTAAGCTTGGTGGTACCTCTAAGTAGGGTAGGTGTGTAGGTCTATGTTTGGTTTTTATTACTGGTTTTTCTGTCTCTCATCATTCCATTCAGTCAAACTCATACAACTTGTGCCCTTCCTAACTCTTGGTGTTGAGCCCTCACATCTTACTAGTTGCGTGGAATTGGGATTGGGGCAAGTTCATCTCCTTATCACTTTACATTCATCATGTTTTTCCAACATAAGAAGAAATTACAAACATTTCCCAAAGAGTTCAAAATTTCAAAGCTACCATATGTTTATATCATCACATATCAGCATTACAAAAGCATAAAAAAGAGAAACATTTTACTCAACATTTGTTATCATTTTTCATCCATTGCATACATACTGGAAAACATGAAAACAAATACTCTAAAAACATCTAGTAGAAACAAGTCACAAAGTTCTAGGCACCAAGAGTCTAGATCCAAAAGATATATATATATAAATATATAAATCACGTTTCATATACAATGTCATCATGCACTAGGCATGGTCAAAATGCTCAATGAGCCCGTAGAGTACAAAAACACTCATATCAATATCGACAAAAGCACTACAAAAATAGCCTCTCAATCCCTATGGGATCCCTCAGAGGGTGCACGACCACGTCTAGGACTCCAGCTACGTCAAGACTCTGAATGCACCAAGGGCTTGCGGTCATGGCCAGGAGCTGCCGTCTCGCTATGAGAATGACTCCTCCTCATCAAGCACTCGTCCGTCCTATATCTAGCTACCTTAACATAGAGAGAAGTCATGATCTTAACCGCATGTAAGAAAGAGGTGAAAACATTGGTATGCCCTCTTTGGTTCTTTGAGGGTTTCCCCACATCTACAAATAGCTCAAGCATGAGTCTTCTTTGAGGGGAGCAGCAGGGTATCTGTACATACTCTGCGAATCAAGTCTCGCCACTCATCAAAGTTGCTACAAATAAAGGAGAAAATAAGTTAGAAAAAAATCAAAGATAAAACCAAGAGTAAACAAAACAAAAAGAAACAACAACTATGAAAATTCTAACAAAAACAAAGTCAAGAAAAGAGTGGCAACTCACTCGGATCACCTGGCCTCTAGGAAGGATCTCTAAGATCCGCACCTACCACCGATTCTGCCTTGCCACTGATCGGGGTGTCCCTATCCCATGTCTAGGGTAATGTGATGGCCTACAATGGACTTTCCATCTCCCCCTAAATCCTAAGAGAGAAACTCCTCTAAGACCAGAGTCACCCTCTCTACTCTCTGCTCCACCCTCTCAACCTAAAGGATCTCCTGAGTGTCATGCCACTCGGGATCACTATCATCCTCCCCACCTGTCTCTCCGATCTCCATCTCCTCTGTCTCCTCCTCTATCTCTCTTCTATTGAACTCCTCAGACTCATAGTCCACATCAATGGGCTCATCGCTGTTATGGGCGGGACCGGTGGCAATCCAAAGTAAAGGTGCTTGAGGAGCACCAGCTCTACCTCAAACATGTACCACCCTCCTAGCTGCAATAGGAACAACAGGGGTAACAATGGTCTAACCCCGGCCTCTAGGACCTCCCCAAGCCACACAAATAGATCTATACACTAGCCCCACCGGAGGAAGCATGTCAATATAGGGGAGGCCAAACTGCTGTGGTACTCTATCAAGGGGTGCATCTCCAACTTCCCTGACCTATCTACCACAGTTTGGTAGTCGATGAGCAATCAATGTAATGGTATCCTCTCCCCATAGTCCTGCCATGGCCTGATAAGGGGTGGCCTCCATATCTGTAGTGGTCAAAGAGGCCACTGGATGGTGGGGTGCTCTAAAAACTATCATCCCTGTCCACCTCGCTGCCCTAATGGCCCCGAGATCCTCTGCCTCTACACCTCTCCCATACAATGTGATATGCTCATACACCCAACTCATGACAAGAGTCGGGTGGCTTAGTGATTGTCCCTGTAGTCGGACCACTCTATAAAAATCATGGTAGGTGGTCCCAACGATGTCTGCTCCCCAAGCGTAGACATGTCCATGGCCCTCAATCTGTGTAATAATGGGGGCCCAACAATATAAAAGAGTGTCTTGAAGTAAGGATGCCCATGATGGCCTTGCGGAGCACATGAATGTTTGTATCAACAATGGAGAGGATCCTCACTCCCTTCTTTGGCCCCATCAAAACAGTTGCATCCCCCATATAGGTGGCACTTTGAACCACCGAGATCTCGATACCACTATCTTAAGAGACAGCCATCACCCAATGATTGGAACCCCGGTATATGGTAGACATCCTCTAGGGTGATGGTCCACTCACCCCTAAGCTAGCAATCAAAAGGTGTTCCGATCCGCATCCCAAGATGAAAACAAGTCACATAATATGTGACTAAGAGTCAACATGAGGGACTGTGTAATCCTCCAAATGAAAGGCCTCGAAGTGTATCTCGCTTTTCTGAGTGAGTGCCTCTAATACTACTAGGAGCCAATCACACTCCCTCTCTCAACTCCATCTAATATACTCCTCCTTCTGCATACACCCAAAAACACAAAAAGGAGTGAGTTAGTATCAAAATCCAATTGGAAAAACTATCAAAAACATGTAAAAGTGCTAAAAATGCAAAAATAAATAAAAGAAAGCATTGTTTTCCTTTTGTTGTGAACCACCGCCCTGTGCAGAGTGGTGGTTCCGTAACCACCACCTTCTAAGGCGGCGGTCCCATAACCACCGCCCTATGCAAGGCGGTGGTCCTGTCCAAAAAACACGAACGACTTGAATGCCCTAAAAGCACCTAAAAAAGGAAAAATTCACCATTTTAACTAAAAAAGAGACCTACCCTATGGGCGCCCCCCTAGAGGCTCATTTAAAACTAATATTTTCAAAAATACCCCGAGACAAAGATTCATTATTTCCACATTTTAGGTTCAAAAACAATAAATCGAGAAGAGCTAACTTTGAGACTTCGAAGGGTCAATGTTCCGCTCTCGGAGGCATGATCACTATCTCACCATGAACATTTTGACTATACTCTCGTCGAAAACCATCACCGTGGGTCCTAGAGCTCAAAACTATCAAATCAATCCACATAAATGAATAGTGAAATGAGTTTGTTTTATATATATAGCTTTCTAAAATTGATTTTGAATGTCTTTCACAGGGTCGGAGTGCCGACGGAGGTAAGTTCTAAACCCCACGTAGATGGTAAGTCCTCATTTCATATCAATTTTGTTTTATTTCTCAATTTATTTTATCTATCTACACTTGAGTCCCCTTTTTCATTTTGTAGATAGTGGGATTTTGGAGGGTGAATTTCAACACATAGGCATGTCAGGTATAACTCCTAACTCCCCATTTCGGGACCGCCATACTTGGATCCACCATTTTACACCTCTTCATGGCTAAAATGCTTCTCTAAGGGGGAAATATGTATGTACCCGAAATTGTAGGGTACTACACCACCGGAACAATGTTACACATACCCCAATGATGATACAGGTCTCCTTGCAAGGTGTTCGGAATCTAGAAAGGCTTACCAAGTATATGTTTGTATCCTGCATGCCCCACTCAACCTTTGTATGCTTTGTTTTTCCCTCTACCCCCCTTTTTCTTACATTTTTTCTTCAATGATGAAACCGCCACACTGCACGGGTGGCATTCTTGTGATCGCTGCCAGACAAGGAGGCAGGATCCGTACACGTTTTCTAGATTCTTCCGACGATCGCATCAAATGTAAATATTCAATTTCACCCACTTTCTTCAATCACTTTGGCTTGCATTAATGTTTTTAGTTCCTTGGTAATAGTGTTTTCCCATTTTTTATAGTAAAAGAGTTCAATTGGGAGTTACCCTCTGGTAAATGCTTTTGTTATAAATAGCCAACTTGTTTTCAAACAAATGGCCCCTCACCTTCTCTGTTTTATCATTTAGTCTTTGATTTCTTGCTTAGAATTCCACTAGCTTCATGTTTTGCATCAATTATCAGCTTTCCTTTGTTGTTTAGAGGTCATTCGATCTTCTTGTTTTATTCTTGCTTCATTGTTGTGCCATGCAAGTCAGCTTAGCATAGAATAGTTTCATTTCTAGATTAGAATCCATTAAAGTTACAGGTTTTGTTTTGTCACAAGGATAGATTCTAAAACTCTCGGTACACTTGTGTTGTAGTCCTGCAATAAATCTCGCTAGGAATTGCATAGTCAAGCTCTGTTCACTTGCGTTATCCCTCTCCTACTCGCATTGTATTCGGTCTATATCCAAAGCTGCCATTGTTTGAATACCATCTTTTGTTGATACTATCATATACATGCTTTTTTGGATTCATGAGAACACAAAGGAATGAGGAGATCACACTGAGGGGATGAAATCACACACAACTGGATTTACCATTGTTCTGTAAACGCCAGGTTTGAGCTATCAAAGTTCTAGTTACAACGTATCAAATAGAGTAGTGAATTATTTTATTTTAGTTAAAATTTCACTCTCGATATCGCCAGGGAAGTTGTGGGGATTGATAGTTTCTAAGAAATTGTGATTCATTCCTCACTTCTGAGGTAGGATCGAGAGTCTTTCAATTCAAAATAATTAATTGCTTAGATATTTAGGATAAAATCACAACTGCACAGGCAAATAGCCACACTAGGCTACTTTGTTTGTTTTTATTTTGTTACTAGATTAGTTGTTCCATTTTCTAAATATACTAGAGTAGCTGCTCTCTAATTTTGTTAAAATACGTCATCGAAAATACAAAAATAGAAAAATGCTTGCATAGTGTAAATACATCTTTTGTAATCAGTTTATTAATTTTAGTTAAAATTGAAACACTTTGTATGACAATCACAAGACCTAGAGAGCCTAGAGAATATATATTTGAACCCATAGTGCCTCAACCAAATCTACCCACAACATTAGCTGATATAGATCAAGACCTTAGGATACATGTCTTTCAAGCAACAACAAACCTACAAGAAATTAGTGAACAACTGAGAGGTTTAAATATCGAAGATGATAAGGCATACACATTTTGGTCAAATCATCCTAACTATAGACTCCTAGATAAAATACCCGAATGACTGTACAAGGATTCGAAAGAGAACAAGAATTTTGTTACGATCCTTTAGTTCCACAACCTGACGCAGGATACCTCCTCATTGACATAGATACTAGCTTACGCATTCAAATTTCTAGAACACCTGTTAGGTACTCTGAGAAAGTTATACAACTTCTAGTTCTAAAAATACAAGCTGAAAAGGCGTATGATTCTTTGGATAGTTGGAAGAAGGGATTGATTCTTCAAATGACCATAACAGGTCCACAACAACCATGAACTCACAGTTGTGATCCGCAAGTCCCACAATCCAACGGGCCTGCAAATTTGTTAAGTATTGATACCGATTTACTTAAACGCTAGTATTTAGATCCTCACCACTCCACGAGATATCATCACACAGTTCTCCGTATTAAATATAGAAGCCAATCAATCTAATATTTTTTGGGCTAGACCAGAAAACCACCCATAGTTCACTGTAAATCCACTAAACCTCCTATCACCATTTTTATGACCTTGTCTGGAGATATATATGAGGCTCCCACAGGCCACTTCGCACGCATCCAACAACCAAGAAGCATGATCTTGGTAGAACTCGACATTGATTGGAGCCTCTGAATAACTATTATATCTGAATGAACCATTACACCAATTCGGGTTAGGAGGGCCTTCTTCGCCTTAGATTCGTAGATTCCATTATTGTGTATTGAGGATATAAGATTACCCGATTAGCTTGTCTGTATCCATTCATATTCAACATTCACCAGCTGTCTCGGCATGACCTCGGGAGGTCGGGTACGAGGAAGAGGTACTTATAGATTCCCATGCTCGCATTTCACTTTTCCATCGTATAGTTTCCTCTCTCCTCATTTACTTACAACTTTATGTATATGTATTTCTTTTTCTTGTACATATGAGTTAGATCCCACAACTTGTGTGGGAAACTTTATTTCTTCATGAATAAATGGAATTATTTCTGTAATTGAGTTGTCTATTTCCTTTTGCATTTGATATCAGTAACTTATAAATTTGGAATGTACTAAACAACTCAACACATAAGTAATCTCATTTGAACATAAATAAATAATAAAAAATTAATGCACGTGTACTTTCAAAACTGCATTCTTTTCCATGCAAACTACAACTATGTTTACTATTTTAAGGCCCAATTTCTAATGTATGTTGTTATTGTCATCTTCACTAGGGCCGTGCACTAGTCCTTTAAGGCTTCTACATCACTTTTCTAAAGAGAAAACGATAATGGAAGCATATGTGAGGTGTTGCACCTTACAACAACACCCACAACTACCAACTTGCTTTCAATTCCTTCCAGAACTTTGTAGAACTTTGCAATTGAAAAAAATCTTAGTACCCCTTCCGATGATTGACCATAAATTTTCAATTGGTACTTTGACACATAGAATCCACTCGTGTCATCTAAATCTCACCATGTAATCAATCGTAGAAAAATTACCAACCACCTTTTATTAGTTTTGACCACTCACTAATGTTCCAAGGTAAATTACTCACATGGGTTTACGGGACCAAGTTTTCAGTTTCCCCATTTCTCTTAAGTCAACATCTTCCAAAACATTTTTTTTTCTAAGAGCTATATACAATTTCCACCCGCAAGTTAACCTCTTAATCAATCAAGGTTTAGTTTAATTTGAATTACACTCAAGGATCTACGACCAACTATATATCATTTTGTAGTGCAAAGACATATTTATCCTGTCTACAACCTTCAAAAAGACCAAGGTGTTATGTTGTTACTAGCCAAGGTAACACATTTATCTGTGAGGAACTAAAGAAATCATTAACAAGAGTTTAATGCATAGTAAAACTAGTTCACTAACTCCATTTGTGTCATCTAGATCCCACGAAGAGTTCATGTGATGATGAAGTTAATCCTAGATCTAACTTCATAAGAATTTGGTGGTCCACTAGGATACCAAGGATGTTGTAGTTATACTTTCTAAGAATTTGAGTCTCTGCTTTGGGTCGTGCCTTTGAGTGTATGCCATTAAGACACATGGTGCCTTCGGCCTCCACTCTTATACTTAACTTATTTGGGCTTGCTTTTAGATATGACCTCTATTGACCCCTAGCCATGTGGAGAGCTGGTGCAAGTTTGAATCTCTGCCTTGGGCTCTCATCTTTAAATTGTGCAGCTGACATGTGGATCCTTCCGCTTGTTTGGAATTTTCAATGGCTAGATCTATCCTTTTTGGGCACGGGACACGTGGAATATCTCGCACTCATTTAAGTATGCTTTTGAGTTTAATCCTTGGTGATGCGTCGATGAGGCACGTGGAGGCTTCCACTGATTCTTCCATACTTAGCCATTTTTGGGCTCATTCTGAATCATTTGCAAAGCCCAAAGGCTTCAATTTTTCTCCATTTCTTATCCTTTGAGCCTCTTGTTTTCCTTCGACACCTTGCTTGCTTCCTTCCCGACCCTGCTCCTCCCTTTTAGAGCACATGTCTGCAACTGTTTATTGGATTTGCAATATGGGTTCGTTTGATGAAACTATTTGTTGAAATTCTTCCTACACAAAGTCTTGTTTGATCAATTTTGTTAGGGGAAAAATTGAGATAACATGTATGCTTGACTTCATGATTAAAGAATTGTAGCCATACGGTTCTAATTATGGTTAAACAATATGTAAGAGCATCGAGGATTAATGAGAAATCTGATGTACACATTTGTAAAATTGTCTTTTTGCTAGAACTTAAACTATCTATTGTTCAGTACTTTTAAGGTTTTTTTTCTAAGACATGAAACAATCAAATGTGAAGAAAATTTACATTTTCATATAACCACAGATTCCATCAAAGCAGAATACATTTTGAAAGAGAATGTGGACCTCAACTTACAGCTATGCATAAAATACATATGAAAAGGACATCTATTTTTCTATAATATTGTAAAGCTTTCATGATTTGAGAGGATTACCTTAAAAGATATCACGAGAAAAAAATCCATATGCATTCTTATCCAATATCGATTCAAAAGAAACATGATGTAAGAAATTGATTTTGTTTCCCTACAAGTAGGTTGATTTCGAGAAAAGGAATAATTTTAGATCCTATAAGTTCCACTATTATCCAAGCAACATATATACTACGGGAGTGTGCTTTGTTAAGCTACGAGAATAAAAAAATCAAGAAGATTATCAATTTAGGAGAAACCATGCAACGGAACTGTTAGTGCAACATCACAAAGACACCCCCAAAATGACTTATGGATCTGTTGTCTAGAATTGCGTCATTTAGTGTGATTGCAGAACATTGATTTTTCTCTAAGGTGTGGGACATTGCAAGGTGAGAAAAATATCCAGAGAAATTTTTTTCTTACCCCTCTGTTTAGTTGCATGCATGAATTTTGCAGAGGTTCAATGTTAAATCCTACTCTAGATTCCAAGGAGACAGAGTTAAAAGATGCAAAAGGAAACAAAATTGAGTAAAAAATGGTGATACACCAAAGGAGTGATGGACCTCAGATTTTGTAAATACTCACGAGATCATAAGAAAGCAACACTAGAACATGCACAAATTGCCAAAATGTAATGAAGGATCAGAAGGAAACAATAAATGCAAGAAAGGATTGAAAATTCATTCACAGAGCATGCTTTATCATTCCCAGTTTTTTATACGATGCATTACAATGGAAAGGAGGAAAAAAATGTATTACAGCTCTAATGGGAGGCCTAAAACTCCATGAATTAGCTATACAATGGAAAATTTACCAGCGAGCATGGGAATCTACAAGTAACTCTTCCTCACACCTGACCTCTTGAGTTCATGCTAAGACAGCCAGTGGGGATGGAATATACGTGGGATGCAGATAAACTAGTTAGGTAATCTTATGTCTTCAACATGCAATAATGGGATCTGTGAATCTAAGGAAAAGAAGGCCCTCCTAACCTGAATCGATGTGATAGATCATTTGGTGAGGATAGCTACTCGAAGGCTCTAATCAATATCAAGCTCTGCCGTGATCGATCTATGGGTTGTGGGATACGTGGAAGATGACCTATGGATGCTTCGTATATATCTCTCGACAAGGTCATGAAAATGGAATGGCTAAATGTGTAGTGGATCTTTTGGTGTTTTATGGATGATTCTCTGGTCTAGTCCAAAAATATTTAGCTTGATTAGCTGCTACGTTTAATAATGATAATTGTGTGATAATGTCTGGTGGAAGTGGAGAGGACCTAAACACTAGCGTTTGCAAGTTGGTGTCAATACTTGATTGATTTGTAGACCCGTTGGGTTGTGGGACCTGTGGATCAAAACCATAAGTTCATGGTTTCTGTGGACCTCCTATGGTCATATGAAGAGTCAATCCTTGATTCCGGGTATCTAGTAATCATATGCCTTTTCGGCCTCTACGTTTAGAACTAGAAGTTATACGATTTTCTTGAAGTACCTAACAGGTGTTCGGAAACTTGGATATGCAAGCTAGTGTCTATATCAATGAGGAGGTCTCCTGTGTCTAGGTTGTGGGACTAGTGGATCACAACCGAATGTTTTCTCTCTTTCAGGTCCTTCTACAGTCATACGGATATCTATCAAGGCAATCTATAATTTGGCTGATTTGACCAGAACGTGTGTGCTTTGTCATCTTCTATGTTTAATCCTCTTAGTTGTGTGCTGACTTCATGTAGGTCTGTTGTTGTTCGGAAGACCTGAATTCTGATATTTTGGTCTATGTCAATTAATTCTACAACAAGATTTGGTTGAGGCACGATTGGCTCAAAAATGTATTCCCTGGGCTCCCTAGGTCCTGTGATTGTTATAAAAGATCAATATAAACCTAACTGAAATGAAATAAACTAATTATGCAAGATATATCTACAACATATATATATTCCTCTATTTTTTTGTATTTTTGATAGAATTTTTAATAGAATTAAAAGAGAAATTAATCTAATATATTTAGAAAATGAAAACTAATCTAATAACAAAATTAAAAAAAAACAAGGTAGCGCGGTGTAGCTACTTGCCTATGCAGTTGTGAGTTTATCCTAAATAACTAAATAGCTGATTAACTTAATTAAAAGACTCTCGATCCTACCTCAGAAGTGAGGAATGAATCATAGTTTCTGAGAAACTATCAATCCCCATAGCTTCCCCGGCAATATCGAAAGTGAAATTTAACTAAAATGAAATAATTCACTACTCTATTTGATATGTTTTAACTAGAACTTTGACAGATAAAACCTGGAATTTACAGAACAGTGGTGAATCTAGTAGTGTATGAATTTGTCCCCTCAGAATGATCTCCTCGTTCCTTCATGTTCACGTGAATCCAGAAGAGCGTGTATATGCTAGCATCAATAGAAGAAGGTATTTGAACAATGGCAGCTTTGGATATAGATTGAATATAATGCGAGTAGGAGAGGGACAACGCAAGTGACAGAGCTTGGTGTATGCAATTCCTAGTGGGATTTATTGGGAATACAACACAAGTGTCGAGAGAGATTCTAGAATCTACCTTCTATGAAGAACACAACCTGTAACTCTAATGGATTCAATCTACAAATGACACTACTGCTCTAAACTAATTTATATGAACAATGATGAGCAAGGCTGAAGCAAGAAGATCAAATGGCTCCTAACAGTAAAGGAAAAACTAGCATGGATGCAAACATGAAAAACAAAATGAATTCTAAGCAAGAAATTAAAAGACTAAACAATGGAAATGAGAAGTTGAGGGCCATTTGCTTGAAAACAAGATGGCTATTCATAGATTTCACATTCACCTAAAGGTGATTCCTATTAGAACTCTTTTACCATTAAAAAATCAAGAAACACTATTCCAGGGAACATGAAACATTAATACAAGCTAAGGTGGTTGAGAAAATCTGGTAAATGTTGAAAAATTACGCAAGTCACGATCAAAAGAATGTGTTGGAGAATGCGTAAAGGACCACCGCCCTGAGCAGGGTGGCGGTTACAGAACCACCGTCCTGGCAAGGTGGCGGTTTCGTCACTAAAGGTCAAAAATCTAGAAAAATAAAGGCAGAGGATAAAGCAAAGTACACAAAGCTTAGACAAGGTGCTTGGGATGCTAAAATACACTTGGCGAGCTTTCCTGGATTCTGAACACCTTACAAGGTGACTGTATCATCATTGGTGCATGTGTAACATCATTCTAGCGGTACAGTACCCTACAATTTTGGGTACGTACATATTTCCCCCTCAGAGAAGCATTTTAACCATGAAGAGGCATAAAACAGTGGGTCCGAGTATGGCTGTCCCAAAACAGGAAGCTAGAAATAATACCTGACATGCCCGTGTGTCGAAATGTCGCCATCCAAGTTTCCGCTACCTGTAAAATGGAAAGAGGACTCAAGTGCAGATAGATAAAATAAATCGAAAAATAAATACTAAATTAGTATGAAATGAGGACTTACCATTTGCATGGGGATAATAACTTACCTCTGTCAGTGCTGTAAACCCACGAAAGGGCATTCAAAATGAGTCAAAACACCATATATATATAATGGGTTTATTTTTCTATTCATTTACATGTGTCGATTTGATAGTTTTTGAGCTCTGGGACCCATGGTGATGGTTTTCGACGAGAGTATAGTCGAAACGTTCATATCGAGATAGCGATCATGCCTCCGTGAGCAGAACCTTGACCCATGAGATCTCAGGTTAGTTCTTCTTGATTTAACGTTTTTGCACCCAAAATGTTAAAATGATGAAATATTTGTTGTGGGGGGGTTATTTTTAGAAATGTTAGTTTTAAATGTGTCTCTTAGGGGGGATGCCTAATGGGTAGGCTTTCGTTTTAGCTAAAATGGTCAATTTTTTTGTTTTTGAGCATTTTTAGGGCATGTGACCCATTTGTAGTCGCGGGACAGGACCGCCGCTCGGAACAGGGCGATGGTTACGGGACCGCCACCTTTCAAGGTGGCGGTTGTGGAACCGCCACCTTGCTCAAGGCAACAGTCCTCTATAGAGTGTTAAAACAACACTATTTTGAATTTATTTTTGCATTTTTAGTGTTCTTACTTGCTTTAATGATTTTTCCAATGCAATCTTGACACTAACTTGCTTCTTTTTGCGTGTTTTTTTAGGATTTTTGTAGAAGAAGGAAGAGTACATTAGATGGAGCCAAGAGAGGGAGTGTTATTAGATTCCAAAGAATGTTAGATGCACTCTCTCGGTGAGCAGGATACTCTCTAGAGGCGGGTATATTAAGGATCGCATGGGTCCCCACGTTGCAGACTGCCCGGTCACATACTATGTGACTTATTTTCTTACTGGGATGCAAATTGGAACACCTTCCAATTTCTAGGTGTTAGGGGTGAGTGGACCATCACCCTAGAGGATGTCTACCACATTTTGGGAGTCTCGATTATTGGGAGGAGACTTTCATTTGATACAGGCAGATATCTAGAGCTCGGAGTGACTCGGTAGGCCACCTACATGGGAGATGCAATTATCTCCATTGGTTTGAAGAAGGGAGTGAAGGTCCGTTCTATTCCTGGCTTGCCCATCCCTCTGATCCGCTAGGCTATTATGGGCATTCTTGCTTCGAGATTGATCGAGGAAAAGGGAGGGGATACTTTGCTCTCTTGTTGGGCCCCATCATCGCACAAATTGATGTACATGGTTGAATTTATGCTGGGGAGCCGATATACTTGGTACCACCTATCATGACTTATACGGGGTGGTTTGATTACGGGACAGTCATTAAGCCATCGACCTTAGTTATGAGTGGGTCTATGAGCGCATTATCCCTTATGGGAGGGGCATACATGCAGTAGATCCCAGGGCCATCAGGGTAGCTAGATGGACAGGGATGACAGTGCTTAGGGCACCGCATCAGCCAGTGGCTTTATTGACCACCACAGATATGGAGGCCACACCTTATCAGGACATGGTAGGGTTGTGGGGTGAGGAGGTACACACCTTGGTTTCCTACTCTATTACAGGGCAGCTTGTGGATAGGACGGGGAAGGTAGAGATACACCCCTTCGATTGAGTGCCTCAGCAGTTCGGCCTTGCTTATATTGATATGCTTCCCCAGTGGTGCTAGTGTTCATATCAGTTCGGGAGGCTAGGGGAGGTCCTAGAGGCTAGGGTTGGACTATTATTACTCCTGGCATCCTTGTTGCAGCCAGGAGGGTGGTACGTGCTCGAGAGAGAGCCGGTGCTCCTCAGGCACCTTTACTTCGGATTGCCGCCGGTCCTACCCATAGCAGTGATGATCCCATTGATATAGACTCCGAGTTTGAGGAGTTCACAAAGGGAGAGATGGAGGAGGAGACCGAGGACATGGAGATCAGTGATTCGGGTGGGGGAGAGGATAGCGATCCCAAGTGGCATGACATTCAGGAGATCCTATAGGCTGAGAGGGCAGAGTAGAGCACAGAGAGGGTGACTCTAGTCTCAGAGGAGTTGCTTTCTCAAGAGCTAGGCAGAGAGGTTGAATCCGTGGTAGGATTCCATGTTTCCCAGGGCGTAGGAGGGGACACCGCCATTGCAACGTCCATGGCAGCACGGATCCCGAGAGATCCTTCTTGGAGGCCCAAAGATCGAGTGAGTTATCACTCTTCTTTTGATATTTATTTAGCTAGAATTTCCTTAGTTGCTTTATCTCTCTTTTTGTTCATCCTTGGTTTCACCTTTTGATTATTTTCTAACTTATTTTCTCCTTTTCTTATAGAGACTATTGATGAGTGGCGAGACTTGGTTCAACGGTATGTACTGACACCCTATTGCTCCCCATGGAGAAGACTCATGTTGTGTTATCCATGGATGCAGGGGGAGGCTTGTAGCTAGTAGGCATACCAATGTTTTTTCCCTTATGCGGCATGCGGCTAAGATCATGAATTCCCTCCGTGTCGAGGTAGCGGGTATATGAATGTAGAGCACACGATGAGGAGGATCCGTTCTCATAGCATGACTACAACTCTCTTTGTTTAGGACCACGAGCCCTCAGTGCACTCAGAGCGTCGGCGTAGCCGAGTCCTAGACGTGATCGTGCGCCTTCTGAGGGATCCCATAGGGATTGAGAGGCCACTTGGCTCTTTTTGTAGTGACCTTGTTAGGTTTTTTATACGAGTATTTTTGTACTTTTCGAGCTCATTGAGTGTTTTGACCATGCCTAGTGCATGATGGCATTGTATATGAAACCTGATTTGTATATATATATATATATATATATATATATATATATATATCTTTGGATCTAGACTCTTGGTATCTTGAATTTTGTGACTCATTTTCTAAATGTTTTTAGATGTTTTAGAATATTTTCTTTTCATGTTTCCAGAATGTATGCAATGGACAACAAATGATAGTAAATATAATGTTTTACTCTATATGTTTTTGCAATGTTGATATGAGATGATACTAACATATGGTAGTACTAAACTTTTGAACTCTTTGGGAAATGTTTGTAATTCCTTCTTATATTGGAAAAATGTGATGAATGCATAGTGATAAAGAGATGAAATTGCCCCAATCCCAAATCCACACAACTAGTAAGATGCGAGGGCTCAACACCAAGAATTAGGAAGGGCACAAGTTGTATGAGTTTGATTGAATGGAATGATGAGAGACAGACAAACCAAGAACAAGAACCAAATTTGGACCTACACACCCACCCTACTTAGAACTACTACCAAACTTAGAAGGCCACTTACTTTTCAGTTTATCTAGACTTAGATTCATAAATGGCAACCTGGTTGACAAAATCTAGTTTTGAGGATTTGATCTCTTTGGAATTTGGATGTTTGGATATTTGCTTTCTCTTAACAGAATTTGACTTGTGTTTTTAGCATACCAAGATTTGTTAGTTTGTGTGACTGGACCCCCCACACCCTGCCTCATGCCACTAGTAAGAAGCATGGGTTTGTCACCAAAGGAAAGATACAGGTGAGTAAGGGCACTTATTTCCTTTCCCAACCTCACATCACCAGTAAGAGATGTGGGATTATCACCGAAGGTTAATGGGGCAAAGAAGTGTGTAAAATAAAATATTTTGTTTGCTTGGTGCTTTTGATTTCATTTGATTTTGACATTTCTGATCTATGACTTTGGGATATCCTTTCATTCCAAGAGATTTTAAGAGGGATAGATGTGTCACCAAGAAGCTTCCATAATGAGGCCGTGGGCAAGGAAAACTTCACCTAGTAGAAAGAAAGAGGAAAGCCAAGTATGTAGGTCTTAGTATGGTTTCCGTCAATGTTTGTCTATCGAAATTGATGAGAAGATTTGAAAATATTTGATGATGTTTGAAGAGATGTGATATGAATATCTTTTCCAATATCCTCATAAATTTGTAACAGATTGTTTTAAGAGTAAGCTCCTAGACTATCATTTTTACGAAATGGACAGAATGAAGCAAGCTAAAAGACTAATGCAATGTAAGTAGCTATAATGTACTAGCAATGACTTTGATGTTTTATGCGTAAAACCACTTAAGGTGTAAGGAATTGACAGTTTCACCAAATTCCTCACCTTCTAGTGTGCATAAGAGATACACACCATTTCCGTAGTCCTTCATGACTCGGTATGGGCCCAACCATTTGGGTTGGAAATTTTTTCCTTCGCCGGTTTTCTTATCGATCTAGTTATCTAGTCTTGGAACTAGATCTCCTTCATATATTTCTCTCATAGAATTTTTTGTTATACTGCCGGCACATCCAGTCAGCATAGGCTCTATGTCGTTGTTCAATGTTTACCCTAGCCTCGTCAAGGATTTCTAGTTGAGAGAAGCATTCCTCCTGTAAGCTTCTTCATCCAAAATCCCTTGTAATAAGATGTGGGAGGCTGGGTATTTCAACCTCAAATGGGAGAACTGCTTCTACTCCAAATACTAGCGAGAAATGAGTTACTCCTGTTGGTGTTCTTATTGAGGTTCGGTGGGCCCACAAGGCCGGATATAGTTTTAAATGCCAATCTCATTTATTCTCCTTGATTGTTTTGAGGAGAATAGCTTTCAACGTTTTGTTTGTCGCTTTAGCCTACCCATTGGCTTGAGGGTAGTAAAGAGAGGTTGTGTGATGGTTTATCTTGAACTTGCTACATAACTCACGAACCTCGTCATTCTTAAAGGATGTGCCATTATCTAAGATAATGACTTGTGGGACACCATACCTGCAGATAATTTGGTTCAAAATGAATTTGGCAATCACCAAACCTGGTACAGTGGTGAGAGGCATGGCCTCCACCCATTTGGTAAAATATTCTGTAGTTGTGATTATAAAATTATGGCCATTAGTTGATGAGGAGAGAATTTCCTATCAAATATAGACCCCACATGGAGAAGGGCCACAGAGTCATTTATTGGTTGCGAGGATTATCTTTGGCATGTGAATCTCGTGGGATAATTCTTGGCATTTGTGGCACTTACATACAAATTCCACGCATCATGTTCGAGAGTAGGCCAAATATAGCCCATCGATCTATTTTTCGAGCGGTGGCATGACAACCAAAGTGTCCCCCACATATCCCCTTTGTGGGATTCATGAAGAATCCTCTTGGATTCTTCTATGTCGACGTATCTTAGAAGCATGTCGTCGAAGGCTCTATAATAGAGTACTTGGTCTAAAACAACATATTTAACGGTAAAAATGTGTAACCGCCTTCTTTTTTGTGACATGGCACTTTCTGAGTATGTATGGTCCATGATAAAATTGATGATATCAGTATACCAAGGACATGTAGAAATGGGGGGTCTGGTTTCGACAAAGTATACACATTCATCGGGAAAGTCTAGATCTACCAGCTCACCTCCATCTAGTGGATTGTTAGCTAACCAGTCTGCAATGATTTTTCCTTTAACGTATTTTTGGTTTACGAATGTTAACTCAAATTATCCCATTAGGGTAAAGAAATGGCAAGCCTTTTTAGATAAAGATCCTTGTGTGAGAAATGTTCGTAAATGGTCTATCTTTACAATGACCCTTGTTTCCTAGTTTAACATGTAATGTCTCAAACATTTTGTTGCAAAAATTATGGCAAGGCATTCTCTCTCTGCTGTGTGTAATGTGTTTCATAATCGAGCAACGTTTGGCTAATGAAATAGATCACGCGTTCTCGTTTGTCATCATCTTCTTGAGCCAGCATGCAGGCCAACGAGACATGAGTGGCTCGTGAGTATAGGATCAAAGGGCGGTCGACTTGGGAGGCATTAGTGTGGGTGGTGACAACAAGAAGTGCTTAACTACTTTGAAGGCCTCGTTGCAATCTTCAGTCCAATTGACGCTATAATATTTCTTGAGTAGATTATTGATTGGATGAATGGAAAAGCTTAAATCTGGGATGAACCTTTGGATTGCACCGAGTTTCCCAAGAAATGACCTAATTCTAGACTCATCCAAAGGTGGGATCATTTCGAGAACAACTCGTATTTTGGCTAGATCAACATCAATCCCTCGTGAAGATATAATGTATCCTAGAAGTTTTCCTCCTGTTACACCGAACACACACTTCTCTGGGTTTAATGTGACACCATACTCAATTAGTCATGAGAGGATGATATGGAGCACTTCCGGATGATCACAGCATTTCTTAGCCTTGACCAACAAGTCATCCACATATGATTCCAAAATTTTATGGATAAGATCATGGAATATATAAGTCATTTCCCAGCGATACGTAGCGCTAAATTTCTTAAGACCAAATAGCATGAAAACATAACAATAAGTTCCCGGGGAGTTATAAATGTGGTTTTGGCTTGATCTTGTTCAGATATTTTAATATAATTGTACCTTGAGAACCCATCCATGAGGGACGATAGTTCAAATCCATTTGTTTCATCAATGATAACGTCAATGGATAGTAATGGGAAATCATCCTTGGGATAAGCTTTGTTAATATCCCAAAAATCTATACAAATGCATATCTTCCCATTCTTTTTTAGGACGGGAACGATATTAGACACCCATTTTGAATAGTCAACGGGCTTGATGAATCCTAATTGGAGAATTTTTACTACTTCCTCTTTTACCATGAGAGCCACTTTTGGCTTCATTGGTCTTGACTTCTATTTAATTGGCTTTGCATATGGTTTAGTGATGAGATTATGTACCACAACTTATGGTGCGATACCCATCATTTCTTTATAATTAAATGTAAAATCCTTTTGATATTTTTTGAGGATTTGGGTGTGTATTTCTATTTCTTCGAGTTAACGAGGATCCCAACTTCAAAATTCTTGGTTCTTCCTTCGTTCCAATGTTTATGTCAATGGTTTCTTCTATCAAAGAAGTGTTACCTTCTTCAAATTCAGGTGGGGCTGGAGGTAGTTCCAATATTTCTCCATTTTCTATCTCGTAGATATCGAGATCCTTCTATGGAGGAGAATCTACCGTGGGATTTCCAAAGTAGGAAGAGGAGTGTGGTATTAGGGAAAGATCAACTATGCGGTGAGAAAGGTGTAGCTTTGCATAGGAATTTAGATATTCGAGAGTGACTTTATCACTGTCAACATGATGTAAGATAGAAGACTCATTCTCAACTGCATGTGTTAGAAGAGGGTTCGTTGATATTTTCTTCACCAATGGTTCAGTATGAAGTGATACCTTGAAACTTGTATCTTCCAACTCATTACTTGGGGTAAAATGCGAAGCTGAGGTTGCTATTGAATCTGCAAGAAGGTTCTATTCTCGTGGGATTGCCTCCATGGATATGAATGTGAATCCTTTGCTTAGATCTAATACCGCTGTTCTATAGAGCTGTAAGTGCTCAGCTCTAGTCTCATATACTTCAGAGATTTGGTTTGCAACTAATTTTGAGTCTCCTAACACTATGATGTCATTACCACCAATCCTTTTGGCTATGATGAGGTTAAGGAGGATGGATTTTTACTCGTGTATTGTTGTTTGTACATTTAAAGTTTAACCTAAAAGAAAAAGGTAGGATCTTTCCCTCAGGGGAAGTAAAGATCACACCTGCCCTGGCTCCATAGCGACATCTAGCTCCATCGAAGTGGAGAGTCCAATATTTATTAGGAAAAATGGATACTGAGACATTCTTTGCATATGTTTCTTCTATTTCGGTTACTTCTACCATGCAAAGTTCCTCTGCTAGAAGAGAACCAACTCCTAGGGTACATCCCATACCTATGGAGTCAAATGGTAGGAATCTTGTTCTAGTAATTTGACAATTTTTGTAGTAGTTCCTAATGACACTGTTTCTACAATGTTAGCTTCATCCTTGAGGGCTACGATGCCCTTAACTAGGTTCGTAATTTCTAGTTCTGTTGTAGGTATTAATTGTTCTTCTGGTTTTGATTCATTTGGCTTGTTAAGTTGGTTTGTTGGGAGTTCAAACTCAGAGTGAACGCCTGGTCTTTTCTTCAGGTCTGCTAGGTGTATGTCGAATGGTTTTGGGTCACCTTTTGCTACAAATATCTTTCCTAGGTGTAAGAATCTTATTTCCTGGAATAACGTAGAAGGGATTGCTTTCATGCGATGTATCCATGGTCAACCAAGGATCATATTATAGTTGGTTTCTTGATCTATGATATAAAACTCGGTGAGGATTGTCTTGGGTCCTAAGGTTACTGGTAATATTATAGTCCCAATTGAAGTAGCCTTAAGGCTATCATAACCTCTTAGCGTATTTCTTGTTGTGGAATAGTTTGTTTCTCCATATCCTAGCTTTTGAAGGAAAGAGAAGGGGACAATGTTAATTGCTGCCCCATCGTCAACCATTGCACATTTAACATAATTATTGTAAACCCACACCTATAAATGCAAGGCCGGATCACCTCTACGTGCAATTTCAGCATATGTTGGCATTTTTTTATGTCAAATATAAACTCGGTATCCTATCGGCTATTACGGAGCGTAGCCGGATAGGGATACCAAGTTTGGAGGGTGGATATCAAAGTCTATATGGTTTACTTGTGTTTCGGGAGGTGGAGTGATGTTAATTAAATGACTTAGACCTAGTGCTTCTAAAAGAGCATCCCTATGGGTAGGATAGTTTTTCAATAAGTCCAAAAAGGAGATGTGAGAGAAGGTCTTTGTTAAGTCATTAATTAAATCATAAGCACCCATGGGTTTTACCAATGTTTGTTGAATGTTATCTAACTCTAATGGATGGATTGGATTTGATTGAGAAGAATATTCTCGTGTTCTTGTTATGGCTTCTATGTGCAGCTCAGTATCTAACTCCACTAGACCAACTATCTTGGTTCGTGGCTGATTTCCTAATTCTTGTGCGGACGGGTGGATTTAATGAAGTTGAGGCTTCATGATCATTATTTCTGTCATTACACCTTTGTTCATCCCATTTGGATTCAATTTATTATTGTTATTGTGATTTGGAAGTGGATCATTGAAGATCTTAAGAGGTGCGTTTTGAGGGAAAACTGCCCCTATGAAAGTATTTGGCATAGGTGTCATAGAATCTGTTAAGAACATATCTATGAAGAGTTGTCTTTGTTCTCTGGAAAACATTGCATGAACTTATTGTAATCACGGAAAGGCCTAGTGTCATGAACTCGAATTTTGTGGAAACCACAATACGAGTTGGGATTATAACTCCTAGGTTGTTGGTTTGGCATGTGTTGTGGTCCAAAACTCTTATTAAACTTTTAACTATTAGGATTAAAGTTTTGTGTTTGTTGCCTTTGGTTTTGGTTTTGATATCCAGTTGAGTTTTGACTTAGACCCTGTGTCTGGATCTTCTCGTTGTTGTTGTTGTTGTCATTGGGGATGATTAAAATCCACCACGTTGATTGTTGGGGTAAAATTTTTGTTTCATTGATTGTTAACTAGTGGTGGAACATTTACAAAGTTTGCACTTTTAGTTTGGTCAGTCACTCCATTTTTTGTCACTCTGTGGTTTTTGTTAAGGATTTTAGGTCCTTGATTGGCGTTTGTGGTAGTAGGATAGGTCGTAGTGTTTTGGTTGGGGATGATTAACCTTCCATTTGTTCCATATGTCTTGTGACCGCTATCTATTACAGCTTGATCTATTCAAAGAGAGCTCTCAAGCACTTCATCATAAGTTCTTAGTGGGAACTTCTGGAATTCTTCCGTTATCTATCTGCTAAGAGAATGAAGGAATAAATCACATAGTTTCATCTTATCCATGTTTGGAGTGCTTATTGAAGAATAGAGTACTGTACGCCATCTTTGGATGAAATGAGCAATAGATTCATTGTGTTCTTGTTTAATATGCAAGAATTCCTTGATTCTTGTTCTCAACAATTTGTTCATGTCGAACGCCTTGATAAACTCTGAAATGAGTTGTTTAAATGAATGTATTGAGGCTTCAAGTATTCTGTAATACCAATCGAGGGCGATACCCTCCAAAGTTTTGGGGAATATTTTAGCAACAACTCCATCCCAAGGAGCAGTCCTCGAATGGCTAATGCATAGGCCTTAATATGTGCATTCGGGTTCCCCTCCCTTTGTACTTGGGTAGATCCGGGAGAGGTGTTGGAAGTATCACGCTTCGTATAGTGAAGTCTAAAGGTTCTTTCAAATATTTTAAATAAGTCCCTATCGCATAGGTTTCGACCATTGATGGTGCTTCGTTGAGGGGGTGGAGGTGGAATGGGTTGTTGATATGGCGTAGCATATGTATTTGCAGGGGCATAAAGAAATCCCTTTGTTTGTGCGAACATTAGGAGAAGAGAACATATCTCCCTATGGTGATTTGGAATACATGTTTAAGTATGGAGGAGCATTGCTCAGAATGGGTTGTTTTGTACTAAGTCGGGAGGTATTATATTCTCAATCGGAGCGGCATTTGAAAATGCGGTTCTAGTTGGCGTTTGTTGTAAATACTAAGGAGGCATGCCCAACGTGCATGTTCCTATGAGGAGGACTACTTGGCTAGGATGATGTGGAGAATTGGAAGTTCACCTTGCATAAACTATGAATTTTGATTTTCTTGAGCAAGCTCCAATCCTCTAACCTTCTCAAGTAAGGCTAAGATGACCTCGTTTGGTGAAGACATGGTATTTTTCCTTAGTGGCTGTTGTTGTATATCTTGAGGTTGTATAGGCATATGGTACCCTGCTATGAAATGATTATTGCCCTACCAAGTTTCACTGAGGGCATTTCCTATAGGTGGAGGAATGGGGGTGTTTTCTTGGAATGAGACCTTGGGTTGTGTTTACAAACCTCCTATACGTGGGTACATATTTTGAGAGTGTTGTTCACTCCTAGCATAACATGCTAAGTATTCGTCATCTAAAAATAGATATAGATCGGACTATTTGCTAATTTTTGGTCTAAGCAACACCTAAGGAGATGAACCAGATTCTCCGGTGAGCGTCATGTTGTTTGATCCAGAGAAGGCTATGGTTAGTGCATTTGAGTGAGCTGATCCAACTCCTCTATTTGGAAAGAAGAACTATATCTAGTCCCTGTGAGGTAGAGTTTGTGTTTAAAATTGGTTAGTGGAATAGTTGTCACCCCATGCTTTGAGAGCGAGGGTGATGGTTGTCTATTTAATTGATCGTAGTATACTTTAAGACCTAGGAGAGGTCTACCATATGCATCGTATCCACGACATATTTGGGGGTATATAAATACCCACGCAGAATAATGGGAAGAAGCGAAGGTGGATAAAACTTAAAAATAAGAGTGTGAAAGTGAAGCAATTGTTCCGTTCATGTCGGGTTAACCAATTTTGTACGATGGAAAAGTGACCAAGCAAGCATGGGAATCTACAAGTAACTCTTCCTCGCACCCGACCTCTCAAGGTCGTGCTGAGACAGCTGGTGGGGATGGAATATACGTGGGGTACAAATAAACTAGTTAGGTAATCTTATGTCTTCAACACGCAATAATGGGATCTGCGAATCTAAGGAAAAGAAGGCCCTCCTAACCTGAATCGGTGTGATAGATCATTTGGCAAGGATAGCTGCTTGAAGGCTCCAATCAATATCGAGCTCTGCCATGATCTGATCTATGGGTTCTGGGATGCGTGGAATATGACCTATGGATGCTTCATATATATCTCTCGACAAGGTCAAGAAAATTGAATGGCTAAATGTGTAGTGGATCTTTTGGTGCTTTATGGACGATTCTCTGCTCTAGTCCAAAAAGATTTAGCTTGATTAGCTGTTACGTTTAATAATGATAATTGTGTGATAATGTATGGTGGAAGTGGAGAGGACCTAAACACCAGCGTTTGCAAGCTGGTGTCAATACTTGATTGATTTGTAGGCCCGTTGGGTTGTGGGACCTGTGGATCACAAATGTAAGTTCGTGGTTGCTGTGGACCTCTTATGGTCATATGAAGAGTCAATCCACGATTCAAGGTATCCGATAATCGTATGCCTTTTCGGTCTCTACGTTTCGAACTAGAAGTTGCATGATTTTCTCGGAGTACCTAACAGGTGTTCGGAAACTTGGATACACAAGATAGTGTCTATATCAACAAGGAGGTCGCCACGCCCAGGTCATTGTGGGTAGTGGATCACAACCGAATGTTTTCTCTCTTTCGAGTCCTTCTAAAGTCATACGAGATATCTATCAAGGTAGTTTATAATTTGGCTAATTTGACCAGAACATGTATGCCTTTTTGTCTTCTATGTTTCATCCTCTTAGTTGTGTCTTTGACTTCTTATAGAGTCTGTTGTTGTTCGGAAGACCTAAATTCCGAGATTTTGGTATATGTCGAGTTAATGCTACAACAAGATTTGGTTGAGGCACGATTGGCTCAAAACGTATTCCCTGGGCTCCCTAGGTCCCGTGATTGTCATACAAGATCAATATAAACCTAACTGAAATGAAATAAACTAATTATACAAGATATATCTACAACATATATATATATATATATATATATATATATATATATATATATATTCCTCTATTTTTGTATTTTTGATAGAATTTGTAATAATATTAAAAGACAAATTAATCTAATATATTCAGAAAATGACAACTAATCTAATAACAAAATTAAAACAAGCAAGGTAGCGCGGTGTAGCTACTTGCCTGTGTAGTTGTGAGTTTATCCTAAATAACTAAATAGCTGATTAACTTAATTAAAAGACTCTCGATCCTACCTCAGAAGTGAGGAATGAATCATAGTTTCTGAGAAACTATCAATCCCCATAGCTTCCCGGCAATATCGAAAGTGAAATTTAACTAAAATGAAATAATTCACTACTCTATTTGATATGTTTTAACTAGAACTTTGACAGATAAAACCTGGAATTTGTAGAATAGTGGCGAATCCAGTAGTGTATGAATTTTTCCCCTCAGAATGATCTCCTCCTTCATTCATGTTCACGTGAATCCAGAAGAGCGTGTATATACTAGCATCAACATAAGAAGGTATTTGAACAATGGCATCTTTGGATATAGACCGAATATAATGTGAGTAGGAGAGGGACAATGCAAGTGTCGTGAGCTTGGCGTATGCAATTCCTAATAGGATTTATTACGGGAATACAACACAAGTGTACTAAGAGATTATAGAATCTACCTTCTATGAAGAACACAACTGAAAATCTAATGGATGCAATCTACAAATGACACTACTCTGCTCTAAACTAATTTATATGAACATCAATGAGAAAGACTTAAGCAAGAAGATCGAATGGCTCCTAACAACAAAGGAAAAACTAGCATGGATGAAAACATGAAAAATAAAATGAATTCTAAGCAAGAAATTGAAAGACTAAACAATGGAAATGAGAAGTTGAGGGGCCATTTGCTTGAAAACAAGCTTGGTTATTTATATATTTCACATTCACCCAAATTTGATACCTATTAGAACTCTTTTACCATTAAACAATGAAGAAACACTATTCACGGGAACATAAAACATTAATACGAGCTAAGGCGGTTGAGAAAAGTGGGTAAATGTTGAAAAATTATGCAAGTCGCGATCAAAAGAACGTGCTGGAGAATGTGTAAAGGACTGTCGCCTTGAGCAGGGTGGCGGTTACAAAACCACCACCCTAGTATGGCAGCGATTTTGTCACTTTGAAGGTCAAAAGGCTAGAAAAAGAAAGGCAGAGGATAAAGAAAAGTTCAAAAAGCTTGGACAAGTTGCTTGGGATGCTAACATACACTTGGTGAGCTTTCTTTGATTCGAACACCTTGAGGCGACCGGTATCATAATTGGGGCATGTGTAACATCATTTCGGTGGTACAGTACCTACAATTTTGGGTGTGTGCGTTCATGTGCTAAAGGGAAGAGGGGATTCTGCAAGAACAAAAACGTCCAACCCTTACAAAATGAGCCAAAACTAGCTTTTAACGATGAAGAAGAACGAAGAAAGGTGAAAAAATGTGGGCAAATTGATTCGACATCTCCAACCACTGACAAGATTCATTAAAAGGTCAAGGGAACCTTCGCAAATCCATTTTTTGATGTATTCAACCATGTTGGAGAAAAATGGGTGCCATACTGCATTAATTTTTGGTGGTTAGATGTTTGTTATGCATTTTTTCCGTGCCCGAGACTTTTCTTCAATTTTCTCCCTCCAACTTTGCCCAAAACTCAAAATTGAAGCTTCCATGGCATAGAGGGCATTGATAGATTTCCAATGGTATTAAATTTGATGAATTTTGACCACTAGATCGAAAGATATGACCTTTTTAAATTTTGCAGCCAAATTAGGGCAAAAATACGGGTCGTGAGCCAAAATTCAGCCTTTTTCCCTTTTTTTTCAAATTTGGAAAATTTCCCAAAAACTCTGCTGGTTTGGCACTCTAATGACACGTGGCACTTCCCAATTAAATGATGGGATTGCGGGCCTCAAAATAACATTTTGCCTCCTTTTTCCCACAAGGGAAAATTTTCCCAAGGCCTCTCGTTGGCGTGGATCGCCACCGCTAACGTGGACTGGACATGTGGCACCTTTCTAATGGATGTAGGACTTTGGTTTAGTTTTGCTCCTTTAGATTCTTTGGCAAAGGGGCAAAATTTACTTTGTTTCTCCGAGTGCCCAACTTGGTGCTTGTTTCCATGTGTCATTATCATATTTGATGCGAGGGTGCAGCCGAATTTGAACACTTAAGTTTTTTGCGTAAAAGGGATACGTGCCAACAATTTCTCCACACCTCCACCAACTCGCTTCCTTCCCCTCTATGGGCCCGTGGGCTGGCTTGTGACTTTGCACCTTTTAGCCAAAAGGGCTAAGTGTCAAGTTTTCTTCCACCAACCCGCCAACCCGCCTTCATCCTTGGGCAAAATTTGCATCCCACCTCCATTGAGCCATAACTTTCAAAATATTTGGAGTTAGGAGGACTTATTTACCTTTCTGGAAAGGGGAAGAAAAATCCTATCTGATGAAGCCATCTCCAAGAACTTTTGAGTGCTTTAAAGTTGTAAAAATCTTCCTGCAGCAAAAGGAGGGAAGAATGAAGGCAAGTTAACCAAAACAAGCATGGGCTTATTTTGGATAACAATTTTGGTGACTCAGAGGGGTCATCTACCTACTAGATGAAGTGACCAGCTGCCTGAAGCAATCCATTGGGCATGGAGTCATGAACTTAACTACTTGTTACTCTCAATTCATTAGAAAATCTCTAAGATGAAGATTGTGAGAGTAGAAAATTACTTTGACCTGGAACATGATCTGTAAAAGATGCATCCTTGGGGAAAGCACTTAGGGAAATGTAAATCTAAGCTAAAAAATAATAATGTGCATAAGAACTTAGAGGAATGAAAGAAAAAACTAAGCTAATATGTACAAGGTGAGAAGTTTCCCTTCTAGTAGCAATGCTTTAGATGGATTCCATTAACTGGAATCTACAGTTCCTCACCATCCATTGTAGACAATTGGAAGACATTGTTGTTTTTGCATTTTGTGACCATGTAGGGGCCACTCTAAATGGCATCAAATTTTGAATTCCTTCTGTAGTTGCTCGGTCTGCATCCCAATTCAACACTAAATCTCCAACTTGGAAAGTTCTAGCCTTAGCTTTCTTATCAAAGCTTCTCTTGATCAATGCTTGGTCTTTTCCATTGTTTGGGCTGCATGCTCTCGATTTCATGGAGTTCCACAAATTCTGCATATCTAACCTCCATGGGCTCATACTCCAAAAATTCCAATTACTTCATGAGTTCTAATGTTGGCAACTCAAGTGACATAGGCAAGACTGCCTCTTTCCCATAAACAATTACGAATGGAGAGTTATCTATGGATCTCTTGGGAGTTATCGTATTAGCCCATAGAGATAATTTGATTTTAGTGTGCGAATTCCTCTTATTTTAATCAAGATTCTTCTTGATGATCCTTAATAGATTCTTTTTATGGACTTAGCTTGGCCATTACCTTGAGGGTAATAATTTGATGAAGTGCTCAAATAGATCCCATTTCTAATAGCCCATTCTATTACCTTTGATCCTATGAATGCATTCGATATTGTAGTGGCGGGTATACCAAATCTGGTTGTTATCCCCTCACAGAAGTCTAGAATGCTTGATTCATTTGCCTCTTTGAGTGTCACCTCCTTAGTCAATTTAATGAAGTATTTTGTTCTTTGTTAGAATCCATTTGTGCCCTTGGCTTAAGTTTGGATTAATGACTCAATGAATTCCAAACCCCATTGCATGAATGGCTGGTCAACTGATATTGGATGTAATGGAAGTTACGCTAACGTCTCTTTGCTCGTGAAGAATGCACAATTCTTGCACCTCTTGATCTATGCATAAGAATCACTAAACACTTTGGGCCAATAATAACCAGCCTTCATGATCTTGAGAGATATCACTCTTGGAGAAAATGACCCCCACTGATCCATCATGGAACTCTTCTAACATTTTATCAATCGATTTGTCCCAATGCATCTCAACAACACTCCATTGATATCTTTTTGAACAAAACACCATCAACAAGTGCATACATTATAGCCTGCAATCTGAAGTGTCTTCTTTTGGCTTTGTTCATCTCTAGAGGGCATAGGCTTGTTTGTAAGAAGTAGATTATGTCATGGGTCCAGCTAGGAGTGAGCACACCGCCATTTTCTTCATGAACATCTCTTTGTTCTTGGGCTGTATTGTAGCACCAAAACAACATTCTTCTCTTTTCTTGCTTCAATTGGTTGACTCAAGGCCAATTGCTCACAAAATCCCTTTCCTTGAACCAGCTTGCTAACTTTGATCTCAATTTCATACTCCATGACACAAGTAATCCACCCTGCACACTTTTCATTTAGATCCTTTTTGAGGAGGAAGTCTTTAACTCCCACATGAGAAACCAGCAGTTGAACCTTGTTGTTTGAAACTAGATGCTTAAATTTCTTCAAGATCCTAATCACTACAAGAACATGCTTCTCAATGAAGGAATACCTTACTTCATATTCCTCCAAGCTTTGGCTAAAGAAGGCAATTGGCTTCTCTCGCATTTTCTTCGTTCTCTTTGTACTAAAAGCTGTAGAAATTGTATCATCACCACCAAATGCATAAAGGATGAAGTCTTTGGAGAAATCTAGGTTAATGAGAGTTGGAGCCCATGAGATAGCTTCTTTGATTTCCTCAAAACTTGCCTTACCTTCAGCTGTCCATTTGAATTCCACACTTTTCTTCAACATCATAGTTATTGGCTTGACAAGGGCTGCAAAGTTAGAAAAAACCTTCGAACAAAATTGATTCTTCCCAAGAAACTTTGAAGATCCTTCTTATACCTTGGAAATGATAGTTCTCTTATTGTTTAACCCTCTCTAGATCAATTACTAACCCCTATTTGGAAAAAATGTGGCCTAGGAGCTTGCCTTCATGAGCTAGGAATATGCATTTTTTGGGATTTAAGGATACCCCAAATCTTCTACATCTTTGGAACACTTGTCTCAAATGAAAGAGATGGTCTGCTGCACTTTTATAAAATATAGTAATATCATCTAGGTATATCAGCACCATTTTTTTGATCAATCCCTTGAATGCCATATCCATTTCCCTTTAGAAAGTAGATCCGGCATTAGATAGACCAAATGGAATTTTTCTATATGCATAGGTTCCCCATTTGGTGGTGAAGGATGTTTTTAACTGATCATATTTCTTTACCATGATCTGATTATACCCTGAATAACCATCTAGCAATGAAAACCTCTCAGAGCTAGCAACAACTTGCAAAATTTTCTCCATAGAAGGAAGTGGGTAGTGATCCTTGAGGGATGCTATGTTCAAATATCCAAAGTCTACACAAAACCTGATTTCTCCACTCTTCTTTCTAACTGGAACCAAGTTTGCAACCTAGCTTGAATGCTTGATGGGGAATATGATACTTGCCTCTATTAACTTATTCAATTCATTCTTCATGAGAGGCTTAATGTGTGGATTGACCGGTCTATGTTTTTTTCTGATGGGCTTAGCACTTGGATATAATTCAATTATGTGTCGAGCTAGCTTGGTATTGAAACCTTTCAAGTCTTCATAGCTCCAAGCAAATACATTTGTGAACTCTTGGAAAATTTTCATGAATTCATACCTTTCTTGCTTAGTTTTCACTTTACCAATTTGAAGTGACTTGCCTTCTCCAACCGAAATGGGCTCGAATCCTCTCCCTTGACTTGGATGTTTTCTTTCTCCTTCCTAAATTGATCATTAGGATTGAAGATAGAATCTAAATTCGTAAGTCCTTTTGGAATTTTTTTGGTTATCAGTTGTACCACTTGATCACCATACTGTTGTTCCAACTTTTCTTGATTTTTGGCTGAGAACTTAGTATCCTCTTGCAAGAAATTGATGATTTGTTGGTCACTCTTAAACACTTGCCAACTTGCATTATTTTCTGGCATTGATGGCCTCACAATCACATGGATGTTTGGCTGAATTTTATCTCTTTTAATACTCTCCACAACATCAAAAGTTTCTCCAACTGCTACAAGCCTATCAATAGCTTGGTTCTCTTTCCTAGGGATGGAGTTGATGTCAAAGCCCTCAAAATCCTCAATGAGATCCCACACCCTATTCTTATAACTCTTGAGCAGGTCATTCTTGGTAACATGTTGTCCTTTAACTTGATTAACAATAAGCTCACTATCACCAAAGACTTGTAAGTTTTTTATGCCTCTCTTCCTTGACCAATGCAATCCATGTATCAAAGCTTCATATTCAACAGTGTTGTTAGAACATGCAAACTGAAATCTAAAAGATGAATAATACTTAATTCCTTGAGGTGAAACAAGCATAGCTCCTCCTCTTGCACCTTGTCTACTTCTTGATCCATCAAATAACAACTGACATACCTCATTTTTATCTTTATGGTTTGGCTTGGTGATGCTATGAAGAGGCTGATTTTCTTCATGCATGTAATAGACTCCTAGTTCAGATTCCTCTATTTTCTTGTAGGGATCAAAATCATGTACCTTGCTTTCCCATTTGTCAAGAATAAAATTTGGAATGCTTCCAACTTTGGTTTCAGCCTCATGTGTGCTTGGATAATACTCTTGATCAAACGCGGAACAATTGGCATTGATTGGGCTTGGAGTATGAGGCTCAATGTGAAAGTTTGCAATAGGTTTGGACCTGATTATGGCCTTGGCTCCATACCTTGTCCTAAACAACATGTGTGACCAATCAGTAGATAGGTAGACTCTAATTCTAGCTGTGAAATCCCTTGACAAACATATGGCAAAGAGTGGTGGAAAATATATCACCGACACATCTTGCAAAACAAAGCAGTGACATTGAGGAATGCATGCAAAGTAAGGCTCAAATCTTTAATCACCCCAAATTTTGCTATTGTTTTCCCATCTAATTACACCACCCCCTTAGATATGGCTTCATATTGAAGGCCCAGCTGATCAGCTATTTGCTTGGGCATCATGGAACTACTTTCCCCAGAATCAATCATACAATTATGTACTAGTTTATCCCCAATGATCAATGAAACATATAATAGATGGGGCTTCAAATTTTTACCTTGCTGTCCTCCATGATTCCCCTCAGGATAAGTAACATTTGTGAGTACCTTCTCTTGCATATGAGCTAGTTGATTTGAGGTTGACCAATTCTTCATGGCAGCTTGTAATAGATCCCTTTGTCCTGGGATGGATAGTGACTCCCACATAGATATGTTCACATTGGTATTATTCATTTGTTCAATGATGTTAAATGGGGATGAACCATCTCTTTGATGCCCTTTATTCTACACATTCTTTTCTTGTACATAGGCTACAACAATTGGCATTTTAACTAGTCCAGAAGGTGGCTTGGGCTTTCCTTGCACATTTGGAACTACATTTTGCTTGCCAACACCTTGTGGAGTGATGGAAGGTTGTGAATCACTTGGATCTAATGAATTCCCTTCACCAATATTCCTCTTATTTGACTATGTGTTAGCTGCAACACTCTAAGAAGGTGCTTGATTCATACCACAAAAATTTTCAGCCTGCCAATTCATAAGTGTAGTCTCATTTGGAGTTGTATCTTGTTGATATTTCCCTTGTTGTTGGTTTGTTTCTCGAATCGATTTAATCTCTACACCAGTTGTTGTCACCATTAAATCTTGGTTCAAAGCACCATTGAAGCACATAGATTGGTTGTGATGTTAACTATATGGAAAACACCAATCATACTCTTGAGCTATATTATTTTGCATTGGCACTAAGGCTTTAGTGGTAGATGCAACATTGGGGTTATAGGGCTGAAATGGTCTATTAGCAGGAGGACTTACTTGATTTTTATTTGAAGCTGGGTTGGGTGGCCTATTAGGCTGATATGGTTGTCTATTAGGATAAGTTTGAGGTTGATAAGAAGGCCTAAAACTTTGAACTTGTTTCCTCTTGAGCGTAACCAGCTCATTGCCCAAATTTTGCAATTGTTTCATAACTTCTTAAAACTCATTTGAGACACTAGAGGATGAAGTAGAAGTTTCATTTGAACTCGATTTCTAGCGGTGGGAATAGGAGATAAAGTAGGTGCTTGACTAGTACTTGGGCTTCCCAACTCTAGATATAAGGCCATAGGAGGCCTAGGTGCAAGTTTACCAGATTAGATCAAAAATTCTCAGCCCTAATGGCGATGTTGTAAGCTACGGTATAGTTGCACCTCCCATGGATTAGATCAACATAGAAATGTCATAATTTAAAGCCTCAAGAAACTATAAGAAAGCACCTTGAGTTGTTGGCCTCACTTTGCCAATGGGATTCTATCCATGTTCTTTGAAATCTGAAATTGAATTACATTAGCTGCTCATTAGGAGCTCTCTTGATTGTTGTTAGTTTCTCCAATAAAGACAAGTTGTCCGCTTTTTCTCCAAAATAGTTGTGTAGAGTTGTGCACAATTGGTTCCAATTTTGGATAGAGCCTACCTCAAGGCTCCTAAACCATTACAAGGCTTTCCCTTTGAATTAAGATGTCAGCAATTTGACAGTAATATCCATCTCAACAATCTCATGGATTGCACAAACATTAGTAATGTCTTGGACATGATCACCAACAGTGGTATGATTTTATCCGGTAAAGTATGGGATGTTTCTTCAATCTGCACCGCAATTGGAACTAGGTTTTTTTGATTGAGAGAAAGTGGGCTACTACCAGTAAAGTTGACATAAGGATTGGGTTGTGCCATTCTGATTGGCCTGAGAACCCTTGTTGATTGGATGAAAGGTCTACCAGGTGGAGGAGTTGATAGATTTATGTTTGGTGGAGATGGAGACCTTTGAATCCTTCTTCCTTTTTCTCCTCTTTCTGGGGATAATTGTAAATAGTTAAACAATCCCTCTTCTTTGGTCCTTCACCTTGTTTGGATCCTTCTCATGAACCATCAAGATTAGACTCCACAGAAACAGTTGATTCTATCCTTTTGGAGTCGTCGGATGTGAAAATCAAGGATCTTTCAAGCAAGAAATTACAAAAATTACACATCAACTTTGTTTCAATGAAGATGAAGACCTCTAAGGTCCCACCGAGTGTGTTAAAATTGTTAGTACAAAATCACAACACCCCTAAAATGACTTACGGATCTATTGTCTAGAATTGGGTAATTTAGTGTGATTGCACAACATTGAGTTTTCTCCAAGGTGAGAAAATTCTCCAGAGAAAGCTGGTTCTTACCCCTCTATTTAGGTGTATGCATGAATTTTGTAGAGGTTCAATGCTAAATCCTACTCTAGATTCCAAGGAGACATAGTTAAAAGATGCAAAAGGAAACAAAACTAAGTAAAAACGGTGATACACCAAAGGAGTGATGAACCTCTGCTTTTACAAATATACACGAGATCATAAGAATGCAACACTAGAACATGCACAAATTGCCAAAATGTAATGAAGGATCAGAAGGAAACAATAAATGCAAGAAAAGATTGAAAATTCATTCACAGAGCATGTTTTATCATTCCCATTTTTTGATACATGTAGACACCTATAATTACGCCCAAGCAATTTAAATACTTAAATTGCACTAATTATCCCCTTTCTTGCAAATCAATGACATATCATCAAAAGCACTCATTTTCCCTCATATCATTATTAATTAATTACACTAAGCTAATTAATTAAGTTGCCTATCTAACAAATACCCAAATTAATGACCTTCCGTTAATAAATCACCCCTTCTACCTAGACTAATTAATTATTATTAATTAATTAGCTTTCCCTTCCATTTAACCAATAAATCAATATTTAATTGATTTAATCCCATTATAATAGCCTAAATTGTACTAATATTCCTCTAATTATCTTCTATAAGCTTACACCTACCTATTAGTTAATCACCTTTGATTAATTAAAACACCCACCAACTCCCATGACTTGCTAAGCATAAAATTAAACCCTTCTAAAGTAAGGTTACCTTTAACAAAGCAACCTTATCGATTCCTAATCATGTTTTACCTTTATCCCACATTCATGAGAATGTGTTGAATCCTTATCCTTTGGGCTATATAAAGAGCCCTCCACCTACCTTTTTACTCACACCTAAACTTTCTAACAGAGTAAATGCAAAGCATATAGCAAAGACTAAGAGCTTGCCTTTTGCCCTTTTGAGAGTTCATCATCTTGAAGAGTTAAGCCTCTTTCTTAAGTGCTTAGGTCATATGGGAGGTGTCAAAGGGGTCTTGTAGCCCAACTTTGATAGGCCCTCATTCCTAGGTTACTTGGCATATTAAGGACAACTATTTTGATAGCCATGGAGCTTACTTAGGTCCATTCATTTATTTGTTGTTAGAGAATAGAGGAGTTTAGATATTTAGCATTGTTAGTTTCAAAGTTTGTATTTATGAATGCTAGCATCTAACCCTTGTTTAATTCTTATCTTGATGGTGTTTAGTTTGTTGTTCAATTCTTGCTAAGTTAAGGCTATTTAGGTGTTAGTCTTTACTCATATTAGCATTATTTTGAAAACAACACATGCACACATATACGATGCATTACAATGGAAAGGATTAAAAAAATGTATTGCAGTTCCAATGGGAGGATTGAAACTCCACGAATTCACATGCCAAAGGGAAGAGGGGAGTCTGCAAGAATAAAAACTTCCAACCCTTACAAAATGAGCCAAAGCGGCTTTTAACGATGAAGAAGAGCGAAGAAAGGTAAAAATGTGGGAAAATTGATTCGAAATCTCCAACCACTGACAAGATTCATTAAAAGGGAAAGGGAACCTTAGAAAATCCATTTTCTAATGTATTCAACCATGTTGGAGAAAAATGGGTGCCATACTGCATTAATTTTTGGTGGTTGGCTGTCTGTTATGCATTTTTTCTCATGTCTCGGACTTTTCTTCAATTTTCTCCCTCCAAATTTTCCCAAAACTCAAAATTGGAGCTTCCATAGCATAGAAGGTGTTAATAGCTTTCTAATGGCACCAAATTTGATGAATTTTGACCACTGGATTGAAACATATGACCTTTTGAAACTCGCTGTGACCTAATTAGAGCAAAAATGGTGAAATTAGGGAAAAAATACGGGTTAGCAGGAAAAAATTCACCCTTTTTCCCTCTGTTTTACAATTGGGAAAATTTCCCAAATACTCCTCTTTTCCGCCACTCGATGACACGTGGCATTTGCCAATTCACTGATGGGATCGCGGGCCTCAAAATAACATTCTTCCTCCTTTTTCCCGCGAGGGAAAATTTTCCCAAGGCCTCCCACCGGCTCGACCGCCACCTTGACATGGACTGGACATGTGGCACCTTTCTAATGGATGCGGGACTTTGGTTTAGTTTTCTCCTTGATGTCTTTGGCAAAGGGGAAACATTTACTTTGTTTCTTTGACTACCCAACTTGGCGTTGGTTGCCATGTATCATCATCATATTTGATGCGGGGGTGCGGCTAAATTCGAACCCTTGAGTTTTTTTCCTAAAGGGCTAAGTGCCAAAAATTTCTCTGTGCCTCTGCCAACTCACTTCCTTCCCCTCCATGGGCTAGCTTATGACTTTACACCTTTTAGCCAAAAGGGCTAAGTGTCAAGTTTTCTTCCACCAACCCATCTTCATCCTTTAGCAAAATTTGTATCCCACCGCGCGCTGAGCCATAACATTCAAAATATTTGGAGTTAGGAGGACTTCTTTACTTTTCTGGAAATGGGAAGAAAAATCCTATCGGATGAAGCCATCTCCAAGAACTTTTGAGTGCTTTAAAGTTAAAAAAATCTACCGCAGCAAAAGGAGGAAACAATGAAGGAAATTTAACTAAAACAAGCATGGGCTTATTTTGGATAATGAGAACCCTAAAAAGGTGTTTCACACACCTTTATAATAGAAATTTTGCAAGGGTTTTGGAAGTGAGAAAAATTTAGGAGCAAAGTATGCTTTTCTCATAAAATGCAAAGTGGGAAAATCCATAGAATCACAACATTTGTAGATCCAAGCAAAGTGTAAAATAGCTCGTCTAGAGTCATGGCATTATTAGGTTTCAAATCTATACCATTCCATACAAATGACAACAAGAAATATAGCTATGCATAGCCCAGATAAAAAAGGGTAGTTTTGAATTATTTTTGAAAAATATAACATGTTAGAATAAATGCCACAAATAGCTAGCAAAAATAATACCAAAAGCTCAAGGTATAGAGAAAACCCATTAATGGGTATTACAAAGATTAATACATTTAGGATAAAATATAAATCTACGGTCACCAGCTCGAAAGGAATGTAACAATTATCTAGGAAAGGGAGCTCATGAGCCTTAATACGGTAGCAATGCGAAGGGTTTCTTCCAAAGTATAGTCCAAAATCGACACATTTGAAACCCATAAGTGGTCATGGCTAGGTAGAGGATCAAAAATGCAAAAACCCTATTCCAAACTCGGAGGGGGTGTAGATTAGCAAACAAAGAGCAAATAAAGAAACCCGGGAGCTAAATTAATGGCAGTAACCTAAGTAAAAAGCATAGAAGAGCACTTGCTAATTAATCCATCAATAGAAAGGGAAAAAATAGCTCATTTTAACAAAATGATGGAAACCCAGATATCAAAAGATAGAACTTTATCTTTAAAACAACAAGCCCATTAAATAAATCTATGGAAAAATGGAACTGCAAGGAGAAAAAAATCATATCTAGCAACGAACTCTATGGCCCATTTTTAGGGTTTCAAGAGATCAAGCTCGAGCTTCTTAGAAGTATAGAAAACTTACCAACACCTAGAAATGGTGGCCACATACGAGAATGGTAACCAGAGCTCCAACACAAGTCATTGAAAACCATGGTCGAGTAAAAAAATGCATGAAACCATCAAACGTATGACAGTAAGGAAGAAATCACATTCCAAACCAAATTAAACAGGTCCACCACCAAGCCATTAGCTAATGGAATGCGGTATAGATCCTTACATCATGGAGCCACCAAAGGGAAAGGAAATCCAAAGTCTTGGGCATATTTATAAAATTTGTGGAGAACAAAGAAGTCGGCCATGGTAGAAAAACACAGCCTGGTCCAAGAAAGAACACATCACACAATTTGTTTTGAGACAAAGCCCACAAGCTGCCACCTAGTTAGGGTATGAATATATCTCCAAAGCTATAAATGGTGCTACCAGAGGAAAAAAATCCACAATCATCATGGTTTAAATTTGCATAGTTTCGGAGGCTTCTAGTACCAAGTTTCAAAATACCAAAATGATCAAGTGAAGTGCACTTAGGGTTAAATCCACGACCATCGTAAAAACAAAGGAAGTATTAACCATAGTCCACTAAACTTGAGTCTACCTTGGTTAATGCCTACATCATTAAGTGGGATTTGGAATAATGTTTTGGTCCATTCAATGCATGTAATGGATTAATTGATTATTGAATAGGACTAATTATATGGGCCAATAACATGACCAATAAACACATGCATGTCATCCATAATAGGAACGAGAAAAAGAGTGGCTTTACGAGAATAAGACAAAAATAAGCCAACGAGACTATGCATGTCAAGTCAAAGTGAATGGACCAAAATTCATGCAAGTGGCAAAAGCACTTTTGCATAAGAGGACAAAACTACCTTTTCGGCTAATAATACATGCTAAAACATTTTCCTTCCAAATAGTCCGTACACTAGCCACGGTGAAGGAAAAGAAGAGTCAACCATGATTTGATTGAAGTGGAAAGTGAGCTAATGACTATTATTAGCCATTGCATTATTTTAAATTGTATTTTTGTAAAGGCTAAAGTTATGCATGTATGGAAGGGGCTATTGTTAGCACTGGCTATTTTGGGAGTGCTTTGGTGTGATATTTTTCTATATATTGTACATGGCTTTCACAAGTATAGGGGGATAACTTTTTACAGACTTACGCTGCCATATTTTTTAACTATGCCTTAATTGAGAATAAAGATTGAAATTCCTTCATCGTCAAAACTTCTTCAATGTGTTGGTAGATATCTTATAGCATGTTTTGTGAAATTTTACTTTCCTTATATGATCATAAATTTGCACATCCTCTGTTGAGATATTTTATTAGTTTTACAATTCCTTTAATTGTGTATAAGCACCTTTTGGGTTCAAAACTTGTTAAATAAGCATTCAAAGTGAATAACTAGTCAATTATTAGTTTTACGTGTGCTCTGTGCAAGCACAAGCCCCATAAAATGTTAGTGTATCACCTTTTACAAGCTTTCAATTTTACATTTTCCTAACCCTCAACCTAGAAAGTTTTAAAAATTAGTGATCCATCAAGTGAGCCAGCCATCTCTAGAGGTTCACCTTAGTTCGAGATTCCCACAAATCGGAGGAGATCCCATTATCTTGGCTAAAGTTAGAGTCGATTGTCATCCAACACAGAGGTGCACTTCGGACCAATAATAATGCGAAGCCTCAAAGGACTAGTGCATGGCCTTGGTGAATATGGGAACAACAACATACATAAAAAATTGGGCCTTAAAAAATCAAACACAATTGTCAACTTGCTTTCAATTCCTTCAAAACTACCTAGAACTTCGCAAATGAAAAAATCGTAGTATCCCCCTCCGATGGTTTACAAAAATGGTCAACATCTTCATCGAATCTACTAGTTTGGTTACTTGCTAACTAGTTAGAACCTTGAAAATGGCTATTTCAGCCATGAACACTAACTAAAAACATGTACCAAGCCTGAAAATGCATGCTAAAAGTTGCATAATGTTGATAAAGACTGGAAATATCCTCTAAGAAAAATTGAAAACAATAGTAACAACAATGTACGTAATTACACTTGGAGTAAAGAAACACACCTATAATACTAAAAGAGCATACATGATTCAAGGTGAAGCATGCAAAGTGTGCGGAAGCACTTATTATGCATAAAATAAACCTACACTAACCTAATCTAACTAGCTAAAATAAACCTACACTAACCTAATCTAACTAGCTGAAAAATGAAGCTAAACGAATCCCCGACACACGTTGCAAAAATAGCTTCCCTTTCTAAAAAAAAAAGGCCATGAGCTTGACTTCAAAAATAGATCACATGACAAGACTAGGAATAAGATTTGTATCTTTAATTTGCTCCACAGGCCATTCTAAAAGATTAAGCATACCTCTATTTGATATGCAAGTTGTTCTAATAAGTATTTAGGATGATTATTGAGAAGTTGAAGCTCATCTTTATGATCTAATTCAAGCATAACTACTCATATTGCTGATTTTGACTCCAAACTAGCCAAATATCTAATCGTACAAGGTCTCCCCATGGCTAGTAAATTGCTCTTTTTGATTTGTATTATTTCACTAATTTCCTTTCCAATTTTGATCACATTCTAAAAATGAGTAAGAATCTAATCTATTTCTTTAAATTATAGTACTCTTTCCATCATGGCTGGTTTATCAATGATGTCAATCTCCTAGACCTTGTCCTAATCCACCATGCATGCAAAAATCTCAAAATCCAAGCATGCATAAATCTCCAAGCATGCAACACAATACAAATATTTACATTCGGATTACATCATTACGATTGGTTTACAAATCTAAATCCTTTACCATGTCACTATTCTCATCATCATCTACTAGAAAAAAATTTCTTAAGATAAAAACATGTTGTTCTTCGTCATATGGAAGCTCTAAAACTATTGATTTATGTTGATATTGGAGCTGAGAACCACCTTCTGATTTTACAAGCTGAGATACATCAAGTAACTTTGGTGAATATTGTGCCATCGTGCATGCTACACTCAAAACACAAATATTGTTGATCATCTCCCTCTTGTGGTTTCTCCTCTACAAATTCAAAATTCACCTCTTCCATGCATCCTTTCTCCAACTATGGAATATGGTCAAACTAAAACTTAGAGACACATTACTGCAAATTTTGTATGAATTCCACCTATTGGTTTCTTCAATTAGTTTCTCCTCCTAACTTATTTTGTAATTGTTACCTTCTTGAATCAGAATTACGGATGAAGAAGGGGGTGGGTGGGATGCGTCTCGGTTTCATTTTGTAATTTTTATTCAAAGGGATGGGGTTAGAATCTAATTTTAGTTGAAAGGGACAATAATTACAGCATCTAAGAAACTAGGAAGCTGGTATGTAGGATGAGTTGGTTGACTAGGAATAGGTATTGGATAATGATAAGGAATGTAAGTGGGAGCATCCCATTGAAAGGTTTCATGTTCATTTACCTTATTTCCCTCTAATGCATGTAAATGTTCCAACATTCCATGAGAACACGATACTCTTGCTGCAACTTCTGAAGCTCACTATCAAACTCATCATTAGGCATGTAATTACTCTCATATCCTACATAATCTACATACCCTGTAACATATCTTTGTTCCTGAACATCATAATGGTTATAAGGATGCCAATATTGATTGGAAAGTATTTTATCATAGGGATATGGATTCTAATAAATGTTGTGATAATGATCGGGTGGAGGATATTGGTAAAATAGAGGTAGATCTGGATGGTTCAACTCTTGTAAGAAGGAATCCCACCTAGGAATTGACATCATGATTTCATGACCTCATAAAAAATGGAAAATATGAAAAATAAGGTCTACTAAAATGAAACTAAGATGTTTGGACCAGAAATATGATCAGATCTGTATAGACAATTACCTCCATAAGGCTGAAATTTTACCAAGGACAAATCAAACTGGGAAAAACTATGGAAATTTGAATTCCATGTCCCACTAGGTGTGCCAAAAAAATTTTGAATTGTTTTCAAAATAATATAACAAAGTCAAAATAAATTCCAAAAATGGCTAGCAAACGAGAATACCAAAATATCGAGCTATAGAACAAACCCATTAATGGGTATTACAAATATTAATACATAAAAGAAAACATGTAAAGCTACAAGTCACCATCTCAAAATTAACGTAACAATTAGCTGGAAAAGGGAGTTCGTGAGCCTTAATATGACAACAATCTTTGAAGGGTTTCTTCTCTTATACTAAAAATTGACACAGTGTGAAACCCATAAGCATCCATGGTTAGACAGAGGATCAAAAATGCATAAACCCCTATTCTAAAATCGAGGATATAAAATAGTAAATGGAGAGAAAATAAATAAATCCCAAGAACCAAATTAATGGTAGCCTCCTAAGTAAAAAAATGTAGAATATAACAACTAATCGAGCCATCAATACAAGGGGAAAATAGTAGATCATTGCCACAAAAGAATGGAAACCCAGATATCAAAAGATAGAGCTTTATCTTTAAAATGGAAATCCCATTAAATAAATATATGACAAAATAGAACTGCAAGGAAGAGAATACTGTGATCTAGCAACCAATTCCACAGCCCATTTTTTTGGGTTTTAACAGATCAAGCTCGATCTCCTTAGAAGTAGGGATAACTTACCAGCACCAAGAAATGGTGGCCACACAAAGAATGGAAACCAGAGTTCCAACACGAGTCATTTAAAACCATGAGTGAGTAAACAAATTCAAGAAAACCTCAAGCATATGACAAGGTAGAACTCGAGCTTTGAACCAAACTGAACTTATCTACCACCGAGTAATTGGTTAATGTAACACAAACACGGATCTCTAGATCATAGAGCTAACAAAGAAGAGGTTGAGTTCTCAACAAGGAATCACAATAAATTAGAGCAACCGTATGGGGATCATGTAGTGTAGCTGCATACAAACAATCTCCCAAAAGGCTTAGTGATATTAGATTCAATATTCAATACCAATGATTAGTTCTAGAAAGAGAAATCAAATATCCAAGTCAAAGGAGAATATTTGGAACCTATCTCAATTGGATAAGGTAAAACCCTCCAAATTGGCAAAATAAGCACCGAGCGAGAAAATCAGATTCCATACAACTTTTCAAGAGTTCCCGGATGTCTTCGCTTGGAGCTATGAGGACCTAAAAGGTTTTCCTAAGTTAGCACAACATAAAATTGAACTAGAGCCGGAGAGGCTAAGCCTATCGAGGGAAAAAACAAAGGTCATCAACCTGCACATACTGAGCCTCTCATGAAGAAAGAGTTGAATAAGTTGAAGCATTATATTTCCAATCAAATACTCAAGTTGGGTTGAAAACCTAGTACCGATTAGGAAAATAAATGGATAAATTAGGTTGTGTGTGAACTTTCGGGACTTAAACAAAGCATCTCTCAAAGACCACTATCCACTCCCATCAATGGAGAAAATATTGCAGCGAGTGCGGTTCAAAAGATTCTCTCTCCTAGCTAGATACTCGGGCTACAATCATATAATGGTGAAAGAGGAAGACCAATTCAAAATGGCTTTCGCCACCAAATAGGGCACCTATGCCTGCTGGGAAGATTTCATTCAGATTGTCAAACGCTAGAGTAACATTTCAATGAGCAATGGACATGGCATTCAATGGGTTGATAAACAAGATAGTCCTCGTTTATTTAGATGACATCACTATGTTTTCTAAGGATGAAAAAGTCACATCTTTCATCTTAGATAGGTATCTCAAAGGTGCGGGGAGATTTGGAGTTTCCTCAAACCCAAAAAATGCATATTCCTAGCCCACGAAGGAAAAATTTTAGGCCACATTTTATCAAAGGAGGGATTGAAAATTGATCCATAGAGAGTTGAAGAAATTTTAACATTGTCATTTCCAAGTCATAAGAAATCTCTCGAAAGCTTCTTAGGGAGGATTAACATTTTCCGCGGATTTGTACCATATTTTTCCACTCTTGTCAAGCCAATAACGCTAATGTTAAAAAAATCATGGCATTTAATTGGACAACAGAGAGGGAAAGGAAGGTTTCGAGGCTATCAAGGAAGCTATATCTCAAGCTCCAACTCTCATAAATATAGATTTTTTCAAGGATTTCCTACTCTATTCCTTCGAGAGGTTCGGACACGATCTCTCGAAATCTTGGTGTAGTAGAACAAAAAGGGATCTAAGTAACCAATTGCCTTATTTAGTCAAGGTTTGGAAGAATATAAAGTTTGGTACTCCTTCATCAAGAAACTTGTAAAATTAAATTATTTGGTAATCTTGTCAATGTCTTGTAATACATGTATTCATCAAGCCTCTATTTGTTATGAAATTTGGTTGTAGCATGTAATTAATTCTGTAAGGACTTGGTTGCCTCTTTCAACCAGTCTCTCTTCACATCTCTTTGTAGCTTCTCCCATAGTTTTCATGTCTTCTACATCTGTTAATGCATTAGGTGTAATAACAGCCATAATTAATTGGTTTACCTCAAGAGGTTGGATCCATTTCTACACATAATTGGACAATATGTCACCATTTTCTTTGAGTTTCTTTCTGGTCTCCTTATACTTTTCCATTTTGTGCAAAATCTCTCCCATTGTTACTTTTCCCTCATTTTTGAGACACTCACTAGTAGTTATCCCCAATGGGACTTGAGTTATTTGATAGTGGGATGGAGTAGCTTCATCCCTAGTTATGTCACCTTGTGGATTGGTAATCATTATAATTTTATCTCCTTGGTGCCCTATTTTTGTTCTTGACAAGATTCATTTCCTTCGCGCACCTTGGATGGCCTCAAGGATATGACACTTATTAGGTTAGTTTCATCTAGCTGTAATTTTTATGTTTTCTTTCTTGATATTGCAGTTCACAACCATTCGGTATGTAGAGAATTACCTTCTTTTGTTTTTTGTTGTTCAAGTACATGACTTGGGACAATCACGATTTCTTTGGATGGAGAGAGTGTGAGGATGGAGTCATTAGTATGCATTTGTGTTTCCTCCACCTTATTAACTTCATGTACTTGGACTTCTTCCTTTTAAAACCCTTTATCCTTAATTTCTTTGCTTGTTGAAGGATGAGTGATGCCAACTTCTAGGACTTGTACCACTTCAACCTCAATTGTTTACTCCATAAGTGGAGAGTGCTCTTTTGTTGGCTCAACTTGATTTTTAGTTAAGTCTTGAGCCTTCCCTTCTTCAACCTGCTCTACAACCTCATGTTTTATAATCACTATCTCAAGTACATCCAAGGCTATTTGGAGAGGATTCACCAGTGTAGAGTGTTTAATTTTTGTCACTTTGACCTCCCCAATACCTTATTGCTCAACAAGATATATTTTTGTGTCTTTCTTGGTGAGCTCCTCATCGAGGATTGTGCCTTTTTCCACCACCCTAACTAATGAAATTTTGATATTGTTCTATGAGGATCAATATGTAACCCCATGCACATCGAAGAGGCTACACTTTGATCAAGAAAATATTGAAAATAAATAGATGATAAATCTAAATATGTACCAGCAATAATGATATAAACGATTACATACAAAATTAACCATAGAAAGTAAGCTAATAAAATATGAAACCCTAGCTACAAATGAGGAGATAAAAGGACTTAGTTGATTCATAATGTTTCCAAAGTTATGTCGAGATGGAAAACTATTGGAAAAGGAACTTAGAGTGTTGCACATTAACCCAAAATAATGTAGTAGTGTCAGAAATACCATGACCAGGGTGCTTATGTGGGGTCAAGAGCGCCTAGGGTGTCGAGTCCTATTTTGGCTGCAAGTGACTTCTCGGAAGCTATGAAACCCAATGTTATAGGGTCGTGATATGTTCCCTAGTTATCACCTTTGATTCCATGTATGTCACTACACTTTTTTGTTATTCACTTGCAACTTGCAATAAGAAAGAAGCACATGCAAAACCCCCAAACTACATCAAATCCCAAAAAACAAAGATGTAAAATCAGAGGTCGTAGTTTCCTCGATTGTCAATAAATTTAACTTGCAACCAAGCAATGCACTACATTGTAGAACCCATGTAGTTCTATGTTTTTGTGTGAAAAAATCATGCCCTAGGTGGATCTTGTGCCAGATGCACTTGATAGCGATCAATATCAAGATGTACAAAATGTAGATAGATGTGTACATGAAAAAATGAACTTCCCCTCCTATGATGTGTATGCAGAAGAATGTAGTCCCTTGCCTTTGTGTGGATGATAAATGGATGCTTGAATGCTCTTATAAATGCCTATGGATGCAACCTTTGATGGTGATAGTAAATGCTTAGTGCTTGGTCCTTTATTATCACCACATAGCTTAATATTTATATGATTCCCTTACTCCAATTTCATAATTAACCACTAAAAGGCCAACTATTAAAAATCAAGATGTCCAAATGGCTAGAAGATACTAAAAAGATGGTAAAAAATTAAAAATAGGTTGGGGAACCTAAAGAGGATGAGGGCACACTGGGTGCTGGCATCCTGGAAAAGTGTTGGTGTCTAGACTCAGAAATGCTAAAGTATGAAAAGAAAAATTGTGAAAGAAGGTATGTGAGACCAAGAAAGAAAATAGAAATAAATCAAAGAGGCCTAAGATAGTTGTCAATTAGTAATTTTATTGCTTAGGAATCATATGAATAGTAGTATGTGATCAGGACTAGATAAATACCCAAAGTATGTGATTTAGTGTTTGCATTTTCCCTCACTTTATGTTGTTAAGAAAATGATTGATAACATAAAGTAGATAAGATACGCATACCGACAACCATGTATATCGATGGTGAAAAGTGTTTTGAGAGACAAGGAAAATCGTAGAGTGATAAAAATATAAAGCGTGGAACCTAGAGAAGAGGAAGTGAAAAATGATGATGATGTCACATTGTACCTATTGATGATTTCATTTGATGTTGAATGATGAGTGATTTATGTGAATTATACTTCCCATAAGGATGGACTTGTAAAAGAGAATAACAAACAAGTAGTCAAATACATGTGCATGAAAAGTTCAATCAAAACAAATAAGACGTATGTAAGAAAGTATATGAAAAATGGGAAAAGAGAACATGTGCACCTAATTCGGGATGAGTGAAGGAGATAGAAAGGATCTTGAAGATGTTGTAGAAGAATGATTTTTTTGGGCGATCTCACACCAATTGCGTTGAGTGTGATTTTTTCGGGTGATCTCACACCAACTCCGCCAAGTACGGAAGAAGTGTAGGTGTAGACACCTAAAATATGCTTACACTTAGCATTTCCTCCAATTCAGTCAATTAACGATACTTCATTAATTCCCCATTCTTCGCTCCATTCTCGGATGCCCATTTACGACACCTTCTTGGTCGTATTCTTCCTATAATCATCTAATTTGGTTAATATATCTCTCTTATTAACTAAACATTCCTCCTTCCGACCATTCATAATCTCCCTAGTTCTCTCTAGACCACTTCTATTGGCTTCGTAGGCTATCTATCAGTCATAATTGGTTATCCAGACCCCTCCCAACTCTCAATGAGTCTCTAATCACTTGATAATCGAGTTTAACTAGCCTAAACAAATCTTAACTAAGCCTAAAGCATGTTTATTCTAACCTAATCTAAAAGAGCTTTAGTCCCACATGCACCCAAATTCCAAACTCTCCCAAGTGGAAAACTATAAATAGAAGGGTCACTCCTCCCATTCAGATGGACAACTTTACTCTCAAACACTTTGGAAAGGCATTAGAAACCATTTGTGATAGCTTTAAGCTATAGAACATTTGGATCTTGGCCATACTCCATTGTTAAGAGCTCCCCCATCTTGCATCCATCCACCTCCATTGAAGAAAACAACTAATCACATAATTTGATTGCTTAGGATCTAAACTAGGTTCAATTTTAATAAGCTTTCATAGAGTAGAGAGTAGTATACATGTTAGTTTTTGATGTTTTTGTCAAAGTTATAATACTTTTATGTTAGTTTCTCTTGTTTAGCTCTAATCTGATGGTGCATGGTTGAGTTAGCAAAGCTTTGAGGTTCTTTAGCCTCACTCCATAGCTTTTGCAACTTTCCATTGCATACATTAGGGAGAAAGGTCTATTGTTATTATCCAACTTTTGATTTTGCTTCAGAAGAGAAAACACCGGTCAAGAGATGGTGTGTACAAATATGATCCATTTCAATTAATTCTTATCTAATGCAAACATAGAAAAGAAGGTGTACTACATGCATGTTGATTTTTGAAGGATTGTGTGTCCTGTAAAAGTCGTTGTGTAAACTGCTATGAATTGTGCCAAACTAAGAAAAATATGTAACTTCCCTCCGGTCATAGGTTCCCATGAAGGGTCGAGATAGCTAGATACTACACGCTTGTGTTTGGGTTTTGGTTTCTATGTTGTGTTGAGGAATCAAGTCAAATTATGGGTCATTTTTGAGATTGAAGATTGTGTTATACCGATACTAAACTATTTTTAACTATGACTGTAGACTGTTGTGTGCGGTGAATGTCTCACCCAATGATTTCCCCCTCATTTGGGGTGCATGCAACATCGTAAGGAGTATGCAGCCTAAAGGAAGACTAAATTTTGTGTTAAAATTGATGCCCTATAGGGGGAGGGAGTGTGCTTGGTAGAAACTTGTTATCCCGTAAAATTGACAAGGGCAATTTTACCGATAACCATACCGAAAATTTTGTTTCGATCCCTCGTTAGGGATCCATCGCGTTCGAAACGTTGTAAAATCCCTTCCTGGGAAATCTAGTTTTTGAACTTAGTCTTTTTGAGCCTTTTTTGGCTGGGCGCATGAAATTGCTTTGCAACACTAACTTTTGGTGCGCCCCCTTAAAAGCCTTTGGCGCATGGTTTTTTATGTTAACACATCTTTTAGTGCGCCAAAGGATGTTGAGACTCTTTTGCGTGCGCCAAGGCGCATGCGCCTGTGTTGACACAACTCTTGTTGCGCCACCTTTTGGTGCGCCAAAGGGCGCACATAATATCATTGCAACACCGTGTTTTGGTGCGCCAAAGGGCGCACATAACTTTATGTCGACAATGCTTTTGGTGCGCCAAAGGCGCGCTCAATCTTCTGATGTCAAATACTTTCGTGCGCCAAAGGGCGCACGCTTTCCCCTGTCGACAGAAACTTTCATGCGCCATTTCAAAAGTGGTTGGCGCATTGATGACAAGTTTTTCTATATATATCAGTGCGCGCCCAATGTCATTTTCATTCTTTTTGTCGAGCACGTGATCGTTCTGAACTTGTCAGCCTCTGCTCCATCGTTTTCATCGCCCTGTGGACCCATTGAAACTTTTTGCTATATATCCAGGTAAGAGGATCTTCTTGTTCCCTCATGCGTTGTGTGCTTTCGGTTTTTAGTGCTTTCATGGTCTAGTTTTAGCTTGCTGGTTGGTGTTTTGATTAAATAGAAATATGTTGAGCTAGCCCCCCTGTGCTGCCTTGTCTTTTTCTTCTTTTCCTCCTCCTTTCCCTCCCTCTTTCCAGATCTGCTGGTAGAGGGTGTTGTTTTGAAAGAACTTGGTCTGAAAATCTCTTTTCTGAAACCTTATATCTCCAAGCAATCTTTGAAATGGAGGAAAGAAGGAAAAAGTGTTGAGCAATGAGAGGCTCTGTTTTTCACATTGGCGCACTGGCGCGTCTTGTTACACTAAAAACAGTTGCGCCCCTCGGCGCATCTACCCACCTTGTTACATGAGCAAAACCCGCGCCAATGGCACGCCCTTTCTGCCTGTTGCATCATGAACTCATGCGCCCTCAAGGCGCTCCTCTGTCGCGTGCTACAAGTGCCAATCCCGCGCCCCTTTGGCACGCTGTTCATCCATGTTGCATCCCTTTTTCATGCGCCAATCGGCGCACCCAGCTCCCATGTTACACGAGTTATATTTGCGCAAGTATGAAACTATAGAGGCACAGGCGCATCCCGACTACAACAACATCATGTTGTGTTAACCCTTCGTGCGCCGCGCCATATCCCTTTGGCGCACGAAAAGTCCTTGCTACACGATACACCCATGCGCCAAAGGGCGCACCAAATCTCAATGTAACACGCATTTCCTGTGCGCCCTATATAAAATGCAATCTGCAACATCCATGCGCCATGCGCCTTTGGCGCCAGTTTAGCCTCTGCAACACTCCTTTTCTGTGCGCCTTATCTATTTGGCCTGCAAATTACATTTTTCATGCGCCCTGCGCCCTGAGCCTTAAAATCTCTAACTCTTTCTTCTGCTAGCATTCCAATGGAAGATCAAATGACTAATTCAACCTTTTTGGATTGGGTCTCACTTCTTCTTCATGCAGATCAGCAACTGAGTTCGAAAAACACATGTCTACGTCAAGCAAGAAACCCACCAAACCAAGAGGAAAGGCTAAGCTGACAGAAGAAGAGATGAAATACAAATATCAGAGGGTCAGGATGCCCGAATCACAGGCTGAGTGCAGTATGGATGTCAGAGACTCAGAATTGGGTCACATTGACATGGAGGAATTCTGGGTTAGAACTCAGAAGGTTACGAGAAGTCCATGGATGGACAAATTGATAGGCAGTGCCCTGCACTTCGCCGGAGGAATCCCCGTCAGTGCCGTCAACAACGAATTCATGATGGTGATTGCCCAATGTTACAACAAAGACACAAGATGTGTCGAAAATAGCAAGGGCGAGGTAGTCATAAACCTCACTGCCCGTCATTTTGAAATAATGCTCGGCATCCCTCATCACCGGCAATTTGTGTGGCCATCAGCCAAAAGGAATGCATCAAGGCACAGGAAGACAATGAAGACCAATGCATGCGGTGATGAATGAGGTATACTTGAAGAACAAGAGGTGGTAACCCGGTGGCCCGAGTCATCCACCGCAGTGATTTCTCGAGAAGAACTCATGACACTATCACTTTCCTGAGTAGAGTCTTGGGCTTTTCGATGCCCACTACTTCCATAAATGGATGCTGAGGTACTTGGAGACAATGAATAAAAATTTACCCGATCAGCGCTTTTGCTGGGGTGAAATAATAAGCAGCACCATCTCTGAGCAGCTACAACAGTTCGCCACAACAGGAGTGTTCCATATGAACTCCTATGTAGTCTACGCTGCAGCATCGGCAAGGGATTATCCGGGGCTGAACCGAAGTGGAGTATGGCCTCAGGCCAAGATATTTGATTACTACCCAGAGCTGAGGCTGGAGAATAGCATCCAACATTTCACAAAAGTTAACGATGCATTCTTTTATCATGTCATCTGCCTGCTGAGGCCAAACATGACTCATAGCCGGACAACCAAAAACATAGTGGCAGTCACGGAGAAATGGGGGGCCCTGTTCACCCAATTTCCCACGTTCACCTATCTGAGGGCTGCCAACTTTTTGGGAGAGCCAACCAGGCTACCAAGGTATGCTGGGCCTAAGCTGATTCTACTAGAACTGTCAAGGCAGCTGGTCACATACCATGAGAAGTGCCTCAAAAGAAAGAAGGGTGGAACTCCTTTCCCCCTCACAGTGGGCCGATACACATGCTCCACCCACCATAAGGCAAAGGAAATGTTCGCAGAGCTGGAGCTACTCAACTTGAAGCATGACTTCCCAGCCAGGCCTTCTGGAAAATGCCCTGGATGCAATGCATCAAATGGAGAAAGTTGTTCTCGCCATGACTCCAGGGTTGCTCACTCCTTCCCTTACCTTGAGATCAGCCGATGACACTATCCGGATCTTCAAGGAGATAGCTTCTCAAGGGACAGGGCCAGAGGTCACATTCGACACTGAATCTATCAACAACCTACTGGCCTGTAGGGACTTCATCGGGTTCCTTATCGAGGCGGAGAAAGATTATTCCAAACTCCCGGAAAAGCTCATAGACGAGCGGGAGACTTGCGAAGCAATCAGTGAACGGCACAAGGATCCATCACAGGATCAATTTGGGCCGATGATTAGCAAGTTTTTGGAATACCGCGCTCAGTTCCACATATCATCACCTGAGCAGCATCAGAAACAGGTGACCCCTTTTCGGCCGCAGGATGATGATGATGAGTAACTTCTTCTTCTTCTTCTTCTTCTTCTTCTTCTTCTCTCTTTTCTCCGACTTTCTTTTTGAAATGTCTAAAATGTGTTGACACAAATGATGACATCATCCATGTTGCATCATGGGATGATGTCATCCACCAAGTTGTCAAAGTCAACATGACTTTTAGATATTTTGTAAATAAGTGGTTGGCTCCATTTTGCCTTCTCTCTCCCTCATCTTCTATAAATACTGGAATACTTGTTGTATTCGGTGTGAACATTTTTTAGATAGAAATAGAAGTGAAGAGAGAAAGACTTTGAGCTTTCTTGTAACATAAGAAAACAGTAATACAATTATTAAGACTTTGTGCTCAATATCTGTGTTATGCATTAGGTCTTTCTTACGTTAGATCTGTATGTGTTTAATCTGTTGGATTCATATCTACTTTCCTGTCATTTTCTCATCAGTATTGCTTTGTTTATTTACGCAAGTAGGTTTGGCTCTGTTTACTACCAAACCAAAAACGTAAATCTTCTGACCCTTCTGCTTTGGAATTCATTTCTTTTCTTCCTTCGGATCTGTTCTTTCTCTCCTCCCTCTTTCATTCCTTTCTTTTCTCACTGAAATACTCTCTGGGATGAGATCCCAACCCCGAAGGCGAGAATCGTGAGACTTGCATAGGTTCCTGCTAGTAGAAATAGCAATAAACCAGTTTCGCTTTGCTGACTCAAAGAGGGGCTAAGCCCTGCACACTGTTGGCTCGTTTATCCATAGATCTGTCCACGCGACAGATTTTCGGACCAACAAAACTAAGGCAAAAACATGAAAAGTGGCTGAAAACAAGTATTAGTGCAAACAAGATAAACATTCATAGATAAGATAATGTGTAAGATAGCAAGAAAGAAGAAAATTTAAAAAATGAAAAGAAGGTTGTAAACATGGGACATCACTCATGATTTTGCAATACAATTGAGGCCAATGTGGCCAAAATCATACAATGTGCACACAAGTCAAAGGGAAAGGCCCAAAAACAATGGCAAACAATGAAAGACAAAATTAAATAGTAATAAGCAATGTATCAGAAAACCATCGTAACAAAGAGTTCTTGCACAAAAAATGTCGTACATGAAGCACTCATTAGCATGTTAGAAAGATATAAAGTATGTCAAAATGTGTATGATCTGATATAGTAGTATGCTATGAAAAAAAATGAGGCAATAACACTTGTAGTGTATACAAAAGTGGATGCCCCGGGGAGCATGTTATGGGACTAGTAAAAGGTACTATGTTAAGCATCCATATTGCACATAATGATTTGTGTAAAGGGTATAATCACAAATATAAGGAAATTCAATGCACATGTGTGTATGATAAATATAATGACATATAATGTATCTAGCTAACATAGTAATCAAAGTGTACATGCGAGAATAAGTAAGCAAGAACAATGTACAACCAAGATATTCAATATGTTGTGAATGAATGAGATGGAATGTGTTGGTACCCAAATTGATTCTCCCTCATAAGTTGAGCAACATCACAGTTTTGGCAGGAATCTTAGAGACAAGTAGAGCATGTAGTGTGTTGTTTTGTAGCTGGGGATTAAATGTAACTTGCTCTTTGTCACTCAGATATGGAGAAATGGGTATTTCCCTCAAGAGCATTTGACCTATCCTCGCTAGTTTATGGTTGTGCCTTTCAACCAGGGTGAGAGGACCCTTTTTGTAGCCTGTTGTTTTGGAGGTGATGGAGATATCTTCATTGTGAAATTATTAAGAAGACCTTGAAGAAAATATGATCAATGCAATAAAACCTAACTCTCACGAGTTTTCACTCTAGATAATGGAGATATTTTCCGGGAAAGTTTTAGGCTGTTGGTACCCAAATTTAACCTCCTTCAAAGGTTGAACAACATCATGGATCAGACAGAACACTCAGAGGCAGATAGAAAAATATTTATGTCATTTTGTAGCTAGGAAGCAATCTAATTGCCTTATTAAAACTCAAGATTTGAGAGGAGTGGGTAACACCTTAAAAGGATGTGATCTATCCTCACTATTTTAGGTTGTGCGTTTCAACCAAGGTAAGAGAACCTATTTTTTAACCTTTGTTATATGAAACAAGATACAAGTACCTTTCTTTTGCAAAAATTTTATAGGGACACCTCAAGGAAAATATGATCAACACACCAGATCTCGACTCTCACAAGTTGTCACTTCTAGATCATGGAGATACTTTCACAATAAGGAAAATGTTACTAAAGACACTTGAGACCCCGATTGCATCTCGCATGTTTTGGTAACAAAGATTATACATTTGTGTACACACATGACAAATAGGGGTAGTATGGGTAGGATTGGTTGTTGTTAAATGAATTTTTGGTGGAAGGTGGGCGGGGTGAAACTAGATTCCCGGATCCTTGAAGGGCCTTACAAAATGGGAAGTCGGACCAACGAGAATGCCACATAATAGCCAAATTGTTTCTTCAACGAGAATATGTCTTCAATGGAGGCCAAGATTAGCACTATTTCACATAATCTTTGAGATTCTATCATGAAGGATCGAGTTAGAAAACCCAAAAAAGCATCAAGATCTAAGCCAAATCATGCCTAAGGTAAACCCAAAGACTTATAGACAATCTCTGTCAACAGATGAGAGAAAAGTGATTTTAAATCATTTATTCCAATCCCAAATGAAATCTCTTCGGGAAATGGAATTATAGATTCCACTAAACTGTCACAAGGATTGAGGCTTGTGTGATTGAATCAGTTTTTAATAGAAGATTGCAACAGAAATAAGAACAACTACTTGCAGGCATTCAAAAATAAAACAAACACATTTTTCTCAAGACAACACAGATAAAACTCAAATTTGATTAAGTCTATTAGCAGGGAAAATTTTCACAGAAAAATCTCAGAGCTCATTAATGTCTGTAAAATTGCAACCACCTTGACACAATAAAACTTAATACAAAAAGAGATAACCTAGTTTCTCATATGGATTCTCAAAAGACTGGCTTAGTCAAATTTTCCTCTTCAGAACTTTCTTCGACCTCTTGCACTCTGACCTCCAACTTCCCAACCCTTTTGCATGAAAATTTTGTGCCATTTATAACCTTTAAAATAGAGCCCATTCCTCCTAAAAGAAAAAAAAATTAAATGCACTAGTGCTCGCCATGATTCTTTCGTGATTCACAGAATCATATCTGCAAAAGTCTCCAGGTGCTCGAGGGGGTATATCTCATCGAATATCTCCTGCATTCACTTCTTGCTCTGGTAGATCACTCTTCCTTCAATTTGCTAATCACTTCTGCCCCAAATCTGTCAAATCTGGCTCCTTGCATGCTTGGGAAAAGAAAAACAGAAAATCCATTCGGGCACAAAAGTTAGACCATTTTAATGGAAAAATATTTCCTCCAGATCTTCCTACCAAACTTCAGATATCAACATTAACTTCCTTCTCTGCTTGGCATGTAGAAAAGACCAAGAAATCATGGAGACTCGTACTTCTAGGCATGTTTTAGAGAAATGGGGGAAAATAAGATTTCGAGACTCACTACTACCCTTGATTTTTACTTTGAATTTGGGTCATCCATGTGGTAGATTCGGACTTTAAAACAAACCCAGGGGCATCCTTTGAATTTTTACAACTTTTTGGAAAAATGGAAAAAACTTCAATTTTTCTTCACACCTCTGCCCTCAAGAAACAAGCCTGACACATGTCCAAATGTGATTGGAGCAGAACCACATCCAAATTCTACCATTTTACTCTCTTTTTGGAAAAGGAAAATTTTCCAAATTTTCCCCACAGCTCCACCCTCGGGAGCAGGCGACATGTGTCCAAATGTGATTCAAACGGTCTGCGCACTTCCTTTTTAAATTTTGACTTTTTTTTTCTCAAAAGGAATTTTTTCCAAATTTCTCCCGAGAGCCCGCACCTCTGCCATTGACTAGGGAAAAAAATTGACTATTTCCCTCATCATGCTTGCGGGTCATTTTGAAATTTTACTCCTTAAGGAGGCAAAAATCCAAGTTACCTCCGATGGTCCACCTCCCCACCTCTTTGAATTTTCAAACTGCCACATGTCACCATGGCGCACCTTGAGGTAGTCCTAAAAATTTGATACTTAGAATGAGTGTGGGCTCGCCATGTGTCCTATTCTCGTGAAGTCTATCTAAATTCTTGAAGCTCGGGGAAGGCACCACACGTCATGCTTTGAGGCGTCTCCTTTTGGTTGTTGAAAAGTCTAAGTAAAATGCAAAGTGAGCAGAGGCCTCCACATGTCATCGTGACACTTCTTCAATATGGTGCACAAATTAGAAACCCTAAATGAGTGTGAGCTCACCACATGTCTTATTCCGCCAAACTGCTCCAACTGCATAAAAATTTGTCTAAGTCCGGGCTAAGCAGCAGAAGCCTCCACATGGAAAAATTTTGAGTTAAGGCTTTCCATGAATTTTTCTAAGTACCCCCTTAGCCGTGTCTAACCAAAAGGTGCCACGTCCCCGTAGATACAAGGATACAAATTTGACCAGAGAAATGCCCGTCAAACCATAAAATATAGAAAAATGATCATTTGATCCTGGGAAAGAACTTTTCTTCAAGGAAATAAAGTTTAGAAATGTTACAAGGCTCAAATAAATTCTTCAGGGATACATCCATTCATTTTCTTCAAGTACTTAGGGTAGAAACGATAAGGAAGACAAATCCCGACCGTGGAGAACATAACACATGGGGGAACCTGAGTTTTTAGATGAACATGGAATAAGGGATCCAAATTATAGACCCTTAAGAGATTTACAACCCAGGAACCAATTAAAATTTTCCACAAGGATCAACCAAGCAAAGACTATTTTGAGCACCAACACCGGCTCCGACTCGGGGATGGGCACTCCCTGTGAGTGCCACAAGAACAAAAGTAGACCAAGTGCCAAAAATATCCATTGGGCAACGGAGTCATCTTATAGAGCAGAGAAACAAAGCCATCTTCAAAAATAGATAGAGAAACCAGCAAAAACAGGTCACTGAGGACCAGAACGAGAAAAAACACAAAAGACAAGAAACAAACAACAAACTATACACTATACAAAAGACTTTCTTGATCCAGAAGCATCAATCCAATAAATTCTTCAAATTCCTTCCATTAACAGGAAACTCGAGCAGTTCACCATCCAAGTCCTTGGGAAAGAAGGTATGGTCCCCAATTTTGATATCAATAGATTAAGGACCCATCCATAATGAGTCAAGATTGCCATTCTTGCCCTTATCCTCATGTCTGTTATCCCATAACAGCACAAGATCTCCAACATTGAAGGCTCTGGGAGTGACCTTCTTGTCAAATAAATTCTTCATTTTCTCTCTGAACTTTAAATGTCTCTAGTGGGATGCCCTCCTCTCTTCATCAAGCTCAACAATCTGATTAATACTGGCATCATAAGGGCCTACCTCTTGATATTCAAGTTGTTGCATAAATATATATGAAGACAGATTGCATACGAAGAGGTAGTAGGGACCGAGTCCCATATACTAACTCAAATGGACTCTTTCCAGTGACCATCTTGACAAAGTGATCCTATCTCGCCCACACAAAAACTTCAACCTGTTCACCACACTTTCTCTTGTTCTACTCCAATGTCCTTCGATGATCTTCAATAAATTTTTATTACTAGACTCACTTGTTCATTTCCTTGGGGATTGTAATTGGAGGCATATGTTAAGTTGATTTCATACTCACTACACATTTCCACCAAAGGTCTAGCTCTAAAGCTCATGGAATTATTAGCTACAATATTGACTAGTACCTCGAAGGTTTAGTACAAAATCCATGACAACTTGGTGTGTTGCCTTCTTGGTGTGGATTACCTCCACCCATTTAGTAAAATAATTAGTTGCTACAAGAATCCATCTATGGCCAGCACTTGAAGGGTATGAAATCTCACCAATGAAATCCATCCCCCATTATCTGAATGGGGATTCAATTGATACAAAGTCTGAGCTATCAACTTTCACATCTTATAACCAATAAGGTTGTATCCTTGAAAAGATTTGGCCACCAATAACCAGCCCTCAGGATCTTATGTGTTGTGACTCTTGCAATAAAGTGCACGCTACAAAATCTTCCATGGAGATCAACAATTATCTTGGGGCTTCTTCTTTAGTAATACACCTTAAGAGGAATCCCTCTTGGTTCTTCTAAGATAACCCATAATAAGTGATGACATATTTTAGGAAGCAAACTTAAGGGCTCTCTTCTAGTTCTGCTTAAGTGCTCGGGCAGCTCGGGTGTTTGAGATAAATTATTACATCTTTATACCACTCATAATGTATCATCCTTTCAAATACACCTACCCTTTCTTCTTCCACCTCGTTTCACCTCAATATTTTGCAAGTTTCTCTCAGCCATAAGCTTAGCCAAGCCCAAACCTATTACTAGCTTCATGGTTTGGATGTCCATATCATATTCTTGCAATTTTTTTGCCCATCTATGTCATTTTCTTGAGACCTCCATCTCTAACAAGATGTCCTTTACCATGGTATGGGGAACATAAGAAACAACCTTTGAAATTAGAATGTAAGGCCTGAAAACCTTTGTTTCCTTTACCAAGCAAATGTCTACTTTTCCATAATGGTATACCTTAGTTTTACCCCCTGCAATGCCTTACTGAAAAATGTAATTGGCCTCTCAGCCCCTTCATCATCCTTCTGCAGCAGGAAAAAATCAATAGTGTTCTCTCAAGCAAAAGAAAACAACTAGAAAGGTTTCTTATAATATGGTGCTGTCAGTACTGGTGCATGCTTGAGTGCCTATTTAATCCCATAGAAATCTTGGATGGCAGCCTCCTCCCACTAGATAACCTATTCTTTCTTTAGCATGGAAGTGATTGGAATGGTCCACTTAGCAAAGTTTGATATGAATCTTCTAATGAAGTTTATTTGCCCAAAGATGGACTGAATTCCTTTCTTGGTTCTTGGGATTGGGACCTTACTGATGGCCTCCACTCTTTCGGATCAATCATCACTCCTTCTTGTGACATTATGTGACCAAAAAACTTTTCCTTCTACACTCCAAAATGGCATTTCTTTGGATTAAGTGAGATACCATATTCTCTACATCTTATCATCATCTTCTCCAAGTGTAGTAAGTGGTCACTTCTATTTCTAGAAAATACGGTTACATCATCTTGATAGACTGCAAAAATTCATTGATGTAACCAAAAAAGTAACATTCATTGTTCTTTAAAAGGTAGCTCCAACATTCATCATACGAAAGGGCATCCTCGACATAAACATAGGTCCCCAAGGAGTAGTGAAGGTTGTCTTTATTCTTTCTATTTCCTTCACCACAACTTGGTTGTAACCAGAGAAACCATCCAAGGTGGAGAGAAACTCATAACCAGTCACTAACTGCAGCACGTTCTCCATATTTGGAAAAGGATAATTATCCTTCATTGATGCTCTGTTTAGATTCCTGAAATCCACACATAGTCTGATGTCACCATTCTTCTTTCTGACTGGTAGTAGGTTTGCAACCCAAGAAGAATATCTTATGGGCTGGATAATCCCTCCATCTTTTAGCTTCTTAAGTTATTCATGCATTTTGAGGGACAAGAGTGGATTGATGGGTCTCTATTTTTTCCTAAATGGCTTTGCATTAGACACCAAGGGGATCTCATGTTGAAACAAGTCCTCTCTATATGCCTTTAGTTCAAAATAGGTCCAAGCCATGCAATCCTGATACTTTTTCAACAATTTGGTGTATATGCTTTCCAACTTGCTAAGATTACTTCCTAACCAAAATTTTATTGGCTTCTCCTCTGTACCAAGATCCTGCTCCTCAATATCCCTTGAGGCTGCCACACATCTATTAACAATGCGATCAGCATTATCAAAATTGGATTCTACGAAACCAGCCCTCTAGGAATGGCATTAGTATTTATCTAAATGATACCATTGCCAAACAAGGTTTCTTTTCCTCATGTTGCACAAACCATTGGATCCCAATCAATACTTTGATAAGAAAATTCTCCCTTGTTTTGCAAGAATCTTCTGATTTGAGTATCATCATCAAAAACTGTCAATGCTTGATGTTGTCAAGACAAAAAGGTCTTGTCAATACCTCAACCTCATATTCACAATATAGGGACATTGTACAATTGTCAAACCGAGACCCCAACACTGTAAGCTTATCTTCCAAGTCATTAAAATTCCTATCATGATGCAGTATGTTAAATGAATTGAACATCTCAATGAAGTCCCAAACTGCATGATTGTATTTCTTCATTCGCTTGTTCTTTATGGCATATAGTTTTATGACTTGTTTCACAATTAATTCTGAGTCCCCTTTGACAATGATGTCCTTGACACCATATTTCCAAGCAATTCTTAAACCCAACAACAATTCCTCATACTCAACAATGTTGTTGGTGCATTCAAAGTTGAGTTTGAAGGAAAAGACAAATTTTTCCTAACCAGGAGAAAGTAGAAAAATACCAACACCATTCCCAAATTTTGAGTAAGGTCCATCAAACAATAGAGTCCATGGAGAGAATGGAATTTTCATTCGTCAATCTTGTGCTCCTTTCCATCAGCAAATCCCACAAATTTTTCTGCATCAACATTTGTGTACAATACCTCATAGGATGCATTGTTGGGATCCTCAATAAGATGCAACATTTTATTTTACCCATACAACCTGACAAGGCCACCCTCAACTAGAATGGTAGCATAAGAAAAATTCATTTGGACACTCCCATGAACACTTGCAGCCCATTTTATTGATAGTAGCATGCCCCACTTGGCTGGGCAGTCAACAATGAAAACATCAAGTTTTAAGTTTTTACCTAGGTAAGCTGCAAGCTACACCATCAAACCCTTCATGCATCCCACTACTGGCACTTCTCTAGAGTCCATGGCAATACACTTCCCATATGTTTTGTCACTTTGATGTTTAGCTCATTCATGACTTCCAAAGGCATGACATTGCATGATGCCCCTAAGTCAAACATGTAGTTGTGTAGTAGTCTATCCTTTATGATCAAAGTGGTGAAGAATGGATCCACATTCATTTGAGAGTCCACCAAGGATGTCCCCAAATATACCTTAGGTGGTTCATCTAGCTCTTCTGATGCTGGTGGTGCTTCTGGTTCCCCAATGATTGGAGGAGTCTCCATAATATTTATATTTCGCCTAGGAAATCTTCTTCTTTCAACCCAAAGTATTCAAGTTCTCTCTTTTTGTGCTCAGGAATCCTAAACAACTCAAAAATTGGGATAGAGACTTTGATTTGACTCAACACTTGAGAAATATCATATGGGACATTTTTGGCAAGCCAGTATTGGAAGGAAATCAAGCACACTCATTAGGTGGTACAGGATCTTTGACAACTTGGGCATGAGGAGGGGTTTGATTTTTGTTTGGAACTACAGGGCTTTTGGCAAGTGCATATTTCTTAGGAGCCTACTTAGGAATATTAGAAAGTAAGGGAGGTTTTGGCTTGGCTTGAGTCCCTGTCCCTTTGAGCAACAACAACACTCATCAACAACTGTCTATCTTCCTCAGATGGGATTCCTCCATCATACTTTTTGATCATTAAAGCCCTTAAATATTCAAATTCATTATTGGGAAATTCAAAAGCTTGTACATTATCTGCTTCTAAAGTATGAGAGAGAGGAAGAATAGGTAACCTATGAATGCGAGTCTAAAAAGGTGGCAGCAGTCAAGCACTTATCACCTCGGTTGAAGTTGCCCCTTGTTGTGAGCTAGTGGAGTAACCCATCATAAATACATCATCATCATTATCATTAGCTTCTTCTTCTCCTTTCGATATTCTTCATAAGAAGCATGAGGCATGAAAAATTTGTCACACCAATCAATGACATCTATCTCTTCCACCACAGTGACTCGACAACCAAAGGATTAGGCACCATTCTGTTATCCTTGGCTTGGGACTATCTATTCCCAAATATAATAGGTCCTTTACCTCTATCATCAGATCTTTGGTGATATGTGAACCTATCTTTCCCTTGTTGCTTGTGTTGAACTTGCGAGCTCTGCCCAATTCCTTTCTCTACCCAGAGCTAGCTTGTAGGATATTTCTTTGACATCCCCCCGCCAAATTCTTCACAACTTCTTCCAAATTAACAACCTTGCTTGTTTGAGGTTTCTTTAGGTTAACCAACTATACCACTTCCCTCTTTCAAGGATTTCCAATTGCCTTGATATTTTTATGTATTTGCAAAGCCATGGTGGAGGCCTACCTCAGATTTGTGGGGTTTGTATCTCATAGATAATATGTAGCCTTTTTATCAAATGCATCAGTATATTTGATCAAACATGACTCATCACAAGGCCTTATTCTAACAGGAAATCTTATAAAGGTCTTATTAAACCTTATGTGGAAATCATGTCTTGACTCATTAGGGTTCTTTTTGATGTTTTCAAATTCTGTCAAAATAAACCTAGGGTCATTCCTATTACCATACTGCAATCTGAATGCATTACTCATCTCTGTCTAGGAATCAATAGAGTTATCTAGCAATGCTTTATACCAGTCCCTAGCATCCTCTTCCAAGGTATGGATAAACAACTTGATATATACATCTTCATGTTCAATCTCAAAATATTTCATCATATTGATAAAAATCTTTAGATGCTGATCACCAGTTATAGCATTGTTTCCTTGGAACTTTGGCATTTTGTTCCTTACATCTTGAGGCACTGCATTTGGATAACCAGCCATTCCCACAAAATTAATAGGTCCAAAAGTTTTTACAACAAAAGGGGTCTAGGTGGAGGTTGGGCCATGTTTCTTTGAGGAGGTGACCCTGAAGGGGTGACAAATTGATGAGGGGCAGAAGGTCCTTGGAACACAGGAGTATAATTTTCAAAATGGAAATCTCCCAAAGGCCTTGTCTCTTGGAAATCTCTATCAACCTCAGAAAAGATAGGTGCGAGTGTGAAGAAAACCTTTTAAAATCAAATGAAGGCCCCTCTCCGGCTAGAGAGTTCAGTTCCACAAAGAGGCTTCCCAATTCACGGTCACTTGAATGAAAGTATTCAATGATAGGCTATTCACTTTCATCAATGGAGATCCCGCTCTGTCTGCTGATCTCCAATGACTCTCCAAGATTTTCTTCCTTCTAATTTTTATTTTCCTAGTTCGGAAACAATGTCCTAAGCAGGATCCGTAGCAAATAAAGATCTTCTTCCTTACTGATTTACAAATATTAGTAACAAATTTGACTTTGTGAGCTTTAAGACACTTTGGTACTTATTAAGAATCGGATCAACAAATCAATCTCTCAATGAAACCCCATTAACAAATCCCGCAATGACGCTTGAAGCGTGTTGGTACCCAAATTTAACCTCCTTCAAAGAATGAGAAACATCATGGATTGGACAGGACACTTAGATGTAGATAGAAAATTATTTATGTCCTTTTTAGCCGAGGAAGCAATCGAGCGCCTTATTAACACTCAAGATTTGAGAGGAGTAGGTAGCACCTTGAAAGGATGTCATTTATCCTCACTAGTTTAGGTTGCACCTTTCAACCAAGGTAAGAGAACCTATTTTATAACCCTTTGTTATGTGAAAGGAGATACATGTACCTTTATTTTACACACATTTTATAGGGAAACCTTGGGGAAAATATGATCAACACACCAGATTTGACTCTCACGAGTTGTCACTTCCAAATCATGGAGATACTTTCACAACAAGGAAAAGGTTACTAAAGACACTTGATTGCATTTGTGTACACACATGAAAAATAGGGGTAGTATGGGTAGGATTGGTTGTTGTTAAATGATTTTTTTGTGGGAGGTGGGGTAGGGTGAAACTAGATTCACCAGATCCTTGAGGGGCCTTACAAAATGGGAATTCAGACCAACAAAATGCCACATAATAACCAAATTGTTTCTTCAACTAGAATATGTGCTTCAATGGAGGCCCAGATTAGCACTCTTTCACACAATCTCTAAGATTCTATCATGAAGGCTCGAGTTATAAAACCCAACAAAGCATCAAGATCTAAGCCAAATCATGCCTAAGGTACACCCAAAGGCTTATAGACAATCTCTGTCAATAGATGAGAGAAAAGTGATTTTAAATCATTTATTCCAATCCCAAATGAAATCTCTTATGGGAAATGGAATTGCAGATGCCACTAAACTATCACAAGGATTGAGGCCTATGTGATTGAATAATTTTTAATACAAGATTGCATGAAACAAGAAAAACTACTTGCAGGCATTCAGAAATAAATCAAACAAATTTTTCTCAAGACAACACAAAAATAACTCGAATTTGATTAATTTTATTAGAAGGGGAGAGTTTCATAGAACAATCTCAGATCTCGTCAATGGATGTACACTTGCAACCACCTTGACATAATAAAATTTAATACAAAAATAGATAACATAGTTTCTTAGATGGATTCTCAAAAGACAGGCTTTTTCAAATTTTCCTCTTAGAAACTTTCTTCGACCTCTAGCACTCTAACCTCCAACTTCCCAACCCTTTTACACAAAAAAAATGTGCCATTTATAACCTTTATAATAAAGCCTCTTGTTCATAAAAGACAAAAAAATTTAAATGCACCAGTGCCAGCCATGATTCTTTCGTGATTCACATAATTATATCTGCAAAATTCTCCTAGTACTCGAGGGGGTAGATCTTATCGAATATCTCTCGCATTCACTTCTTGATTTGGTAGATCACTCTTCCTTCAATTTTCCAACCACTTTCACCCAAAATCTGTCAAATCTGGCTCCTTGTGTGCTTGGGAGAAGAAAAACAAAAAATCCGATCGGGCACGAAAGTCAGACCATTTTAATGGCAAAAGACGTCCTCCAGATTTTCCCACCAAACTTCAGATATCAACATTAACTTCCTCCTCTGCTTGGCATGTAGAAAAGACCAAGAAATCATGGAGACTCACACTTCCAAGAGAAATGGGGGAAAATCAGATTTCAGACTCATAACTACTTTTGTTGATTTTAACTTTGAATTTGGGTCATCCATGTGGTAGACTCGGACTTTAAAACAAACCGGGGGCATCCTTTGAATTTTTATAACTTTTTGGAAAAATGGAAAAAATTTCCATTTTCTCCACACCTCTGCCCTTGGGAAACGAGCTTGACACATGTCCAAATGTGATTGGATTAGAACCGTAGCCAAATTCTGTCATTTTACTCTCTTTTTGGAAAAGGGAAAGTTTTCTAAATTTTCCCTATAGCTCCACCCTCGGGAACGAGCGACACAAGTCCAAATGTGATTGGAGCGGGGTTGCACTTCCTTTTTACTTTTGACTCTTTTTTCTCAAAAGGAAAATTTTCCAAATTTCCCAAGAGCCCACACCTCTGCCATTGACCAGGGCAAAACATTGACTATTTCCCTCATCGGGCTTGCGGGTCATTTTGAAATTTTAATCCTTAAGGAGGAAAAAAATCCAAGTTGCCATGTGATGGTCTCCGCCATCTTGCCTCTTTGACTTTTCAAACTTCCACGTGTTACCATAGCGTACCTTGTGGAGGTCCCAAAATTTGATACTTTGAATGAGCATGGGCTTGCCACATATCCTATTCCGGTGAAGTCTATCTAAATACTTGAAGCTCAGTGGAAGGCGCCATGTGTCATGCTCCGAGGTAGTATCCTTTTGGTCGTTGAAAAGTCTAAGTAAAATGCAAAGTGAGTGGAGGCCTCCATGTGTCATCCCGACGCTTCTTCAAGATGGTGCCCAAATCGGAGACCCTAAATGAGTGCGAGCTTGCCATGTGTCTTGTTCTGCCAAATTGCTCAAACTGCATAAATTTTTTTCTAAATCTAGGCCAAGCAGCGGAAGCCTCCACGTGAAAATTTTTTGAGTTAAGGATTTCCATGAAATTTTCTAAGTACCCCGTTGAGCCGCATCTAACCAAAAGGTGCCACATCCCCTATAGATGCAAGGATGCAAATTTGACCGGGAGAAATGCTTGTCAAACCGTAAAATACAGAAAAAAAAAACCATTTGAGCCTGAGAAAGAAATTTTCTTCAAGGACAGAAAGTTTAGAAATGTTACAGGGCTCAAATACGTTCTTCAGGATACATCCATTCATTTTCTTCAAGTACTTAGGGCAGAAATGATAAGGAAGACAAATCTCGACCGTGGAGAACATAACACATGGGGAACCCAAGTTTTTAGATGAATAAAGAATGGGGACCCAAATTATAGACCCTTAAGAGATTTACAACCTAGGAACTAATTAAAAATGGCCACAAGGATCAACCAGGCACAACACGGGGAAGGAGAAAATGACAGAGGCCGTAAATTAGTAAGTTTTCAAAGGCATAAATGGGGCGAGACTATTTTGAGCACAAACAAGGCCACTAAAGACAATGAAAACCTGATTTTTTCTACATGTTTTGGTAGTAAAAATATGCATTTGTATACACACATGACAAATAGGGGTAGTATGGGTATGATTGGTTGTTTTTAAATGATTTTTGGTGGGAGGTGAGGTAGAAATGAACTTGATTCACCAAATTCTTGAGAAATTTTACAAAAATGGAGAGCTTGAACAATAGAATGCTTCGGGATAGCTAGGATGTTCCTTTAACCAAAATATGTGCTTCAATGGAGGCCCAGATCAACACTTTTCACACAAACTTCAAGGATCTAAAATGAAGGCTCAAATTGGAAAAATTAACTAAACATTATCAACCTCTGTTTCATCATGCCTAAGATACCCTCGAAGGCTAACAAACAATCTTATAGTCATGCTAGGAGTCACAGTGATTTTAAATTTTTAATTTCACTATCAAATGAAAGATATTTTGATAAATGAAATTGCAAATGCCACCAAACTATCAAAAGGATAAGATCTTGTGTGATTCACAAATATTTCAATGTAATATTGCAACGGGAACAAGAAAACTACTTACAAACATTTAGGAATGAAGCAAACACAAATTTTTCCCAAAAATAACATATATTAACTCAAGTTTGATTAAATTTATCAACAGTGGAAAGTTTCTAGAACAGTCTCAGAGCTTGTCAATGGTTGTACACTCATGCAACCACCTTGACATGATCAAATTTAACACAAAGGAGATAAATAGGTTTCTTCATATGATTTCTCAGAAGGATGGGTTCTATCAAGATTTTCTCTTAGAAAAATCAGTCCCGACCTCTAACACTCCAACCATTCACATGACAAATTCATGCAATTTAAAATACTTCATTTACAAAAGATTTTCCCCCAAAACCAAAGACATTCAAAGCACCATTGTGTGTTGAGACTCCCAGAATCAGATTTGCGAAAAATTTGTCAGGTGTGCAGAGAGAAAATCTCTCCAAATATTTCTAGCATTCAATTCTTCATCTCACGAGCTAACAACTTCCTCCTCCAATCTATCAAATCTAGTTCTTTGCGTGCCAAGGAAAGAAAAAATAAAAATCAGATTGAAGCCAATGATCATATCATGTCTTGATTGCAAAATATGACTTCAGATTTTTTCCATCCAACTAGGATACCAAATTAATGTTCCTCTTCATTTTACATGTAGGAGACTCCAAGAAATGATTAAAAAATAGTAAAAATTCACATCCCCAAGGAGCTTTGGAGTAGAAATGGTGGAAAATCAGATACAGATGCACAGTTGTCATTGATCTCTCTTTTGAATCTAGACCATCCACGTGGGAGATCCAAGTTAAGATGGGCCCAGGGGTTCCTTTTTACCTTTTACACCTTTTGGAAAAAATGAAAAATTTCTCAATTTGCTCTGCCCCTCCACCTTTGAAAAATGGGCTTGACACGTGTCCCAATGTGGGTCCCAAAGGAACCGTAGCTAAATTATGCTATTTCACCTCTTTTTGGAAAAGGGAAAATTTTCCAAGTTTTCCCCGTAGCTCCACCCTTCCACTTCTAGTTTCTGATGTGGGTCCCAGCAGAACCACACTTCCTTTTACACTTTTAACTCCTTTCTCCCAAAAGGAAAATTTTCCAAATTTCCCCCAAGAGTCGCACCTCCGCCATTGGTGGAGCAAAGAATGACTATTCTCTGTCGGGCCCACGGGTCATTTTCATGATTTCAGTCTTTTGAATAACAAGGGGAAAAAAATCTAAGTTTCCCTCGATGGCCTACCTCCTCGCCTCTTGACTTTTCAAACTTCCACACGTCTCAATGGTGCATCTTGAGATGGTATTGATAGGTTCATTTGGGGCCGAATCTAGACATTGGAGGTGCGGTGCATATCCATTTTCCGTAGACATTAGTGAGGCCATTCGGAAGGACTACATAACATAGGAGACTCGGGAAAGACACACCGGTCTAGATATAGGGTGCGGAGCCGCATCTATTAGATGCGGGACAATAGGTCGAGGGTAAGATCCTCCTTGTGGTGAACCGGGTTCGAAAAAGTCATATTTTAGGCCATAGCAGTAGCAGTTAGTAGACTTGCCCATAGTACAGGCCTCCATAGAGATTCGATGCACAGAGGGGGTGGAGTATGGGGCCTCCTCCTAGGGGTCTCATTAGGAAATAGGGTGCAATGAGAGCTCAATCAGTGAAGAGCCCATCAATAGAGACCTCAAGGACTATAGCTAGATTATTGGGATCCACATCATAGACCTCTAGAGTACCAGCTGGAGCTGCTACTCATGGGAGAGGATCGGGTGATTGTTTTGGTTGTGGTGTTGTTGGACATTTTTGGAGAGACTACCCACAGAACCCTAGTAACAAGGGTAAAACACAAATCTCGAGCCTACTATTGGTGACATGGGATGTAGTCATCAGATCGTGTAGTGGTCGAGAACCACCAAGATGAGCACTAGATTACCATGAATTTTACACACATAAATACAATAGTAAAAATATCAGGATATTTTTTTTTTTGACTTACATTGCTCACTACACAACACCACAAGGGCTCCAAGAAGAGAAAATCAACAATGCACAAGACACTTACATAATTCATCGACTCACATAGACACACGACAACACCATATACATGTCGATGCCACACTTTCTCCAATGAAAAATTCTAGCAATAACTCAGCCACAAGAAAAGGGACTCAAGGATTGGCAAACCCACAACACATCATTACCATGATTACATATTTGTTACGATTAACATTCCAATAACATTATTATGTAAGTATAATTTTCTCCTTCTTCCACCTACATATTCATAAGTTCATTCCACATTCAACTTATAATTCGACCATTTAAATTTTCTCTTTATCCCTTATGACAATCTTCATAACTTAAATTATTATTTTCCATATTTCAAATTGCATACAAAGTTCCTAATTCTCTCATTCTTATGTTAAAGGTTTTTTTCTTAAAATATGTTTAGTTGATGTTTAATTTTACCCTCATTATGCAAGGGGACCAAATAGAAGTTGTTGAGGGATGAAATAATGAAATCAAAAGAGGTGAAGGTTCAAGTTCCTTGTTCTATAAACTTCCTTCCATTAAAGACATTTTCTTTCGTATATGGTGGTTTTAGTTCAATCTTAGTATGATTCAATTAACATTGTTGACATATTTTTATTTTATCTTATTTTTAGTGGACTTTAAAATGGCTCAAAGGCAGTCCCACCAAGAATCAATTTGTATCCATTATTAACAATGTTTAATTAAATCATCCATAAGGATTTCAAGTGAATTTTGTTCCTAAACCATTATCACAAACTCTTGTTTCTCATTCATTTACAACATCGCACTAGGTCTTTTTGGCATCACTTTATAACATAAATAGTTACGAAAGTATTTATTTACCATTTTGAATAAGTATATGATTGGAAGAATTATAACTACACATGAATTCCAAGTTAACCTCCTAATCAATCTGAAGGTTTGGTTTAATTCCAACTACACCTAATGATCTACTGCCTTAACTATATATGAGTTTAAGGTGAAAGGACATATTTATGCTAAAACCTTCAAAAGAGATTTAAGAAAAGACAAGGTAGGTGATATGTTGATAGAAAACCAAGGTAACACATTTAATTTGAGAGGACTAAAGAGTTCATTTACAAGAGTTTAAGACCTAGAACAACTATTTCACGATCTCCATTTATGTCATCAGGATCCAACAGGGATTCCATTCACTGATGAAGAAATTTAATTCTAAATCTATCTTTGGAAGACAAGGTAGTCCACTAGGATACGAAGGAAGAGTTAGCTCTACTTACTCTAGATAAAGTTTGATTGTGTCACTCCTATCTGTCAGGTCTATGATGATGTCACTAAACATACCGCCTAAGATGATAAACCCATTCTTGGGCTCTTATTTACCTAAACTAGGAGGTTCCATCGAGTTTAAAGTTTAAGTTCATTCTACGGTTTCAATCTCTTCTATGGTAAAAAGGATCACACATGAAGACATGTTATGCACAGATCTTATACTAGGGTTGAGTGTTTTGATTAAATATCTTTATTACATTTACAAGGTAAGAATACAACACAAGTAATTAATCAATTGTTTTTATTGAAAAACACTACACTATAAAAATCACTATATATATTAACTCAAATTCATTTATATATATATATCAAACCTCTTTACCATACATCCTATGAATCAAATTGAACCTATGATTAAATACACATTTCCTAGATGTCCCTAAAAACTAGCATCTCATGCATATTAGCAAATTTCAAATATAAATTTTTTTGTAACATGAGACTACATTATACATATATTCATTTTACAATGAACTATATAAATTACAATGATAAATAATGAATTACACATCACCTTTTCGCCATCATTCTTGCATCCTGCAAAACCATGTGAGGATGAAATCAGCGATAAATCATTGGCATGGCATCCACCCTAATCTAACATAATTAACATTGTTTAGTTTCCATTTACATATAATAATAATTACAATTTGCATTCAAAATAAAAGGTTTAGGGACATGTATTCATTTCATTTCATTTCACTTCATTTCATAACCAAGGAGAGAGAAAGAGAAAAGAAAGAGAGAGAAACACCATTTTGTCAAAAGTTCTATTTCACACAACAAGTTACACTATAGAGTTTTCAAATAGTTATTTACATGTGTCAAAAGTTTCCATGGTGGTTTGGCAACCCGACGAGGGTCCCACAACTTTCTATTTTTACATTTTCTTGCTAGCTACAAAAATGTTCAAATCGGGCTCAGAGGCTAAGGAACCACTCTCAAACATTGTCTTCCAATGAGAAAACACACCACAGTTAAATTTCTACGTGTCCACTTATATTCCAAGAGTTCATAGGAACTGACAGAATTTAGAACTGGCGAAAATGGTTTTGCGTTTGGCGGCTAGTTTTCTGGGGCCATCGGTCATAATTGACCTAGTTGCAATTGAATAAAAGTTAGCTCGAGGGCTCAAAAAACCACGTCCAAAATTGACACCCACTGGATGAACGTGAAGTGAGAAACATCCTACAAGTTCCTCTATATATGGAGAATTCACCAAAGTCAACAGGACTGAGAATTAACAAATGGTTATCAAATGACAACATGTTTTCTAGAGCCACCGGTCATAATTGGTCTAGTTTGACCTAGTCAAACTGTGACCAGAGGCCTACAAAATGTCATTGCCAAACTATCCAGAAAAGTTTTTTCCCTAAACTGAAAGTTCCATGTAATTGTCTAGTAAAAACACTAGAGGTTTGAGAAGACGGATAATAATTTCTCTATCGGGTTTCAAATGGTGGTTCAAAATGAAAGCCAACTTTCTAGATTTAACAACTTCCTACCAATTGCAAAATAGTGTAACATGGCTCCTATAAGGGCATCAAAAAGATCACAAATGTTCATTCGGGGTCAATCTAAGGATTGAAGTGACACCTCACATAACAAGGTATACAAAGGAAGCTTAACCTCCCTTTTCTAGAGTTACGAAGGTTATTTTGTGAGTCCCAATAATTGTAGTTTATCTAATTAAACCAAGAGATGGTCAACATATTTACTAGGAAGTCAACCTCAACTTGTCGATAAAACAATACTTTAGTGATCTAGTTTGGTCAGGTATTTTTCTAAATCACCTCAAAATGAGGGTTAAAGTTCATGGTTGACCATAAAATGGTTTTTTAATTGTGTGAGTTACAATACAACATTTTATTTATTTATCATTATTATTTTTAAAATTAATTATAGAACAATTAAATATATGATAATCCTAAGATCTTCAAATTATATTTCGTTGCAAAAAGAAAACTAAAGTAATAGAGAATTATGAAAGATAAGGAGAGATGAACCATGCCTACGGAGATGAATATGGTGAACAAAATGAGGGACTCGGAATTTTGTGTCATTCTAAACATTTCTTCAAACATTTACATGCATCTGAAATTATCCATCTTAATTCAAACATCTACTCCATAATCAACCTTTGATCCATGGTTGAGGAAAATCATGATCCTTTTTGGCAATTATGGAGGTCCAAGAGCATTAAGTGCAACCATTGTAGTATCTCAATGGTATGGTGAATAGGAAAAATGGTGCATTAAAGCATGCATTTCAACAACCAAGAAAATTGAGAAAGGAATATTAAGAAGCCATAAATTAAAAAGAGTACAAAATATGGATTTGAAAATGGATGGAGCTCATTTTTTTTCAACGCTTTTACAAGACTATTTTCAAAATCAATAATAATTCACATTTCCACTACTTTTTATTATAAATAAACAATGTTCAAGCCAATGCCAAGCTCGGAAATCTTCTGGGTTCGCATAGGATATAAATAATAAGATTTGTAGATAGTTAGAGACGTAGTTTATCCATATACAAAAATGCCTACAATGCATATGAGTGGACATACATATTATATTGATTTGTAGTTAAATAATATGCACATTTTCAACACTTCTAAATTATAATAATATAACTCAATGTTAGTGCATGGAGGAGATCCATTTTAAGGCATTATTGGGCAAGGTAGAGGAACTAAGATCATTAACATAAAAATTTATAGCCATAAGGGCATTAGCATTGATGGGCATCCAAAAATACCACTAACCCAACATCAAAATTAGAAGAGCTTAAAGCCAACTTTGCCATTAATTATCCATACCCATTTGGTCTTTTTGAAAATCACCATATGCTAAAAAAAGGATAATTTCCGGGACCATCCACTTCCTTTTGTGGTCATTAAATCATTGAGGATGTTGACATGGATTGTATTAAGCCACGAGTAGCAAGGAAGTCGTGCCTCTCTCTACTACCTGCTCACATGATGAGGCCACTAACTTAATGGGTGAAGATGATTCCATTATGGTATTATTTCCTCTGGCAAAATATGTTATCACAAGTAGGAAAATCAATGGCACAACTTCTAGATTTGACAAATCTATGATACGATTGCATCATGTCATCCATTTATTAATCTCAAACTAGAACTAGTTAAATCTTAATATCTCTTATTCTTTATTGGATATTTTTCCCTATTGTATGAAAAAATCCAAATGGGCTCATTAGAGGAAGGTTAAGGTGCCTGAAAAATGAATCGTGAGACCATTTTCATTTGTAATACAAAGAATGGATGTCCAAAGGTTACATGTTATAAAGAGTGAAAAATTTTGAAAATCAAGACATCATGGGAATCGAACAAATTGAAACTTTTAATGATCAATTTTTTTTTTTCTTCTTGGTTTTTTTTTCATACAACAATTGAAAATTTACATGACATGAAATAGTTTTTAGTTCCCACGCTATCTGAAAAAGTTAGTTTTTAAAATAAATATCTTAACTTGACATGTATTATTGGGGAATGTGAAATAGGGAGAAGGATCGATAGGGTGTCCATAAATGACCTGACCATGTAATGTTATTATAACATTCCAACGGAACTCTTATAATTTTTCATGCTCCCTCATGCCTCCTCCAACATGCATCCTTTCTAAATTCTCAACCAAAATTTTTTTTACTTCTTCACCAACCTCAATAATTTCATTAAACGTCTTTATTTTTTTCCAATTTAATTTTTTTATTTTTATTTTAGTTCATTTGTTGAGATGGGCACTACATTTCCCTCCCCTTATAAGAGCATCATCCTCGATGTGACACAATACCAAAGTTCAAAGGGTAGGTAGAAAGAAAGTCAAAAATGACACATATCATTCAACAAAACAACTTGTTGGTATAACATGACCACAAGGAAACAAACTAAATTTTGTAATATCATAAATTTTAATGTTCTGTGAAGATTGGCATTTCACTTTTACTTCATTATTAGTTAGTATTTTCCTTTAAAGTATTTATTAATCTCAATCTTAGTATTTCAATTCTTAGGATTTTACTTTATGCTTTTTTCATGGTTGCCCAACAAAATGGACATCAAGATACTACACAAATACCAAACAAAACACTAATGGTTCACAAGACAACATGATATACTTCAAAACTATATCACATCACAAGAACTCAACGAACCATGGAAAGAACATACATATCCCTCACAACATAATACTTGTCACACATGCTTTGACACAAATGCACTCATAACATAAGAAGACTACAACAACATGGAATTCCCAATAGATACACATATGAAGGTTTCACAAAACTTCAAACCATAACTATAGCTACATAGTGTCAAGATGGAAACAATGTCATAAGACATAAACCAAGAATCTCAAGAGTACACATAAATTCATAATACTAACACCATACACCTCCCAAAACATCACAAAAACTCCATATACCTCCCAAAGCATCACAAAATAAATACATATACTCCCAAGAATCAAAAAAAACTCCAATACCTCCCAAAGCATCACAAAACAAATACATATACCTCCCAAGAATCACACACAAGTCTCTTATGCCTCCCTCAAGTCTCTTATGCCTCCCTCAAGTGTCTCTTATGCCTCCCTCAAGTAATAAAATAAAGATAAATTTTCCTTTTCGCTCCCCAAAAGAGGTCGGTCACCCTATGGCCCTAGGGCACATAGAGTCCAGATACCTCTAACCCAAGTGACATAATAACTCATGGTTCAACAACCCGCTAGTTATCTGTAACTCCTTGGGGCATACCCCATACAACGAAGTGGGTCCATAGGTCCACCACTCCATGGTGAATCCCATGACCCTATTCCAATACATTATGACATTAGAACCAACATAACAAACCATTCAAATGCCAAGTGGCAAGATCTAAAGCCTTGGGCTAGGCTATAAAAATTTTAAACTTAAAAAGAAAATTTAAATCTAAGAAAAACAAATGGCCAAATAACCATAGTTAGTGCAAAAATCTGCATGTTAGTGCATCAACCAAATAAATGCCCAAAATATAAGAACATGTCAATCAAGAAAATTGTTGGTTCTAGCAAGAAAAGAAAAGGAAAGTTTTCAATTTATGAATAAAATATGTGTATAGGAATAACACATTACAATAACTATGTGGCCTTATATGGCCACCAAGGGGGTACTCAATGAGTTGTTGGCACTCAGAACATCGAGCCTCAGCTCATAAAATAACATATCAAATAATACAATTGTCATCATCTCTATCTGAATCATCCCGCCACCACTTTGACAAGGCTCAACATAGTCAAAATCACATAGGTTGAATCCATACGATAACCATATCGGGAGAGAGAAAGGAGTACAAGTCACCATCTACTGAGCCTAAGGTGTCCGTGAAACACAATATGCATGACACCCATTGAGCAAGTGCCACACATACCAAATGAACAAAAGTGGGTTTTCAGCCTATGTGAGGCTCCACTTCCTATCTCGTACTCGGCTCGAGTGACTAGTCAACGGTACACATTTCCTCACTCCAAACATACACCTTTTACCGATTTCCCTTAGGTTCGGTTAGTGTAGGGTCCACAACATAACACATAACTACATCACTAACACAATGGTGATTCACACAAATTAACCATAGCGTCTTACACATGTATATATATATAGGGTAAAAACAATCATTACCTTCATGGGTTACGATACATCACACTACCACATTCTACACCCAAAGTGCAATCACTATACAATAGGGATCATACGCTCACCATATGCCCCTAAATCATGACATGAACCATCACATATTACATGAATTATACATATGAGGAACACAATGTCTAACTTTACAACATATAGTCAATTGCAATACAACATGGTGATGCACATGATTCATCACAATACAATGATGACATCATGATAAAATCTAATTCACTTTACACCAATTTTTTCATGCAATACATCAATACACCTACATATCACATAATGAAAAAAATTCTCCAACACTTCACAATCCACAATAACATTCTTTTTCACACAAAATAAGGTGGTACATCACACGTGAACTCTTCATAGAATCCATGAAAAGGAGAGAGAATACTCTCATCACAATCACATCAACATGATAAAAATATGCACTAAGTGACATACACAACATGTGCATTCACAATTTCACAATTACGACATAGTTCACATCACATATATCACATTACTCTTCCAATATCCACCACCATCATGCAACACCATCACAACTCCAATCTTCCCAGAGGTTTGAGAGCATGAACTTTTCTGCTCGATACCAAATGTAATGCCCACATTTTACACACACAAAAACAACAGTAAAAATATCAGGATAATTTTTTTGACTTACATTGCTCACTACACAACACCACAAGGGCTCCAAGTAAAATAAAACTCAACAATGCACAAGACACTTACATAAGTCATCGACTCACATAGACACATGACAACACCATATACATGTCGATGCCACACTTTCTCCAATGAACAAATGCTAGCAATAACTCAACCACAAGAAAAGGGACTCAAGGATTAGCAAACCCACAACACATCATTACCATGATTACATCTTTGTTATGATTAACATTCCAATAACATTATTATGTAAGTATAATTTTCTCCTTTTCCACCTACATATTCTTAAATTCATTTCACATTCAACTTATTGTTTGACCATTTAAGTTTTCTCTTTATCCCTTATGAAAATCTCCATAACTTACATAATTATTTTCCATATTTCAAATTGCATACAAAGATCCTAATTCTCTCATTCTTATGTTAAGATTATGCTTTCTTAAAATATGTTTATTCAATGTTTAAATTTTACCCTCATTCTACAAAGGGAAATATAAACATGATGGGAAGATGAAATCTTAGGATTAAAGGAGACTTAGATTCAAGATTCTTTTCCTATAAACATTCTTCGATCACGGTATATTTTTTTCATATTATGGTTATTTTAGTTCAATAATCTTAGTTTGATTAATTAAGCATTTACAAGATAATATATTTTATATTTATATTATTTTTAGTTACTCTAAAATGGCTCAAAGGCCTAGTCACACCAAGAATCAATTTGTATCCATTATTAAAAAGTTTAATGCCTAAATCATCCATAAGGACTTCAAAGTGAAATTTTATTCCTAACCATTATAACACCAACTATTGTTTTACTCATTATCATTTACTCTTACATCACACTATGGTCTCATTATTTTTTAGTGTTTTATAACATAAAGGAGTTACGAAAGTATTTATTTACCATTTTGAATAAGTATATGATTGGAAGCATTATAACTACACATGAACCCAAGTTAACCTCCCAATCAACTGAGGTTTAGTTTAATTCCAACTACACCTAAGAATCATATGCCTCAACTATATATGAGTTTAAGGTGAAAGGACATGCTTATAATATTTATGCTAAATAACCTTCAAGAAAAGACCAAGGTGATATGTTGATAGAAACCAAGGTAACACATTTAGATGAGAGGAACTAAGAAGTTCATTTACAAGAGTTTAAGACCTAGAACAACTATTTCACGATCTCCATTTATGTCGTCAGGATCCAACAAGGATTCCATTCGCTGATGAAGAAATTTAATTCTAAATCTATCTTTGGAAGACAAGGTAGTCCACTAGGATACAAAGGAAGAGTTAGCTCTACTTACTCTAGATAAAGTTTGACTGTGTCACTCCTATCTGTCAGGTCTATGACGATGTCACTAAACATACCACCTAAGACGATAAACCCATTCTTGGGCTCTTATTTACCTAAACTAGGAGGTTCCATCGAGTGTAAATTTTAAGATCATTCTATGGTTTCAATCTCTTCTATGGTAAAAAGGATCACACATGAAGACATGTTATGCACAAATCTTATACTAGGGTTGAGTGTTTTGATTAAATCTCTTTATTACATTTACAAGGTAAGAATACAACACAGTAATTAATCAATTGTTTATTGAACACTAAAAAAGCACTACAATATATTAACTTCAAATTCATTTACCATATATATATCAAACCTCTTTACCATACGTCCTATGAATCAAATTGAAACTATGATTAAATACACATTTCCTAGATGTCCCTTAAAAACTAACATCTCATACATATTAGCAAATTTCAAATATAAATTTTCTATAACATGAGACTACATTATACATATATTCATTTTACAATGAACTATATAAATTACAATGATAAATAATGAATTACACATCACCTTTTCGCCATCATTCTTGCATCCTGCAAAACCATGTGAGGATGAAATCAATGATAAATCATTGGCATGGCATCCACCCTAATCTAACATAATTAACATTGTTTAGTTTTCCCATTTACATATAATAATAATTACAATTTGCATTGAAATAAAAGGTTTAGGACATGTATTCATTTCACTTCATTTTGTAACCAAGGAGAGAGAAAGAGAAAGGAAGAGAGAGAAACACCATTTTGTCAAAAGTTCTATTTCACACAACAAGTTACACTATAGAGTTTTCAAATAGTTATTTACATGTGTCAAAAGTTTCCACGGTGGTTTGGCAACCCGACGAGGGTCCCATAACTTTCTATTTTTACATTTTTTTGCTAGCTACAAAAATGTTCAAATCGGGCTCAGAGGCTAAGGAACCACTCTCAAACATTGTCTTCCAATGAGAAAACACACCACATGGTTAAATTTCTACATGTCCACTTATATTCCAAGAGTTCATAACAACTGACGAATTTGGAACTGGTGAATGGTTTGCATTTGGCGGCTAGTTTTCGGGGCCATCGGTCATAATTGACCTAGTTGTAATTGAATAAAAGTTAGCTCGAGGGCTCAGAAAACCACGTCCAAAACTGATGCCCACTGGATGAACATGAAGTGAGAAACATCCTACAAGTTCCTCTATATATGGAGAATTCACCAGAGTCGACAAGGATTGAGAATTAGCAAACGGTTATCAAATGGCAACATGTTTTCTAGAGCCACCGGTCATAATTGGTCTAGTTTGACCTAGTCAAACTATGACTAGAGGCCTACAAAATGCCATTTCCAAACTATCTAGAAAAGTGTTTTTCCCTAAACTGAAAGTTCCATGTAATTGTCTAGTAAAAACACTAGAGGTTTGCGAAGATGGATAATAATTTCTCTATCCAGGTTTCAAATGGCGGTTCAAAATGAAAGCCAACTTTCTAGATTTAACAACTTCCTACCACTACAAAATAGTGTAACAAGGCTCCTATAAGGGCATCAAAAATATCACAAATGTTCATTCGGGGTCAATCAAGGATTGAAGTGACACCTCACATAACAAGGTACATGAAGGAAGCTTAACCTCCCTTTTTGGAGTTACGAAGGTTACTTTGTGAGTCCCCAAAAATTGTAATTTATCTAATTAAACCAGGAGATGGTCAACATATTTACAGAAGTCAACCTCAACTTGTCGATAAAACAATATTGTAGTGATCTAGTTTGGTCAAGTAGTTTTCTGAATCACCTTAAAATGAGGGTTGAAGTTCATGGTTGACTACAAAATGGTTTTTTTATTTTGTGAGTTACAATACGACATTTTATTTATTATTTTTTTTTGTAACAAGTAATTATAGAACAATTAAATATATGATAATCCTAAGCTCTTAAAATTATATTTTGTTGCAAAAGAAAAACTGAAGTATGAGAATTATGAAAGATAAGGAGAGATGAACCATGCCTGGAGAAATGAAGCTGGTAAAAAATGACGGACTTAATTTTACATCATAGATAGGAATTTCTTCAAATAGTTGCACGCATTCTGAAAGCTTATCCATCTTAATTCATATCTTCTCCATGTACCTTTGATCCATGGTTGAGGAAAGATGATCCTTGTGGAGGGAAGTGTGGAGGTCCAAGAGCAGTTGTGTGTTAGATAGACTGATCGGTGTGGTGAATAGGAAAACTGGTGCATGGAGAAGCATATACCAAGAACATAGAGGACTATTAAGAAGCCAAAAGTGCCAGACAAATAGGATTGTGCCGAGATGGAGCTCAATTTTATTTTCAACGCTTCAATTATAATCTTGCAACAACAATGCACATTTCCACTACTTCAATTATAAATAAACAATGCTCAAGCCAATGCCAAGGATGGAGTGGATCTTCTTGGGTTCCACATAGGCCAAATAACAGGTGCAAGATGGTTAGAGGCGTAGTGTATGCCGATACAAAATGCCAACACAATGAGTAGATAGCCTATTTCTGTAGTTGTAGTTAAATAACTATGCACATTTTCAACACTTCAAATTATAATCATACAACTCCAATGTCAATGCATGGAGGAGATCCATTTGAAGGCGTTATTGGGTAGGTAGAGGAACCAAGAGCAATGTAACAAATTGACCTAGGGCATTAGCATTCAATCCCCTGATCCCTACCCCTGACCCAACATCAAAATTAAATCCCATGCCTGCCCACCATTATTATTGTCCCTACCCATTTGGTCTTCTCTAAAAATCACCATATGCAAAAAAAAAAAGAAAATAAAACTCCTACCAGGACCATCCACTTCCCTTCTGTGGTCATTAAACTCATTGAGGAGGTTTGACACGGGCTGTATTAACTGAGTAGCTGAGTGCGTCCTCTCTCCACCCTCCTCACCGATGAGGCCTCCAATAGATGATCCCTATTCTGGTACTATTTCCTCTAAAAATTTGTTATCACAAGTAGGAAAATCAATGGTGCCTCCTTTTGATACAATCTGATGATACGATTGCATACAAATCCACTGGAGCACTTTGATACTAGAACTGATTAAATTCCTATATCTCTTATGCTTTATTGGATATCCTTGCCCTATTGTTGAAGCTCCACGTGGGCTCTATGTAGAGGCAAGGTGTGTAGCACCCCCAAATGGCCCTCTCTGTAATACAAAGAACGAAAGTCCAAATGGTTCCGCATAGAGGAAGAGTGAAAGAGACGAATCGTGTAAGACATAAGTGGGATATCAGAAAAATCGAAACTTTTAATGTCTTAATCTGTTTTTTTTTTCTTCTTGGTTTTTTTCTACAACAATTAATACAGTGACATGAAATAGCTTGTAGTTCCCACACTATCTCCAAAAATTGTAGTTTTCACTAAATCTCTTAACTTGACATGGTTTGGGAGGATGCGTTTCACGGGGGAAGGATCTAACAGGGTGTCCTATACACCTACAACCCTACAATGTTATTATAACATCTTCATAACTCTTAGAATTGTTCATTCTCCCTTATGCCTCCTCCAACACGCATCCTTTCTAAATTCTCAACCACTATTTTTTTACTTCTTCACCAACCTCAGTTATTTCACGTCTACTACCATTTCTCCAATTTAATTTAATTTTAATGTTTACTTCATTTGATGAGATGGGCACTATGATATCCTTCGTTGGGTTTGACACTGAGTCATATTTGGCATGGATTGGTTATCTACACAGAGCCATAGTGGATTGTTACCATAAGATTATATCATGTATAGATGATCTAGGAGTTGAGTCATTGTTAGTAGGGGTTAGGAGACCAATTTCCATTCACACAATCTCTGCCATGCAACTTAAGCAGTGTGTGCGGCGAGATTGTCGGATGTATGTTGTCATAATTAGTGACCAATCGGAGAATGAGTCTAGTGGAACCTCGATTTATGACCATCCCATCTTGAGATATTTTTCTGATGTTTTTCCAGGGGAGGTACCGGGGTTACCACCCCCACATGAGATACATTTTCACATAGATCTGGTTCATGGAGTAGAGCCTATCTCACAAGCACCTTATCGGATGACCACCCCTGATCTCTATGAGCTCAAGTTGCAGCTAGAGGGCCTTTTGGAGAAAGGCCTAATCCATCCTAGTGTATCTCCTTGGGGTGCACCGGTGATATCTGTAAAGAAGAAGGACATATATTTTCGATTGTGTATTGATTACCACCAATTTGAACAAAGTAATGATCAAGAAACATTATCCCCTTCGCGCATTGATGATTTTTTTGATCTAGATGAAGGGGACACATTTTTCTCCAAGAAAGACCTTAAGTGTGGTTATCATCAATTGAGGATTACGGAGGTAGACATTCATAAGATTTCCTTCCGTATGAGATATGGCCATTACGAGTTCACCGTGGTACCTTTTGGTTTGACGAATGCCCCCGTAGTGTTTATGAGCTTGATGAATGTTGTGTTCAGGAAATTCTTGGATCAATTCATGCTCATATTCCTTGATGACATTTTGATTTACTTATGAACATGTGAGGAGCACGAAGGACACATTCGCTAGGTCCTTCAAAGTGTCTTCATAAGCAACATCTTTACGAAAACACGGAGAAGTGTGCATTCTTTCGAGATAGAGGTACATTATTTGTGCCACATCATTTATGGGGAAGGTATCACAATCGATCCTTCCAATATTCAAGCTATTATGGATTGGCCAGCCCCACCCGGTGTGACGAGAGGTGCCCAATTTCATGGGTTTAGTAGGATATTACAAGAGATTTGTTAGGACTTCTCTCGGGTTGCACACCCCATCACTTCCCTTCAGCGGAAAGGGAAGAAGTTTTTTTGGTCGGATGCACGCGAGAATGCCTTGGGACACGAAGGAACACATCACAATAATGCCTATTCTTGCAGTGCGGATCCACAGGGTGAGTTTTTCATTTGCACATATACTTCTTTGGTAGGAATTGGAGGTGTGTTGATGCAGGAGGGTAGAGTTGTTGCTTTTGAGTCTCACAAACTAAAATATTATGAGCTCAATTATCCTACTCATGATCTTAAGCTTGCGGTAGTTATGCACGCCTTGGTTCGATGGAGACATTTCCTTCTTGGCCGAAGATTCACACTCAGGACTGATCACTTGAGTCTTCACCACCTCTTCATGCATCCCAATCTCAATGCTCATCAGTGGCATTGGATGGAGTTACTTTGTGAGTATGCTATGGAGATAGATCATGTGAAAGGGAAGGATACTTTGGTTTCGAGATGCTCTTAGTAGGAGGAGACATGTGGGTATGGCCCTACGGTGAGCATAAATTTACGGAGTAGGATATTATAATAGATTCCTCACGACAGTTTCTACATTGCAGCTAGAGTAGAGATCGAGTCTTAGAGACCCTTGAGGGGAATTCTGATGGGTTTTCATTGGAGGCATATGGCCTTCTCAGGAATAGAGGCCGAATTTATATTCCTAGAGATGAAGGATTGAGGCAGTACATCTTGATAGAGGCACATCATGCACCCTATTCAGCCCATCCTAGGGTGAAGAAGATGCACACCACCTTGAGACAGTTGTATCATTAGAGGGGACTTTCTAGAGACATGGTTCAGTTTGTGTCATGTTGTTCAGAGTGTCAGAAAGTGAAGGCTGAGCATCAGCATCTAGCTAGCCTTCTCTTTCCGCATGCTATAATGGAATGGAAACGGGACACCATTTCTATGGACTTTATTATTGGGCTACCGATGTCAAGATACCACCACAATACCATCATGGTAACGGTGGATAAATTGATGAAGGTGGATCATTTTTCTCTGTTAAAGACCACCTATACAACTAGTGTAGTGGCATGGGTATATCTAGATGAGATTTTCATATTGCATGGGATTTCTGCGGAAGATCATTTGTGACCACGATCCTCTATATACTTCCCACTTTTGGACTACCATGCAACATGCCCTTAGGATGAAGATCAATTTCAACATGACATATCACCCTGAGACAGATGGAAAAAATGAGCGGGTGAATCAGATCTTAGAGGACATTCTTAGGATGTATGTTATGGATCATCAATCGAGATGGGAGTAGTATTTGTACTTGGTGGATTTTTCCTACAATAATATTTTTCAGAGTTCGATAGGCATGGCTCCTTTCCAGAGCCTTTGTATGGTAGAGAGTACATGACACCTCTTAGTTAGGACAGGTTAGAGGATAAGGTTTCTATTGGACCAGCTTTACTACATGACATGGAGTAGCGGTGGTTATGATCGAGACAAACCTGTAGGAAGCACATGACAGTAGAAGAAGTATGTAGATCAACATAGGACCGACCGTAGTTTTGATGTGGGCATGAAGGTTTTCCTTCATGTCAAGCCACATAAGAGCCCTATCCATTATGGAAAATGTTCTAAGTTAGCTCCTAGATTTGTAGGCCCCTTTGAGATCTTGGAGCATATCGGTCCTTTGGCCTACTGTCTAGCGTTGTCACCTAGCTTGTCTCGCATCCATGATGTGTTTCATGTTTCCGTACTTAGGAAATTTATTGCAGATCCTTATCATGTGCTAGATTAGACCTCTTTGTAGGTGCAAGATCAGGGGTAGGTGATGGTGGAGCCCATTTTTATTATAGAGCGCATGACCCTGGGCCTTCGAGGTAGAAAGATCGACTAGGTTCGGGTGCAGTGGGATAGATATGATGAGACTACAAGTTCAGTTCCCACACCTATTCCAAAGGTGACTTCCGGGAGGAAGTCGAGTCTAAGGGTAGGGGGATGTAGTGCCCACTTTCCCTCCAACACCTTTTTTTGTTGATTATGATAATTTCGACTATACTTATAGACATTACTATAGATTTTGAGTTGGTATGATGTTACTTTTTAGATATCATGAAGCTGTGGTTGATTCTCGATTCATATATGATGCATGTGGATTATTGGAGAAATTTTATGTAGGTGTTGTTATGATGTTGACATGGTTATATGACTGTGTGTGTGTGTGTGTGTGTGTGTGTGTGTGTGTGTGTGTGTGTGTGTGTGTGTGTGTGTTTGGACATGTGTTATTTCATCATATTAAGTAGACATAGAAAATTGAATTCTCCTGTGATTTTATGATCATATGGTTATTGATGAAATTATAAATGGTGTCGTTATTTGCTTGATGATGTTTTGATTCATATATAGATGACTTTGGAGTTATATTGTATATTTATTTTGGATGATTCGATGTGGCCACAAGGCCAAAGGAGGTATTTTGTTTTGCAGGTAAACATGTCACAACAAACATTAGGGGATTGGAGACCAACCACATTGGAATTCTAGATGAATTCAATAAGGGTCACCATCGAAACATGTATTTGTTGTGTGTGTGTGTGTGAATTGTTGTTAGGGGTTCCCATGGGGGATCACCTTCAAATGTGACCAAGGGGTTATGTGTATTCTCTTATTTAGTTCCTTTTGTTTAATTTTAGTATGTGTTTATTTAGTGATGTATTTTCCCCTTTATTATTTATTTTAATTGTGTCTAGACTAGTGAGTAATCATGTTGTTAAATAAATTAAATGGGTCAAAAGAATGCATTTATTAGAGTTGTTGGCTCTTGGATTATGTGTTGTAAGTTATGTGTAAGTAACTTTGAGTGTGAAACACTCCACCTTCCTTTTGAAATTCGGATCTGTCCTTAGGGGCTGATTTTGGAGGCTTGTAGGACAAGTTAAACTTGTCCCACACATATTATATTATCACACCAACCCTATCTATGGGTTGGGGAGTCAAAATTAGGCCTTATTATGTATTTTTGGGAAGGCACGTTGTAAGTTTTTATTGCACCTTCTTGCATGAAATTAATTTTGGTCATTAAGGGGTGTGGACTTGGATTGTGTGTGTAAGTAAAATGTCATTTTATTCACCCACTTATTAATTGTGCTTTGGGGTTTGAAGTTGACTTGTGAGGTGGAGTTGAGGATGAGTGATGTGGCATCCTACATGGATCCACCTCATCCTCCTCTCTTCCTTTTCTATTTATTCAAATTCTTTTGTTATTTTGGGGGTTCTTGGTTACTTCATTTGGTTTTGTGCTCTTGCAATTTTGGAGAGTTAGAGAATTTGATGCTTGTGGATTTGTTGGAGCTTTTGGACTAGTTTTGGATTTGAAGAAGCTTGTTGTTGAACTTTTGGATCAAGCTCCATCATGGAGAGGTAGGATCTTGACTCTTTAAATTGTTTCTTCTTTTATTTATGCATATGTGAATGTTGTTGAGTGTTTTGGTATGTTTGTTGGGTGGTTGGGTAGATTGCCTAAGTGTGGTGTAGGAGGAGACTATGGGGATATTCTTGTGGGGAGGCATAAGAAAATGTGGGGAGGTATAAGGGTTATTTTGTGGAGGGAGTTTGGGATGGGTCTCCACCTTGGATAAGAAATAGCTTGCATTTCTTACCTCATTATGGGGTGCCATAAGAGGAGGGAGGCATAAGAGAATGGGAGGTATAAGGGGTACTTTGGGGAGGCATAAGAGTATGTAGGGGATTTGAGATGATATATATATATATACACCCATTTCCCCATTCGGGAGGTATAAGAAGATTTCCCCATAGATCTTACTCCTTTGGATTTTGCATGATGAAGCCTGTGTCTTTTTTGTTGTTCTTTCGTGGTAGTAACTACATTTTTGGACTATGATATGAAGGTGAAATCTATTTTGTGTTGTGGAAGCTTATTTATTGCCATGAATTGAATCCATTTCCTATTGTAATGTGGTTAGGTATCAAGGGCCAATGAGGAGGATGACATCTCCTCTTCATTGGAGTTCTTGGTTAGGTGGAGAGCATTGCCTCTCCTCCTTTTTTGTTTTGATTAAAAGATATATGGTGGATATTCTTGTAGTTGTTCCTGGAGCTTAGGATGAAGACAAATTTCGCATTCCCCTTGGGGTTTCCTTGTAAAAAGAAAAGTCCCACGTCAATTGGATGGCATTGTAATATTATTTGTGGTGGAAATTTTCTCTATTTTGGAAATGGAATCTACATTCGAATGTGAAAGATGTATATTCTATAAGTTGTATTTGATGAATGAAAAAGGAAGTTGTAAAAGAATTATTGGAGTTCAATAGAAGTTGTTTTAATTACCACAAATGGTATGGTTTTCATTTGAATATGTGTTTGAAATATATTGTGAAATATCTGTTTGAAAATTGAAAAAGAAATACGTATGAAGAAATATTACATTTCTCTATTTCATTCGAAATGCATGATTTGAAAGTAGAACTACATTTTGGTCTTCACACATTGATTGAAGTAAAGTTAAATTTTGTAAATTAGATTTGAATGAATCTAAATTTTTAGAGGATGATAACGAAAAGTAGATCCATTTGAGTTTAAGTATGATTTCTATTCACTATGAAACTACAAATATTTATTAGAAAAATTCACATGAGTACTCTACAACTTGAAATACAAAAGGAAACTTTAAAATGAACTAAGGATGAATAAAGAACATCATGAAACAATTGCAGTGTCCTATTAATTTATTGAGAACTCCAATAATCGGGTAAGAGGTATAATAATGCAATTTCAAACAAAAATAAATTTGAATTGTAATCTCAACCATAGATATTTTATCCTTGCAATCTGTTTGAAACCCTTCAAGTGCAACTCTCCATGTCTGTTTGGAAAATGGACGAAGAATGAATGGCGGATCGAAATAATTTTGCTAAGTTAAAAAGTCCAGTTCACATTGTAATGCCAGGAAAGACGTTTTGTCAAATTCACCCACTTAAGTTTGTCAAAAATGAATTTTTATTATTCTTATGCAAAGAGGAGTTCAAGCCCTTTCCAAAAATTCCTCATTTGCTCAAATATGATCTTCCAATCAAAAGTTATAGCCATCTGAAGTTTTTTTTACTTCTTTTGGTTTTAGAAAAATTAAAGTTACTTTTGCTAAATTTCCCCTGCTGCCCCGCACCCTTTCGAGTTCGATTTTGGAAAATACTTCTGTGGATTTGAGGGCCCGCACATTCAACTTTATCAAAAAAATTTGGCACAAAATCTTAAGTTTCCCCATCGGCCCACTTCCCCACCTGTCACTATCGGTCTGACACGTGGCATCCTTAGGCATTGGTGGAGGAGCGGAGTTTGTTTTAACCTTGAAGTTTTTCAACTCAAAAATCTTAAAGTCCTAAGTTTCCCCATCGGTCCGCCTTCCCGCTTGAAAATTTTGGGCATGACACGTGTCATCCCTAGGTGTCACAGAGGCGCAACTCACTTTAAAACCTTTTCCTATTCAACCAAAATAGAATAAAAATCCTAAGTGCCTCTGGCAACCCGCCTTTTCGTGTTTGCTCAAATTTTGGACATGTGTCCCTTGCGGCTTGGGAAAATTTTATTCCCGGGCCCGCAAGCCCGCCTTTGGGGAAAAATTTATTTGCAGGCCTGCCTTTGTGACAAATTTTCTTCCCCATGCCCGTAGGCCCACCTTTGGGGAAATATTTCTTTCCCTAGCCTGTAGCCCACTTTTGGAGAAAAATTTCTTCCCCGAGCCCGCAAACTCATTTTTGGGGAAAAATTTATTTCCCACCCGAAAGTCCGCTTTGGGGGAAAATTTTCTTCCCCAAGCCCAAAGGCCTGGTTTTGGGGAAAATTTTCTTCTGTTAGGAATTAGAGAACAAATATGTGGAAAAAATTCCTCAAACCACAGTAGTAGGAAACTATATAGCAAAATTATACTTGCAGAAATATAACAACATAAATGAATAATGCACAAAAGAAGACAAGACAAGATTTAATGTGGTTCACCCAATGTGGGCTATGTCCACCAAGAACTTGCTCATATTTTATTATCAACAAGATTAAAACAACTCTCACAGTCTTCTCTCAGTTATGAACTCACAACAGAATTCCAAAGATGCTAAACCACATCTAAACCACAATTGACACCCAATTGCATAACCTTGATCACTCTTGATCACCTCTTGATCATTAAGACTCAAGACCTCTTGAACACTCAAGATATCTTCAAGATACCCTAACACCTCTATTTATAGGATTAAAATCCTCTTAAGAAGTCCTAAAGCCGACCCTCGAATTTTGAAATTCGTGATCTTTCAACTTCCCACGTGAAAAAAATTGTCCCGACATTAACAAACAAATTAACAACAACATCACAGCAATAACACAACAACGTCACGTAAAACAAATGCAAAATGCTCCTCGAAGTCTCCAAACATAACTGCATTCGAGCTCTAGCACTTCAAAATTGATTCAAGAAGACCAAAAATAGGCTCTACACCCCAAAAATCTCCCACTTGAGATCTGTTTTCCTTGAGCAAAGTTCTTAACCCTTCATTATCAACCATGAAGGCCAATCAAAGTTGAACACAACTTCAACTTCTCCCTTGTGACCGCCTTGGTCATCATATCCACTGGATTATGACTGGTATGAATCTTTTCCGTCTTTAACTTATCTTCTTCCAAAGCTATCCTAATGAAATGATATCTCAGCTGAATGTGCTTCATCCTAGAGTGGAAAGCGGAGTTATTTGCTAAATGAATAGCACTTTGACTATCACTGTGTAGTCTCCCAAATTTCTGCTTATGACCAACTCATCAAGAAACTATGGTATCCAATCATCTCCTTGCTTGCCTCTATGGCAACAACATACTCAACCTCTATGGTTGACAAAGCCACAACCTTTTGTAACCATGAAATCTAACTCACCGTTGTATCACCAACTGTAAATACATAACCTGTCGTGCTCCTCTTGCTGTCCAAATCTCCTACCATGTCCAAATCTACATATCCACGTAATGTAGTGTCTGATCCACCAAAACACAATGTTGCTCCCATGGTCCCTCTCAAATACTGAAGGATCCACTTTACTGCCTGTCAGTGCTCTCTACCTGGATCACTCATAAACTGCTCACTGCTCCCACTGCATGGGAAATGTCAGGCCTAGTGCATACCATAAAATACATCAAGCTACCAATTGTTGATGATTATGATACCCTGGACATCTAGATTCTATCCTCCTTAGTCTTGGGACTCTGCTCCTTTGATAATTTAAAGTGACCTACCAATGGAGTACCAACCGGTTTAACATTTTGCATACTAAACCTCTCCAAGACCTTCTTTATGTACTCTTCTTGAGATAATACTAGCTTCCTCTCATTCCTGTTTCAAGTTATTCTCATACCAAGGATTTTTTTTTGTTTCCCCCAAATCCTTCATAACAAAGGAGTCACCTAGCTTCTTCTTGAGTACCTTTATTTCTTGCATGTTTTTCCTGCAACAAGCATATCATCTACATATATGCACAGAATAATATAACTACCATCAAGAAACTTCTTGATGTACACACAATGGTCTGAGTGACACCTGGAGTAACCCTGCTCCTACATAAAATTATCAAACTTCATGTACCACTTTGCCATGGAGCTTGTTTTAGGCCATACAAGCTCTTCTTCAATTTGCACACTAACCTTTCCTTCCTTTTGACCTCATAACCCTTTGGCTCCTGCATGTACAATTCCTCCTCCAACTCACCATGAAGGAATGCAGTTTTCATGTCCAACTGTTCTAAGTGCAGGTATTCTACTACAACTAAACCAAGAACAGTCCTAATAGAAGTCATTTTAACAACCTAGGAGAAAAAAATTCATCAAATTCTATACCTTTCTTTTGTGCAAATCCTTTGACCACCAACCAGGCCTTGTATCGTTTCTTGCCTCCATCTTCCTCTTTGATTCTATACACCCACTTGTTCTACAATGCTCTCTTGCCCTCGGGTAGCTCCACCAGATCCCAAGTTTGGTTTTCCATTGTAGATCTATGCTCTTCATCCATGGCTTTCTCCCACTCAAGCTAAACTTTCCTGTGATTTACAAATTAAGCAAAAAACCACCAAATCTCTGATACCAATTGTTAGAAATTAGAGAAAAAATATACGGAAACAATTCCTCAAATCACAATAGTAGGAAACTATATAGCAGAATTATACTTGCAGAAATATAACAACATAAATGAATAACACACAAAAGAAGACAAGAGGAGATTTAACGTGGTTCACCCAATGTGGGCTACATCCACCAAGAACTTGCTTAGATTTTATTATCAACAAGAGTAAAACAACTCTCATAGTCTTCTCTTAGTTATGAACTCACAACAAAATTCCAAAGATGTTAAACCACATCTAAACCACAATTAATACCCAATTGCATAACCTTGATCACTCTTGATCACCTCTTGATCAATAGGACTCAAGACATCTTGAACACTCAAGATATCTTCAAGATACCCTAAAACCTCTATTTATAGGATTAAAATCCTCTTAAGAAGTCCTAAAGCTGACCCTAGAAGTTTGAAAGTCACGATCTTTCAACTTCCCATGGCTGGAAAAAAATTGTCGACATTAACAACCAATTAACAACATGTTAACAAAGCAACATCACAAGAACAACACAACTCACGCACAACAACATCACAACAAACAAATGTAGAATGCTCCTGAAGTCTTTAAACTTAACTGTTCAAGCTCCAACACTTCAACACTGATTCAATAAGACCAAAAACAAGCTCCACACTGCAACACTTCCCCAAGCCCACAGGCCCACTTTTGGGAAACTTTCCCTCCCAGGCCCACCAGCCCGTAACTTAAGAAATATGAGGAGTTAGGAGGACTTATTTATATCATTGGAAAGGGGAAGAAATTTCCTATCTAATGGAATTGTTTTTAGGAAAATTTAAGTGCATTAAATGTGTGAAAAATCAGGTTGAAGTTCAAGATGAGCCTGAGAGTGGGTAAGTGGGAATTTACCCCTTTCTAACTTAAATGTTTATTTCTAAAGCATGGGTTGACCTTTTTAGGGGGTCACATTATGGGGTAAGTGAATGTTTTCCTAACCTCATGTTAATGTGAACCTTGGTTATTATTTAGACCTGGTGGAATTAAATACCTTGGGTATTTAATTGTTTTGGCCACTTTAAACTTTCTAAAATTTATTAGAGAACAATTAATCTTAGAGTTAATTTAATTTTTTATTAAATTAACACCTAAAGGAAATTTAAACTATACTTGGTTTAGTTACACTCATTAACTTGTATGTGGTCCTCAATATTTGTTATAACGGAAAATTTTATTTTATCTAATATATTTTTCCTTGATATTTTTTTTATTGTGACAATTGTTGCTAACAAGCTGGTTTGTAGTCACGCTTTAAACAAAAAAATTATTTCATAATTTTTCCTATCTAAACCTAGGTTGTTCTTGGGTCTCGAGTGGGATTTTTAGTTGGTGTTACATAATGCCCATGATGTTTTTGGATAGAGATTCAACCCGTTGAGTGTTGTTGTTGGTCGGTGAGGTGTCTATGCAACGGGTGGAAGCGAATTTCAGGCATGATAAGCCCTACACCTTAATTCTTCTACTTTTATCTAAATGTTTTATTAAATGAACTTTTCTTTTCATGAAAATATCTCTTTGAGTGGGGTTATTGTGTGTGATTTTAAACTGTGAACTTCTGTAATTATTGTTAAAGGAAACATTTTTATCCTTATAACTTGGATCCTGATTTTTATCAGGAGAAGGATGTATTCTATGATTTTGTTGATTAGAACTACTGGCATCCTTGATCCCTTAGACTTATGTAGAAATTTGCTTGTGTATTCAATTTGTAGCTTGATCACTTGAAGTGCATGTTATCTTATAATTCTCTCTCTCTCTCTCTCTCTCTCTCTCTCTCTCTCTCTCTCTCTCTCTCTCTCATCTTGGCTATATTAGTATGAGTTGATTTGGTGGATTCTTGATTTCAGTATCTTGGCAGACCTTTCTGGAGTTCCCTATCCTTATGTTGTTGTGTCTTGTCAATGCTAGAATAGACCTCCTATAGGCATGCTCAGTGACTACATTTAATTCCTGTGGAATTGTTTATCTATTTGATGGCATCAATAGTTAGACCGTGAAAGGGACTTGGTTCGAAGGGACATAGGTGACAAAATTCCATTCATGTTAAGCCATTTGTGATTGTATACAACTTCATGTAGATAGTTGATAGGATGTGGATTGTAGTATAGTGGAAAACTTATGGCATGATTGAATTGACGGAGATTGTTGAAGAATGATTAGGAGTTCTTTTCTTGTTTTTTTAAAAAAAAATTAATTCCTCCCTTTAAAATATGGTTGTAGTTTTAAATATCATCGTATTGGAAATGAATCTCATAATGAACACACCGATGAAATTAGTAGGGTTGAAATTATTGACTTATTTTATAGGAAATTATTGTCTAATGAGTATTAGTGATTTCTTTTCCATTGTTGGCATGATAGATTTTGAGCAGTCTACTTAATCACCCTTACCTTGAAAGCTTCATATGTAATTTATCTGGTCTTGTTTCAACTGACTGAGTCTTCCTCACCTTAGTGTAGGAACTTTTTCTGGATCAATCCCATTTTTGACTCTACGTTGGGCCCTAAAATAGTATAGTAGTTGATGAAATGTATTTAGATTTTGGTTTATCTTTCAGTGCTTCTAGGTCACAAAATTTTGAATAAATATTTCTATATTGATTAGAGAATGGTAGTTGTTCAAGACTTGTGCTTCTTCTTGAAAAGTTAGAATATGTTTAGTTGAGGGACTTGGGTTGTGATTTGACTGGAAGGATAAGGTTAGTATAGGACATATGAATTCCTTCCTTCCTAAATACCCATGTTTAGATGATTAGCAATTGGTAAAAGTGCATATTGGTGTTTGAAATAGACTCAACAGGATTGAATTGATGAGATCATATTTAAATACTACTCCTTGTTGGATCTATGAGATTTATTTTTCCTTATTGTTTTCTGGAAAGTCTTTTCAAAAATTTTAACCTATGTTTCTGGGGTTGTTTCATTAACAATGGTTTTCTTTCTATAAAATAGTTAGGTAACAACACAATGTCTTATGTTGTAGCTCTTATCATGCTCAGTTCTCGCGAACTGACTCAAGTTAATACTTGTGCAGATGGCTTATGTGAGTAGATAAAGGAAAGATTTGTAAAGGTTTCATCGGTTTGTTTTATGAAGTTCCTTGTATGAATGTCTAATGTGTTGTAAATCTTGGAATGGTACTTGTAAAGGAGTTTGGAAGGCCTCTTGCCTTGGATTTTCAGTTTTGTGAAATAAAGTTGTCTTATCCTTTTGTAGCAAAACTTGTAATTATCTTTTGAGGAATAAAACTCGATCATCACCTTGTTATGTGTATTTTCTTTATTATATTATTGCAGTCATGAAAATGTTGTAGCGTGGCTTGACTAATTTTGTTACCTTCTTGTTCTCATCCAAATTCAATTGAATCTTTTGACACCTTTGGATTGTGTGCCATGTTGAGTAGAAATGTTATAACCATGTTTAGTTTTCTTGATGAGTAATGGTAATTTATTATTTTGGGTCAAGTGGTTGGGAATCCTTTTCTAAAGATAATCAAAATAATGAAATAAATTGAATACATAGATGAATAAATAAATAAGATAATAATGAAGTTGTACTTGGTTGATAAAATTAAGAGTCTTTAATTGGAAAGAAAGTGGTTATCTACCGGTGTAAAAGAATCTACCCTCGCTAACCTTAAGCTACGAATTAAAATTTATTGTCTTGGTTGTGAAATGATAAGTATTCTAAAAAAAAGTAAAATCATTGTTGGTTTTGGGGTTATAGTTATGTCTTAGTTAGTAGGGGAGTTTGAACAAGAACACTTTAAGTCTAATGCTTCCATTTTGGGAACCCCTTGTGCATCCTTTAGCGAACTTAATCAAGAGAATGCTAAATGAAGTTTTTACCCAAATCTAGTTGAACTCTTAAGTCTCATTAAAAGACCGGTTAATAACTAAAGAGATCATGATGATGAAATAAATTGACCTTCTCACTTTAAATCTTGCCATAGTATATTGTAATCTTCTCTTAAGCATGGTTAATAGTTGATTCTTGCACAAGGAGGTTGTAGTTCGAAACCTTATGGCACTCCACTTCAGTTGGACCTTACACTCATCGCCTTGTGCAAGGGAGGTCTAAATCAAGATTTTGTAGCTTGTGTTGGTTTAAGATAATCTTGTGGGGATTGGTTCACCCCACCTCCCTTCTAGTGTTAACCTAATAACTGATCAATCCAATAATTTTCACATTAAAGATGATCCTCTTTCAGAAATTTTTACCCAAGCCTAATGTCTCTAAGTGTAAAAGAAAGGATTCTAACCCTTGTAAGAAGAATTTTCTCAAATCAAACCTGAATCTCCTAGAACGTAAGATAAAGTTTGAAGGGCGTGTTTCAGTAAAATAAATAACCTTAAGAAGATGTTCACAGTGGGTTGTCCTGAACTGTAACTATGTACTGTAGTTGGGTTCTTTGTGGTGTCTTGTCAAAGAGAAAAGTGAACTGTCCTTGATGGGTGTTGGATGTTTTGTGTTGCCTATGTGGTCATAGTTGTGTCAGGTTGTTCAAAAAGTTAGTTGTAACCTTTGTGTCCTCCTGTAATGTCGTTCTATACTTCAAACAAGTAAAAAAAAATTATCCTGTATTTTTCTTTGTTGTCTTGTGTGTCTAAAATAGTGGGCGTTATAGCTTCGTTTAGTTGTTATTGTGTGAAAAAAATAAGATGGAGGGGTCACTTCATCCGGGAGGAATGTCTAGCTTAGTGGTTGTATTTTCTACTTTTGGGCATCATGCCTCATGGCACTACAACCAATGCAGTGATCCATACGTCTATATGGTGAATATCTTCTATTTGGTGTAGATTTGTATTGAAGAAGACATCAAAAAAATGCCTTCTTGTTATCCCACGTGTTTCTATGAAGTATTTTTCTCTTTCTTTGTTCATTTTCGTGAAGCTCTTGGTCTATCACTTCCTTGTCAACGCTATATGGAAATCTGATTTTACGAGCGTCCTCCCAACCTACGTCCAAATGGGGCCTCTAGAAAAGGGTATGAGAATACAAAACTCATAATAGATATAGAAGAAATATTTCATATGCTATAATTGGAAGTTCTCTTGTAGATAGACATGCAAAATGTGGAAGTATGTGTTTGGCATGTGAACTATTCATCTAAATGCATGAAATATGGACCCATGGACTACAATGATATCAAGATACGCACGAAATGGTTTTGTTGAAAAGGATTTGGAAACGTTGAGAAAGGTGACATATCTAAATTCATATTTGCAAACAAGATCTGTTTTTGTTTTGAAAATATTTAGCAGAGAAATTGTTTCTTTGATATTTGAGATTTTTGTAAAGAAACGAATCTTGCTCCTAGTATATAGAAAGGATTCTGAAAATATTATGCCCATTTTTTCAAGAGGTTGCAAGATATTTTAAGGGGAAAACTCATCTTAGTGCTTGTTATCTATGATAATATTAAAAATAAAAATAAATAAAGATGTTTTAGACACTAAAGTGGAGTTTTGAATGATGAGAAAGATGATGCAACTCAATTTTGTGCAAGATCTATTGACTTAAAGGCTAGTACATTGCCTCTAACCGAGATTCTAGACCTAACTAGGTTTAAGAACTATAGTCCCGAAAATCGGGATCGTGTTTTACATATCAAGGAATTGAAAAGGATGTATGTTTGGATAACTTCCACTTTGTATTTTGGGTGCTTTTTTCGAAGTGTGGAGGAAGCCAAATCCAGACTTGGTGTAAAGTTGATGTAGGTGGGTCGAATGAGGGGTCAAGCATTTGTAATGTTCCCATATACGGAACTTGCAGATCATGCTTTGAAAATGGCCCATGGATTTGTGTTAAAAGGAAAACAGATTAGAGTTCCCAAAGGTGCACACAAACCATTTCATGAAATGCTAAAAGACATTCAACTCCTTCTAGAATATGGATGAACCTGCCATATACTACGGACACAAATTTATCCTAGGCATGGTTCATCTCTCCTCATCTCTCATAATTTTTGTTCTTTAGTTTTTCTTTTGCAACAAAATAAAATTGTAAACCAAAGGATTTTCATATATTTGATTGTATTAAATAAACTTGTTTTAAAACAATAAAAGGTTATATCAAAACTTACAAGATCTAATATTCCTTGGTAAACAATGAACTTAAACCCTCACTTCGTGATGACCTAGCGACGTCCCAACCAAACTAGATTGCTACAATACCCTTTTTTATTGACAAGTTGAAGTTGACTTCCCAGTAAATATGTTGACCATTTCTTGTTTAAATAGATAAATTGTGATTTTCGGAGAATCATAAAACAACCTTCATAACTCCAGAAAGGGGATGTCAAGCTTCCTTTGTGTACCTTGTTATGTGAGGAGTCACTTCAATCTTTGGATCAATCTCGAATGATCATTTGTGATATTTTTGATGCCCTACTAGGAGCACTATTACACCGTTTTGCAGTTGTAGGAAGCTACTAAAACTGAAAAGTTGGCTTTCATTTTGAACCACTATTTGAACCCTAAGCAACAAAATGTTTAACCTCCTTCGAAAATTTTTAGTATGTTTACTAGAAAATTCCCTTGAACATTCAGTTTGATAAAAACACTTTTCTTGATAGTTGGGCAAAGCCACTTTGTAGGCCTCCGGCCATAGTTTGACTAGGTCAAACTATATCAATTATGGCCGGTGGCTCTAGAAAGCATGGCACCATTTGGAAACAATTTTCTAGTTCTGATTTCCGTCAACTCTAATGAATTATCCATATATGGGGGACTTGTAGCAATTTTATCATGGCACATACATCCATCAAATGTTAGTTTTGGATGTGGTAATTTTTTTGTGAAATAGAACTTTTGACAAAATCATTTTTCTCTCTTCTTTTTCTCCATCTCTCCTTGGTTATGAAATGAAGTTAAATGAAATGAAATGAATACATGTTTCTAAACCTTTTCTTTTGAATGAAAATTATAATTATTATTATATGTAAATGGGAAACTAAAGACATTAATTATGTTAGATTAGGGTGGATTCCATGCCAGCAATTTATTGCTGATTTCATGCTCACATGGTTTTGTAGGATGCAAGAATGATGGCGAAAAGGCGATGTGTAATTCATTATTTATTATTGTAATTTATATAGGTCATTGTAAAATGAATATATGTATAATGTAGTCTCATGTTACAGAAAATTTATATTTGAAATTTGCTAATATGTATGAGATGCTAGTTTTAGGGATATCTTAGGAAATGTGCATTTAATCATAGGTTCAATTTGATTCATAGTTACGTATGGTAAAAATATTTGATATATATATGGTAAATGAATTTGAATTTAATATCTTGTAGTGAATTTTAAGTGTTTAATAAATGATTAATTAATTAGTATGTTGTATTCTTACCTTGTAAATATAATAAAGAGATTTAATCGAAACACTCAACCCTAGTATAAGATTCGTGCATAACATGTCTTCATGTGTGATCCTTCTTACCATAGAAGAAATTGAAACTATAGAATGAACTTAAAATTTGCACTCGATGGAACCTCCTAGTTTAGGTAAATAAAACCCCTAGTTTGAGTTTACTATCATAGTCGTTATGTTTAGCGACATTGTCGTGAACCCATCTTTTAGGAACGACATGGTCCAACTTTTCGGAGTATGTGGTTTACTTCTAGGTTTGGTAACCGCGTGGGGAATGTATTCTCTTGAGGTCTAATAGTGTGTTGAGTGGTGAAGACCACCTTGGAAGTCACCTTAAGAGTCCTTGTTGAAGCAACGACTATGTGGTGTAACCTTACCATTTATGGAGTAAGTAGAACTATTAATCCCTTAGTATCCTAGTGGACTAATAAGTCTTACAAAGTTAGATCTATAATTTTTCTTATCATCGAATGAATTCCTTGTGGGACCCCCAGATGACACAAATGGAGAGAGTGAAATAGTTGTTCTATGACTTATACTCTTGTTAATAAACTCTTTAGTTCCTCTCATCTAGATGTGTTACCTTGGTTTCTATCAACATAACACCTTGGTCTTTTCTTGAAGGTGGTTTAGCATAAATATGTCCTCTCTCCTTAAAACTCATATATAGTTGAGGTATAGATCCTTAGGTGAAATTGGAATTAAACCAAACCTCAGTTGATTAGGAGGTTAACTTGGGGTTCGTGTGTAGTTATAGTGCTTCCAATCATTTACTTCTTCAAGATGTTAGAATAGTAATTTCGTAACTCTTTATGTTAAAAAGTGACGCCAAAAAGAGACCTAAGAAACAAGAGTATATTTGATAATGGTTTAGGAAAAATAATTCAGTTGAAGTCCTTATGGTTTATTTAAGCATTGACTTTCATTAAGAATTGTTACAATTTGTTCTTTTCCAAACTAGGCATTTGAGCGAATATAGAGTCCACTATAAATATAAATAAATAAAATTATGTCACGTAAATGCTTAATTGAATCAAGCAAAATTTGGACCTAAAACAACCATAGTACGAGAACAAATGTGCTTCTAATGGAAGGAAGTTTTTAGGAAAGGGAAAATTGAACCTTCACCTCCTTGAATCGTATTATTTCTCCCTTGACAACTTATGGTTGGTCCCCTTGCTTAATGTGGATAAAAAATTAAACTTCAACTAAACATATTTTAATTCAAAAAATATTTGACATAAGAACGAGAGAATTAGGAACTTTGTAGGAAATTTTAAATATGAAAAATAATAATGTAAGTTATGAAGATTGTCATAAGGGATAAAGAGAAAACTTAAATGGTCAAACTATAAGTTGAATGTGGAATGAACTTATGAATCTGTAGGTGGAAAAAGGGGAAAATTATACTTACGAATAATATTATTGGAGTGTTAATCGTGGTGAATACTTAATCATGGTAATGATTTATTATGGGTTAGCCAATCCTTGAGTCCTTTTTCTTATGGTTGGGTTATTGCTAACATTCTTTCATTGGGGAAAGTGTGGCATTGACATGTATATGGTGTTGTCATGTGCCTATGTGAGTCGATGACTTATGTAAGTTTCGTATGCGTTGTTGAATTTCTTTACTTGGAGCCCTTGTGGCGTTATGTAGTGAGCAATGTAAGTCAAAAAAACCTATCCTGGTATTTTTTCTGTTATATTTGTGTGTGTCAAATGTGGGAGTTACATTTGGTGTCGAGTGAAGGTTCATGCACTTGAACTTCTAGGAAATATTGGAGTACCGATGATTTTACATGGTGGTGGTGAATATCGTAAGAGTAATGTGATATAAGCGTGATGTGATCTATATTATAATTGGGATATTGTGCATGCACATGTTGTGTATGTCATTTAGTGCGTATTGCTATCATGCTCATGTGCTTGATATTAGAGTATTATCTCTTATTTTCATGGATTCTATAAATATTTCAGGAGTGATGTATTGCCTTATTGTGTGTGAAAATTAATGTTATTGTGGATTACGGACTGTTCGAGTTTCTTGTTATTATGTGATATGAAGGTGTATCGATGTATTGCATGAAAAAATTTGTGTAAAGTGAATTATATTGTATCATAATTTCGTCACCGTATTGTGATGAATCATGTGTATCACCATCTTGTATTGCAATCAACTATATGTTGTAAGGTTAGACATTATGTTCCTCATATGTATAATTCATGTAATATGTGATGGTTCATGTCCCGATTTAGGGACATATTGTGAGTGTATGATCCCTAGTGTATAGTGATTGAAATTTGGGTGCATAATGTGGTAATGTGATGTCTTGTAACCCGTGAAATTAATGATTGTGTTATACCCTTTATATATACCATGCGTAAGATGTTATGGTTAACTTGTGTGAATCAGTAATGCCCCGTTTGATGTTACCCCAGTTCTACTTCATTGATCCATTGATAAGCATGGAATGGTTGTGTGTGTGCTTCAGTTGACTATTAGTTGGCTTCGACGTTGTCGTAGAGGAAGGATTAACATCCTTGCTCTCGTATTTTTCTCTCCACGTCCTTATCCATTCTTCTAGTGGAGGGCCTCTACAGATGCCCTTTATGATTACCCTATTTAAGGCAGATTGTGTTCTCAAATCCTAGTAGGTGGTGGAATGAAGATTTGGTGTTATTAGGGCATGTTTGGTAAAAAAAAGGAATATCCATAATAATAATTATTGTAGATTTTCAATTTGGTCTGCCAACCATTATGATTATAATTAATAACTATTTTAAGATGTAAAATAATAATAATAATAATAATGATATTGTTACTCTTTTTAATTGTTGATTGACGAGTATATTTTACTATTATTTTATTGTCGATTGTTATCAATTTTAGTATTAATTATTATCGTTAAGGAATTTTCATTATTTTTGTTAGTCGCTCCCGTAGACTGAGCCTCGGTTTGCGTAAATGAAGAGGATGTCCTGTTGTTGGCGCCATGGTTCATCATTGTGTTGTGTCACCTTCAAAACTCCAACCTCTAGTTTTTTTCCCCTTAACTCCACACAAGATTGAAATTAATGGTAAATGTAATTGGTAATTTTGTAGAGTTATCCAACCCCCAGCCTGCATTTTCTTGATGGAAAATTATCTTTCTTATTTCGCGTGGGGTCGGTTGGGATCTTTTTTTCCCTTTTTTTTGGTCTTTATTGGCATATGGTGCATGGTTAGGCACCTCACCTATACCTTTCTCCTTGCAAGACGAACCTGTCAATTTTTAATGGTATTAAGTTTTTCCCTCTCTATATATCTCCCCTATTGGCGGCTAGTTTTGTTAAGTGGGTTCGTATTTTTTTTGTTTTTCAGCCTTGTATTCTTCTAACCTACCTCATCTTGTCTCCTTTTGACCTATCTCTTGCCCTTTGGTCTGGCTGTGTGAGAGGGAGAGATATACAGATGAGGGTGAAGGGAAGAGGTCGTTAAAAATAATCCTTGTTGTGCATGTGTTTGCACTCCTTCGTTGGTGCCTCGCTACTGCAACCCTTTTCGATTCGTTTCTCCTATATGCTCAAGTGGATGTCCCTTCTTGTTCCCAAGCTTCTTCTTGTCCTTGGCTACATGTATTTTTTCTAGGGTGAACTGAATAGACTGTTTGGTTTTGTTTTTCCCTTTTTGTGCTTATTCTTATATCATGGTATTCCTCGAGACCACATCTCCTTAAGGCATTTTTTCAAGAAATTTACCCGCCTTGTGTTTACTTAAATTTTTGCAATCGTGACCTCTTGGCTCCGCAATTACATCTAATTAGAAAATGTTTACATTTTTTCTTCTTTGGATGTCCATACCCTTCTCCAACCATTCCATTTTGATGCAGGCTGGGAGGATGTTTCCATGGTTGTGGAGCTTGGCTCCACCCCCGCCTCACGTGTATTTGAAGTTCATAGGCCTTTCTCAATCAACCCATTGGCTTTTTTAATGTTGTCATGGCATGCCTTATGCCATAGCCACTTCTATCAAATGTCACTTGAAAAATGGAGCTCCCTACCTATGCTAAGCATGGATGGTAATGGAGTTCAAGCTCCCACCGAGAGAACAGAGAATATTCAACCGAAGAGTGTTGTTGCTGGTATGTGAGGTGTCTATGTGAATTGTTAAAGCTAGAGAAATAGGTAAGATAATCCTACCATTGCTATAATTGCTAAAATCTAAAAATATCATGAAATAAAACCTTCTTTTCCCTAAATTTGGTTTGTCTTTTCTGCCTTTGTTGTGGGTTTGTTTTCCTTGTGAGAAATGTATCCTTTCTGTTGTAATCTTCTTGTTTTATCTTTAAATCATTGTCAGTGTTAAATTGGATAACATAGAATTTTTCCCTCCTACACTAGTTGTTGTGTTTTCATCAAGTAAACAACCTCATACCATCATTAACTACATTTCTATGATTAAGTAACAAGGTTATTAGGCTAGTTATAGCTAACAAATTTTGTGGTGAGAGAAAGCCTCCCGTATCTTTAAACCTTTGGATCTTCATACGAGCTTATTATCTAGATTTGATTTTTCCTTCTCGGGTATGTTGAACACAACTCCCATGGGTTATGAAAACTTTACTTTAGTGGACAACCACTAGAATTAAACCCAATCTAGGTTGCGAGAGAGAATATAGTTTTATCAACACTTAATCACCCTTTTGGGTTATGACAATAATTACGTAATTTCAATTGTCTCTTTGATGTGCCCAACCTTGAGTGGTGAAGTTTTCGAGGTCCGTTGGACCTCCATGTCCTCTTTTCTCAGACTAAGTAATGGCCCTTCGATATTCAATCCATCCCATAGGTTTACAAAACTTATGTGTGGTTGACTTCAGTAGTTAGGTTTATGCTTGGAGGGAGTATATTGGATAAGGTACCTAGATTCTAGTTGTTTTGCACCCTGAGTATTCCTACATAATTGTTTATGATGCTAGACGTATACCCTATTTTCCTATTGGTCATCAGTGTAGGTCCTAAATGTTTAAGGTTTCCCTTAAGGGGAACTTGGCCGTTCCTTATGAAGCTTGAACCATAACGAAATATTTTTTCACCGAGATTTGAAGTCACATGGGTGTGTTTATGGATGGTACTCTTTTATTGTCAGAACTACCTTGGCTTAATTCTATTCATGATGACTCTAGGTGGTATATATATGATTGTGCATCTCGCTGATTTTCATTGACATTTGGATGACATATGTATGTTGATATCTTGTTGACTTATGATAGATCTGTTAAGATCATTAGGGATATTTGGGGTATTTATATATAGATGCATTGTTGATTTATATTTGAAGTTGATGCTAAGTTAATGACTATTGGTGATACATATAAATGCAATTTTATTTTTAGAATGGTGTGAATATGTTAATGAGGGGTACTTTAAAAGAAATTGTGATGGAAAGGGGTGATCCACTTGTTTTAAACCAAAACTATAGGATTATAGAGAAGGTTTGGAAATCCCTAGTGTGGTAAAACTTGGATTGATGTTTAAAATGTTAACTTGTATGACAGAACCTTCTTTTACTCTCGCTTGTCATTACTATCCTATAAGGGCAGTGGCCTCTTCTTGAATGATTGTGAAATTCCTTGGAGTCAATGGCCGAAACTAGTATTCTTTGCGTTCCCTTTTCAACAATTTTCAGTGGTGGTCGTGTATTAAATTTCCATCATATAATCTATATGATTACATGATTAAAATTTTCACACACTTGACCTTTCTTGCTAACCTTTGAATCCCTTTTTCCTCCTGGATTAATTGTTCAATTTTTTTCGATCATAAATTTAGTATCGTAGCTTGTGCTTTTTGTACCTTTTTATGAATTTAGATTATTGGTTTGAATATCAGTTCTCAATCTTATAACCTAATTGTTTATTCGATGGAAACCCTATTACACTAGACTGTTGTTTCTAACTTATCAGGCCAATGGTCCCTTCTCAAATGATTGTTAAATTTTTGTTGCTTTTGAGACAATGTACATAACTGAAGTATAAGGATTTCTTCTTGTATTGGCATGGTGGAAATTTTAATTAACTTAAGGGGTTGTTAGTATTTAGAGATTCGATCCAATTCTTGGAATAGAATGTTTTTTTTCTTGATATTGTTAGATAGTAGCTTATTATTTCTTTGTGTAGTCTTATCTTGCTCAGTTCTCACGAACTAACTTAGGTTATTAATTTTGTAGATGGCTTATGCAAGTAGATGAGGGAAATAATTGTAGAATATTGCATCAAAATTGGTTGTGAAGCTCTTTTGTATGAATACTTTTATGTTGTAAAACTATGGAATGGGTTCTGTGGGAAATTTAGAAGAAAAACAGTGCCATAGTGTTATGTGTTGTGGAGTAATGTTGTCGTAACTATTGAAACTTTGGCTTGTTTTGTTTTTGTGGAAAATATAAAAGTTGATTACCATATGGTTATGGGTTGGATAATATATAAATTTAAAATTATATATATATATATATATATATATATATATATATATATAATGCAGATGTGATCTACTTGATAACATTTGAGCACTTAAGAGATCAAAGAGGAAACTATCTTTTGTAATAAAAATATATATACCTTGTTTTCCCCAAACTAAACAAACCAACATTATCCTTGTATGGTGAATTCTTAAATGATCTTAAGGTGAAATCAATGATTAGTTTTGGAAGAAAATGAGGTTATATAAGTAGGAGGGAAATTTATTAAGAAACCCTTTAATCTTTCTCGACCATTTGAAATGTAAATTGTTTTTCATTTTTCAAACTTAATCAAGAAAAGTCTAAATGAAGCTTTTAACCAATCTTGATAAATTCTTAGCCTCAATAAAAGACTGGTTAATAACCAATGAGACCCTAAAGCTGAATTCTTTTGACATGTTTCCCTTAACCCTTTCCTTGGTTCATTGTAATCTTTCTTAAGTAATGTTTAAATTTTGATCCTTGCACATAGAAGATTATTGTTCGAACCTAAACAAGTAATTTCCCCACAACTGGAGCTTGTGCTCATCACCTTGTGTAATGGAGGTAGGAAACAAGTTTTATAACTTGAGTAGGAATAAATAACCTTGTGAGGAATCAGAAAATTTCTTTTTAAATCAAATGAATTAAGAAAGTTATTGACATATATTTGATGATCCTTTTCTTAGAAAACTTGGTCTTAAGCTAATTAGTCAATAGTATAAAAGAAAGAAGTTCACCTTTGTAAAAGGAACTATGTGAATCAAAACATGAATATTCTAGATTGTAAAGTCAAGTTTGAAAGACATTCTTGTAAATACATAACCTTAAAATATTTTACACCGTGGGATGTCCTTAACTGTAAGTGTGTATTGTGGTTGGTCTATTATGTTGTGCCTTGTCGAAGAGAAAAGTGAATTGTTTCGTGATGGGTGTTGTATGATTCCTTATTGCCTATATGATCTATGTTGTGTCTAACTAGTTGAGAGTTGGTAGTAGCCCTTTCTGGTCACCTGTGTCGTCGTGTAAACTCCAAGTAAGTCAAAAAAATTATCTGAGTTTTTGGTGTTGTATTTGTGTGTGTTTTAATGGGTGTTACACTTGGTATTAGAGAAGAGGTTCATGCACTCGAACCTCTAGGGCATATTGGAGTTGTGATGGTGTTATTGGATGGTGTTGCATGATGGTGGTGGATATTAGAAGAGTAATGTGATTTAAGCGTGATGTGAACTATGTCGTAATTGTGATATTATTAGCACACATGTTGTGTATGTCACTTAGTGCATAATTGATGGCATGTTGATGTGTTAAAGATGAGAGTATTCTCTCTCCTTTTCAGGAATTCTATGAGAATTTGAGTGTGAAACACTGTCTTGTTGTGTGTGTGGAAGAAATGTGATTTTTATTTCGAGTGTTGGATCCTTTTGGAATTTTTGATGTGTGGGTGTGCTGATATGTTGTACGACAAGGTTGGTTAGTAGTGAACTGGATTTCTTAATGATGTCATTATCATTTGTGTAGAAATGTGTGTATTCCCATGTTATATGGCAGTTGATTGTATGTTGTAATTTTGCTCATCATAATTATAATTCATGTAATATGTAATGATTCATGTCGTGATTTAGGGACATATGGTGGGTATATGATCCCTATCATACAGTGATTACACTTTGGGTGCAGCATGTGGTGATGTGGTGTGTTGTAAACCATGAATGTAATGTATGTGATATACCCTGTATTGGTACCATGCGTAAGATGCTATAGTTAATTTCCATGAACTACCATTGTGTTAGTGATGTAGTTGCATGTTATGTTGTGAACCTTATGTTAACCAACCTTGAGGGAAATCGGTAAAAGTGTATGTTTGGAGTGAGGGAATGTGTACCATGGGCCAATAACTCAAGCTGACCTTAGGCTCAGTAGATGACGACACGTGTTCCTCTTTCTCTCTCTCCTTGTGGTTTTTGTATGGATGTAACCTCAGTGTAGCTATGACTGTGTTTAGCCTTGTCGAAGTGGTGGTGGGATGATTCAAATAGAGATAATGATAGTTGTACTATTAATATGTTATTTTACGAGCTGAGGCTCGATGTTCTAAGTGCCAACAACTCATTGAGTACCCCCTTAGTGGCTAGATAATGTCACATAGTAATCATAATGTGCTATTCTTATATGTGTATTTTATTCATAAATTGAACTTTTTTATTTCATTTATGCAAGGACCAAAAGTTTTGTTGAATTCCATGTTTTATAATTTGGGATTTTCCTTGGTTTGAAGTACCAACATGCAGATTTTTGCAATAACTATGGATATTTGGCCATTTGTTTTTCTTGGATTCAGATCTTCTTTTAAATTTTAAAATTTTAACACTTTTCCCAAGGATTGTACTTTTCCACTTGGCCTTTGAATTGGATTTCTATGCTGGTTCTATTATTGTGATGTGTGGAATAGGGTCATGGGATGCACCATGGAATGGTTGGACCTATATACCCGCTTCATTATATGGGGTACGCCCCAAGGAGTTACAAATAACTAGTGGGTTCTTTGAACGATGAGTTATTATCTAACTTGGGTTAGGGGTGCCTAGAATTTATGTGCCTAGGGCCATAGGGAAACATGCCTCTTTGGGGAGAGAAAAGTAAGTTTATTTTTATTATTATTGCTTGAGGGAGGCATAAGAGATTGAGGAAGGCATAAGATACTAAAGGGAGGCATAAGAGACTTGAGGGAGGCATAATAAGAGACTTGTTGGAGGAATAAGATATTGAAGGAGGCATAAAAGATTTGTGTGTGTGTGTGTGATTGATGCTTCGGGAGGTATGCAGAGTTGTTATGATGTTTTGGTTGTGGTGTTATGATGTATGTGTTACTCATGTTAGTTGGATATGTTTTGTGATGTTGTGGATATGGCGTTGATGCCCTTGTTGACACTATGTACCTGTAGCTATTGTTCGAGTTATGTGAAATCTTCATCTATGGAATTGTGGAAATTTTTATTTGTTGTAGTACACTTTTGTTCAAGTATTATATGTCAGTCATAGATGTATGACAAGTACTATGTTATGTGGACTGTGCCTATTTCCCTTCCATAATTTGGTTAAGCTCTTGTGGTGTGGTACCATCATGAAAGTATGTAAAATTATGCTTGTGAATCGAGTAGTGTTCGTGACACTTTCTCAACAGTGTCATACATATTGTGTTTCATGGACACCTTAGGCTCAGTAGATGGCGACTTGTACTCCTTTATCTCTCCCTATATGGTTATTGTATGGATTCAACCTACGTGATTTTGACTATGTTGATCCGTGTAGAAGTGGTGGTGGGATGATTCAGATAAAGATGATGATAGTTATATTATTTGATATGTTATTTACGAGTTGAGGTTCAATTTTCAAGTGCCAGAAACTCGTTGAGAACCCATTTGGTGGCCATATAATGCCACATACTTATTGTAATGTTTTATCTCTATATACGTATTTTATTTGTAAATTGAACTTTTTCTTTTCTTTTCTTGCAAGAACCAAATTTTTTCTTAGTTGACATGTTCTTATATTTTGGGAATTTATTTGGTTGTTGCACTAACATGCGAATTTTAGCAAAGAAACTATGGCTAATTAGCCATTTGATTTTCTTAGTCTTATATTTACGTACCAAGTTTAAAAATTTTATATGCTAGCCCAAGGCTTTGGGATTTTCAACTTGGCATTTGAGTGGATTGTTATGTTGGTTCTAATGTCATAATGTGTTGGAATAGGGTCATGGGATTCACCATGGAGTGGTGGAACCTATGGACCCACTTCATTATATGGGGGTACACCCCAAGGAGTTATAAATAACTAGCAGGTTGTTGAACAATGAGTTATTATGTCACTTGGGTTAGAAGTATCTAGACTCTATGTGCCTAGGGCCATAGGGTGATCGAATTCTTTTGAGGAGTCAAAAGGAAAATTATTATTTATTTTATTCACTTTAGGTTGGCATAAGTGACTTGAGGGAGACATAAAATAATTGAGGGAGGCATAAGAGACTTGAGGGAGGTATAATCGACTTGAGGGAGGCATAAGAGATTTGTGTGGGTGTGATTGGTGATTCGGGAGGTATATGGAGTTGTTATGTGATTCTTGGGAGGTATATAAAATTTTGTTTAGTGGTGCTTTGGGAGATATATGGAGATTTGTTTTTTATTTCTTGTGATGTGTGGAGTTGGTAGAGTGATTTATGTGTACATTTGTGAGTTTGAGCTATGTCTTGTGATGTTTCTTCCATCTTGACACTATGTAACTATAAAAATGGTCTGGAGTTTTGTGAAACCTTCGTATGTGTATGTGTTAGGAATTCCATGTTGTTGTAGTCTTCTTATGTTACAAGTACTATTGTTTCGGGGCATGTGTAATAAGTACTATGTTGTGTGGATTGTGTATGTTCCTTCCATGGTTTGGTTGAGTTCTTGTGATGTGATACAATCGTGAAAGTAAGTAGCAAGGTTTATCGTGGGTTGTTTGTGTTTTGTTAAGTTTTGTGTGACATCTTGAGGCCAATTACTATTGGGCACCCTAAAAAATAAATAACATGAAATCTTGAAAAAATGAAATAATAAGATCTTGAGAATAAGAAATAAAGTAAAGGAAAAGACTAAGTAATTGATAAAGTCAAAGAGAACTGCCAATCTTCACAAAATATTAAAAGTTTAAGTAATTGTTAAGCTTTATTGACCTCCATGTGGTCATGTTCTAATGATAAAGATCTTATCGTTAGATGGAACTTGTCGTCATTAACTTCCTTCTCTACTTATCAATTTTTCTAACCTTGGTGTTATGTCGCATTGAGGACGATGCTCTTTTAAGGGTAAGGGAGGATGATGCTTTTCTAAGGGTAAGGAAATGTAATTCCTGAAAAAGAGATAATATAAAAAATAGAAAGTTGGTGGCATAGGTTAATGGAGAGGGTGATGGAAGAAATTATTAGTTTTAGGTGAAATGGAGACGGGTGGAAGATGAGATGACAGGGCACATGGGTAGTCTTTGACTAGTTAGACTGTCATTTCCTAGATAAAAAAAATTGATTTTATTTGAGATCCGAAAGCATGGAACCATGTTAAAAACCGAGGAATTTTTTGTAAATATAACAATTTTTGGATAGTTGCAGTGATTGTAGAACTCAGTCATCTAACTATTGCCATCCTTAGACCTCATCTTTCTACCTTTCTTGAATTATTTTTGTTTTGGATTTGTATGTGTTGATGAGGGATTGATCGTTGCTAAGGAATAAATTCTCCCTACCTTTTTTATTGTATGCAATGTAAGAAGATGGAGGGGCCACTTCATGTAGGAGGAATGTCTAGCTGAGTGGTTGTATTTTCTACTTCTGGGCATCATGTCTCATGGCACTACAACCTATGCAGTTGATCCATATGTCTATATGGTGGTTATCTTCTATTTGGTGTAGTTTTGTATCAAATAATACATAAAAAATGCCTTCCTATTATGTCACGTGCATCCGTGGAGGATTTATCTCTTTTTTCTTAATTTTTGTGAAGCTCTTGGTCTATCGCTTCACTTTCGGTGCTATATGGAAATCTGATTTTATGAGCTTCCTCCCACCTCACGTCTAAATGGGACCTATAGAAAAGGGTATGAGCATCAAAAAATCATAATAGATATAAAATAATTTTGTCGATGGTATATTTGGAAGTGCTCTGATAGATAGACATGCAAAATGTGGAAGTATGTGCTTGACATGTGAATTGTTCTACTAAATGCACGAAATGTGGACCTATGGACTACAATGATGTCAGGATATGCATGAATTTTTTTTTTTGAAAAGTATTTGGAAATGTTGAGGAAGGTGGCATATCTCGGATTCATATTTGCAAACAAGATCTGTTTTTTGTTTTGACAATATTTGGCAGAGAAACCACTTCTTTGATATCTGAGATTTTCGTAAAGAAATGAATCTTTCTCCTGGTATATAGAAAGGATTATGAAAATATTATGCCCATTTTTTCAAGAGGTTGCAAGATATTTTAAGGGGGAAACTCATCTTAGTGCTTGTTATCTATGATAATATTAAAAATAAAAAATAAATAAAGATGTTTTAGACACTAAAGTGGAGATTGTGAAAGATGAGGAGGCTGATGCAACTCAGTTTTGTGCAAGAGCTATTGACTTAGAGGCTAGTAGGCTGCCTCTAACTGAGATTCTGGCCCTTCCAAGGTTTAAGAATTATACTCCTGAAAATCGGGCTCGTGTTTTATATATCAAGGAATTGAAAAGGATGTAAGTTTGGATAACTTCCACTTTGTATTTTGGGCTACTTTTTTTTCAGAAGTATGGAGGAAGCCAAATCCAGACTTGGTGTAAAGTTGATGTAGGCGGGTATAATGAGGGGTCAATAATTTTTAACATTCCCACCCATGGGACTTGCAGATCATGCTTTGAAAATGGCCCATGGATTTGTGTTAAAAGGAAAGTAGATGAGAGTTCCGAGTGCACACAAACCTTTTGACGAAATGCTAAAAGACATTCAACACCTTCTAGAATATGGATGAACCCGCCATACACTACGGACGTAAATTTATCCTAGGAATGGTTCATCTCTCCTCATCTCTCATAATTTTTGTTCTTTAGTTTTTCTTTTGCAACGGAATAAAATTTTAAACCAAAGGATTTTCATATATTTGATTGTATTAAATAAAATTATTTTTAAAACAATAAAATGTTATATCGTAACTTATAGGATCTAATATTCCTTGGTAAACAATGAACTTAAACCCTCACTTCATGATGACATAGTGACATCCCAACCAAACTAGATTGCTACAATACACTTTTTTATTGACAAGTTGAAGTTGACTTCCCAAAGTGAATATGTTGATAATTTCTAGTAACCTTCATAACTCCGGAAAGGGGATTGTTATCCCAATTTTACCCCCCAGAAAAATTGGTTGAATGCGACAAAACATAGAGGAAATGAAGGGGTCGGCTCAGTCGTGTGGGCTCGCATTTGATCCCAAAATCGAGCCGAACGATCCAACCTGAAGCAAAGAAAAATAACCACGGAAGGGGGCCATGTGCCTCATCGGCGCAATTCCAAGGGTGGAATCAAAAGAAAGGTTCGTAAACAAGTGCCCACCCACCACGTAGCTAGAGTCTGAAAAAAGGTTACACCGGCTGTTGAAAATTATTAACAGGACAGTAGATCACGGTGGAAGCCTCCACACATCCCAATGATGCACCTTCAAAGGTAAGGTCCAAACAAGGTCCCTAGATGAGCGCAGATGACGCCATGTGGTCAGATTCAAAAAGGGGGTAGAGTCATCCGTTGAGAAGTCCAAGGCCGGTGAAAGGAGCCACGTGTCAACTCGGTGCAACTTCAAAGGTAAGACCCAAAAGGCAGGACCCAAACAAGCATGAGCCCTCCATGTGTCTAGGGTCAGACATATTGCTCTGTAAAATGTTAAAAGACTAAGCCAAACACGAGGAAATGAAGGAGCAACCCACAAATAATGACAAGTGTCCCACCATCACAATTTCAGGAGTTAACTATAAGGGTCCCACCCGTAAAGGGGTTTTTGGAATTATACATAGTAGGGCCCCTTACTCACCCAAAGGAATGAGGTAGGAAGTGTTCACTCGAGGCCCAAATCGGCTAAGTATATGAAAATGCCAGTGGAAGCCTCCACGTGCCTCATCAACGCAACTCAAAAGGAAGAATGAAAAGGCGGGTCTCAAATGAGCGTGAAGCTTCCACATGTCCAAGGCCTAGAAAAGTAGAGCCGATTATTACAAAGTCCAAGCAAAGCAGCAGAACCAATAGAAGGAGCCATGTGTTAGCTCGACGCATCTTTCAGTGAAGATTCCAAGCAGGGTCTTCAAATGAGTGCCATCCCTCCATGTGTCTCGGGTCAGGAATAGTGTCTCTACTAAAAGGAGGGGTTTAAGAAGAACATAAATGAAATAGATCAGTATCGCGAACGCCGCCACGTGTCAGTTCGGAGAAACTTCAGAGCCAACAGGAGGGGGCAGAATATTTAGATGCACGGGGCTACCACATGGATCTTGCATGAATAAACTGCAAGCCCGAAGCACCTTCAAGCGGCCATATCTTTCGACCTGAAACTTAGAATTCAGTGGGAAAGTACTTTTTAGAGAGATTTTGGTGCCCTCTACTCGCTTGCCACCATTAATGGAGAATGTTTAATTCAGTCCGCCATTATTGAGACTATCAAGTCTCTCACCTATCACCATAATGAAGGACATACCCCTTTCTTACCCAACAAGGAACAACACATGAGGGCATGGGTATTGCAGAAAGAGCCATCATTGTTGTAGGGGAATTCATTGCTCTTTTGGGGTTGTTGAAAAAGAGTCTGGATTTCTTCTCCCCCTTTTTTGATTATTCCTATATATTGTATAGGAGGGGAAATTTCTAATGGTTGGACACTCTCGCTTTACGTCCTCCTTTCTTCTCTAACCTACAGGAAAATTCATGGATTTTTTGAAACTCCCATTCTAGTTGTAATGCAATTTTTGCCTCTTGGCTACTGTAATGCACTGTATCAATTTTGGAGCAATGAGATAAGTTTGTGGATGATTTCAACCCCCTCTTGTGTTCATTGCATCCGCCTGGTCTCTCATCACAGTTTGGTCATCTGTGTGGTGGTTGTATTGTGTTTTTATGGTTTGTGTTTATTGCAAAGTAGGTGTTCATCATTCCTTTGGTGCATCACCCTTGTTAGTCTAGGTTTTATTTCTTGCATCTCCTTAACCCTATCTCCTTGGCAAGTTAGAGTAGGTTTTAGAATAGATCCTCTGCAATATGAACATGTGCACATGAATAGAGGAATATGAACTCGACCTTCATCCAGAGAGCTCTCTTGATTCACAAATTCCCACACTTTGAGAGATGCTCCATGTTATGCAATCACATTGTGAGTCTCAACCCATTGAGTTGCAGATTTCAGGGGTGTTGTGATTTTGCATCAACAGAATGTCAAGCTTCCTTTGTATACCTTGTTATGTGAGGAGTCACTTCAATCTTTGGAATGATCTCAAATGATCCTTTGTGATCTTTTGATGCCCTACTAGGAGCATTATTACACCATTTTGCAGTTGGAGGAAGCTACTAAAACTAAAAAGTTTGCTTTCATTTTGAACCAGCATTTGAACCTTGAGCAAAAAAATGTTTATCCTCCTTCGCAAATCTTTAGTATGTTTACTAGAAAATTTCCTAGAACCTTCAATTTGAGAAAAACACTTTGTAAAATTTTCTTGATAGTTTGGTAAAATCCACTTTGTATGCGTCGGTTGTAGTTTGACTAGGTCAAACTAGATCGATTATGACTGGTGGTGCGCAAAAACATGGCACCATTTGAAAATAGTTTTCTAGTTCTCGGCCTCCGTTGACTCGATGAATTATCCATCTATGTGGGAACTTGTAAGAATTTTATGGTGGCACGTACATCCATCAAATTTTAGTTTTGGATGTGGTTTTCGATCCTGGGCTAACTTTTAATCCTTTTCGCAACTAGGCCAATTACAACCGATGGCCCCAGAAAACTAGTCGCCAATTGTAAACTATTCGCTAGTTCCGAATTTCTTCAGTTCTAAGGAACACTTGGTATATACATGGCCATGTAGAAATTTAATTGTGGTGTGTTTTCTCAAGGAAGACAACGTTTGAAAGTGGTTTCTTAGCCTCTGAGCTGATTTGAACATTTTTGTAGCTAGCAAGAAAATGTAAAAAGAAAGTTGTAGGACCCCTTTCGGGTTGCCAAACCACCGTGGAAATTTTTTGACACATGTAAATAATTGTTTGAAACTCTATAGTGTAACTTGTTGTGTGAAATAGAAATTTTGACAAAATGGTGTTTCTCTCTCTTCCTTTCTCTTTCTCTCTCCTTGGTTATGAAATGAAGTGAAATGAATACATGTTTCTAAACCTTTTCTTTCAAATGAAAATTATAATTATTATATGTAAATGGGAAACTAAATACATTAATTATGTTAGATTAGGGTGGATTCCATGTCAGTGATTTATCATTGATTTCATGCTCACATGGTTTTGTAGGATGCAAGAATGATGGCAAAAAGGTGATGTGTAATTCATTATTTATTATTGTAATTTATATAGGTCATTGTAAAATGAATATATGTATAATGTAGTCTCATGTTACAGAAAATTTATATTTGAAATTTGCTAATATGTATGAGATGCTAGTTTTAGGGATATCTTAGGAAATGTGCATTTAATCATAGGTTCAATTTGATTCATAGTTACGTATGGTAAAAAGGTTTGATATATATATGGTAAATGAATTTGAAGTTAATATCTTGTAGTGCATTTTCAGTGTTCAATAAATGATTAATTAATTAGTGTGTTGTATTCTTACCTTGTAAATGTAATAAAGAGATTTAATCGAAACACTCAACCCTAGTATAAGATTCATGCATAACATGTCTTCATGTGTGATCCTTCTTACCATAAAATAAATTGAAACCGTAGAATGAACTTAAACTTTGCACTCGATGGAACCTCCTATTTTAGGTAAATAAAACCCCTAGTTTGAGTTTACCATCATATTCGTTATGTTTAGTGACATTGTCGTGAACCCATCTTTTAGAACGACATGGTCGAACTTTATCTGTAGTATGTGGTTTCATTCTAGTTTTGGTAACCGCGAGGGGATTTTCTTCTCTTCTAGTCCGACACCTTTGTGTTGAGTAGCGAAGACCACCTTGAAATTCAACTTAGGATTCCTTGTTCGAAACAATGACTATGCGGTGTAACCTTACCATTTATGGAGTAAGTAGAACTATTAATCTCTTAGTATCCTAATGGAATAATAAGTTTGACAAAGTTATATCTATAATTTTTCTTGTTATCGAATGAATTCCTTGTGGGACCACCCAGACGACACAAATGGATAGACTGAAATAGTTTTTCTATGACTTATTCTCTTGTTAATAAAATTTTTAGTTCCTCTCATCTAAATGTTTTACCTTGGTTTCTATCAACATAACACCTTAGTCTTTTTATCAAGGTGGTTTAGCATTTATATGTCCTCTCACCTTAAAACTCATATACAGTTGAGGCATATATCCTTACGTGCAATTGGAATCAAACCAAACCTCAGTTGATTAGGAGGTTAACTTGGGGTTCGCTTGTAGTTATAGCGATTTGAATCATTTACTTCTTCAAGATGTTAGGAAAGTACTTTTGTAACTCTTTATGTTAAAAAGTGATGCCAAAAAGAGACCTAAGAAACAATGTAAATGAAATGAGAAACAAGAGTATATGTGATAATGGTTTAGGAACAATTTTTTCATTGAAGTCCTTATGGTTGATTTAAGCATTGAATTTTGTTAAGAATGGTTACAATTTGTTCTTGGTGGGACTAGGAATTTGAGCCAATATAGAGTCCACTAAAAATAAAATAAAATAAAATTATGTCATGTAAATGCTTAATTGAATCAAACTAAATTTGGAACTAAAACAACCATAGTACGAGAACAAATGTGCTTCTAATGGAAGGAAGTTTTTAGGAAAGGGAAACTTGAACCTTCACCTCCTTGAATTGTATTATTTCTCCCTCGAAAACTTATGGTTGGTCCCCTTGCTTAATGTGGATAAAAAAATAAATGTCAACTAAACATATTTTAAGAAACAAACCTTTGACATAAGAATGAGAGAATTAGGAACTTTGTAGGAAATTTTAAATATGAAAAATAATAATGTAAGTTATGAAGATTTTCATAAGGGATAAAGAGAAAACTTAAATGGTCAAACTATAAGTTGAATGTGGAATGAACTTATGAATTTGTAGGTGGAAAAAGGGGAAAATTATACTTACATAATAATGTTATTGGAAGGTTAATCGTAATGAAGACGTAATCATGGTAATGATGTGTTGTGGGTTGGCCAATCCTTGAGTCCCTTTTCTTGTGGTTGGGTTATTACTAACATTCGTTCATTGGGGAAAGTGTGGCATCAACATGTATATGGTGTTGTCATGTGCCTATGTGAGTCGATGAATTATGTAAGTGTCGTATGCATTGTTGAGTTTCTTTACTTAGAGCCCTCGTCACGTTGTGTAGTGAGTAATGTAAGTCAAAACAATTATCCTGGTATTTTTCTGTTGTATTTGTGTGTGTAAAATGTGGGCATTACATGATGTGACATGTCTTTTAGAGATCCAATAATCATTGTTGGATTATTCAATACCATGTTTGTTTTCTTATGTATACGTAGCATCCCTACAATTGTGAATGAAAATTTTCAAAATTATACATAGAGATTTGGGTATATAAAATAGATTTGTCTCAAATAGAAATGAATACAATGAAAATTAAAACAAATGAAACACATACATCAATTTTCCGTAATAAAAATATTTTCAATTAAAAACATACTATTGCACATGCATGATCGAAAATCATATATAAATATATATAATGAGTATGGAGAGGAGGGTTAACACTAAGAAATGGAGAATGGGGAAGGTAACCAAATATATAAAAGTGAGTATGTTTCTAGTAGGAATGCATGGTTGAAAGTATATTAGAGAACATAAAACCTAGGAGAGAGACAAGAAAGGATTATTAGTCATGCTAAGGTTATGACACTACCAAGAAAGAAGAGATTGAAAAGATGAAGGGAGAGTAAAATATGCTTCGAGTATTAAAAATATCGTGGCATTTATCCTAAACAGATTTTAGGACACAAAAAGGATAATGAAATAATACTAATGTCATACAAAAAATAAACTTACAAGTTGAACCAATAATGTGCAGAGGTAAAAACATCCAAACGAGATAAGAGATAGAGTGCACTAAGGAAAGGAGGAAACAACATATGGCTATAAGATCGTAGAGTGTGGGAATATTTGAAAGTGAAAAACATGTGTTAAACGTGAAAAACTAGGAGAAAAATAATAAAATTAGACATCTCATGAAAGGAAAAGATAGCGGAGAAAAACAACATGGAGAGCCGCTAAAATGACCTAAAGAAATTTGAAGATACAAAAGTGGAGGTGGAGTTAGTATGGATCCCAAAAATGTATCATTTTGTATGTTCAACTGGAGGATGGATGCACATTACTTGCTGAGAATTGATAGGCTATAGATTGTATTTCATGTTTTTAATTGTAAATTATATTCAAACTTTGAGACATATTGTATATAATTACATCTTATAAAAATTACGAATGATTAAATTTATTTATTATGTAACACCCACAATTTTGACGCTTAAACCCGTGTTGAATTTTATTTATTTATTAGGAGAAATATGCGGGATTTTTTTGTTTAAAAATGTGTTGCAAGATCTATAAACATCAACTAAGTTTAAATAATTCATTTTAATAATTCCTACATATTCACAAGGTAAATATATCCAAATTAACAATTAAATATTATTATTTAATCTCCAAAAATCATTTCCGAACTTTAATTCTCTTGATGGTTTCATTAGTCTTGATTTTACAACCTTGGCTAATTAATCCCTTTTAAAACAAAATCTACTTATCCATGCACAAAATCATTTATTTAAATAAACCCCTATAGTCAAATCTCATTTAATTTTTTAATTGTCCATAATAAAAAGAGTATAAAGTTCCAACATTGCCTAACCCATTAGGTGGCCCCATTCACCTAATACCCATACCCTTTTTATTAAAAATCCATTCTCATGAAATTCTCATCACTTAAAGATATAGGATATAATCTCTACAATTAGATCTAGTCAATATGGGCACTAGATTGTGATGTTATACGATTTGATATATGTTGATTTTCATGATATGGATTTTATACTGACACATTATGTTTTGGGATGTTTTGAGTATAATTGTAATCTCATGGATGTTAGGGTTAGATTTTGATATATTGATGGATAATAGAATTGCTAATGTCGAATGATGAATATTGATTTTATATGTATATTTCTCGATGTTGTTAATACGACCGAAAGGCCGAGATTTGGTTTGTTATGTGCAAAACTTTATCACATACATCGAAGGGGATAGGGAACCAACCACAAAAGGATGTCGGGTGTTGAGCAACGAGGCCAAATTTGACAACTTGTGTAATGTTGTTTAGTGTGGTGTTTTGCATGTCTAGTTTGGAGGGCTCCCATGGGGGTGACTTTAAATGGGTGCCCATGGGGTGAATTATGTCACTTTATTTAATTTTTGTATGTGCTTATTTATGTTTTGTGTATTATAAATTTTGGAGTTTTGTCACCTTATTAGCATGTTGTAAAGGTGTTTTAATTAAGATTAACCCTTCTTATTTTTAGTTCACCAAATTAAGATTAACCTTTCTTATGTAAAAATAGTTATGATGAGATTTGGTAGTCCTTGTGTAAGTAAAATTTATGTTTATTTGTGAGTGTTTACTCCACCCCAACTTCAAAATTCGGATTTTGACTTGGGGGACATTTTTGGAGGCTTGTGGGACAAGAAAGACTTGTCCCATGCCTCTTAAATTTACCCAACAACCCTACCTATGGGTTGGGAAGCTTATTTTTTACTTTTTTGTCCATTTTTAGTGTTAAATAAGGAAAATTATTGCACTTTCTTTCTACCCCAATTTATTATGTCCTTTGAAAGCATGGTGTGCAATTTTTGAGCCATGTGGGTTGTCATAGTCCTTGCATGTGCATTAATTTTCTTGGTCTTGGTGTGTTGAATTGAGTGTGGGGATGGAGGAATGATGAAGTGACATCCTACATGGAGCCACCTCATCATCCTCACATTCCATTTCTATTTATTGGTGATTTTTTGTTGGAATGGGGGTTACTTGTTCTTTTCTCTTCTTGTGCACTTTTGGAATTGAAACTTGTTGGACTTCCTAGAAATTGCTTGGCTTGAAATGAAGAGGCTTGTGGAAATTTCTTGGAACTTGATGGAGAGGTAGGCTCTCCACTTTTGTCATTATGTTATTTTTCTTATTTGTATGCAATGTTGTGCTTGTAAAATTGTTTTTTTTGTCTTGTGAAGATGTTTGTGTGTTGGTTGGGTAGTAGGCCTTAGTTGGGTGTGGGAGAAGGGTTTATGGGACCATTGGGGAGGGAAAAGGGATTTTTTTTGAGGCATGAAATTGGTGGGAGTGTGAATGGGAGTCTTACCTATGGGGAGTGAAAATTAAATCATGGTTTTGTTGCATGCTTGCAAGGGAGAGATAAGGATTTTTGTGATTATTTTGTGCACTTGGAGGCTTAGGGTAAGACTCCCACTTCACTTGGTAGGCATAAGCAGGTGGTCTCCCATAGCCCTTGCTCTATTTGGTTTGATCTTCAAACCTTTGTATTGTTGTGAATGTGTAAACTTGTTGAATATGTTGTCTTGGTTGAGTTGAAAGTCTTGTATATGTGTTATTGTGAAGCCACTTTGTTGAAAGTTGTCATTGTTGCTCAATACCCCTCATGGTTCTTTTGTTGGGGATCAGGGGCCATTAAGGGGATGGCTTCTCCTCTTAATGGATTTAAGGTTGGGCAGAGAGCATTTCCTACTCCCCCTTCCTTGTTTTGTGATCCCATTGTGAAGTTGAAGAAAGCTAGATTTGGAGCTACCATTGTGATGAAAAAATACATATTGAGACTTATAAAATTGGCTTTGTTGATAGACTTGTTGTAATTTATTAAATTTTCTAATACTTCCTACATCGGTGGATGATTGAAAATTGTAAGTGGGGAGAAAGTTGCTGTTATATTTGGATTTTTTTAATCTTGGAAACTCTTCTAAGAGTGCTATGTGAGAAATGTACCCTTAATAATGTATTAGTACTGAGAAAATAAATCACCAATTTGTCACATTGTTGTAAAAAGTAGATGTTTTTGAAACAAGTTGAAATGGAACTTCTCTCCTCTTGTGTGTCTTTTTTTTTCAAAATTGCAAGTTTGATACATGGTTGTAATAGAAGGGTGTGATTGAAAGAAAGTTTTACATGCTTAGTTGTTCTAAATCATTGCTCAAATTTGTTGAAAGGAGAATGAACCTTGTCGTATGCTTGTGAAAGAAACTACTTACAAAAAAAAAATATAGTTACCTTATTTTATTGTATGGGAGACAAAATGAAGCATTCAAATTGTAATTGTATTCTACTTATATTGGAAGAAGAAAGTAGTGTATTGGCCCTTCTTTTGAATGAGCAATCATCTTCCTCTTTATTTAGTGTATCTAGTTGTGTAGGAAATTTTATCGATCTCCCAACTTAAATTTAGATGGCCTTTACAAAAGTAATACATATACACATCCCTATTTAAACGTAATTAATATTAAGTTCATTATTTAGGATTTCTTTACGATATTTATTTCAAATGATAAACCCACTATAACGCCCTTTTATCAAAATTTTTAATCTATTTAACCTTGAAGTATCTTATTATTATCAATATATTTAAATTATTCAATTAATTATATTAATAATGTGTGTGTGTGTGTGTGTGTGTGTGTGTGTATTAGTATTAATAATAAATTATTTATTAAATTCATACTAATAAAGCTATATTTTTAATAAACCAAAACTTAATTAAAAAGAATTGCAAGTGGCCTCACTGTGACGTAGAGATTTTACAAGTAAAAGGGGGTGGGTAGGGGTCGCCGAATCCACCCCCACCCCATTGTTTAATGGGGCGGGGGTGGCATCAGAGACCCCTCCCCCCACATTTTATAATGCGATTGTATGGTGGGGGGGTCGAGACCCCCACCAAGCTTAATTAATTTTTATATTATTATTAAAACCGCATTTTTCGCAGCGAGTCTTCCGAGTGTAATTCCTTTTTGGTATACACATGTACGTGGCATATTAAATCTAAGATTAGATTTAAGAATTTTAGGTTAGGAATTACACTCTGGAAGACTGAAAAATGCAGTGTTTTAGGTTAGGATTCAAGTATATACATATATGTAGGTATATTTTCCAAATAAGAGCTTTACAAAAAGAAAAGAAATGTAAAATCTACAAAAAGAATATTATAGATCTCTTGGGCAAATGAAAAATGCCTAAATGAGTATTTTTATTCAATCGTGCTTACAACTAAATGGAAAATTTACAATCCCTTGGATAGGGTAGAATAGAAAATAATAAAAATAAAATAAATAAGATTGGGGGATGTGTGTATCCATCCCAAGCTTTCTCCTCCTCTCTTATGGCTTCCTCCTCTTCCATCTTCCCTTAACCTGCAAAACCAAAATGAAATAAATAAGTAAAAGAGATGAATAAAAGCCTTTCTTAGGGATGTTTAGGTTTGGTTTTAAATTCCTTTATACAATGGCTTAGATTGGATTCATCCAATGACCCAATTTGTATCCTACAAATGTTAGGCGGGGGTTGGTGAGATGATCATTTGATCACATGGGTTTTGTTTTGAATTGGGCCACTTGCGTGATTTGCAAGTAAATTAATTTTTAATAATTCTTTTTAATTTATTTCTTTGTAGCTTACAAATTATTTAGGCCATGACCTAAGGGATATTTAATTAAACCCTATTCTTTAATAGTTAGACCCTTTTCTTTTTGAAAATTAAATGAATGGCATTGTGTAAATGAAAAGGTTATTTTAGGCTTGGACTTTAATTATTTAATTATTACTTGACTTTAGAAACATTTGTATTAAATTAATTTAGGATTAATTGAATGAAATGTTTTAAACCTAACCATAGATTGAATCCATTCTTTTATTTAATAATATTATTTAAGAAATATTGTGACAACCGATGAAACCAAAGGTTAACCTTCCCGTCGTTTTCGTTCTCTTTACAGAAAAAGGTATTCCATAATTTTTCTTATTATAAAATTGTTTGGTTTTGGGTTTCGTGTGCAAATGTAGTGGGCGTTTACAGTCCTTGGATTTTAGGTTTAACCCAAAAGCCCTAAAATCCTTATAGATTTCTTTTATTCACATTTTTTCCTAATCAATTTCATTTGCATCATTTTGTTTTATAGGTTTAGAGAAATGGGGCCATGAAAACTTGAGGGGATACCATGAGATTTTTTTTTGTAAATGGGGAAATTTCTTCCTCCATTTTACTTTTCCCCTTTTTTAGTTGATCAACGGTTTGTAGTTTCAAGACTGGATTACATATATATTTTTGAAATACAATCTGGGTATCTATTTACCCTTGTTTTCTTTACTCATTCTAGATATGGTTTTCATAGATCATAATATATCCATAAACCATTTATATATATATATATATATATATATATATATATATATATATATATATATATATACACACACACATACATAATATGATTTAAAATAAAAATGTCATGCCCAAACTTGTTGTGCAAACAATGAGGTCATGGCTACATTGTTTGTTTTATTTTGTAAAACAATTAAATAGGGGATGGGGGTTCTCCCTGCCCCAAATCATGTATTTTAATTAAGTTTCCCCTGTTTTTTATTTCTCATTAATATACTATCTTGCCGAATACCTTAAATTAATGGATTTTGATTTTTTTATGTTTTATTTTTTATTTTCTTTTTATTTATTAGGAATACTAAATAAAAATGTCATGCCCACTTGTTGTCCAAACAATGAGGCCATGACCGCATTGTTTGTTTGTTTTGTAAAACAATTAAATAGGGGATGGGGGTTCACCCCGCCCAAATCATGTATTTTAATTAAGTTTCACTTGTTTTTTTATTTCTTATTAATATACTATGTTGGCCGAATACCTAAAACTAATGAATTTTGATTATTTTTATGTTTTATTTTTTTTTCTTTTTATTTATTAGGAATACTATATATATATATATATATATATTTCTCTCATTAGTATTTATATAAATTTTAAAAGAAATATATTACTTAATATTTGAAAAATATATTTAAATAATTATATAAATATTTATAACAACGTATAATGTCCCGCTCGACGCGTTTACACCAGCTTCTTGTTTCGTTGACCCTATTGTTAAACATTGAACATTTATGTGTGCTCCCGTTGATCGTTAGTTGACTTCGACCTTCACAGAAAAGAAGAATTAGCATCCTTCCTCTCCGTCTTGCCTTCTCATGTCATTTTCAATGCTTCTAGTGGTGGGCCTTCGTATAATTCTTTATGATTATTCTATTAAAAACAAATCATATTCTCGAATATAAATAAGTTGCTTAAATAACAATTTGGTATTGTAGCTTTAATAAAATATTCAATTTTTTAAGATGTTTAGGACGTGTTATTTTAAAATATATATATATATATATAGGGGAAGGTTTAACTTTAATGTGGGGTTCTAAAGTGTTGGGTGACGAGCGCTGATTTCATCCCCACCCCAATATTCAAATATTATAATAAAACCTATAGATTGCAACCATATTCAAATATTCAAATCTAACCCATTCACATTTTTGTTTTGCTTTATTAATTAAAACAATTACTTTTAAGTTTTATCCGATTCGAATAATAACATTAAAAACCAACCACATTCGAATCGGATAAAACTTAAAAGTAATTGTTTTAATTAATAAAGCAAAACAAAAATGTGAATAACTGGGTTAGATTTGAATATTTGAATATGGTTGCAATCTATAGGTTTTATTATAATATTTGAATATTGGGGTGGGGATGAAATCAGCGCTCGTCACCCAACACTTTAGAACCCCACATTAAAGTTAAACCTTCCCCCTCCTTAATAGACACGGACTATGACTATTTACCATATACGGTCATTGACTATTTTTCTTGGTCTCTGTTAATTCAAACGCGGACTGCGTAACATTTTATCCGCGGCTTGGTCATTAATACACACACACACACACACACTTGTGTGGTTTTTAAAATATAAATACATATACCTACATCAATTTATATTTGCCAAAGAAAATTTCAGGTTGTTAAGAGTGAAATATATATATAATAATAATTACTGATCAACAATTTAAAATTATATATATATATATATATATTCGTTTAGTTTTTTTACAATAATATTAATATATTAATTTTTATTAAAATATTTTACAATGCAATGTGAATGTCGAATGGTATATGTTATTTGATTTAGAGGGATAGTTATTACTTTTGTAGTTGATGTTGATAAGGGGTGTGATTGATTTTGTAAGGCTGCGGTCCCATGTTGGGGGCAATGCAAAAAAATTTAGCAGGTTTCCTAAAGGAAGCTTGTTCATTGGACTCCCACTTCAATTAGATTAGCTATGCCCATTGCTATAGGGAGTAAACAAAATAACATACCTGATAGTTAAGGCCCGATTGAACAAGAACCCATTAACTTAGTGTATGGGTATTTAGCACTGGAGTGCTAGAGTGGAGGAGTTAGAGGATGTGCTTAAAAGGGACCTTTAAGAGAGTTAGAGAAATCCTCCTTGTGCTCCAAACATTGTTATTCAGATGACCACACCAAGGCAATGGCAGAGAGCCCGAAAGTTTACTCCAGGGATCTTTCTTTAGTGCTCTTCGTGTTTCTTAAATGATAGTTTTGTTGCACCATTAAGCTTTTAAATTTGAGGGCATCTATTCATTTAGGGAAGTGGAAAATTTTTTGGAAAGGATCTACTTGTGGAAACATACACAAGGCACACAATTTGTTTGTTCATCTGTTTCATCAAGATGAAGTCTCATGAAATATATGCACATCAGTTGATTAAACATATTATATAGCTATCAATGCCTGACAGTATATAGGCTTGTAGTGAGGAAGATAATGATATAAGCAATTCCTTTTCTTAAAGATGGGCAATTATAGTGAAAGAAATTCCTTCAAATAGAACAACAGTGAAAAGAGTTCTAAAAAATTATGCAGAGTGGAGAAGCTAAGTTTTCAGTTAGATCAAAAGGTTAACCGAGTCCAGAAAAGTTCTGGGAAACAAATGCAAATACATTTTTCATGTATATGAAATGACCAGAATAATCTAATCCATTTCTTAGTTGGTTATATAAGCAAATATTAGAAAACTTCAATACAATGAATGAAAGAGCTTATAAACGAGGATAATAATATTTCATAAGTTTATTCCTTGGAAAGGGGCCATGAGGGGATTCATAAATGCAATAGAAACTGAACTATCATCGAGTTTGTAGTTGTGACTATATTGATTGCTATACAAGTATGTAGTTGGTGGAAGCTATTAGAAGACCCACAACATGTTTGACAAAATACCTCAATTAGTTGTATCTTCAAGATCTGCATTCACTGCTAGATATGTACAGATGGACTGTTTGAGTGAGCCTTGGTAGGTTTTACAAAATTAATATGTAGTGGCTATTGCAGACTAGCACCATTCTACTTCTACTTGAGCTAAACTGAGAGATTTTGGACCAGGGTATACAATGTATTTGGCATCAATATATTCTGATCTGCAGCTTCTACGGGGATGGTTGCCTACACAAATGTACATTATCGTAGAATGAATTTTATCCTAGATATTCAAAATATGGCCTTGTGGATTGTGGGATGAGTTTTTTAAGTAAATGCAATTAGCCCATATAGACCCTATCTCAACATCCTAATCAACATCCTTCTAGCGTGTGCCATAATGGGTGCTTTGGAAAAGGGTGTGGAGTTCTAGCAAAAATTTGGAAGTGGATCTTCATCAGAAATACAAAATGTGGAAGCCTATAGGAGGCACAGAAATTGTTTGACAATTTTCAAGGAGAAAACTGTAGGGTATGAACAAAGTGGGCTTTTGAATAAGTTTTTAATTGATTCCACTCTTAAGGAGGTATTGGAAATAAGTTATATTCCTTCATTAATGGTTCTCTAGTTACAACAGAGACCAACATAATAATGAAGGATAAGCCAGGTTCATTTTAAGACACCCCTATAAAATCAAGGTGGAATATACCGCGAATATCCCCGTAACTAGCCAAATAAAGGCGAATTTGACAAAGATTCAAAAATAAAATTTTACCGGTTTTTCATGGCTCCATCGCTGACGTATGCGACAACACTAGTTCGTAATGATGCACGTCACTGGAGTGACACTAGTTTGTAATGACGCGCGACACTGGTGTGACACTAGTTCATAATGACGCGCGACGACATCGCTAGTAATGACGCACGACATTGGATCGTAATGACGGGCGACATTGTCTCCTACCGCCGCGCGCGCTGTCTCGGTAATGACGCGAGACACCGCCTCTCTATCGTCGCGCATCATCGCCCCAGATGACGACGTCATTTGCTCTCCATCGACGCCGCGTGTCACTTGCTCCTTTGACGCCGTCCGCCTAGGACTATGTCATCGCGTTAGCTATGACCTTTGACGCGTGACATCGCTTTATTCGACGCGCGACACCGCGACACTAATGACGCAAGGCCACCTGGAACCTATTGATGCACGTCAAAGGTATTAGCTGACACGTGACAATAGGAGGAATTGACGACGACGTCGAGGGGACAAAGTGTCACGTGTCACTAGTGCCCGTGTCGCGCGTCAAAGGGCTTAGCTGACGCGTAACAAAGTTAAATGACGCGCGTGTCAATAGTATCAAAGTGACGCGCGCGCGCAAGAGGGGCAAATGACGCGTCAATAGGGGCCAGTGATGCCCTATTTAGCTTATAAATACCCTTCTACCGCTCATTTTCTCATTTTCGTTTTCCCGTTCTTGAATTTTTGTAGGTCTAAATCGTTGTCAAAGACGCAATTACACTATAATGTCGACTTCACATGCTTCCCAATTGCAAGTTCAGCAAGAAAATCAAGAGAATCCAACTCAATCGATTTCAAGATCAACTACAGGAATCCCTTATGCCCTCACATCCATATGGCTTTAAAGATGTCTTGAGAATATCAAGCTTTGATGGAAGAGTGTGAATTTGTTGTGGCTCATTAATATGCCCCATTTGAAACAGATCCGGATATTTTGAATTACCTTCGTCATGCTACAATTCGGAGGACGGTATTTTTATGTGACTCGAACGATGGCCAAATGTTCCAATTCACTATCAAGCAAATGACATCCATCGGTTTACAGTGCCTTCCTTTCGTAAATTTACCAATTATGTTACAACCAAGGCAACACTCCTCGAAGAAGAAGACAAGAAATTTCTCGAATCAACGTACGGTTTCCATGTTGATTGTAAGTATAATTCGTTTTAATTCATATTTTTTATTGTTTTTTATTCTGATACAATTTGCTGTTATAAATTTATAGTAATTATCACTGTTTCGCATTTGCAGCCCATGTCAATAAATCCAGGCGTGGTGTAGATACACAATCAATTGCACACCACTTTTTTGCTGTACTTATTTCATTTTTTCAAGCCATAATTGTTTTGCAGGGTCGCCAAACAGATATACCAAATTGGGCCATCGCATACATTTGTGCCACTATCTCAAAACGACAATTCGATTGGTGCACATATCTATCCAAAAAAATAAGAACTGACATAATAAATTCAAAACTCTCAGATAAACCTTTCATTTATTCAACAAACTATCTCCTCGGCTTCTACTATGAGGCAATTTTAAATTTAAAAGATAAACAAATTCCTACTTGCTCTGATGAGGCTTTGAAGAAATTCTCAATTCCATTTGAAGAACAACAGGTATAAACTATTTAGTTTGTAATTGTATTTCAATTTTCGACATTACAGTCTGTTATTAAAACTTAAATTTTAATGTTTTGCAGAGAAGATATCTTGAAGCCCTTCCCGAAAAAAAAAAAAGAAGTTATCGAGAGGAAGAGGCCAATAACACACGGAGGCTTCGGGGGGACTCCCAATCTGAAATGGAAGCTCACTCCTCTCCAAACCCTCAACAGTTTGAACTCATTAAACGCCAGAGAAGTAATACATTCTCATATATTATTTACAAATTCCAAAGTTGCATATTTATTTTTCAATTTAAATTTTAACCAAAAGAATTGACATTATTTAATATTGATGAATTGTAAGGACTTTGGAACCTTCTTCCCCAACTCACTCCATACAGTCGCATGCATTCATATCTTCTGAACAGCCACTAATTACAACTCCTACAAGGCCACCCGTAGCACCGAGAAAAACAACCCCTCGACAACAAGGTACAACTTTTCTATAGTACGTTTAATTTCGTAGTTTTGACTTTATGAATTGTTTTAATATTTTTCATTTTTTTCTTGTACTTTTCAGCATATGTCATTCATGATCAAACCACAAAGACCGACACCCACTCAACCATTAATTTTTAAAATGCCAACTAGAGGAACAGGTGAATAAGAACATTGGTAAACGCATGCCTTTTGCTTTGGCCCCTAGTGGGACACTAAACCTTGCCTCCTCGCTTCAATTCCAACTCTATCACTTGGTGGCTTGCCCAAAGGCAACGGGCATATCTGTTTTGAACAATATAAATTTAGATGAAGATTATTTGGGCATTGATAGAATGACCCAACCGGGTTTTTTCAATACCGCGAGATGATTCAAGGCCAGCAGGTATACTTCAAATTTCAATTTTAATATGCTTTACAATTTTTAATTACATTCTGATTTAAATTTATTTATCTAAATCTTGATTAATTTTTTCAAAAACAGGATCAGCCCACCCAAAGGCAGAAACAAGGAGCAGTTGATCTTGGTGAAAGCCCCCATTCTTCTCCAGCAAGATCGTCTGCATCAGATTCAGATAGTGAACAGTTGCCACGTTTTCCTTTGGAGAACTTAATTGGTAATGATTGTCAATCCCATGTCAGTGAGTTTATTATTCCTCATATCCAACAGCTTATAGAATGGGAGAAAAGGGCTAAAGTTCTTATCAATGAGATTATTAGTCGTTATGAAAATTATTGGCAACGGGATAGTTTATACGCTGCAGTCCAGAATCAACCTGCGAAGATGGATTCCTTACTTACCCAAGTAAGATGTGGGACTGTCACGTTTAACAACAACTATAAAGACGACATTTTAGATAAGGCACTAAACAAATTGGAAAATATTAGTGCCGAGGCCCAGGCATATTTTAACAAATGGTCCAAGGACAAGGATTTGGTATCAATCGCAAATGCCGAAAGAGATAGAGCTGTTGTAAGTACTATTACATTTAAACAATCATTTTTGTTAATTTGAAATTTTGAATTTACATTAATATTTTGAATTGACATTACTCTTTTTGTGCAGTTGAAATATGAAAATTTGAAGAGTCAGGTGAAGGTTTTGCAAGTTCACTTGGAAACAGCAAAGAACAACTTATCCGCAGCAAAAAATTTGAAGCAAAATATTGTTTTGGTTAACAAACAAAACAATACACTAAAGCGGATAATTAAAGAGCATGGTCTCGACCCTGACATATTATTCAAAGCCAAAGCAGTTGCTGATCCAAATTTGTTGTCGCATGGAGATGCAACAAATCAAGAAGAAAGAATTATAAAAAATCTGGACAGTGCTGCAGAAGATCTTATAAGTTCAGGGGTTATTTCTGGTGTTGGGGAAAGAGGTACATCCACAGTGGAAGAAGCCGTTGGGGAAGAGAGCAGAGTAGAATTGTATAAAGAAAAAGAGGGTTTTGAAAATTAGAAACTTTTATTATTGAGGAAACTTTATATATTGAATTTGAAAAATTCTACTATTGAGTATGTACTATGGTATTTGAATTTAATAATATGGATTTGTATAGTCTTTAATTTTAATTGCATTAGATGGTGATTATCATGAATTATATGTATGTTTCTTGTTTACTTGCATTGTCATGAATTGTATGTGGACGTAGATGATGAATGATGATAATTGATAATTAATGATAGATGATGATGAAAGACGATGATCAATTTAATGTGTATAATGTAAAATGTAGTGCCTAAATATCTTGTGGGACTTTAATTATCTTGAAAATTATGTTTTTGGGAAAAAATAGCAACTAAGATTTGAAGCAGATCTTTAGGATTTCTCCTTAATAGACTTATGGTGTAGGAAAATTCTATTTTAAAGAGATTCACCTCTATATAAGTGCATAATCTCTCATTAGAGAGGTTGTTTGACATCCAAAATAGTCAAGACCATTTGTCAGAAAATAACGTTTTGCTGGAAACAATCAAGACCATGGTTTAAAAGATATGGTTTTGTTATCATGGATATTGTTTTGTGTAGAGTAGATTGACAAGTTGCTGTAAATAGTCAAGGTTATGGAATCTAGATTAACCAAAGTTGGAATAACCATGTGATTAAAAGATAGGTCAAGCTCGATATAGAACTTTGAAGTTTAATGTAAAACATATAAGGTTGAAGAATCCTATCATTTTTTAATATTTGATAAGGGTGAAGAATAATTGTGGATTAGAACTGGGAGGCTATAAGTTGGAATAATTTTGAGTGTGTAAGAAAATATTGAAGGTTGTAAACTAGATCATAGCAAACTATGTGTGTAAGTATTTATGTAGAGCCTTGAAGAAGGCACACTACATTTGCAGGATAGTTTGAAGAAGGCACACTACAATGTTCTAGTCAGTTTTATTACTAGAAAGGATTTTTATTAGATAAAGACTCTGTCAAGTTGATTTAAATAGTTGTGATTAGTGTAGATTTGGGTGGGTGACTATAGGATATGGAAGATAGCATTAGAATTGAGTTTGAATAACTTCGTGTTAGAGGATGATCATTATAAGTCTAAAAATAGATCTATTTCTTCATGGAGAAATCTGAAGAAGTGATGGATCTATGACAAAGCAGGGAATTTTAGGAAGAGTGTCAGGACTTATATTTATAATAGTATAATGTATTGTTTAATAGTTTATCCATGCAGCTTAAAAAAATATATCAAAGGATTTTGCACATATAAAAAAATAAATTAAATATAATTCTAAGAAATCAAGAAAAAATTATCACCTTTGGTAAGAAATTAAACATAATTACAAATATGATAGGGTTTAGCTTACTCTTGCGTATTAGATTGCAGTGAAATCATCAAGGGTAACGCTTTAGATCTTTGTTTTACCCGACATTGTAGATAGAGGGTGAGTTGCTCGACATTGTCGGTCCGAGAAGTGCCAAAGAACATCTTTAAATATATAGACCAACAATATCTTTAAATAAATGATAACAAGAGCTGAAAAAATGTAAAGTAACAAACAATAAGATGATGTTGAAGAAGATACCTATTTAAAATTGAAATCATCCCCGGTAATGTGCTAGATCTTTGTCTTAAAAAAATTCAACACAAAAAATGGATTAGTAGATAGATGGGTGAGTTGCCTGACATTGTCAGTCCCGAGAAGTAACAGCTTCCTCGGACGGATGTCAACCCACGTTTTCAAAAAATAAAATATTGTATTTAACTAAATGTAAATACATAGACATCTTTAATGATAACCAGAGCTGAAAAAAATGAATAGTAACAAACAATAAGATTAAGGGGAAAAAGATACCTCCTTAAAGTTGAAATCATCACTGCCACTGGTAATGAGCTATATCTGTGTTTCAAAAAAACCCAACATGAGAAATGGATTAGTAGATAGATGGGTGAATTGCCTGACATTTTTAGTATATAGACCTGTAACATCTTTAATGAAAACCAGAGCTGAAAAAATGAATAGTAATAAACAATAAGATTAATGGGAAAAAGATACCTGCTTAAAGTTGAAATCATCACTGCCACTGGTAATGAGCTAGATCTGTGTTTTAAAAAAACCCAACACGAGAAATGGATTAGTAGATAGATGGGTGAATTGCCTGACATTTTTAGTATATAGACCTGTAACATCTTTAGGAAAACCCATGGTTAACCAAAACATGAAATGTGTATAGGAGTGTCTTTTAGTGCTTCATGCCAAATTTAATCAGATTTTGAAATGAGTATTTAAACTTATTCAAGTTTTTATAAAACTGGATCGCTTAGAAATGCAGACTAAACAACCTGTCTTCTTAGCATCCAAGAAAAAATACAGTGCCTTCTCCAGATAAATCATAGAAGTTAATTTTGTATAGGATTCACATCTTGAGATATTGTAAAATGTTTTGGGGAAAATGGATCAGTATCAAAATATGTTGTATAGGATTCACATCTTGAGATTCTCTCTTCAGGACTGCTTCTTGGAGTGGTTGAATTAAAATATGTCTCTTTTTTTTCAAATTTTTAAGGTGGTGCATATGATCATAGCTCAATAAGGTTGTTTACATATCATGTTAGTTACAAGAATGAGGTTTGAAAGATACAATAAGGGTAAAGTGATCAAAATTGTTGTGTAACGGAAAGTTGTTTTTACTTTCTTCTAATTATCATTGTTGAGCTGATGAAATACTTGGTTGACCATTGCAAGGAGTATCAAAGTATAAAATTCCTGCTACCACCTTGTTTTCTTGAAGCTCCCCCATTTCTATGCCTTGAATTGATTAATCATGATCTTCTTGAAGTACAATTGATAAAATCAAGTGTCTCAAATATTGAAATTTTTTTTACAGCTCAACATAAAGTTCTCTGTGCAAGGTTGGATCATCTTAAAAAGGTAACATTGTGTAAATTTTGTCAAGAGTGCCTTACTGGTACCTCATCTCAAACTCAGTCTTAGCATATATCATGAAGTTTCTTTTTGAACTTATCAAACAAGACCCTATATCATCATCAAGTACACACCAAACACTGTTTCTTTGGTCTGGGGATAAATTTGAAGGCTTCATCTCAATTGGCTGCATTGCAAACATGAAGGGAATTTCCTCTAGAGAAAAAGAGGTGAAAACTTCGAATTCCATTAAATTTTGGATAAGAAATCAATTATTTGGTAGTCTCAGGCTTTCTCTATGCATAAAGAGATCCATCTAGTCACTCATCACTCCTGACGCGTCAATGGAACGTCAATGGTCTTGACCGATGCGCGACACTCCCCGCTATTGATGTGCATCACTGGCACCTAACGACACACGCCATCGGCTCCTAACGATGCGCGCCATCTGGCACCTAATGACGCGTGTCACTGGCACCTAATGACGCGCGTCACTGGCACCTAATGACGCGGCGTGCATCGGCACCTAATGACGTGTGTCATTGATAACTAATGACGTGCGTCATTGGCACCTAATGACGCACATCACTGGCTCCTAGTGACGCGTGTCGCTGACTCCTATTGATGCACGTCACTGTCTCTTTTTGACACGCGTCGCTGGCTCTTTTTGACGCGCGTCGCTGACTCCTATTGACGCACGTCACTGGATTCTATTGACGCGTCACTTTCTACTATTGACGCGCGTCGCTCACTCCTATTGTCGCGCGTCACTAGGACTATTGTCGCGTGTCAAGTGAAGCCATTGACGCCTAATTTAGCCTATAAATACCCTTCAACCAATCATTTTCTTGTTTTCACCTTCCAGCTCTTGATTTTTTGCAGGTCTCGATGCTTCCCAACTCCAAGTTCAGTAACAAAAATCAAGAGAATCCAATTCAATCGATTTCCAAGATCAACTATAGGAATCCCTTATGCCCTCACATCCATACTATTAATATGCCCCATTTTGAAACAAATCCGGATATTTTGAATTACTTTCTGTCATCCCACAATTCAGAGGACGGCATTTTTTATGTGACTCTGAATGATGGCCGAATTTTTCAATTCAGGATCGAAGCAAATGACATCCATCGGTTTACGGGCCTTTCGTTCAAAAATTTACCAATTGTTACAACCAAGGCAACACTCATGGAAGAAAAGAATTTTCTCGAATCATTGTTCGGTTTCCATGTTGATTGTAAGTATAATTCATTTTAATTCATATTTTTTATTCTGATACAATTTGTTGTTATAAATTTATAGTAATTTTCACTGTTTCGCATTTGCAGCCCATGTCAATAAATAAAGGCATGGTGTCTAATATGTAACATTTTTGAGTACATTTAATTTTTGCAATGCTAGTGTCTAAGATGAGCTTTGTAACTTTGATTGACCTGATGAGTGCAGTGGAAAAGTTTAAACAAAAAAAAGATCTTAAGAAAACTGATGGAACCAAGAAGGGGAAATTAATTGATGTTCCCAAACTTGATGATGCAAATCAATCAAGGGGGAAGAATTCTGATCAATGTACTTTAATATTAACGGAGGGTGACTCAGCCAAGGCTCTTCGCTGTAAGTGTTTGTGCCTTGAATCAGGGAAATGTGAATACTGAATTTGGTAGTATTGTGACATGTTTCGACATCACTTTCCAATTTAATTTTTGTTATTTTAGTTATCTTTATTCTATCAAAAAGGTGGCAGGAATATCTATTGTTGGTCAATATTATTATGGCGTGTTTCCTCTCAGAGGTAAGCTGCTCAATGTCAGGGAAGCTACCACTCACCAACAAATGGAGAATAAAGAGATAGTAAATATAAAAAAATCCTTGGTCTACAGGAAGATAAAATATATGACAACATTAAATCTTTAAGATATGGCCATCTGATGATAATGACAGACCATGTACATGATCTTTGTATAAAGACTCTACATTTAGTTTCGCTTAATTCACTCGACACATCCTTTCTAGTGAGATCCTTTGACTTGTCCTTTGTCTCTTAAAGGACCATGATGGATCCACATCAAAGGATATCCAAGATACCCGGCCATCACCATACTCGCCATCGCTTTGCTTAAAATTCCTTCATTTGTTGTGGAATTTATCACTCCTATTGTCGTGGTAATCTTGTTACCCCCGTATATTTGGTTGAGTGTAGTGAGACTCTTTATATTTGTTTTTAAGCCTCCAGATGTTATTTATCTCCATGTCTAATTTTGGCACATGTTGATGTAGGCAACTCACAAAAATGGAAATGTGTTATCTTTTTACACAATTCCTGAGTATGAAGCTTGGAGAGAATCATTGAGTGGATTGATAACTGGCTGGACCATATAGTACTACAAAGTAATGCTAGTTTGTTTTCTCTTTATATGTTTTCAAGTTCTGGTTTTGTTCACTTGCTGATTAGGTATCACTTGTTGCTTGGACCATACAGGGTTTTGGCACAAGTACTTCTAAAGAGGGCAAGGAGTATTTCATACAACTGGACAAGCACAAAAAAGATTTTGTGTGGGTTGATGAGAAAGATGGAGATGCTTCCTCATATGAATCAGCTTATAGAATGGGAGAGAAGGGCTAAGGTTCTTATCAATGAGATTATTAGTCGTTATGAAAATTATTGGCAACGGGATAGTTTATACGCTGCAGCTGATCCAAATTTGCTGTCGCATGGAGATTTCTGGTTTTGGGGAAAGAGGTACAGCCACAGTGGAAGAAGCCGTTGGGGAAGAGTGCAGAGTAGAATTGGATAAAGAAAGAGAGGGTTTTGAAAACTAGAAACTTTTATTATTGAGGAAACTTTAAATATTGAATTTGAAAACTTCTACTATTGAGTATGTACTATGGTTTTTGAATTTAATTATATGGATTTATATACAATCTTTAATTTTAATTGCATTAGATGGTGATTATCATGAATTATATGTATGTTTCTTGTTTACTTGAGTTGTCATGAATTGTATGTGGACGTAGATGATGAATGATGATAATTGATAATTAATGATAGATGATGATGAAAGACGATGATCAATTTAATGTGGACGTAGATTTATCATCAAGCACAGTAATTCTTCTCCTCTAGACTTTTGAACTTGTTTTAAGATAATTATTCTCTACACTTGTAACGATATGATCATAATGTCATTAGAATGGATATAGAAGATAAATAAATGGAATGTGTTATAATGGATATAGATGACATTAATGATTAGAATGGATAGAATTGTAATGATATGATTATGAATTATTTTAAAAAACGAAATTGTTTTAATAAATTTAAAATTAGATAAATAATTGTATTAATAATAATTGTAGTGTCAGGACTCAGGATATGATAATGATATGGTGATGATATGATATATATGGATGATGAGGAATTTTATGTGGACTTATATTTAAAATCGTATAATGTATTGTTTATCCCGAATTTTATGTGAATTTTATGAGGAATTTTATGTGGACTTATATTTAAAAATAAATTAAATATAATTCTGAGAAATCAAGAAAGAATCATCACTGGTAAGAAATTAAACATAATTGCAAATATGCTAGGGTTTAGCTTACCTCTTGCGTATTAGATTGCTGTGAAATCATCAAGGGTAACGTGCTAGATCTTTGTTTTACATGACATTGTAGATATAGGGGTGAGTTGCCTGACATTGTCAGTCCTGACTCCTGAGAAGTGCCAGCAACATCTTTAAATATATAGACCAACAATATCTTTAAATAAATGTAAATATATAGAATTAGACTTGTAACGTCTTTAATGATAACAAGAGCTGAAAAAATGTAAAGTAACAATCAATAAGATTATGTTGAAGAAGATACCTATTTAAAATTGAAATCATCACCGGTAATGTGCTAGATCTTTGTCTTAAAAAAAATTCAACACAAAAAATGGATTAGTAGATAGATGGGTGAGTTGCCTGACATTGTCAGTCCCGAGAAGTAAATGCTTCCTCGGATGGATGTCAACCCATGTTTTCAAAAAGTAAAAATGTTGTATTTAACTAAAAGTAAATACATACACCTATAACATCTTTAATGATAACCAGAGCTGAAAAAATGAATAGTAACAAACAATAAGATTATGTTGAAGAAGATACCTATTTAAAATTGAAATCATCACTGGTAATGTGCTAGATCTTTGTCTTAAAAAAATTCAACACAAAAAATGGATTAGTAGATAGATGGGTGAGTTGCCTGACATTGTCAGTCCCGAGAAGTAACAGCTTCCTCAGACGGATGTCAACCCACATTTTCAAAAAGTAAAAATATTGTATTTAACTAAATGTAAATACATACACCTGTAACATCTTTAATGATAACCAGAGCTGAAAAAATGAATAGTAACAAACAATAAGATTAAGGGGAAAAAGATACCTCCTTAAAGTTGAAATCATCTTCACTGGTAATGAGCTAGATCTGTGTTTTAAAAAAACCCAACACGAGAAATGTATTAGTAGATAGATGGGTGAATTGCCTGACATTTTTAGTATATAGACCTGTAACATCTTTAATGATAAAGATAAAAGATAGATAAAGAAGATACCTGTTTAAAGTTGAAACAATCCATTATCAATAGCTTCATCAAAGTCGATGTTGTCTTCTGTAGAATGTGACGAAGAGCCAATTACACTCTCAAGGTTGGGAATATTTGTACTTGTAGCTGTATTATTCACACCTCTTCTTTCGCAAAGGGAATTCCAGTGCGCAATTGCTCTGTCGAACGGAAAGGTTTCGATGGAGTATCGAGAAACATAACACCTCATGCAGCTTTCCAGATTTTTATCCAACCTGTTTCTCAGTTTTGATTTTATAAATGACAATGCACTGAAAACCCTTTCATCCTCCACAGACCCCAAAATCATTGTTTGGCATAACTCATATAATCTGAAATATTCACTGATATCTTCTTGTAAAATAGAACTTTGATAGATTCCTCGCCACAGCCTTGTAATAGCACCACTTTCAGAAGGTTGATCTAAATTCTTATATTGGTTCCTCATTGTTGTTGCAAAATTTGTTGACTGAGACTTTAATAAATCGGCATTCAGTATACCTTTGATTTCCACACCCTTGAGCTCTGACGTCTTTGTAAATTGTTCCATTATTGTACCCATTGATTTATGGAAATGCTTACTGACAAAGTCTGCACGGCCACCTTCAGTATTCCAAAAATTAGGATTCATCACACCCATGGCTTCTAGAATTTTATCTTTACAGAAACGTTCCCTAATTTTTGATGACAAGGTTTCTAAAAAAATTTTAAGCTTTATTCTTGTTTCAACTATAACAGACTCAAACAAATTACATGTCACGGGAACATCTTCTCGTTCGATCCTGTAATAGCTTGACGTTTTTGCAAAATGTGCACAGGTATTTCCCTCCCATTAACAGTGATGCAGAGGTGATCGTGGATATTAAATCTCAAAAAGGTGTTAGGATTTTTAAGATCTAATAAATCTCTCCAATTTTCAAAAACAGGTGCATCAAAACTATCATTGGAACAATACAATATATCAAGACTTTGACATACCATTTTCCTCATCCGTATAAAATCCACAATATAGATTAATCTACCCTGTGCATGCTTCATCAGTGTATTGATCTCCTTTAACATTGGAAGAATACCAACCAATGTAAGCAATGTCTCCAAATCAGTTAAACGGAACAACAAGTCCCTTGCCCTATCAACTTCATGACGGTATTTGTGCATGAAACCAACCAATGAAGGATACTCCTCACAAACTCTGCATGCAGGTTCATACAAAGAGATCCATCTAGTCTCCACATCCTTCAGAAGTTTTTTGCCATCTGTAATTCCAATTGCAAATTTTTGGAACTCGAGAAAACGCTTTGGGCTGCTTGACATATAGGCATGAAGTTCTCTTATAAGGTCTTCTAATTTAGCAACATTTTTGTGGTTGCTTACCATTTTATACGCTAAATTCATTCTGTGAGCCATACAGTGAATTGGTAGCATATATGGGGCCACTGTTGTTTGTAATCTAACACAGAGCCCTGTTCGGTGACCCTGCATGACAGATGCACCATCTGCTCCAACGCATACCAACTTCGTAGCAATTTCATAATCAGTCATACCAGCAACATCTTTCAAATGAGAAACAACTATTTTATATAGGTTTTCGGCATTGCAGTTTTCAACCATTTTCATAACACCCAACAGATGAGGTGTCCTTATATGATTTTCTAAAGTATAGATGTGGATACATACCCATGCGGTGTTGTCGACTGTTGTCACTTCATCAATTGAAAGAGAGATAAAGTTTGCTTTTTTTACATTCTCTTTCAAATCTTCCTTCTCTATCATCGAGAGGCATTTTTCCATTTCCCATCCACTACTCTCAGACCAATGAGACTGAGGTACATTCAGCATTCCGTTAAATTGATACAAAACTTTGAAATCGAGGAAATCTGAAATCGCTCTTCCTTTTTTAAGTATTTGAAAAAGAGTAGAGAATTGTATGAATTTTGCATGTAGATTTGTTTCTTTCATCTTACCAATATGCGATGTGATCGTTCCTCCCTTTTCCAATAGATGTCTATGTTTTTTCTGCTCTGCCTCATATTCCGCTGCGTATCTAACATGCATGCATTCTTTTTCAGTTTTCCACCTATGTGTTTTGATTTTCTGGCCATCCGCCCCCATTACAGATTAAATATTGTTTTCCACAATGTTTTTCTATAGTGTCCAGCTTCAGTTGCATTTTTTGTTGCTTTCCCAATTTCCACGTACATATTTTACATGTACATTCAGATGGGATTTTTTCAGAATTAGATGATTGTACAGGTTCAATAAACAGAAATTTAGTTGCCCAATCAAACTTGTATGTCCCGCCAATGGTCCACATATTCTTGTTCGTTTTTAATGCTTTACTTTTTTGAGTAGAATTTTTGAGCAATATCACAATCACTGGTTTCCTCTTTCTTGGACGAGTTTGATTTTGATTTTGTCTTCCATTTTGTTGAGTGTTTGTATTTGTGATATCTAGTTGCACTTCTGGTTGCACCCCAACAGGAACAATATCTTCAAGATCTGGCATATTATCATAGGTTTCATTTGTTTGACTTTGATACTGTGCAGAATGCATGTCCACCTCAATAATTCCTTCCACACAGTCAGTATTCTGATTCTCTGTGGTGGCATCTATATGATTGGTATTTACAATATCTGTATCCGCAGAGTTTCCAAAATACTTGAAGAGTGATTTCTGAGATTTCTTACTTACTTTTAGGTTATTCGTATTCTTTGAGCTGGCACCTTCCATTATTCTGAAAAGAGTCCTGCGTCAGCAAAAGAACCAAGTAGCGACTCTGTCCAGTCTGAGGTCTTGTCGCGCGTCCACTGTCTGAGGTCGCGCGTCCACTGTCTTAATATACTGTCGCGCGTCAACACTGCCCAAGTCACGCGTCAACACTTCCTCTGTCGCGCGTCACTTCTTTGCCCAAGTCGCGCGTCAACACTTCCTTGGTCGCGCGTCAGAACACCTTTTTCGCGCGTCAGTACAGATCACTCTTGTGACACGTCAAGACATGCTCTTGTCGTGTGTCAACAATGTCCTCACGCGCGTCAACACCTTTGCATTTCTTGCACGTCAACAATCACAGGCTAACAGTAATATGAATCTCTAGTGCTCAAGGGTATGTGAGTTCAAATTTCACAGTATTGGTAATTTGGTAAGCTACTTGAGGTATACTACGCGGCGAATCACCTAGGTTTTTATAGGAGATGTTTTCAAATGAAGGCGAAGCCGACCCCCAAAAAAATATACTATATATTTTAGGCGAACAGGACACCGACCCACTCCGAATAATTCACCTTTTCAAATTTTCCTAAAATGAAATTTTCACCATATTACGAATATTCGCCGCTAAAATTATCCCCTGGGACAAGTTAAAGATAGTGTTCGCAATATAAAATTTGATCTATACATACAAAGGATGTTGTATGAACAATTGAATGCATTGGCTACTTTTCAGACAAATGTATTATGATCTTAACAAGAAAACAAGAAGAAACTTTGAAATATTCATAGATGATTGGTCCATCTATGACAGAAAGAGACCCCTAATGGCCATAAAGGAATGCATGAACTCTTGCACCAACTCAATTCATCATCAAGCCCAAAGAGATGCTCCTTTATGGTTTCTTATAGTTATCTTTAAGGATGAATTGTGTGCCATGTGAGATTGAAGACAAATCCTGATAAAATAGAAATACCATCAGATGTGAATGTTCTCAACACGTATGATGTCCATGTTGACGTGGGGTATAATTTGATGCAGTCAAGCTCAGGGGTCCAGATCAATGGATGTCGTAACCTTGCAACCTGAAATTATTCACTCAAATGGCCACACACACAACACCCACTCAGACTTGGGACTCAGAATTTAGAACTGTATTGCATTAATAACTTGATTACCGAGATTACACACACAAAACACACTTGTTGTATCAAATTATAACATGCATGAAGATGAAAAGACACTACACAATCCCTCAATGGACTCAAAATATTGCACTCTATTCTGGATTGAACACCTAGTCTATAAGCTCCTAACTGATTTGTTTCAGAAAAAACCTCCTATTCCCCTGAAAAAACCAACTAAAGATTTTTTTCGGTTTCCGTTTCCTCTTAATCTGAGTAACGCATCCTCTACAAGACCCCAGAGGGCATCATTTGAAAAATCCCCATTTTCTTTATTAAAACTGCCAACACTTGAAATTATCTATTTCTTGACTTGTACTTGCTGACACTTGGAGACCCAACTCTTCACTGTAACGACCATTGATTTGCACCCAAAGACTCCATGGTTTCCCTGTGTGTGTCCATGGTCTCTCACTAAAGTGTTAACATAAAACACCCTGCCACATGTTGCATTATTACATTCTCACACCACACCTATTGCGAGAATAGTTCAAGAATAGAACTTACCCTTACATTACATGGTTCAATCAAAATGGCTCAAGGCATCTGCGTGGAAGTTGAAATCAAAATCAAAGGCGTGATTTTGATGTGCCCTTTTTCAGCAGAGAAGAAGAGCAATTAGTCGTGAGAGTGAGTGAAACCTTTTTCAATGTGGATATGACAGACACAATGTGGAGACTTTCCCTACCGCCGCAAGTAGCGAGATCACCCATTTTACAATCCTCTAGTTGAAACAGGCACGGTTGCTTTAATCCTTCCGCCCATGATTTTTTTGATTAGAGAGTGTGATATATTGAAAGACAAACAATTGCAGTATTGTGAGTTTCTGAAGGGATGCGAGAAGCAGATTCAAGTGTGTGTGTTGGAGGAGGAAGGCCACGACCATGAAAATGGAGGAAGCCCTCCACTGCATCTCCGACTTCATCAAAATGGAAATACAGTAATCACACGTAACCATTAAAAAGTAATCGCAGATCAAAAATGTGTAAAGGAATATAGATGAAGCATTACATTTAAAGGTTCTATCTCTACATTTGAAATTTGTTACAAATTTGTACATATACATTTGGAAATCTTATATCATGAGTGGTAGCATTTTGCAGACTATTTTATTTGAACTAAACATGAATACATGAAAACTTCCGTACATTTGCACATTTTATATCATGAGTGGTAGCCTTATGTGGCCAAATATTTTGGCACTAAACATGAATACATTTATACATTTGATACTGCTTTAAAAAACTACTAACAAATTTAAAAAGATGGTAACAAATTTCACTTCAATCCCCAACTACTGTCATTCTTGACTTCACAAAATTAATACAATAATCAACTACTAAACTATCAGGGAATTTGCAACTATAATATTTGACAGAAAAACCACTTTTCATTATGCTTTGATGGACGTCCATAGCTTGTTCTACAACTCCTATTTTAGCACAGAAAGCAGGAGGATGCTGACAAAAGTTGTGGAGCTTGGCTTGAAACCTGCCAATTGCATTCATTTAAATGTTTTCAAAGCCTCTTCAACAAACCCATTTTGTGCATATCCTGCAATCATTGCAGTACATGAAATCACATCTCTTTGAGACATTTTGTCAAACAGTTGACGTGCCTTGTTAATGCTTCCACATTTTGCATACATATCTACCAGGGCACTTGCAACTGCAACATCTGACAAGAAACCCCTTTCAATTATTTTTTGATGGATGTCCATGCCATGTTCTACAAAACCCATTTTGGCACACACTGGGAGGATGCTGGAAAAGGTAGTGGAATTTGGCTTGATTCCTGCCAATTGCATTTGTTTAAAAGTTTTGAATGCCTTTTCAACAAACCCATTGTGTGCATAACTTGCAGTCATTGCGGTCCATGTGACTACATTTCTTTCAGGAATTTTGTCAAACAGTTCACGTGCCTTGTGTATACTTCCACATTTTACATACATATCTACTAGGGCACTCGCAACTACACCATCTGAAAAAATCCAAAGTGGATGGCATTGGAAATGTGCATTGTTTGTCAGTCTACTTCTACCACAATGACACTGTCATCATTTTCATACTCAAAATTAGTTTTATTGGTGTTTATTAATTATTTGTGTGAATTACAAAGAGCCAAAGAAGTGGATGTTGACAAAGAGATGCAGCGAACGAGCCCTGTTGTAGAAAAAAGAGATCTACTCGGGGTGTGATACAATTTGATCAAATAGTAAATCAGAATCCAGTTGATGAAGAAATGGTAGGAACAAAGCCTTGTTATGCTACAAGAGTGTCTGAAGTCATCATTGAAATCCTCCAGTAGCACTTGATAACAAATGTTTCTTCAGATCCTTGAATTCCAGGGAGCAGACACACTCACCAGTGTCTGCAAATCCTTAAGCTTTTTATAGCACACACCCACTATGACTCTCCCAAGCCCGTAAAAGCCCGTCCCACGAAAAATTCAATCCCTTTGACTATGGGCAGCAGTAATGTCAAACCCATCTTCCCACGAAAAATCCTTCACACTAGAAAACTTGATCCAGTAATTATAGAAATGAAAGACTTCACTCTACGGAGTTCGAGGCTCCCAAACAATGGCACCGGGAAAAAATTCTCGAGCCCTTTTTCACCGGAGAATGCCATCTCCATGTCAAATATTTTCTTAAATAAGTCCCCGTACACCTTAAAAAATCATTTCCGCAATGCCCTAAGCCTGTGTAAGCTTTAGTTGTGCAATACGACCACAAATTGGCATCCACACTAAAATCAGTGCAAAATCCATATGTTATAGAAAAACAGGAAGAATTGTAGCAAGAAGTGGATGAATCAGATGAATAAAAATAAAAATATTAGTGCAAATCGTAAAAAACAGGTAAAATCCCATCAAATTTAATCACTTTTAAAAAACGTCCAAACGATCATCAAGACGCCAAATATTACACAATTGCGAAATGTCCGAAGAGGCCTTTCCGTTAGGGGAATACCTCCAATGTAATAATGGTATTATAAATTTTAAAAGTAATCAATTTATATTATTAATATGTATATCTATTATATATTAATATTATATATTTATTTATGAATTAATTTTCATATTCAAATAGGGATTACAATATGAATGTGTAAACACGTTTGGATTATAGACTTAAATTTATATGAATTTGTATAAATGAAGATGTTTATAGTTGTATGAGATTGTGTTTCGTGCTTTAATCCAAATGAATTATCAAACTCCAGCTCATTTAGGTAACATCTAAGAGGATTTAATTAATTTTTGATTTATTCATTTACTTAGGGAAATTTCTATTGCAACAAAGGGGAATTTATTATTATAAAATTAATTCTATCTATTCCTTCCTGCACATCATTTAAATAGGAGCATATGAAACATACTTAATTATATTTGGTTTATTTTCAATAAGTAAGCTAAAACCACTTACAAGGTTTTCTCATGCTAACTCAACTATTTTACTATGAAAAGAACAAGCAAGGGAAATGTTATATTTCAGTTTTGAAAAGGAGGAGATACACTTGTCTTTTGACTACAACCTTAAAATTATTTTTCCAACTTATACACACATTACAACTATGTTCATATAATGATACCAATCTCTCTCAAATTCGATACATTCTTGTAATAAGATAGTCTCTCTCCTTATAACAAATGCAAAAGAGTAACTTTCAAGCTCTCCACTTTCACTTACAACAAAACTAACATTACAAATTTTTCAAGTAGAATATCAAGACCTTTCTTTACAATACAAGTTTACAAGCCTTCCTCTTTGAGAGGAAACATCATGACAATGGTTTTACAAGGAGACATCCTTCTTCATTTTTTTCTAAGTTAATTGTGAGCAAGTATTCACTCAAACTCCACCATATTCATCAAAATCAAGCACACAACAAAATGGGGAGTAGGCAACACTCTCCACCCAACCAAATATCCAATGAGGGAGAGAAGCCTTCTTCCTCATTGGCCCCCGAGCCCCAACAAAGAAGCAATGAGGGTTATTTAGACAACCATGGAAACTCAAAATGGCTTCCACATACACATTTAATCAAGATAATTAAATTAAATGAAAAATAACTAATTTTAAAAAAATCAACAATTATCAAAACACAAAGGTGTTAGGAAATAAGAGATAAAATATGTGGAAAAATCCCTTATAGAATTGCAATAGTAGAAACTAATATGCAAAAATTATTACAGATTTCAAATAAAAGTGCAAAATAAATAACACAATATAGAGAGACAAGATTCAACATGGTTCACCCAATTTGGGCTACGTCCACCAAGAATCACTTGTTCATATTTTATTACAAGCCTCCAATCTCTAAATACAATACCAGATCTGTTTGGAGCTATGCTCAATAAACTCTCTGAGAATTCACACCCGAATTCAAAACACATTTGCAATACATTTGCTTGTCTATGTATCATATGCATAAGACCATATAAATAGACAATTGCTTAAGCAATTTTTACAAAACCGTGGGTATCAAACAATGGGAAAAAATAAAGCTGTCCTATAAACCTATGGGTAGCCGAAGAGGAGGTTTTACAAAACAATGGGTACCAAAAACATGGGCCCAAAATAGCCCATAATGGTTACCCATTACCCATGGGTTAATAAACCACCCATGAAAATTTACTTTGGGGCTTCACCCCGAGCCCCCATCCATCGTGGGGCTTCACCCCGAACCCCGACCCACTCACCAACGAGTGGGACCGCCGTAAAAAAGTACCCGAGTGTAACACATAGAAGGTGTAACACACTCTAACATGAAAATAGGCTCCACAAACATAACAATATCCCACTTGGAGACTAATTTCCATTGAGCAAGATTCTCAACCCTTCACTGTCATCCACGAAGGCCAACCAAAGCTGAGCATAGATTTAGTTTATCCCTTGTGACCGCCTTGGTCATCATGTCTCAGGATTCTCGACTGGTATGAATCTTCTCCAACTTTAACTAATCTTCCTCCAAAGTGTCCCGATGAAGTGATAGCTCAACTATATATGCTTCGTCCCGGAGTGGAAAGCGAGTTCTTAGCTAGGTGTATAGCACACGAATATCACTATGCAACTTACATTCCTCCCGCTTATGCCCTAACTCCTCAAGCAATTGTTGTAACCAAATCATCTCTTTGCTTGCTTCGTGGTAGCAACATACTCAGCCTCCGTGGTTGACCAAGCCACCAGCTTCGTAGTCGTGAAATCCACCATCGCTATCCCACCTACAAGTGTAAATATAACATGTCGTGCTCCTCCCGCTTTCAACATTTCCAGCCATGTCCGAATCTACATAACCACGTAAAGTGGTGTCGATCCACCGTAGCACAAAACTACACACATGGCCCCTCTCAAATACCGAAGGATCCACTTTACTACTTGCCAATGCTCTTTACCTTGATTACTCATAAATCTACTCACAGATCCCACTGCATGGGCAATATCAGGCCTAGTGCACACCATAGCATACATCAAACTACCAACTGCTGATGAATAAGGTACCTTGGACATCTAGTTTCTGTCCTGCTCTGTCTTGGGACACTGCTCCTTTGATAACTTAAAATGGCCTGCCAAAGGAGTCCCAACCAGTTTAGCATCCTGCATGTTAAACCTATCCAATACCTTCTTAATGTACTCTTCCTGAGATAAAGTTAGCTTCCATTCATTCCTATCCCGAGTTATCCTCATACCAAGGATTTGTCTGGCTGCCCCCAAATCCTTCATATCAAAGGATTCACTTAGCTATTTCTTGAGTACTTTTATTTCCTGCATGTTTTTACCTGCAACCAACATGTCATCAACATACAAACATAGGATAATATAACTTCCATCCTCAAATTTCTTTGTATACATGCAATGGTCAGAATGACATCTAATATAACCTTGCTCCATCATGAAGCTATCAAACTTCTTATACCATTGATGTGGAGCTTGTTTTAGGCCATACAAGCTCTTCTTCAGTTTGCACACCATCTCCTCTTTACCTTTGACTTCATATCCTTCTGGCTGCTGCATATATAGCTCCTCCTCCAAATCACCATGGAGAAATGCAGTCTTTACATCTAACTATTCTAAGTGCAAGTCTTCTGCTACCACTATTCCAAGAACAGTTATGATAGAAGTCATTTTTACTACAGGAGAAAAAATCTCATCAAAATCTATACCTTGTTTCTGTGCAAACCCCTTGACCACCAACTGGGCCTTATATATTTTCTTTCCTCCTTCATCTTTAACTTTGTACAACCACTTGTTTTACAATGCTCTTTTGCCTTCCAAAGAGCTTCAACAAATCCCAAGTCTGGTTCTCCATGAGAGACTTATGCTCCTCATCCATGGCTTGCTCCCACTTCTTACTGGCATCTACTTGCATTACTTCATCAAATCTCTTTGGATATCCACTATCAGTGAGTAATAAATAATAAAGAGAAGGAGAAAAACATTCGGTGTTCTTTTCTTACCCTAGAAGACCTCCTCTTTGTAGGATTTTGGGGTTCTGAACTAATTCATGGGTCACTTTCCCATCCGGAAGATCCTCTACCACTGCATATTCTTTCTTAGATTCTTCCCTGTTTTCCTACAACTGTTTCTTATACATGACTTTCTCATTAAAGACCACATCCCTAGACCGAATGATTTTCTTGTCTTTAATACTCCAACATTTAAATCCAAAGTCATCACCACCATAACCAATAAAAGTGCATTTTTCTGATTTAGCCTCTAGCTTGGTCCTATCATCCTTGTCAATATGAACAAACACCTCACATCCAAAGACTCTAAGAAATGAGTAATCGACTTTCTTACCGTACCAAGCCTCCTCAGGTATGCCTCCATCCAAGGCACTTAAGGGTCCTCTGTTTATCAAGTACACAACTATGCTCACCACTTCTACCCAAAAATAAAGAGGCAGTCCTGCATGTATCCTCATGCTCCTAGCATGTTCCATTATTGTTTTGTTCATCCTTTCTGACACCCCATTTTGCGGGGTTCCTGGAACCGTCTTTTACCTGTGGATTCCATTCTTAGAACAATAATCATCAAATTCATTACTACAATACTCCCCTCCATTATCTGACCTGAGACATTTTAACTTAAGGCCTGTTTCATTCTCTACCAAGGCTTTCCATTTAACAAAAGTATCAAATACATCAGATTTGTTTCTAATACAATAAACCCAAACTTTCCTTGTTGCATCATCAATAAAAGTAACATAATAACTTGAACCCCCAAGAGATGATACCTGAGCCGGCCCCCACACATCAGAATGTACCATCTCTAACTTACTCTCTTTCTTTGTAGGTCCAACCTTGAGAAACCTTACTCGCTTCTATTTCCCATATATGCAGTTCTCACAGAAATCCAAACCTATTTCTGTATATCTAGGAAAATTCTTCTTTATGATGTCCATGCCCTTATGGCTCATATGACCGAGCCTATAGTGCCATAATGTTGTATCTACATCTGAAGCCACAAGATTACAATCATTAGTACTATCAGTGGTTAAATACAAGGTTCCAACCTTCTTACCTCTTGCCACCACAAGAGCACCCTTGGTGACCTTCCAAGAGTTAATTTGTAAATGTCACAAGATAGCCATCACTTCCCAATTACCCCGCCGATATCAAATTTCTCCTTAATGTAGGCACATGTCCGACATCCTTCAATAGCCATGTATTCCCATTCTCGCATCTTAACTCCGAAGTAACCTTTTGCAACTATACTTTGCAAGGCTCATCATCACCAAGAAAAACATGCCCAAAATCCCCTTGAACATAATCAACAAAATAATTCCTATGTGGAGTAGCATGAAAAGAAGCCCCTAAATCTAAAACCCAAGATTCATTAATATTATGCAAAGAAAGAATCAAAGCATCCTGGCATACATTACCCGATGCCACATTTGCCTCCTTGTTTTCTTCCTGTTGTTTCTTCTTATCTCGAAGCTCCCAATAGTCCTTCTTTGCATGCCCAGACTTTCCACAGTGCTAGCATACTATCTTGCTTTTGGATTTTGACCTTGCCCAATCTTTTGATTTTCCACGATTTCCTCTATTCTTCTGTCTCCCTCTAGTTTCCACTGTCAAAGCATTCCTTGAAGTAGAAGATTCCCCGGAGCTTTTTCTTCGCATTTCCTCGCTTAGAATCACCCCTACAACATCCTCAAACTTCAATTTCGAGTTAGCTAGAACCGAGTTGCTTACTGCCATTACCAGGCTATTCCAACTTTCAGGTAAAGAGCACAGAATTAATAAAGCCCTAACTTCTTCATCAAATTCTATTGTAACCAAAGCTAGCATATTCACAACCATATTGAAATCATTTAAATGATCTACTACTGAACTATTCTCAGAAATCTTCATATTAAACAACTTTTTCATTAAAAATATCTTGTTAGAGGCAGAGGGTTTTTCATACAACTTCCCTAATGCATCCATTAGATCTTTTGTAGTCTTTTCCTTTGAAACATTAAATAATACCGAAGATGCAAGACACAGCTGGATTGTCCCAAGTGCCTTCCTATCTAGAAAATCCCATTCCACATCTGTCATGCTCGAGGGTTTGTTCACCTTCTCAAACAACAGAGTATAAAGATCCTTTTGATAAAGGTAATCTTCCATCTGCATCTTCCAAAGACTGAAATTATGCACATTGAATTTATCAACCCTAGATCTTCCATCATTTTCCATAGCTCCCACTCAAGCTAAAAACTTTCCCTGCGATTCAACACTTCAGCAAACCAAACCAAGGCTCTGATACCAATTGTTAGGAAATAAGAGATAAAATATGCGGAAAAATACCTTACAAAATCGCAATAGTAGAAACTAATATGCGAATTATTACAGATCTCAAATAAAAGAGCGAGAATAAATAACACAACACAAAGAGACAAGATTTAACGTGGTTCACTCAATTTGGGCTACGTTCACTAAGAATCACTTGCTCATATTTTATTACAAGCCTCCACTCTCTTAATACAATACCCAGATCCGTTTGGAGCTATGCTCAACAAACTCTACATAATTCACACCCGAATTCAAAACGAATTTGCAATACATTTTCTTGTCTATGTATAATATGCATAAGACCATATAAATAGACAATTTCTTAAGCAGCTTTTAGAAAACCATGGGTATCAAACAATGGGAAAAACAAAAAACCATCCCATAAACCTATGGGATTCGAAGAGGCGGTTTACAAAACAATGGGTACTGAAAAACCATGGGCCCAAAAATAGTCCATAATGGTTACCCATTACCCATGGGTTAATAAACCACCCATGAAAATTTGCTTGGGGGCTTCGCCCCTGAGCCCCCATCCATCGGGGGGGTTTTACCCCCCCGAACCCCCCTGACCCGCTCACCGGCGAGCGGGACCACCATAAAAATACCCGAGTGTAACACATAGAAGGTGTACCACACTCTAACATGAAAATAGGCTCCATAAACATAACAAAAGACTTACTATTAAATCCAAGGATGAGAAAGGAACATGGGGTTGCTTCTTATGATTCCCAAGGGCTTGGGTGTCTACCTATGAGCCTCCTAAAGTCCATCACAATACACACAAACACTCTTATGCCTCTCGCAAGAAATCAAATCACTCTTATGTCTCCCTCAAAAATATAAAAAGATAAACAAAAATCATATTTATCAACAAGGTGGACATCCCAACCTAAATCCCTCCTAAAATAACCAAAAACGTTTCTCTTATGGCTTCCAAAAGCTTTACCCCAATTTCCACTTTTCCCACAACCTAAGGATCAAATATATTTCCCACAATCATAATCAATACAATAACCATCATCTACACATAATGCGTATAACAAAATATCAAGGTAAAAATAAGGGTGAAGACCTACCTTACAAATGAAGCGAGATCCAACACAAAACAAGCTCCAAGCCTTCCAAAATCCTAAGAAAGCACCATCCATTCCAAGATCAAACCCCATTCTCAAGTAAGATCTCCCAAAAAGTACAAGCATACACCCCTAAAAATGATCAAGTAACCCCCAAAACTTCACAAAAATTCTAATAAATAGAAAAGAGGGAGAGGGAGATGATGTGGCTCCATGTAGGATCCCACATCATTTTTTGTACATCCCACATCACCAAAGTAAATCCCATACCCAAAATCATAATAAGTTGGTGGTTGAGAAAAGGACCACCCTATTACACACTCAACCCAACCCACACCCCTTAAGGACAAAATTTGATACCCGTGTAAGAAAAGTGCAATGAATTTCCCTTGTCCTTCATTGAAACAAAAAATAAGACTTAAAACAAATCCCTCCCATCATAGGCTAGGTGGGTGGGTCAAATTAAGAGGTGTGGGATAAGCTTAACTTGTCCCACGAGTCACCAAAATGGCCTAGATGGTCAAAATCCAAGTTTCACTTGAGAGATAGAGTGCACATCCAACAAACATTAAAACTACCAACTGACATTTACTCCCCCTTTTTCACATCCTAATTACACTATTTAAAAAAATTTAATTAATTTAAGAGGGGTGTTAAACAATAATAATAAAGTGACTCCACATACTAAAAAAAATACAATACTCACAAAAAAATAAAATCAACAAGACAAAATCAAAACTTACCCAAGGTCAATATTGAGGTCACCTCCCCAATGGTGACATCCAAACAATCAACATAAATACGCAACATATGAATACACAAGTTGCCATGGTGACCTATTTCCAATATCCCACATTCCTTCATTGTTGGTCTCCTATCCCTTGTAGTTTGTTTTCTTATAATTTCTGCAAAAATATAACAACACCTTTCGGCCTTGTGGCCATACTAATGACGTTGAAATGATAAAACACATGTAGGTATACATAAAAATTTACATCATAGAATATCATAATTAAGCCAATATTAGAAATCAAGTTATTCGCCAATTTGTTTAATTTTCTAACATTTCAATCCTACTAAACCATCAATTTATACTAAAATCATTACATCAACAATCATCTAGAAATATCTCGTAATTAATGTCCAATATGTCCATATAGTAGTAATAAATTAGAACATCGATACTAATATAGGAATCAAGAATATAAAATTCACCACAATAGTCACATAATGCAGCAAGTCTAACATGTATGTCTTGTTTATCCAAAAATTAAAACAAGTGTATCAATGCCCATGAATTTCTAATGTCTAATATGATATCAAAGTCTAGGAATCTAATATAGAGTGACCAAAGACAACAATATAAGGAAAAATAACGACATATCCATCATCGATCTGTAATAAGGAAACCATTCTAGATCATCATCATATCCTTAAATTCCCATCAATGTACATAATACAACCATACGCTTAAAATAATAGTTAAAACATAATGGAGTATGTTGGTATCCAAATTGATTCTCCTTCAAATCCTAAGCAACATCACAGGTTTGGCAGGAAGCTTAGAGATAGATAGATCATAGTGAGTCATTTTGTAGTCGGGGATGGGATCTAACTGGCCCTTAGTCACTCAGATGCAGAGAAATGGATAACACCCTCAAGAGGATTTGATCTATCCTCACTACTTTATGGTTGTGCCTTTCAACCAAGGTGAGAGAACCTTTTTGTAGCCTATTATTTATGGAGGAGATGGAGATATCCTTCCTAATGAAGTTTTCCTTCCTAATGAAGTTGTTAAGGAGACCTTGAAGAAAATATGATCAATGCAACAAAATCTAACTCTCACGAGTTGTCACTCTAGATAGTGGAGATATTCTCTAGGCAAGGTTCAAGGCTACTAAAGACATTTGGAATCCTGATTATTTCTACATGTTTTGGTAGTAAAGTTTATGCATTTGTATACACACATGAAAATAGGGGGTATGGGTAGAATTAGTTGTTTTTAAATAAATTTTGGTGGGAGGTGAGGCAGAATGAACTTGATTTGCCAAATCTGTTAGAACTTTTACAAAATAGAAAGTCTAGACAATAGAATACTTCAGAATAGCTAAAATGTTCCTTTAACCAGAATATGTACTTCAATGGAGGCCTATATTAGCACTTTTTCACACAATCTATGAGATTTTAACATGAAGGCTCAAGTTAGAAGACCCAATAAAACATCAAAATCTAAGATCAATCACACCTAAGGTACACCCAGAGGCTTACAAATAATCTCTATCAACAAATGAAAGAAAAGTGATTTTAAATCATTTATTTCACTCCTAGATGAAAGCTCTTCTGAGAAATGAGATTGTAGATGCCACTAAACCTGTATCACAAGGATTGAGACTTGTGTGATTAAGACAAATTTTGATACAAGATTGCAATAGGAACAAGAAAAACTATTTGCAAACATTTAGAAATGAAACAAACACATTTTGCTAAAGATCAACCCAGAATAACTTGAGTTTGATTAAATTAATAAGCAGGGGAATGTTTCTAGAACAATCTCAAAGATTTTTAATGGCTATACACTTAGAACCACCTTGACATGATCAAACTTAATACAAAAGAGATATATAGGCTTCTCAAATGACAAGCTTTGTCAAATTTTCCTCTTGGGATTTTTTTCGACCTCTGATACTCCAACCATTTGCACGAAAAATTTGTGTCATTTATAACATTTACAATAGAGCAAATTTTCCCCCCAAAAGTCTCGACATTAAGTTATACTAGTTTCCGCCATGATCGCGATCGCAATTTCAAGAATAAGATCTCGTAAAAAATCGCGCCAGTGCTGGGGAAAATCTCTTCGAATATCTCCTACATTAAACTCCTCCTTCTGGTAGATCACTCTTTCTTCAACTCGCCAACCACTTCCACCCCTAATATGTCAAATCTGGTTCCTTGCGTGCTCAGGAGAAGAAAAATGGAAAATCATATTGAGCCCGAGAGTCAAACCATTTTAATGGCAAAAGACATCTCCATATTTTCCCCACCAAACTCAAATATCAACATTAACTCTCCCTCTGTTTGGCATGTAGGAAATACTAGGAACATTTCAAAAATGGGGGGAAAAATCAGATTCAGACTCATAGTTGTCGTTGATCTTTACTTTTAATTCAGGTTGTCCAAGTGGGAGATTCAATTTTAAATAGGATCAGGGGTTCCTTTGAACTTTTACAACCTTTTGAAAAACAAAAAAAAAATCTCTTTTTCTCTCGCACCTCCACCCTTGAGAAATGAACCTGACACGTGTCCTAAGGTGGGTCCCAATGGAACCGCGGCCAAATTCTACTATTTCACCACATTTTGGAAAAGCTAAAATTTTCCAAGTTTTTCCCACACTCCGCCTTGAAAAATGGGCCTAACTTGTGTCCCAATGTGCGTCCCAGCAGAACCGCGCTTCCTTTTTCACTTTTAACTCTTTTCTCCCAAAATAATTTTTTTCCAAATTTCCCTCGAGAGTTCGCACCTCCGCCGTTGATCGGAGCAAGCTTTGACCTTTCCTTTATCGAGCATGCGGGCCATTTTGATGTTTTTAGTCATTTGAATATCAAGGGGCGAAAAATCCAAATTTGCCTCGATGGCCCACCTCCACCTCCTTTTGAAATTTTCAACACCAACTTTGACCTTCTTCTTATCGGGCTTGTAGGCCATTTTGATATTTTAATCCTTTTCATGATAAGAGGTGAAAAATCCAATTTACCTCCGATGGTCCGCTTTCCTCGCCCCTTTGACTTTTCAAGCTGCTACGTGTCACAATGGCGCATCTTGAGATGTTCCCCAAAATTTGAAACCTTAGATGAGCACGGGCTCACCACATGTCCTAGACCTCCCAAAACCCTTTGAAAAATACTAAGTATGGGAAGACCCCACGGAAGCCTCCATGTGTCTCCATGGTGCAATTTCAAAATGTTTCCCAAAGTGGAGACCCTAAATGAGCACGGGCTTGGCACATGTACCTGTTCCGCCAAACTATACCAGATGCATAAAAATTTGTCTAAGTTTGGGAAAAGCAACGAAAACCTCCATGTGTCATCCCGCGTAACTCCAAGGCCAAACCAAAAATGAAACCTTCAAATGAGTGCCATTCTTCCACGTGGACAAGTTTTGGGTTAAAACTTTCCACAAAGTTTAGGAGTGCCCTACCAAGCCGCATCAAATCAAAGATGAACATGTGGACACCCTCGGGCAAAAACAAGGAATTTTCCCCGCCACTTAAATTTGCTTTATTAAGAACTTGGCGGGGCCGCGGGGTGAGTTCGAATTTTTTTCCAAAGTATCCAAAAAGAACAAGTTTCAAATATAAACCCGTTGTGCCCCATCCAATCAGAAGAAGCCACATAAGCACCAAAAGAACCAATCAAAATTGACTGGAACCATGGGATCAAATTTACCTTTCTTCCAAAAAGGAAAAAAAGTGATAAGTTAAACCATTCTTCCACCATCCACCGACAAACCAAAAGAGGCCATGTTCCCTGCCGATGCAAGGAAGAAACTTTGACTGAGAGAAACTCCCATCAAAATGTAAAATTCATAAAAATGATCATTTGAGCCTGGAGATGAAAACTTTTCCAAGGACAAAGGATTTAGGAATGTTACAAGGCTCAAATACGCTCTTCAGAGCTACATCCATTCATTTTCCTTCAAGTATTTAGGGAAAAAATGACAAGGGTAGAAAATCCTGACTGTAAAAAATGGAAATAATGGGAGGGCCCTTGTTTTTAGATAAACAAAGAATGGGAGACCCAAATTACAGACCACTTTCAGAGGAATGGAGAAACAGGAAACATAAATGGACCCATACATGAACTTTGACCCAATAAAAATTAATTATGGCATAAAAAGAAATCAGAGACGTCCCTAACACAACATGGGGAAACAAAATATGATAGAGACCGTCAATCGATGGATTCCAAAGGTACAATGGGGCGAGACTATTTTGAGCACAAATAGAGTCATGATGTCTCGCACATCTTATTAGCATGCTAAATAAAATAAAACAACAAGGTTTAAGATTAAAAATCATTTCTAAATTGATAACACGGTTTAAACAAAGTGTTGAAGAGGAGTGGGCATTACAAAGTAATGAGGGTTACTTTAAAAGATATTGTGTTGAGAAAGTGATAATTCCATTTATTTAAACTGAAACTATAGACTTATTAAGGAGGGTTGTAAATCCATAGTGCTATAAAACTTGGATGGATGTTTAGAATGTTACTTGCATAATGGAACTCTCTTTTACATTTTTTTTTGTTACTAACCTATAAGGGCATTGGCCTCTTCCAGAATGATTGTGGAATCTTTTGGATTCAATGACTGAAACTAGTATATATTTTCCTTCTTTTTAAAAATAATTTAGATTGGTGGTCGTGTATTAGATTTTAATCATATAATCTATATTATTACATGATTGAAATTTCAATACACTCAACTCTCCATGTTGAAATTTTAAACCCGTAGTTCCTCCTAGATTGTTTGGTCAAATTTTGTCATTATATAAATCGTATCTCTTTGGTAATTTTTAGATTGTTAGTTGTGTATTAGACTTCAATCATATAATATATAGGATTACATGATTGAAATTCCAATACTCTCGTCACTTTTTCTAACTCCTAAGGCTATGTTCCTACTTGGTTGGGAGTAAAAATTTTGTTGCTTTCGGGACATTGTTGCTATCGACAACTTATGACTTCCTACTTAGACAGTATGGTGAATATTTTATTTTTGTTCTTAAAATTTAAGTAAGTGGATTTCAATCATATAATCTACATGATTACATGATTGAAATACCCATACACTCGATATGTTATTTCTAACTCTTAAAGTCTATGGACCTTCTTGATCGGTTGTTACACTTTTGTTGAATAGAGACATTATTCTTAATTGAAATATATGGCTTCCTTCTTAGTAGCATGGTAGAAACTTTATTTTTTTTGTCTTAAGAAGTAGATTAGTGGATAGATCCCCATTTCCTTTTCTTGAAATAGAGTGTTTCCTTTCACGATATTGTTAGATAGTAGCATATTGTTGCTATGTGTAGTCTTATCTTGCTCAGTTCTCATGAACTGACTCAGGTTAATAAATGTGCAAATGGATTTTGTGGGTAGAAAAAGGAAATATTTGTAGAATTTTCTTTGGTTTTGCTTATGAATTATTTTGTATGAAAGCTTAATGTTTTGTAGATCTTGGGATGGTGCTTGTAGAGATGTTTGAAAGGCCTCTTACCTTGGGTTTTCTGTAATTGTGAAGTAAGGTTGTCTTAACCAGTTGTAACAAAACTTGTAAATTATTTTGCAAAGAATATAATTTGATCATCATATTGTTATGAGTATTTTTTTAATGAAATTATAGAAATATTTAAAATAGTGTAGCATTGTTTGACCTAGTTTGATCTCCTTTTGTTCCTAGTCTAAGTGCTTTCGAATATGATGTCACCATTATTTGGTGTGCCAATTTGGATGGAAACTAATGTAACCTTGTTATGTTTTATTAATAAAGGAAATGGTGAATTTTCGAGTTATAGCCTTGTGTATTTAACCCCCTTCTCGGTTAGGGAAATAATGCAATTTTAGGCATAGTAATAGTTTTCTCATAAATTTATTCAAAAAGAAATATAACATTGAAATGCTAGAGGGAGTCTATACTCTTAAAGTGAAAGGTAAGGAGACTATTACCTATGTAAAAGAAAGGAAAATAATTTATTCTTGCTACTCTAAGCTGTAATAATAAACCTATTTCCTTGTTGTGGGGTGTAAAATATAATTAAGATTTAATCAATGTTTGACTTTTGAAAAATGGCAAGGCCGTAGTAAGAGAGATTGAATAATAAATCATTAAATCTATCTCAGTTGTTTGAAACCTTTCAAGTATTATCCTAAATGAAGCTTTTACCCAATCCAGATAAATTCCTTATTCTCAATAAAAGACTGGTTATTACTAGCGGATTCTTGAAGATGAATTCAATATAACCCTCTTCCTATAAATTTTTCCATGGTAAATTGTAATTCTCTCTTTGGTGTTGTTAAACGTTGATCCTTGCTTAAGGATGTTTTAACTCCAAACCAAAAATTGAACTCCATCTCAATTGGAGCTTACGCTCATCTTAAGTGCATAATGCAATTTGAAACAAGTTTCTGTAGCGTGATTTTGGATGATAGCCTTGTGGAATTGTATGCCTCCCTATTTTTAATAAACAAATTTAAACAAGTAATTGACATATTAGAGATGATCCTAAGCTACTTTCTCAATAGTATAAAAGGAAGAAATTTAGCTTTGTAATAATTTTTTTGAGAATCATAACATGAATATTCGAGACTGTAAGTTAAAAATTAAAAGACGATTTAGCAAATAAGAAATCTTAAAAATACTTTCTTTGTGGGATGCCCCTAATCGTAAGTGTGTTCGTGGTTGGACTAGTATGTGATGTCTTGTTGAAATGGGAAGTGAACAATCTTGTGATGGGTGTCATAGGTTTCCTTGTACCTAGGTGGTAAATGTTGTGTCAAACCTATCGAGAGTTGGTTGTAGCCCATTGTGATCACATATGGTGTCGTATAAACTTAGAGAAAGTAAAACAAAAAAATATTTATTAATTGTCATGTTGTTCGATCTCGTGTCTAATCCGAGCGTTACACAAGGTTTTTTTGTTAATATATATCTTTTTTTTTCCACAATCTATTTGTGAAAGAATACTTATTTTTATAACTAAATATATATATTTTAATTTAAGGAGTTGTTGGGTCTATTGTTAAGGAAATACAATTTAAAGAAGATTTTTTTTTTTGAAAATATAATAAGGGGTACATCATTTAAATTACAAGGCTGGATACTTATATCCATGATATTAAAATTTCACAATTTACAAATCCATCGGAAAAAGGATATCAAATATAGACACAAGTCAATGAAGGTTCATTCTTTTTCTCTTTAAACAAGTAAATCGAATACAATAAGGTCATTTTATAATAAACACCTAAACACATACTCTTTTATATATCCATCTCAAATAAGCATCCTTTCCATAGGTAAATCAAAATCACACTTAACATAACTTACAAGTTTGAAGGGGATACATTGATCAACAATAAGAAATCTTCACGTTCTCCTTTCCAAAAAAAATTCACTTCTCAAATGAATAATATAATCAAATTTTCCAAACTAAATTACAAGGATTGCAAATCAACCACTTAGATAGAATAGGATAAACCTAACAAAATTAAACCTTTTATTTTCTCAATGATGTAATTGCTCCAAGCCTCAAATTTGAATCACAATACAAAGAAAGTGGGCTAGGTGACGCTCTTCAACCTACCTTTAATCTAATAAGAGGAGAAGCCATCCTCCTTATTATACTGTAAGCCCCAACTATTGAACAATGAGGTGTGTAATGGAACTTGAAAACTTCACAAAAATGGCTTCCATAAAACATGCAATCCACAATAAACAACACACTAAAATAGACACACTCAAAAAATATTTATAATTTCATACAAAAACATAGGTTTAAAAACAAGCCAAAAGGATCAAGTAATATGGTAACCACGTCCCTTTTTCCCACAAGTGAAGTAGGAGTTCTACCCAAAATCCTCCTCATGCACAATACAAAACATTCAAATACATCCTTATCTCTCCCCTTGCAAATATGAAAAAATATGTCCATGTTTTCCTTTTCACTCCCCATAGGTGGAACTCCTAATCACACTCCCTCCAAAATGCATGCCTCACAACTCCATTTTCCCTCCTCAATGGTTCCATAATTCCATCTCCCACACAATTCTTAAGGAAACCTACCCACCAAATTAAATCACATTCGTAACACTCATACAATATTCAAACAAGCACAAACTTTACATCTAGATGTATAAATTAAAAATGACAACAAGTGGAGATCCTACCTCTCCATCAAGCTTCTAAATGTTTTACTTAACAAGCTTTAAGTCCTTCACACCAAGCACAATCCTACAATCGAACTCTAACAAGCTCTAAGCATGCAAGACCAAACTTGAAAAGTGCAAGATAAGAAAATAAGGAAAGTAACACAAAATCCTTCAAATTAATTCAATAAATAGAAAAGGGAGCTGAATATGATGAGGTGGATCCAATTAGGATGACACTTCATCATCCCTCCATTCCAACTCACAAGTCAACACCCCAAAAACAATGCAATTAAATGAGCACATAAGGCTATAACATGCACACATTACACTCTAACATGCTTTTCATACCCTTGAAGGATGAATTAAATGTGGTAAGTAGAAAAGTGACATTATTTTCTCTTTTACACTCAACAAATGCATTAAAATGGTCAAAATAAGCTCCATACTTCATAAGTATGGTTGGTAGAAGAGTTTGAGATGTAAGGGACAAGGTTAACTTGTCCCACAAGTCTCAAAAAGTGGCCTACAAGGAAAAATTCGAATTTGGGAAGGGAAGAAGGTACACACCACCTAAAAGAAATTAATGAATTCAACATTGAGCAAAAATCAAGGAATATCTACTCTATTTATTACCCAAATGTTAACTCTTCCTTTTAGTTTAAAATTTAAGTTAAATTAGCTAATCAAAACACATTAACAAGTGTTAATGAAGTGACTAAATTTTCCCAATAATTAAATACACACAAAATTTAATGGAAAACATTACACCCCATGGCGACACATGTGAGGTCACCTCCCATGGGAAACCTCCTAACGAATCATGTGATTACACAACATCAACATTAAACGCAAGTTGTCAAATTTGGCGTTGTTGCAAAACACCCAACATTCTTTTGTAGCTGGTCCCCTATCCCCTTTTGGTGTATAATGATATAATTTTCCTATAATCACAAACAATAATACCTTTCGGCATCAAGGCCATATCAATATGTCATGGAAATCAATGCACATAAGAAATTCATCATACAATCCTCAACATACATCAAGCAATACAACACACACATATATTTATCAATTAACATAGTCATATAACGTAGCTAAATCATTATCATCAAATTTACAAATTTTTATCAATTATTTGAAATCACTTAACATTTCAATTCTACTCTAGTAAATAATTTACAATCATCAATAATCCAATTCACATTCTATAATAATCATGAAATTCCCTATATCTACTATAACTCCTAACTACTAGATACACTCAACAACATATTACCGATCCCTAATACCATCATATTGTTAGAAATTCACAAAATCAATGAGACCACATGGTTAGTCCAATACTTTAAATATACTCAATATGTCAAGAATCCAAATGTCAGTATATAACAAAGTAACCATTCTAGATCATCATCATATCCTTAAATGTCCATCAAGGTCCATAATACATCCATACAGTCCAAAGTAACAATCAGAACACAATAGTAATCATGATGTCCCTTGTATCTTAACAACATGCTAACTAAAATATAATAATAAGGTCCATGTCTCTAATCACGAAACTAATATCATAGTATAATTAGTGTTGAAGAGGAGTGGACACTACATATTATAGGAATACAACATAAATTAGAAATGACATGTGATATATAATATAGGTCTAAATATTTGAAACCGTAATTTTTTTTTGATGTGACTAGAATGGACACATCCACATGGGGGTCAAATATTGTAATTAAAGCTTCCTCATTTTATCTACAAAGATTATATAATAGGTCATTAATTATTTCAATATTTTAATAAGAGGAATAGATTCCCATGAAGACATGTGGTTTATGAGATGCCATGTTGATGAGAAAGTACAACACCAATCAACAACAACCACACTTTAGAGACATTTCTATAAAAACATTTGGTAAAGAATATTATACTTGAATTTGATCTTACATGTCTAATTTCAAGCAAGAAATTTATAATCATTTTCCTCTTTCTAGACTTGTACACATAACAAGTGTACTTTTTTAGTGAGGAACACCCTTTATAGTAAATGTATTAATATTTTTTTATTAAATTCATGGTTAAATTTGATTTATTTTTGTTAGTGAATTAAGTGTATTGGGTAATCAATTGGGCTCGATGGATGAACGCCTATGTCTCAAAAGTATGTCGAAAGGTGTTCCCCTATCGTAAAGAGCATGTGGTAATTCACAACATTAGGTTAAATTTGACGGAATTTTTGACATGAGGTAAGATGTTTTGCCTATTTTTAGCTATTGCGAAAGTTTCATTCGAATGAGGCGATTGCATGTTTTCGGCGGCCGATTTTAGAAAAATGAGTGAAGTTGCATGTTTTCAGCAATTGCCTAGCAATTTGCAATGTCTTTCACTTTGCATATATCAGTAAATAGTATATAGATTACACATTATTTTTTTCCTTGCTTCTCATTTTAAAAATAAGGTTTAGCTTTTACACATTGTATTTTTGTTATGGCTTCTTATTAATTTTTTTATTGAAGGTTCTCTCTTCTTGTGTCAAAATGGGAGTTGTAGAAACTAGGGAATGAGAATAATGTTTTCCATGCTTTCAGGGTTCGTATATTTGATATTTTGATGTGAAAATCACTCAGTGGGCATGTGAACTATTCGATTAAATATTTGGAAGCAATGTGTCAAACAGTTCGCTTGCCAAGTGTATTCTTGCACAATTTCATGTTAAATATGTATTGGGATTTTTCAAAATTATATGTATGACAAGAAAATAAGATGGGAAAATTAATAATTGTTTCATTACACTTTCATAGATGTCCATTCCCTATTATGAGGTTTCCATTTTAACAATGGACACAACTTTTGGGAGGCACCTAGAATCTACAATGTCTTCGATCGCATTTTTGGTGAATAGTATAGACCTTACAAATTATTTTTTCCTTCTCATTTTTAGAAAATAGGGTTTAGCATTTATAAACTATATTTTTATCATGGATTCTTATTAAAAATTTTTATTGAAGGTTATCCCTACTTGTGTCAAAATGGGAGCTGTAGAAACTAGGGCGTGGGCATCTTCTATTTCATGCTTTCATGGTTCGTATATTTCATATTTTGATGCAGAAAGAATTCACTTGGCATGTGAAATATTAGATTAAATATCTAGAAGAAATGTGTCAAACAGTTCACTTTCCAAGTGTATTCCTACACAATTTCATGCTAAATATGTGTTGGGATTTTACAAAATTGTGTGCATGACAAGAAAATAAGATGAGAAAACAAAATAATTGTTCCATTACACTTTCATGGATGCCCATGCCCTATTCTAAGGTTTTCATTTTGATAGAGGCCAAAATCCTTCTTTGATCCTACTCAAGGCATGCACCTAGCATGTGAACTGTTCGACCAAATGCCTGAAAGCTCGTATCTCATCTTCCATCTTACAATAGACATAGGGGTATTGAAACTATTTCACCAAATGCAATGGAAATATGTCCAACCCAATCACCTCACCTTTACCAGCATAATCCCAACTCATGGAAAAATAAGATCTTTGCAAGGTGTATGGACATCCACCAAAGCATAATAGAAAGTGGATATTTTCATATGTTGTAGTTACAAGTGCCCTGCTTAATCTAGAAGAAAATTTTGGACATCTACCAAAGCATAATAGAAAGTTTTTTTTGCTATATGTTGCAGGTTGAAAATTTCCTGGTTAATATGTAATATTTTTTTGTGATATGTTGTAGTTGTAAATGCCATGGTTGATATGTCAAAATTTTTGGAAGTATATACAAGACGTGCTCTATTTGACATAATTCCTCAACCTTTGCCAACAAATTTTTAGCTTGTGCCAAAATGGGAGCTTTAAAACTTTTTTGGCAGTTGGTAGAGCCCTGGTTAATATGTATGCAAAATGTGAAAGCATACACAAGGCACGAGAACTATTTGAGAACCTCAAAAATAAATGTAGCCACATAAACTACTATGATGGTAGGATAGGCAAAAAATGGGTTTGTTGAAAAGATCAATAGGAAAAATTTAAGAAAATACAATTTAAAGGTGTAAATATAGATAAGATTTTCTTACACACTCCCAACCTGCTGATGAAGTGGAGCTTTACAACCAAGTAACAATTTTTTGTTTTAATATAATATTTTGTAAAATATCATGCCTTCCCTGTACCTATGAAGTTTTGGTCTATATGAGCTTGTTGTGGACCTGAAAAAGTCCCCTTCCATTATTATTTGATGGATTCACATACCTTGGTGATGTAGTGGTTGTCTAGGCTTTCTATATGGTACACTGGCTATATTCCAAACTCATATAGTTGTAGGATTATTAGGAGGAGCACTTACTAGACTTTTTGTAGAGCCTACTCTATGCAACCTCTTTCTTGTAGTAACAAATTCCAAAGGAGCATTTTATGGGGATGGTATGCAGTTTTTAAGAAAATAGTGGGAGCTTCTTTTATCATGGCCTTGACTGCATCCATATAGGTGTTCTTATGCTTATACATACTTTCTTTTGTAAAATAACAATTATGGATTGTTTAATAAGTAAACTAAAGATTTTAGGTATCCATTTGTTTCTAAGATTTACCTCCATGTAATTCCTATGGGATAATTTTCAATACAAAATAAATATTGACACTTTTCAAACAATGCCTCAAGTTTTTTGGCCAGTTTGATTAGAGGTTGCATAGAATTATTCAATTAGGGATTCATGAATGTTCCAATCATTCAAAGCATTTACCCCAATTTTTATGCCAATTTCTATTTAACTACAAATAATTAGGCAACGAGGGAAGTCTATCAAAATTGAATCTACTTTTGAAGATTTTGGAATCTGAAACCGAGACTAATTGGTATAATAATACTCTCATGCATGTCTTTAAAAAATAGGTATTATTCTATGTTCTTTAAGCTCATAATGTAGATTTGATTTTTTTACTTTTGGCTTTACACTGGTCCATACTCCGACAATCAATTTGGGAAATGCAAATGATAGAGGTTTATATATTTGTTCAAGGAATGAATGGCAATTCTCCAAAATATGTGTAGGGGTTTAGTATTTGGTTGGGGAATGATTTCCACTTCTAGAATGAGGGATTACATTATTCTGCTAGGTTGGCTTGATCTATAAGGGATTAGGTGCAAATAAACAAACCCTACTAAGATTTTCATTTTTTTGTGGAGAAAATTGTGGATGAACACTTTAAATGAAGGAACGAATATGACACTTGTTTGGAGTGTGAGGATCCTATAGACATGTTAATTTCATTATCTGAACATGAATCCATGGAGATCAAAATAGTATGAAAAAAATTATCACTCATGATATAAGATTTGCAAAGGTATATGTACGAATTTGTAACAAATTTTAAATCTAGAGATAAAACCTTAAAATGTAATGCTTCATCTATATTCCTACACATACAAAATCAATAACACCCCTTATCAATATCAACTACAAAAGTAATAACTATCCCTCTAAATCAAATAATATATACCATTTAGTGTTCACATTACATTTTACACATGCGATTGCTAGTCTTATTTATTATTGGAACTTTCATTTATATTAATTAAAATAATAGAGAGTTACAATAGTAACCACGATCGAAAACTATCGATCCCAAAAAAATGCCACATAGGCACCAAAAAAGTCCAAACCTTGAAAGCATAAAGCATAAGAAGTACATAAAATCATATATCACTAAGTACAAGCTGCCACTCTAGGAGGAGGAGGATGATCGTATCGAGCGGAAAAAATGTTCCACTTGATGGCTCGGCCAAAGGAGGATCAAACTCCTAGCTATCTTGATATGACATCTCCATATATAAAGGCATAATAATTCCCTAACCAGGTGGTTAAGATCCATCTAGTGTCCGAATTCCGGTGGAGGATAGGACCGCCGATAATCTATCACAGCCTTCCTCATCGAAGGAGGGTTGCAACCTAGCCTAGAAGAGGAGGAAGTTGAAGGCTAACCCCAGGGAGAGTCATAGTGGTGGCTGAAAGAGTAGTTTTTGTGACATGGTCCTGGTGGAGGAAACCACTATAGTGGAGATGACCGAGGTGGCGGTGGAAAAGGATCCGAAAGGAACCAACTCATCATTAAAGGTACACTCCCTAGTTTGCATAGAAACTCTTGTAAGTGAGAAAATTCTAAACAAAATTTTTATTTTTGAGCTTAAATATGTATGTGCATAATAGAAAAAATAACCACTTTGTCGTTAGAAGAGAATAAAGAAACATTGCGGAATAACATTGAATTGGGATTTCTAAATATGAAAAATAATACAAGCTCTAAATATTTGCCACAAATTATTAATATCATTAGGCTAAGGATTGAAGTCTATAAACAAATTCATATTTAATTAAAATAACTCATGGTGGTAGGGTTGAAAGAGAAAATGAATCCAAGACCAGATGGCATGAGCATGGAGACAAGACCATAAAAATGTTTGAAATATTATGGTTTAGAGTAGAAAGAGAATTTTGGATTAGGAATTCCACTCGACTTAGACGTTCACTAACATGAAGGATTTGATAAATAAGGCACCATAGAAAATGGTTAACTTTATGCTTAAAAAGGAGATCCAAGCATGGGAAATCTTATGAATCGAAGTAGATGACACAGATTGGAGGCCCCATCGGGCATTGATTTGGGTATTAGTAGATGAGATGGGACTCAATAGCTGGTATATAGTGATGGAATTATAACGGAGAAAGGTAATATCATGATTCAACAACCAATTGTTCTATTTTGCATCGAGAGGCTTAAGGCCTAGTTTATAAAGAATAATATCTCACATCAACTCTTGAATTTTGTAGATAGATGGAAGGGAAAAATTGGAAAGTGTAAATTTTTTTCTTAAATTGGAGCTAGGGAATCTAGTTTCTATGGGAAACAAAATCCATAATAGTTTGAATCCCTTTGTAACACTTTGCAAAAACAAACACATGAATGACATGGAAAATCTTGGGTAATTTTATTCGATGTTTAAATGATACCAAAATTGATCACAATGGCTGACACCAACACTTGGTAGGCTTGACACAAAATTGACCACCAAGGTACAAGGGGATCTACGACTCCGACCTAAACCGATCACTTCCCATTTCGAATAGACACCACATACTAGTCCAACCATAGAACACACTAACGGTTAGGGGCATCCCATGGTGGAAGTCGTTTTAAGGTTTCTTATTAATAAAACACCTTTTATTACTTAACTTACATTCTAGAATATTCATGTAATGATTCACACAATTCTTCTTATGAAGATAGATTTCTTCCTTTTATATTAATGAGTAATTAGCTTAAGATCAAATTTCTGAAAGAGGGTCATCTAAATAAAAATGTCAATAACTTGCTTAATTCGTTTGATTAATAAAGGATATTTTCCACTTCTCACAAGGTTATTTATGCATACTAATGATAATGAAATTTGTTTCCCACCTCCATAGCACTGTGGCAAACACAAGCTCGATTGAGGGAAAGTACCATTTTAGGTTTGGAACAATAATCTTTTTGTGCCATGATCAAAAGTTTAATAGTACTTAAGAAATATTACAATGCACCAAGAAAAGGGTTAGAAAAGAAAACTAAAAAAGAATTCATCTTCATAGTCTCATTGGTTACTAACCAACCTTTTATGGAGACTTAGAATTTATCAATATTAGTTAAAAGCTTCATTTAGACTTTTCTTGATTAAGTTTGAAAAAACAATACAATTTAGGTTTTAAAACGATGAGCTAGATTTATGGTTTCTTAACAAATCCCCCTATTTACTAAGACTTGGATTCTCCCAAAAGTTAACCATTGATTTAACTTAATATCATTTAAAGTTAACATAATTTTATAAAGAATTTGAAGCCCCTTTAAATATACCTAGAAATTGTATTAATGTCATGACCTAGAAGATGGTTCACCAAGATAAATTATGACTCAAGAAAAATCTTACCATAGTACCAACTAAATTAATAATGGTTACATCATTTCTATTCGACATGACATATGAACCAAGGAGAAAAAACAATTCTATGGAACTATGACTGGGGAATAAGAAGGTAACAACATTAATCAAGCAACACTATATTATTTTCAAGATTATATAAGATAATAGAAATTATCCATATCAATGCGGTGCAAAAATATATTCTTCACAATAGTATACACACGTTTTAGTTTCATCTGTTTAATACAACATTACTCTAGAAAAATATTTCTAAGGCAATGTCTTTGCTCTACTAAAGTTTCCACAAATCCCATTACAGAGTTTTAAAACATAATAAACATTTGTACAAAAGGATTTCATAACCAAAACTGATGTAATTTTCTACAAGTCTTTCTCTCACTACTCATAAATCCATCTCGCACAAATTATTAGCCTGAGTCATTTCATGAGAACTGAGCATGTTAAGCATTACACAAAATAAAACATTATGCTACTATTAACAATATCATGAAAAGAAATCTTTTATTTCAAGAAATGGATCTAAGCTCTAATCACCATTCATCTTCTTAAGGTGAAAAAAAAAATTTCCATGTCACTAAGATGGAGAAGGAAAATTGCATACTTCAAATTATATGCACAAAGTCTATAAAACAACAAAGTCAACAACTAAATAAAGTATGAAAAAGGAACTTATAAGATAGAAACAAAATTTCATGTGTATATGGAGTTCAGTAATGTAATCATATAGATTATATGATTGAAATCTAATAATCAAACCATTGTTGCCATACTCAAAGCCATTTCTATATAAGCAGTTATATGTACCCCCAAAGGGATATAACTATATTGACAACAATCTCTATCATAAATTGATAAGATATCTAAATATATATCACCAAAACCCATTAATAATCATAACATCAATTTCCATCATAATAAACAAGATTTCTATATATATATATATACATACCCTCAAATTTCATTAATAAGGACCAATGCAGCCACATACCAAACTCCGATCATAATATTAGAGGGTCTGGGATAAACATCAGCAAGCCATCGTATTGCAAAGGTCACATCTATGTTCCTCAAAACTTAATTCATAATATAATAACACAATATCCATACTTTAATCATAAGGGAAATGGAGTATTCTCCACTATTGATGAAAGAGTTTTACATCCTACCCACAACCAAAAATTTTATAATAGAGAAAAAAACTAATTTTAATTGTAAGAATAACCCAACTTACTTTCGGCTTCACCCAAAAGAGAAGAATTTAATGCATATGGTGGATAACTCATATATCAAATTAACTAGATAGGATAAGCCTTAGATCATAATTATTCGACCAACCATACTTAGCTAAAGTAAGATCGTTTGGCTTGTATTCACGGTAAAAGAAACACTAAGTACATCAAGGTGAATGAATTAATATTGGCTTACTCATGTGTCGGGAGGCCACCGTAGTTATTATATGGTGACCGATAATAAAAAATAGATATAATATACAAAATCTAGAGTCCACAAGACAAACACCCACTCTCAACAAGGCTAATCATAATACCGATAGATTAACATAACCTATAAGCAAGTATAAAACATTATATGCCTAGTATTAATATGGTAAACATATTTTTTAACCTTTTTCCCTTTGGAAACCCCTTAGTACATCAGAAAACAAAAATATAACTATAAACTAATGAGCACAATCCCCCAACACACAGGTCGACCAAATCACCATGTATTTCAAAAGGAATAATTCTCAAAGCAACCATGCATTGATATTAACAATCAAATGATTTCCCAAGATGAAATATGTCTAAAGAAATAATTTTTTTTTATGTAGCTAGTCCCTGATGAAGAATTGATTGGTCAGAGTATGTTTGTCACATGTCTTACTACTCCAAGTCAGCATCTTGGGACTGCTTCTACGGCTCTAAAATTCCTCATTCAATTGTATTATGAATTGAAATGATTAAAGTATGAGGCAAATGATAGCCGTAAATTAATTCACTTAATGTAAAAAAATGTATAAATGTTGAGAGTACTACTATTGAAAGTGGGAAAAAGGAAAAAATCAGCCCACGTCATTTAACTAAACTTAAAATTAAGAAGACTACGTTTTTCATATAATATATTATTATTCTTATTATTATTATTATTTAAATAAATCTGAGTTGAAAGGGGTGAGGGCTCAAACATCAAGTTTCTTAAAAGCTGCAATACATTAAAAACAAGGAAAAGGATGATTTTGTTTTGAACACCGGGAAGATTCAACCTAAGAAAGAACTTGAATCCTTACAATGAGAAAACAAATTTTTTTGTTGCAGGGGGTTTGAACTGGTTCTAACTTCTAAACTAGAATTTGTGATCCAAAGCGAAGAGTACAAGGCTATTCAACAGCTTCATTTCTTTCACGAAGACCATTGCAAGATCAAAATACAAAAACCCTAACTATTAAGCTTATGTCTTTGGGCCATTTCAGTCAATCTGGTGATCCCCATCACAACCTGTAAACTAGGCATGAGAAAAGACTTTGTTGTAGACCCAGATGTTGTTTTATCCTTAAAATATTTAAAAGCATTTACCTGAATAACATATTCGTAATGGAACAAGGAGGCCCTCAACAATAAATCACTAAATCTATCCAAACCCACCAATAACCCCAACTTATTGTTATTTCCCTTTTGCTAAAACAATGAACAAGTAGAAATTAAAAATTTGGAGTTCAAAACTAGAGTATTAAGTTGTATGAAACCACTTTCTACCAATAAATGTAAGGGATTTAGGGTGGAGGTCCATACAGGCTACCATTTCAAAAAAAAAAAACATTTCATTTCAGGAGATTCTTAAAATTAGCAAATGCTAAGGTGGTAAAGCTTAACATGCCTGAACTAAGCTTCCCAACTCAAAAATGCGTCCACCGAATTTTGTACAACAACCCCGGGAAAAATTCCTCTTGTATTTTCTTTTTGTGCACTCAAAAATCACTCCCGGTTTTCCGAAAGGCATAGGCAGTGGACAAAAGGTAGCAGGAGGCTCTATACCATCCAAACACATTTTCTTACAAATTTCAACACCCGTTTTCTTAACAAAAACCAAGATGTGAGAAACCAGAGCCCAAACAGTCCATGTAGCCATGTTTCTTTCAAGGATTTTGGTACAAAGTTTACATGACAAGTGCTTGCTCCCACCATTTGTAGGCATATTTGCCAACGTTGAAACCATCCAAACCCTACAATTTTCTTAACTATAATAGTCGACGCATCTAAGAACAATATGGCGTTTCTTCAGATCACTAAATAAAAATGTGCCAAGGACGTCTCTAACAAAAAAAAAAGAGGATGAAATGGTAGGAGGCCATCTAACTCCATTCCCCTTTTTCCAGCTTCAAAACCAAGATTTATTTTTTTTTTTTTGCAGAAAGAAATCAAATCGATGGGTACTTAAGAATTAAATTTAGTTAGTGAAGCCACCTACTAGGGAGAGGTTTTTTCAGGGGAGGAAGAGTAATATGGTAGTTAAATCATTAAGTTTCACATTAAATAATATTCCCTTCAAAATTAATAATGCTCAATACCCTCCAAAATCAAGTGTACCTCCAAAACATCTCCTCCTTTTACGTAAAAAACTTAGCCAAGGTTTGTTAGAAAGTTAGTTTAGGTGGAAGATAAATCCCCCCTTAAAAAAAAAAAAAAAAAAAAATCTAGTTCAAAATAAACGCTCGATGAAAAGTAGCAGGGAAAGGAAGCAAAAACATAAGTCAACACCGAACGGGGCTTTACATTCTACTCCCCTTAAAAAAACATCATACTCAATGCATCAAAATTCCAAGGTTAGAAACATGGATAAGCAATAGAGAAAGCTAAAGATTAAATTTCTGCCTATAGTTAGAATTTTTTTCATCGTGGCACGACCACGGGAAGACCCCGAGAAAATTTAGCGGATTATAACACTTTTAATGTTCGAGAAGATTGGCAATTTTTTTCTTACTTAATTATTTAATTAATATATTTTCCTTTTCATTATTCCTAACTTAAGTCCTTAATATTTCATTGTTGTAAAGTTTTAGTTTATTCATTCTTGTGGGTCATATGCAACATTAGGGATTCACGAGCAATTTTCACATACTATCACTTGTACCACATCACAAGAGATTAACCAACCATGGTAGAGAACTTCAACGACCCAAAAAAATAACACTTGTCACACATATATGACTGACATTTAATAGTCAAACATAATTGTACTAAAACAACCAGAATTTCCCAAAATTCCATAGATGAAGATTTCACATAACTTAGAATTGCTGCAGTACATACCATCAACAAGGGAATCAAATCCATATCCACAACATCAAAAACATATCCAACTAACATGAGTAACACATACATCATAACAACTCTGCATACCTCCCGAAGCATCAATCATAGACACACACACACACACACACACACACAAATCTCTTATGCCTCCCTCAAGTCTTTTATGCCTCCCTCAAATCTCTTATTCCTCCCTCAAGTCTCTTATGCCTCCCTCAAATAGTAATAAATAAATAAATTTTCCTTTTCGCTCCCCAAAGAGGTTGGTTTTGTATAGCCCTAAGAACATAGAGTCTAGACACCCATAACACAAGTGACATAATAACTCATGGTTTAGAAACCTTCTAGTTATCTGTAACTCCTTGGGGTGTACCCCTATACAATGAAACAGGTCTATAGGTCCAACCATTCCATGGTGCATCCCATGACCCTATTCCACACATCATGACAATAGAACCAACATAGCAATACGATTCAAATGCCAAGTGGAAAAGTACAAGCCTTGGGAAAGATCTGTAAAAATAAATTTAAATTTAAAGAATATCCAAATCCAAGCAAAAAAATGGCCAAATAGCCATAGTTAGTGCAAAAATCCACATGTTAGTACCACAAATAAAGGAAATGCCCAAAAATAAAACATACCAATCAAGAAAACTATTGGTCCTTGTAAAAATAAAATAAAAAGTTCAATTTACAAATAAAATAAATATATAATAATAACACATTATGATGACTATGTGGCCTTATCTGGCCACCAAGGGGGTACTCAATGCATTTTGGCACTCGAACATCGAGCCTCAACTCGTAAAATAAAATATCAATAACACAATTTTCATCATCTCTATCTCGAATCATATCGTCAAAACTTTGACAATGCTAAACACAGTCATAGCTTCACTTAGGTTGAATCCATACAACAACCACAAGGAGAGAGGAAAGAAACACATGTTATCATCTATGGAACCAAAGTTCGGCTCAAGTTACTAGATCATAGTACACATTTCCTCACTCCAAACATACACTTTTACCGATTTCCCTTAGGTTTGGTTAGTGTAAGGTTCACAACATAACATATAAGTACATCACTAACACAATGGTGGTTCACACACATTAACCATAGCATCTTACGCATGATACCAATACAAGGTATATCACATACATTACATTCACGGTTTACAACACACCACATTACCACATGTTGCACCCAAAGTGCAATCATTGTATGATAGGGATCATATACTCACCATATGTCCCTACATCACAACATGAATCATTACATATTACATGAATTATAATTATGATGAGCACAATTACAACATATAGTCAACTACCATATAACATAAGGACACACACATTTCTATACAAATGATAATTACATCATTATGAAATCCAGTTCACTAAAAACAAACCTTGTCATACAACATATTAGCACAACTACACATCTTGATGCCAAAAGACTCTAACACTGTAATTAATAATATTCATTTCGTACACAAAAATATGGTACATCACGGTCAATTCTCATTGAATTCATGAAAATTAGAAAGAATACTATGATCTCGAACACATCAACATGCCATAAGTTATGCACTAAGTGACATACACAACTTGTGTGCTAACAATATCACAATTACAACATAGCTCACATCATGTTTAAATCACATTACTCTTTCAATCACCACCACCACCACCATGCAACATCATCACCACTCCAATCCATCCCAAAGGTTAGAGAACATGAACCTCTACTCGATACCATTGGGTTTCAGATTTGCACTTGGAATGAAACAACAATCGGTGGACAAACAAGTCCCTCCTCTTTAATGGGAGAGGTACCATTATTCAAAGTAGGGAAAAACCTATATACAAATACACAATATTTCATTCAACGGTGGTTTCGTGATATCTTGAAATGTGTTTTATGCCTGGAAATTTATCAATACATGAGGATAGAAGAATTGAAAAGGTGAGGGAGGCATAAGAAGATAATAATTTTAGGGGAAAGAGATGGAAGAGAAAACCCTTATATGTATTGAGAAAATGAGATATAGAGTAGAACCATTCACGTTTATAATGGGCACAATCCATGAGACTCAAAGTTCTTGACATTGTATAAAATAGAACAAAAAATTTCTAAGCATGCAAGGATTAAATGATTCACATATTAGAGTAAGAAGGAAAGAGGAAACAAAGAAAAAAGGGGAAAACCCTTCTATTGATTTCTTAAGATTCAAAAATACAGCCGAATATCAAAATTCCAACCCCGTATAATGTCTTTGAAAGCCCATGAAATATCTCACAAGAGAGGGTTACTGATTCCTCGAGCAAGAAAGAAATGGTTACAACTTCCTCGAGAAAGCAAGAAATGGTTACAAATCATTCCAATCATTCATGCCCTTTCGAATTCTTTATTCATAAGGCGGAAAAACCAACTTTTCAAATATATGACCGTTACATTATTTTGCTAGTTTAAATATGGGACATTTGATTTTATTTTACAACTCTAAATTTGGATCGCACACGTGGAATTATTTTCTTGGTGATGGCGTCATGGATCACTTTTTTAATTTTAACTCGTTTTGATAAAAAAGCTTAAAAATTAACAATTCTCCGCCGATCTACATCCCCATCTCGCTTAAAAGTTAACTCATTTTGATAAAAAAGCTTAAAACTTAAAAATTTTCAATGCGGCTACATGGCACCATCTGATTGGTGGAGGACCTTAGGAATTATTTTTATCTCTCTGCACAGGCTCATGGGCCCGTTATTACCAACTACACCCTTTTCCAAAAGGTTTTAAGTGCTAAAAAATCCCGCAGCCCCGCTAACCCGCCTTGGGAAAATAATACCATCTCAGGTTCGTCGAGCCATAACTTGAAAAATATGAAGAGTTAGGATGACTTCTTTACCTTTTTGGAAATGGTAAGAAATTTCCCATCTGATGAAGAATTTTCTAGGGGGACCAAAATCCCTTGGAAAGAATCATATTTCACAATACTTTTTTTTCAATATTTCTAGAGGCACCAACTCAAAATTTAAGTCTAGACTTGGAAAATGAGGGGAATTTTGAGGGTGATAACAAGTTGGCTCTTTATGGGGATGAATTGGCTTGAAATAAATAAATAAGGAAAGATCAAAAACTAAAGATAACTCTAGGAAAGAGGACCAGTGCCTTGTCCATTGGGCAAAGGAGTCAAAAGCAAAACCAATACAAGGCAACACACACAAAATAGTTAAAGAAACAAACAAACCAAAAGGGAAGACCCAAAAAAACACACCACACAACAAAGAACAAGAAAGGAAACAAGCCAAAACCAAAAAAAAAAAAAAAAACTTAATGTACAAAAGGACTTCCTATTTAGCTAGGACTTGAACAATTTTAGGTACTACCCACTATAAGGAAGTAGAGAGGAGATCCATCCATGTAATCCAGATAAAAAGAGTTCTTTCCAAAAAATGTCTGATTCTAAAAGAACCAAACCAAAGAGAATCAAACTTACCATGGCTTCCTCATGGCTCATGTATTTTGTCCCAAAGTAGCACAATGTCTCCCACTTGGAAAAATCTAGGTTTGGCTTTCTTGTCAAACAAATCCTTCACTTTCAACTGATGAGCTGCTATCCCGTCAACCACTTTCAATCTTTCCTCATCATGCTTTTAAAGGTACAAAATTTTCTTGTCCAAAGAGCTACTGAAACTTGAATCTTCAATGGTTTTCATCATATGCAAGGCTAGCAATTCCACCATGACTGGTAGTTGAGCTTCCACACCATACACCACTTGGAAAGGAGACATTCCAATTGATCTCTTGGGTGTAATTCTATCAACCCAAAGTGCATCATATAGATTCTTATGCTAACTCCTCCGAGAATCATTTACAATATTTCTAACTATGTTCACCAAGTTCTTGTTTGATGATTCTACCTGTCCATTCCCGTGGGGTAGTAATATGAATAATGAGCAAGGTAGATCCCATACCCATAGTAGAAGTCCATCGTCTCAACAGAATAAAAGTTGGAAGCATTATCAGTCACAATTTTGTTTAGGGTCCCAAACTTGATCAATATGTTCTCCTTAATGAAGTTACAAACTACCTCGGAAGTAGTGGTCTTTCCGGGATGTCTTCCACCCACTTGGTGAAGTAATATATGACAATAGACACATGGGTATGCCCAAAGCACTAGAAGATGGGTTGAGTGCCCCATTGTTGAAATGGCTCTTCAATCACTACAGGATTGAGAGGTAAAATACCTAACTTAGGTCTTCCAATTAACGTTTGGCATGCTTCACATTTACTAACCCATTTTTATGCATCTCTAAATAGAGTGGGCCAATAATAACAAAGCATGAAGTATTTTATGAGTTGTTACAAAGAGAGGATAAATCACCTCCACAATCCTGTTCATGAAAAATAGAGAACAACCTCTTTTGTTGTTCCTTTTCTACACACTTCAAAAACCTTCCATCTATGCCTCATTTGAACAAAGCATTCTCCAATAACACATATTGTGTAGACCTCGGTTTGATGTCTTTCTTGTCTTTGGCACTCAAGTGAGATGGACACTCTCGCAGGTCGAAAGTGAGAAATGACAACATACCATACATCTGTCGAGCTGAGGAACAGAACAACAGGGACATCAACTCCATCTTTGGACAACTCCTTGGCAGCTCCTCAGCAGTGAGTTCACACATGCACTCACCCCAAACCAACTTTGTTGGCCTGATGTCAAGATCATGGTATTACACCTTTGCTACTCAATTACCTCTCTTGGTTCCATTCTGAGTAAGAATGGATTTGATTGTTGTATCAAGAACCAACACCACAAAATGAGAATTAAGGATGTAAAACCTAAATTGCTTGACAACTTTGACAACTGTAAAAGCATGTTTCTCCATCATGGTGTACTTCAGCTCATGATTTTTCAAGACATAACTCATGAATGCAATTGGGAGCTCATGATCTTCAAAATTCTTCTGGGCTAACACAATAGCTAGGGTATTTTCAGTGGCATAACAATAGATAATGAAATCTTTGCTAAAGTTAGGGCACACCAAAATTGGAGTCTTTACAATATCCTGTTTAATTTCCTAAAATGATTTCTTCCCTTCAGAGGACCAACCAAAGGTTTTCTTCCCTTGCATCATGTGAGAAATTCTCATACTAAGTTCTCCAAAATCAGGGATGAATCTCCTTATGAAATTGATCTTACCAAAGAAAGAATGGACACCTTTCTTACTTGATGGAAGAGGAATTTACTAGATGGCCTGAACTCTCTCTAGATCAATCTTGATCCCTTCCTTTGAAATAATGTGTCCCAATAGCTTTGCTTCTGTGACACAAAACACAAAATTCTTAGGGTTTAAAGAAATCCGATGCTCTCTACACTTCGTAATAATCTTTAAAGGTGTTGGAAGTGATCTTCTTGCTTTAGAAAACACTTTCATGTCATCCAAATACACAACAATGCATTTCCCTTTTAAACTGCCAAAAGCCAAGTCCATGGCCCTCTCGAAAAGTAAAGCATTAACATTTATGAGACAAATGACATCTTCTTGTATACAAAGGTGCCCTAAGGAGTAATAAAGATGGTCTTATGTTGATCTACAAGATTCACCTATACTTGATTGTACCCGAGAATATGTCCAACATAGATAGCATCTCCAAGCTTGTGACATCTTGCAATACTTGGTCCATCATGGGGAGAGGGTACTTGTCCTTCAAAGAACCCTGATTTAGATTTCAAGTCCACATAGATCCGGATATCACCATTCTTCTTCTTGACAGAACTATATTAGCAATCCACGTTGAATGGTGGATGGGGAAGATGATATTAGCCTTAAAAAGATTTTGTAATTCTTGGAAAATTGTATCAAGTATCTTTGTATTATATTGCCTTTGCTTTTGTTTGAAGGGTTTGATCACATGCTTAAGAGGAATGAAATGTTACATTTCTTTAGGCTGAAAAGCCTTAAGATTATCATAAGACTAAGCTAGAACATCAACATACCTCTTCAAAAAAATCACCACCTTCTTTTTCTCTTCTTGAGTGCAGCATTTTCCAATGTTGACCATTTTGGGATCATCAAGACTCCCAATATTCACTTTCTCGATCTCATGATTATCGGGCTTTGTACGATGGAAAAGTGACATGCGAGCATGGGAATCTACAAGTACCTCTTCCTCGTACCTGACCTCCCAAGGTCATGTCGAGACAAATGGTGAATGTTGAATGTGAATAGATACGGACCAGCTAATCGGGTAGTCTTATATCCTCAATAAGAAATAATGGAATCTGTTAATCTAAGGTGAAGAAGGCCCTCCTAACCTGAATTGGTGTAATGGTTCATTTGGATATAATGGCTTCTTGGAGGCTCCAATCAATGTCGAGCTCTGCCAAGATCCTATTTCTTGGTAGTTGGATATGGGGAAGTGACTGTGGGAGCTTTGTATATATCCCTAGAAAAGGTCATGAAAATGGTTATACGAGGTTTAGTTGTTTTGCATAGTTAACTATGGGTGATTTTCTAGTGTAGCCCAGAAAATATTAGATTGATTGGCTTCTATATTTAATATGAAGAATTGCATGATGATATCTAGCAGGAGTGGTGAGGTTCTAAATACCAGCATTCATAAGATGGTCTCAATACTTAACTGATTTGTAGGCCCATTGGGTTGTGGGACTTGGGGATCACAACCATGAGTTCGTGGTTGTTATGGACCTGTTATGGTCATGTGAAGAATTAATCCCTTCTCCCAACTATCCAATAATCATATGCCTTTTCAACCTCTATGTTTAGAACTAGAAGTTGTATGATTTTCTTGGAGTACCTAAATGGTGTTTTGACAACTTGAATATGTAAGCTAGTGTCTATGTCAATGAGGATGTCTCCCACGTTAGGTTGTGGAACCAAAGGATCGCAACTAAACATTTTCTCTCGTTTGAATCCTTGCACAGTCATTCAGATGTTTTATCAAGGCAACCTATAGTTTGGATGGTTTGACCAAAATGTGTAAGCTTTGTCATCTTTGATGTTTAATCCTCTTAGTTGTTCACTAATTGCTTATAAGTTTGTTGTTTCTTGAAAGACCGTATCCCGAGGTCCTAATCTATATCATCTAATGTTGTGGTTAGATTTGGCTAAGGCACTATGGGCTCAAATATATACTCTCTAGGCTCTCTAGGTCATGTGATTTTCATACAAAATGATTCTAATTTTAACTAAAATTAATAAACTCGATTACTTAAAGAGGTATTTATACTATGAAATCATTCATCCTATTTTTGTATTTTTCAATACCGTATTTCAATGAAATTAAAGAGCAAATATTCTAGTATATTTAGAAAATAAACAACTAATCTAGTAGCAGAATGAAAACAAACAAAGTAGCCCTGGTGTGGCTATTTTCTGTGCGATTGTGATTTTATCCTAAATATCTAATCAACTGAATATATTAAATTGAAAGGCTTTTGATCCTACCTCGAAGTGGGGAATGAATCAAAGTGTCTCAAAACTATCAATCCCCATAGCTTTCCGGTGATATCGAGATCAAAATTTTAACTCAAATGAAATAATTCACTACTCTATTTGATATGTTGTAACTAGGACTTTATAGCTCAAACCTGGTGTTTACGTAATGGTGATATATCAAGTTGTGTGTGATTTCATCCCTCATCATTGTGATCTCCTCGTTCCTTCGTGTCCTCATGAATCTAGAAAGTATGTATATGATCATATCAATAGAAGATGGTATTCAAACAATGGCATCTTTGGTTATAGATAGAATACAATCCGAGTAGGATAGAGATAGCGCAAGTGAATAGAGCTTGACTATGTAATTCCTAGCGGGATTTATCGCAAGAATACAACACAAGTGTACCAAGAGTTTGAAACTATCCTTGTGTGAAAAAAAAAACCTGCAACTTTAATTGATTCTAGTCTAGAAATGAAGCTATTATATGTTAAGGTGATTGTATGCAGTGCAATGAAACAAGACTCGAAATAAGAAGATCATATGAACAATAAAATACCAATAATGGAAGTAAAACATGAAACTAACAGAATTCTAAGCAAGAAATTGAAAGACTGAATAAGAGAATTGAGAAGATGAGGGGCCATTTGCTTGAAAACAAGTGGCTATTTGTAACCAATGCATTTACGTGAGGGGAACTCCCATTAGAAATCTTCTACTATAAACAAAGGAAAATCACTATTACCAGGGGACCAAAAACATTAATGAAAACCAAAGTGGTTGAATAAAGAGTGCAAAACTCAATATTTATGTTTGATGCGATCGTCGAAATGATCTTGAAAATGCGCACAGGACCACCGCCTGTGCGTGGCGGCAAAGCACGGGACCACCGCCCTATCCCGGTGGTGGTCACGGACAATCACCTAGCAGGTGACAGTTTCATCACTGAAGACAAAAATGCAAGAAGAAAGGGGGAAAAGGGAAAAACAAAGCATGCAGAGGCTGAGCGGGGCATGCGGGATACAAGCGTATACTTGGCGAGCCTTTATGGATTTTGAACACCTTGTAAGGAGACCTGTATCATCATTGGGGCATGCATAACATCATTCCGGTGGTGCAGTACCCTACAATTTTGGGTACGCATACATGTTAACCCCTCGAGAAGAATCTTAGCCATGAAGAGTTGTAAACCGTGGATCCAGTATGGCTGTCCCAAAATAGGGAGTTAGGAGTTATACGACATGGCCATGTCTTTGGAAAGTCATCATCCAAAGTCCCGTTATCTATAGAATGAAACAAGGGACTCAAGTGCAGCTAGATAAAATAATTTGAGAAATAAGACTGAATTAAAATGAAAAGAGGACTTACCATCTACGCGGGGTTTAGAACTTACCTCCATCGGCACTCGACCCTACAAAAGACATTCAAAATCAAATTAAGAGGGCTATTTATATAAAATGAAGTCATTTTACTATTCATTTGCATGGATTGATTTGATAGAATTTTGAGCTCTGGGACCCATGGTGACGGTTTTCGATGAGAGTATAGTCAAAACGTTCATGGTGAGATAGCGATCATGCCTCCGAGAGTGGAACATCGACCCACGAAGTCTCAGGTTAGTTCTTCTCAATTTATCATTTTTAGACCTAAAATGTGGAAATGATGAAATCTTTTACTTGGGGGGATTATTTTTGAAAATGTTAGTTTTAAACGTGTCTCTAGGGGGCGCCCATAGGGTAGGTTTTCATTTTAGCAAAAATGGTGTTTTTTTGTTTTTAAGCATTTTTAGGGTATGCAACCCGCTCGACTTTGTGGACAGACCGCCGCCCTATGTAGGGTGGCATTATGAGACCGCCGCCTTAGAAGGTGGCGGTTATGGAACTGCCGCTCTACACAAGGTGGCAGTCCATGACAGAGGACCAAAACAATACAAAACTTAACTTATTTTTACATGTTTAGAATTTTTACGTGTTTTTAATAGTTGTTTCTACTAGATTTCTTTATTAAATTACTCCTTTTTTGTGTTTTTGGGTGTATGCAGAAGAAGGAGGAGTATACTAGATGGAGCCGGGAGAGGTAATGTGATTGGCTCCCAGCAGTGTTAGAGGAACTCTCCCAGGTAGAGCGGTATACTCTCTAGAGGGCTGGTATTTGGAGGATTGCCCAAGTCCCACACGTTGCACCTGCCAGTCACATACTGTGTGACTTATTTTCATACTAGGACATGGATAGGAACACCTTCCGATTGTTAGGAGTTAGGGTTGAGTGGTCCATCACCGTGGAGGATGTTTACCGTATACTAGGGGTTCGATCTTGAGCGGTGGCTGTCTCTCAAGACAACAATATCGAGATCACGGGTGGTTCAAAGTGGGCCACCTATATTGGAGATGGGATTAAAGAAGGGCGTGAGGATCCACTCTATCATTGATTCAGACATTCCCTTACTTTTGCAAGGCCATCATGGGCACCCTTGCATCCACACTGATTGGGGATAAGGGAGGGGACACCCTTTTATATTGTTGGGCCCCCATAATTCCATCGATTGAGGGCCATGGACGTTTCTATGCTTAAGGAGTAGATATCTCGGGACTACCTATCATGATTTATACAGTGGTAGTCGATTATAGGGACGAACATCGAGCCATCCAACTCTTGTCATGAGTTGGGTGTATGAGCATATCACCCCATATGGGAGAGGTGTAGAGGTAGAGGATCCCGAGGGCTGTCAGAGTAACAAGGTGGATGTGGATGACATTTCTTAGAGCACCTCACCGGCCGGTGGCCTCCCGACCACCTGTAGACATGGAAGCCACTCCCTATCGAGGCCATGGTAGGGGTATGGGAAGAGGAGACCGTTATATTAGTTACCCGTAATACTACCACCGGCCGGTTGATAGGGAAGCGGGGAAGGTACACCCCTTTGATAGAGTACCACAGTAGTTTGGCCTCCCTACGGTGACATACTTCCTCTAGCAGTGCCAGTGTATAGAACTATCCACGAGGCTCGGGAGGCCCTAGAGGCTGAGCTTGGACTATTGTTACACCCAAAGTGTTCCCATTACGTCCGGGAGGGTGGTACGTGCATGAGGGAGAGCCAGTGCTCCTCGGGTGCCCTTACTTTGGATTGCCACCGGTCCCGCGCCATGCAAGGTGATGAGCCCGGTGACATGGACTCGAGTCAAGGAGTTCACCTGGGGAAAGACCAAGGAGGAGACAAAGGAGATGGGGATCAGTGAGATGAGGGAGGGGGATGATAGTGATCCTGAGTGGCATGATACCCAGGAGATCCTATAGGCCAAGAGGGTTGAGCGGAGTGTAGAGAGGGTGACTCTGGTTTCAGAGGAGTTACTCTCTCAGGATCTAGCTAGAGATGGTGAGTCTGTTGCAGGCCATCACATTGCCCTAGACATGGGAGAGGACCACCAGTTAGTGGCGGTGTCAGTGGTAGGCGCGGATCCTAGAGATACTTCTTGGAGGCGGAGATCCGAGTGAGTTTCCACTCTTCTCTTGACATTTTTTTTAGTTAGAATTGTCTTAGTTTGTTATTTATTTTTATTTTGTTTACTCTGGGTTCTATCGTTGATCATTTTCTAACTTGGTTTCTCCTTTGCTTGCAGTGACTACTGATGAGTGGTGAGACTTGATTCACCGAGTATGCTCGATACTTTCTTCTCCCCTTGGAGGAGAATCACATTAATCTTTCTTGTGGATGTGGGGAGCCCTCAGCCTGCAGAGTAGGCATATTGATGTTTTAACCTCTTTTCGGCATGTTGAAAAGATCATGACTTATCTCCACATAGAGGTAGCTAGGTATATGACAACCAAGTGCTTGATGAGGAGGAGCCATTCTCATAGTGAGACGGCAGCTCGGTCGTGACCGTGAGCCCTCGGTACATTGCAGAGCACCGGCGTAGCCAAAGTCCTAGGCATTGTTGCACACCGTCTGAGGGATCCCATAGCGATTGAGAGACCACTTTGTAGAATTTTTTCATATATCTGTACGATTGTTTTTGTACTTTCTAGGCTCATTGAGCATTTTGACCATGCCTAGTGCATGATGGCATTGTATATGAAACTTTATATATATATATATATATATATATATATATATATATATATATATATATATATATATACCTTTGGATCTAGATTCTTGGCATCTAGAATTTCATGACTTGTTTCCACATGTGTACCTAGATGTTTTTAGAATAATGTTTTCATGTTTTCAGAATGTATGCAATGGATAACAAATGATAGGAAATAGAATGTTTTACTTTTTATGCTTTTGTCATGCTGATATGAGATGATACTAACATATGGTAGTACTAAAATTTTGAACTCTTTGGGAAATGTTTGTAATTTCTACTTATGCTTTGGAAAAATGTGATGAATGCATAGTGATAAAGAGATGAACTTGCCCCAATCCCAAATCCAAGCAACTAGTAAGATGTGAGGGCTCAACACCAAGAGTTAGGAAGGGCACAAGTTGTATGAGCTTGATTAAATGGAATGATGAGAGATAGACAAACCAGTAATAGCAATAAAATTTGGACCTACATGCCTACCCTACTCAAAACTACTACCATGCTTAGAAGGCCACTTACTTTCTAGTTTATCTAGACTTAGATTCATAAATGGCAACCTGGTTGACAAAATCTAGTTTTGAGGATTTGATTTCTTTGGAATTTGGATATTTGGATATTTGCTTTCTCTTAATAGAATTTGATTTTTGACTTTAACATACCAAGATTTGTTAATTTCGTGATTTGGACCCCCACACCGTACCTCATGCCACTAGTAAGAAGCATGGGTTTGTCACCAATGGCAAGATATAGGCAAGTAAGGGAACTCCTTTCCTTTCTCAACCTCACACCACCAAAGTAAGAAATGCGGGCTTATCACCGAAGGTTGATGGGGCAAAGAAGTGTGTAAAATAAAATATTTTCTTTACTTGGTGCTTTTGATTTCATTTGATTTTGACATTTTGATCTATGAATTTGGGATATCCTTTCGTTTAAAAGAGATTCAAGAGGGATACATGTGACACCAAGAAGCTTCTAGAATAGACCGTAGGCAAGGACAACTTCACCTAGTAGAAAGAAAGAGAAAAGCCAAGTATGCAGGCCTTGGTATGGTTTTTGTCAATGTTTGTCTGTCAAACTTGATGAGAAGATTTGAAAATACTTGATGATGTTTGAAGAGATGTGTTTTGAATGCTTTTTCCAATACGTTCAGAAATTTGTAACATATTTTTAAGAGCAAGCTCCTGGACTACCACTTTTACGAAATGGACAGAATGAAGCAACTAAAAGACTAATGCAATGTAGGTAACTATAATGTACAAGTGGTGATTTTGATGTTTTATGTGTAAAACCATTTAAGATGCAAGGAATTGACAGTTTCACTGAATTCCTCACCTTCTAGTGTGCACAAGAGATACACACCATTTCCGTAGTCTTTCATGACTCGGTATGGGCCCAACCATTTGGGCGAAACTTTCTTCCTTCGCCGATTTTTCTATTGATTTGGATGTCTAGTCTTAGAACTAGATCTCCTTCATATATTTCTTGCTCATAGACTTTTTTTTTATACTACCGCACATCCGGTCAGCATAGGCTCTGTGCCTTTGTTTGGCATTTAGCCTAACCTCATCAAGGATTTCTAGTTGAGAGAGGCGTGCCTCCCTATAAGCTTCTTCGTCCAGAATCCCTTGTAATGAGATGCGGAGACTGGGTATTTCAACCTCAAGTGGGAGAATTGCTTCTACCCCGAATACCAGCGAGAAAGGAGTTGCTCCTGTTGGTGTTCTTATTGAGGTTTGATGGGCCCACAAGGCCTGATATAGTTTTAGATGCCAATCTTGCTTATTCTCCTGACTGTTTTGAGAAGAATAGCCTTTAATGTTTTGTTTGTTGCTTCAGCCTGCCCATTGGCTTGAGGGTAGTAAAGAGAGGCCGTATGATGGTTTATCTTGAATTTTCTACATAACTCACGGACTTCATCATTTTTAAAGGACGTGCCATTATCTGAGATAATGACTTGTGGGACATCATACCTGTAGATAATTTGGTTTAGAATGAATTTGGCAATTACCGAACCTGGTATGGTGGTGAGAGGCATGACCTCCACCCATTTGGTAAAATATTCCGTGGCTATAATTATAAAATTATGGCCATTGGTTGGTGAGGGAGAGAACTTCCCTATCAAGTCTAGACCCCACGTAGTGAAGGGCCACGGAGTCACTATTGGTTGCAAGGATTGTGCTGGCATGTGAATCTCATGAGAGAATTGTTGGCATTTGTGGCATTTACGTACAAATTCCACTACGTCATGCTCAAGAGTGGGCCAAAAATAGCCCATCCGATGTATTTTGTGAGTAGTGGCATGACCACCGAAGTGGCCTCCACATATCCCACTATGGGATTCATGAAGAATCTTCTTGGATTCTTCCATGTTGACGCATCTTAGAAGCATGCCATCGAAGGTCAGCATACGATAGATTACATGTTCTAAGACAACATATTTAGCGGTAATAATGTGTAACCACCTTCTTTGTTGTGATGTGGCATTTTTCGGGTATGTATGGTCTATGATGAAATTGATGATATCAGTATACCAGAGGACATGTAGAGATGGGGGGCCTGGTTTTGATGAAGTATACACACTCATCGGAAAATCTAGATTTACCAGATTGCCTCCATCTAGTGGATTTTCAGCTAACTAATCTGCAATGATTTGTCCCTTAACGGATTTTTGGTTTATGAATGTCAACTCAAATTCACCCATTAAGGTTATGAAACATCCAACCTTTTTAGATAAAGATCCTTGTGTGAGAAACGTTCGTAAATGATTTGTCTTTACAATGACCCTTGTTTCTTGGTTTAACATGTAATGTCTTAAACATTTTGTTGCAAATACTATGGCAAGGCATTCTCTCTCTACCTGTGTGTAGCGTGTTTCATAATCGAGCAACATTCGCTAATGAAATAGACCGCACGTTCCCGTTTATCATTGTCTTCTTGAGCCAAAGCATGCTAACCAACGAGACATGAGTGGCTCGTGAGTATAGGATCAAAGGACGGTATGGTTTGGGAGGCATTAGCGTGAGTGGAGACAATAAGAAGCATTTAATTGCTTCAAGGCCTCATTGCATTCTTCATTCAAATTAGTGCTATAATCTCTATTTAATAGATTGTTGATTGGATGAATGGAAAAAATTAGATCTAGGATAAACCTTGATTGCACCGAGTTTCCCAAGAAATGACCTAATTCAGACTCGTCCGATGGTGGGATCATTTTGAGAACAACCCATATATTTTCTCGGATCAACATCAATCCCTTGTGAAGATATAATGTACCCCATAAGTTTGCCTCCTCTCACACCAAACACGTACTTTCGGGATTTAATGTGACGCCATATTCAATTAATCATGAGAGGATGATACAGAGCACTTCTAGATGATCACAACATTTCTTGGCCTTGGCCAACAAGTCATCCACATAAGACTCCACAATTTTATGAATAAGATCATAAAATATATATGTCATTGCCCCCGATATGTAGCACCGGCATTCTTGAGACCAAATGACATGACAACATAGCAATAAGTTCCCAAGGAGTTATGAATGTAGTTTTGGATTGATATATTTTAGATATTTTAATCGATTATACCCCGAGAACTCATCCATGAGGGACAACAGTTCAAATCCAGTTGTTGCATCAATGATAATGTCGATGGATGGTAATGGGAAGTCATCTTTGGGACAAGATTTGTTAATATCCCAAAAATCTATGCAAATGGATATCTTCCCATTCTTTTTTAGGACAAGGAAAATATTAGATAGCCATTGTGAATAGTCAACGGGCTTGACGAATCCCACTTGGAGAAGTTTTATTACTTCCTCTTTTACCATGAAAGCCACTTTTGGCTTCATTGGTCTTGACTGCATTTAATTGGTTTTGCATCAGGTTTAGTGACAAGATTATGCACCGCGACATGTGGCACAATGCCCATCATTTCTTTATAGTTAAATGAAAAATCCTTTTGATGTTATTTGAGGATTTGGGTATGTATTTCTATCTCCTCCTGAGTTAATGAGGATCCCAACTTTAAAATTTTTGGTTCTTCCTCCATTCCAATGTTTATGTCAATGGTTTCTTCTATTACGAAGCATTACCTTCTTCAAATTTAGGTGGGGTTGGAGGTAGTTCCAAAATTTCTCTGTCTCCTATCTCATAGATATCGAGATCCTTTCGTGGAGGAAAATCTATCATGGGATTTCAAAAATAGGAAGAGGAATGTGGTATTAAGGAAAGATCAACTATACGGTGAGCAAGGTGTAGCTCCACATAGGCATTTAGATATTTGAGAGTGACTCTATCATTGTCAAAGTGATCTACGATGGAAAAATCATCCTCAACCTCTCCATGAGTTAGGAGTGAGTTTGTTGGTATTTTACGCACTAATGGCTCGGTATGAAGTGATACCATGAAATTTGTATCCTCCAACTCACTATTTGGGGTGAAATGGGAAGTTGAGGTTGTTATTGAGTCTGCGAGAAGGTTCTACTCTCATGGGATTGCTTCAATTGATATGAAGCTAAATCCCTTACTTAGATCTAATACTACTTGTTTTATAGAGTTGTAAATGTTCAGCCCTAGTTTCATATACCTCAGAGACTTGGTTTGCAACTAGTTATGAGTCTCCTAACACTCTAATGTTGTTGACACCCATTCTTTTGGCTAGGATGAGGCCAAGGAGGAGTGCTTCATATTCAGCCCCGTTGTTTGTATATTCGAAGTTTAATTTAAAGGTGAAAGGTAGGATCTTTCCCTCGGGTGAAGTAAAGATCACTCCTACTCTAGCTGCAAAGTGACATCTAGCTCCATTGAAGTGGAGAGTCCAATACTTTTTGGGAAAATGGATGTTGGGATATTTGTTGTATCTATTTCTTTTGCTTTGGTTACTTCTACCATAAAAACTTTGTCTGATGGAAGAGAAGCAATTCCCAGGGTGTGTCCCATACCCATGGAATCAAATGGTAGGAGAATAGGTAAGTCTTTCTCTAGAAATTCGACAATTTTGGTGTAGTCCCTAGTGACACCATTTTTATAACATTGGTCTCATTTTTGAGTGTTGGAATGTCCTCGGCTGGATTTGTAATCTCCAACTCCGTGGTGGGTATCAACTCTTCTTTTGGTTTTGAATTAATTGGTTTGATGAGTTGATTTGTTGGGAGTTCAAACTCGGAGTGAACACCTGGTCTTTTCTTCAAATCTTCTAGGTGTATATCGAAGGGTTTTGGGTCAAATTGTGCCACGAATAATTTCCCTCGGTGTAGAAATCTTATTTCTTGGAATAGCGTGGAATGGATTGGCTTCATGTCTTTGTGTATCCATGGCCGACTAAGGATCATATTATAATTGGTTTCCCAATCTATAATATAAAACTTAGTGAGGACCATCTTGGGCCCTAAAGTGGTGGTAAAACTATAGTTCCAATCGAAGTGGCTTTGAGGCTATCATAACCTCTTAGCGTATTTCGCGTTGTGAAACAGATTCGTCTCTCCATATCCTAATTTTTGAAGAAAAACAAAGGGGACTATATTAACTACTACCCCATCGTTAACCATTGCACGTTTAACATAATTATTGTAGACCCAAACTTGTAAATTTAAAGCTGGGTTGCCTCTTCATGTAATTTCAGCGTCTGTTGGCATTTTGCTTATATCGAATATAAATTCCGTATCCCTATCTGGTTGCCCGGAGGATAAACGTCAAAGTCCACATGGTTTACTTGCATTTCGGGGAGGAGTGATGTTGATTAAATGACCAAGGCCTAATGCTTCTAAGAGAGCAGCCCTATGGGCAAGAGAGTTCTTTAACAAATCCAAGAAGGAGATGTGCGAGAAGGTTTTAGTTAAATCATTAATTAAATCATAGGTGCCTATGGGTTTTACCAGTGTTTGTTGATTGTTGTCTGGTTCCAATGGATAGCTTAGAATAGTTTGGGATGAATAATCATGTGTTCTTGTTATGGTTTCTACGGGTAGCTTGGTGTCTAACTCCACTAAACCAACTATCTTAGTTTGAGGTTGAGTTCCTAATTGGGGTGTGACTGGTGGATTTAATGAAGTTGAAGCTTCATGATCATTGTTTCCTATCATGAAACCTTTGTTTGTTCTATTAGGATCTATCATGTTATTATTGGGGTGGTTTGTGAGTGGATCATTAGAGATCTTGAGGGGTGCATTTTGAGGGGAAACTACCCCCGCATAAGCGTTTGGCGTGGGTACTACTGAGAATTTGCTAAAAACATATCTCGTAAAGAGTTTCTTTTATCTTTTGGGAAACGCTGCATGAATTTATTGTATTCACGACAAGTCCTAGTATTGTGGCCTTGAATCTTGTGGAAGCCACAATATAAATTGGGATTATAAATTTGAAGCTATTGATTTATGATCCTGTTGTGGCCCGAAATTTTGATAAGGTTCTTTGGTTGTTAGAGTTAAAATTTTGAGGTTGTTGCCTTTCGTTTTGACTCGATATCTAGTTGGGTTTTGATTTTGACTTTGTGTTTGGATTTGTCATCATTGTTGTTGTTGTTGCTGCTGTGGTGGACGGTTAAAATCCACCACATTGATTGTTGGAGAAAATTTTTATTTCGCTGATTATTAACAGGTGGAAAAATGTTTACAACGTTTTCCCTTTTAACTTGGTCAGTTACTCCATCTGTTGTAACTCCGTGATTCTTATTAAGGATCTTAGGTCCTTTATTAGCGTTCCCTATATTAGAATAGGCCGTGGTGTTTTATTGGGAGTGGTTAATTTCCTGTTTGTCCCATATGTCTTGCGACCACTATCTATCACTGCTTGGTTGATTCGGAGAGCACTCTCGAGTACTTCATTATAAGTTATTAGTGGGAACTTCTAGACTTCCTCTTTTATCTCTCTATTGAGTGAATAAAGGAATAAATCAAATAGTTCCATTTGATCCATGTTCGGAGCACTCGCTGATAAGTAGAGAACTATACGCCATCTTTGAATAAAAGGAGAAATAGATTCATTATGTTATTGCTTAATATGTAAGAATTCCTTGATTCCCGTTCTTAAAAATTTGTTTATGTTGAAATATTTGATGAATTCGACACGAGTTGTTTAAATGAGTGTATTGAGGCTTCAGTATTCTCGTAATACCAATCAAGGGCAATACCCTCTAAGGTCTTAGGGAATATATTAGCACCAACCCCGTCCCAAGGGAGTAACTCTTGTATGGTGTGGTATAAGCCTTAATGTGTGCATTTGGATCACCTTCCCTTTGTATTTGGGTAAGTCGGGAAGAGGTATTGGAAACATAACGCTTCGTATGGTGAATTCTAGGGGCTCTTTTAAATATTCTTAATAAGTCCTCTCTGCGTAGGCCTCGACCATCGATGGCGCTTCGAGGGGGTTGAGGCAAAGCATGGGTTGTTGATATGGCATAGTATATGTGTTTGTAGGGAAATAAGGGAATCCTTCCGGTTGATCAAACATCTTGGGAGAGGAGAACATGCCTCCTTGTGGTGACTTTAAATAAATTTTTAAGTAAGGAGGAGCATTTCTCTGGTATGGGTTATTTAGTGCCAAGCTAGGAGGTGTCATGTTTTCAACTAGAGCAACATTTGAAAATGCGGTCGTAGTTAGTGTTTACTGTGGGTGACTATAAGGATTTTGAGGAGGCATGCCTAACGTGCCTGTTCCTGTAAGGAGGTCAACCTGACTGGGATGATGCGGAGGGTTGGGAATTCTTGCTTGCCCAAAGTATGAATTTTGGTTTTCTTGAGCAAGTTCCAGCTCTCTAACCTTTTCAGCTAAGGCTGAAATGACCTCCGTTGGCGAAGACGCAGTGCTTTGTCTTAGGGGTGTTCGTTGTATATCTTGAGGTTGTAAGGGGGTGTGATACCTTGCAATGAATTGATTGTTACCCTGTCAAGCTTTATTGAGGGTAATTCCCATAGGTGGAGGAATGGGGGTGTTTTCTGGAATAGGGTATCGTTTGTATTTACAAACTTCCTATTGGTGGATACATGTTTTGGAAACATTGTTCACTTTTAGCGAAGCATGTTAAGTATTCCTCATCCAAAAAGGGGAGTGGGTCTGATCTATTGTCCGAACAAGACTTGAGGAGATGAAGCAGATTCCCAAGTAAACATCATATTATTAGAGCCCGATGGCTCTGGGTATTTTGTTTGTGCAAGTTGATCAAACTCCTCAATTCGTAACCAAGAACTTCAGCTAGTTCTTTGAGGGGAGTTTGTGACAACAAGTAATTACTTGAATAGTTATCAACCCACGTAGAAAGAAAGGGTAATGGTTACCTATTCATTTGGTTATAATTTGTTTCAAGACCGAGAGTGGTTTGCCATATGCATCGTATCCCGACATATTCGGGGGGTATATGAATACCCGTAGAATAATGGGAAAGAGTGAAGGTGGATGAGAGAAATGAAAAATAATAAAAGGAAGAACTGTTTGTTCACGTTGGGTTCACCAATTTTGTATGATGGAAAAGTGACATGCGAGCATGGGAATCTACAAGTACCTCTTCCTTGTACCGACCTCCCGAGGTCATGTCAAGATAGCCGGTGAATTTTGAATGTGAATAGATACAGACAAGCTAATTGGGTAATCTTATATCCTCAATACGCAATAATGGAATCTGTGAATCTAAGGCAAAGAAGGCCCTCCTAACCTAAATTGGTGTAATGGTTTGTTCGGATATAATGGCTACTCAAAGGCTCCAATCAATGTCAAGCTCTACCGAGATCCTATTTCTTGGTTGTTGGATACGTGGGAAGTGACCTGTGGGAGCTTCATATATATCCCGAACAAGGTCATCAAAATGGTGATAGGAGGTTTAGTGGTTTCATAGTTAACTATGGGTGATTTTTAGTTCTAGCCCAGAAAATATTAGATTGATTGGATTCTATATTTAATATGGAGAATTACGAGATGATATCTGGCGGGAGTGGTGAGGATCTAAATACCAACGTTCATAAGTCGATGTCAATACTTAGCTGATTTGTAGGCCCGTTGGGTTGTGGGACTTAGGGATCACAACCGTGAGTTCGTGGTTGTTGTGGACCTGTTATGGTCATGTGAAGAATTAATCCCTTCTCCCAATTATCCCAGTAATAGTATGCCTTTTCAACCTCTATGTTTAGAACTAGAAGTTGTATGATTTTCTCGAGTACCTAACAGTGTGTTACGGTAACTTGAATACGTAAGCTAGTGTCTATGTCGATGAGGAGGTCCCCTGCATTAGATTAGGCTGTGGAACTAAAGGATCACAACCAAACGTTTTCTCTCATTCGAATCCTTGCACATTCATTCAGATGTTTTATCAAGGCAACCTATAGTTTGGATGGTTTGACCAGTATGTGTAAGCTTTATCATCTTTGATGTTTAATCCTCTTAGTTGTTCACTAATTGCTTGTAAGTTTGTTGTTGCTCGAAATACCTTTATCCTGAGGTCCTGATCTATATCAGCTAACGTTGTGGGTAGATTTGGATGAGGCACTACGGGCTCAAATATATACTCTCTAGGCTCTCTAGGTCTTGTGATTGTCATACAAAATGATTCAAATTTTAACTAAAATTAATAAATTGATTACGAAAGAGGTATTTATACTATGCAAGCATTCATCCTATTTTTGTATTTTTCAATAACGTATTTCAATGAAATTAAAGAGCAACTATTCTAGTATATTTAGAAAATAAACAACTAATCTAGTAGCAGAATGAAAACAAACAAAGTAGCTTGGTATGGCTATTTTTACCTGTGCAGTTGTGATTTTATCCTAAATATCTAATCAACTGAATATATTAAATTGAAAGGCTCTCGATCCTACCTCAGAAGTGGGGAATGAATCATAGTTTCTTAGAAACTATCAATCCCCACAACTTCCGTGGTGATATTGAGAGCAAAATTTTAACTGAAATGAAATAATTCACTATTCTATTTGATATGTTGTAACTAGGACTTTGATAGCTCAAACCTGGCTTTTATAGAACAGTGGTAAATCTAGTTGTGTGTGATTTCATCCCCTCATTGTGATCTCCTCGTTCCTTCATGTCCTCATGAATCTAGAAAGTATGTATATGATCATATCAACTGAAGATGGTATTCGAACAATGGGAGCTTTGGATATAGACCGAATACAATGCGAGTAGGAGAGAGATAGCGTAAGTGAACAAAGATTGAATATGTAATTCCTAGCGGGATTTATTATGGGAATACAACACAAGTGTACCGAGTGTTTCAGAAACTATCCTTGTGACAAAACAAAACCTACAAATTTAATTGATTCTAGTCTAGAAATGAAACTATTATATGTTAAACTCGATTGTATGCAGAAATGCAATGGAACAAGACTAAAATAAGAAGATCATATGACCTCTAAAACACCAACAATGGAAGAAAAACATGAAACTAATCGAATTCTAAGAAATAAATTGAAAGACTGAATAATAGAATTGAGAAGATGAGGGGCCATTTTCTTGAAAACCAGATTGGCTATTTATAACCAATGCATTTACCAGAGGGTAACTCCCATTAGAACTCTTCTACTATAAACAAAGGAAAAACACTATTACTAGGGGACCAAAAACATTAATGCAAGACAAATTGGTAGAAGAAAGCATGTAAAACTCAAGATTTACGTTTGACATGATCGTCGAAGGATCTTGAAAATTCACACAAGATCGCCTCCTCAGTGCAGTGTCGGCGGTTATGGGACCGCCGCCTTGCCTTGGGTGGAAGTCATGGGACCGCCGCCTAGGTAGGGCAGCGGTTTTGTCACTAAAGAAAAAATGTAAGAAGAAAGGGGAAAAGGTCAAAACAAAGCATGCGGAGGCTGAGCGGGGCATGCAGGATACAAGCGTATACTTGGTGAGCCTTTCGGATTCCGAACACCTTGCAAGGAGACCTGTATCATCATTGGGGCATGTGTAACATCATTCTGGCGGTGCAGTACCCTAAAATTTTGGGTACATACAAAGCTACTTGAGAAACTTTATACTTCATATACCTATCATGTTTATCAAAATGATCCTCTAAACTCATTAGCCCTATAGGGATTTTATTGCCTTTTAGTTTGATGCATCCATCTTGATCCATCTCTTCTTTGACACCCTCTTCATTTGATGACACACACTCTCTAGGAATATTATCCACTTCCTTCAAAATAAAACCGATCAAAGTTGTCTCGAGATCTAGGAAATAAAGAAAATGCTGGTCATCATTGAAAACTTGCCAATTATTTGCATTGTCAGGCACACTAGGTCTATGGATCATCTCAATGGTGAATTTCTCTTGAGGGAAATCAGGATGAGGAATCAACAAGGACCCCGAAACAGCTAGAGATTCAGCCCTAGTGTTCCTTTCCCTTGGCACAACTTCAATGGAAAAATCATCAAGGAATTCAATGGAATCCTAGACCAGATTCCTATAGTGCTTCAACCTTCTATTCTTTACCTAATAAAGGTCTCTAACTTGTTTTACAATTAGCTCTGCATCTCCACGAGCAAGAAGGTTCTTCACTCCTGTTGGTACCTAAATTTAATCTCCTTCAAAGGCCGAGCAACATCATGGATTTGACAAGACACTCAGAGGTAGATAGATGATTATGTATGTCATTTTGTAGCTGGGGAAATAATCTATCTGAATTTTTAGCACTCAAGCTTTGAAGAAGTGGGTAGCACCTTAAAAGGATGTGATCTTATCCTAACTATTTTAGGTTGTGCCTTTCAACCAAGGTAAGAGAACCTATTTTGTAACATCCGTTATTTGAAGAGTCTTGGTAAATCCTTCTTTTGCACAAATTTAATAGAGATGACCTTAGGAAAATATGATCAACACACCAAATCTGACTCTCACGAGTTGTCACTTCCATATTATGGAGATATTTTCAATACAAGGAAAAGGTTACTAAAGACATTTGGAATCCTGATTGCTTCTGCATATTTTTGATAGTGGGATTTTGCATTTGTTCATACACAGGACAAAATAGGGGTAGTTCAGGGTAGGATTAATTGTTTTTGAATGATTTTGGTGGGAGATGAAGCAGGATAAAGTTGATTATACTAGATCTTTGGAGGGACTTCACAATAATGAACAACTTCACAACAAAAAGCTTTAGAATAGTCGATACGTTTCTTCAACCAGAAGGTGTGCTTCAGTGGAGGCCCAAATCAACACATTTTCACATAATATTTGAGACCCCAACATAAAGGCTCAAATTGGAAGACTCAATTAAACACTATAGTTTCTAATTAATCACGCCTAAGGTACACCCAAAGACTTACAAATGATCTTTATCAACAAATGACAGTGAATTGATTTTAAATTCATTTATCTCATCCAAGATGAAGGCTCTTCTTGAAATGAAATTACAAATACCATTAGACTTTCACAGGATGAGATCCTGTGTGATTTAAAAAAAAATCAATTTAAGATTGCAATAGGAACCAAAAAGACTATTTCCATACATTATGAAACAAATTAGACACAAATTGCTAGAGATTTGACAAAAATTAATTTGAAAATTGCTTAGATTCATTAGCAGGAAAAAGATTCCAGAGAAATCTAAGTTCTCATCAATGGCTATACAAAAACAACCAACTTGACACGATAGAAAATCTAACACAGAAGAAAATAAAAGGTTATCTCGGGTTTGATCTCGGGAAGAAGAATTTCTCAATTTTTTTCTCAAGAATTTAAACTTCGCCATTTGTAAGAGTAATATCATTGCATTTATACATATTTTCCCACTCAATTTTCCCCTAAAAGAGAAAAATGTTTGAGGGACCTTTGTTTGTTACCAATTTGTTTTGAGACAACGATGTTTAACAAATTTATATCTAAAATCTTCTAGGTGGACCAATTTTGAACAGATCATGTTTCTTGGGCCCTCAATTAATGACTAGGATGCCATTCCACAACTTTTCAGAGTCCCTTTAATCATTCTGATTATGTCATGTAATAAATCTCCTTTTAATCATTTTTGAAGCTTTGTGCATAGGTGGACTTAACGAGTCATCCCTTTTTGCCCTTGAGGCAATGCCTTTTTAACCTTTTACACTGTACTTTCATCATTTCATTTTTTTCCCTCCTTTTCCTTTGTAATTCTGCCCCGCATCCATCTCCTCTGGTAATTCCTATTTTTTCGAGTGCCTAAGTAATTCCCTCTTCAAAATATTGACCTCAACAATCCTTGGACTCACAATTTAAGTTTCAAATCCATTCAATGTCACCACTTCTTGAGAGACGACAAAGAATTTAATCAAATAATGATGAAAAACAGTGCGTATTTGCATCTCCAAGAGTCTTGGAGAAAAAATGGTGGAAAAATAGGTGAAATGCACAACAACCATTAATCTTGCCCCTTTTCCACTTTATATCATAGTTGTCCATGTGTTTCCTTGTCGCAATTGTGAAGGAGAACCACAAAGGTAAGTCTCAAACAAGCGCGAGCCTTCCATGTACCTTGGGCCCAAGAAAAATGCCTTTTGGCCTTTGAAAAGTCTCGGTGAAAAAAGAGCTAGTGGGAGCCTCCACGTGTCTCAATGGCACATTTTGAGATGGTCCTAAAAATTAAAAACCACAAACAAGCATGGGATCAACACGTGTCTCGGTCGTGAGTCTTTTAAAAAGTTGAAGGTTTAGGGAAGGCACCATGTGTCTAAGGTCCGAGACAGTCTCCTTCGGCCATTGAAAAGTCCAAGCAAAAAGGAAGAGTGAGTGGAAGCCTCTAAGTGTCCTCCTAGCACTTCTTCAAAATAAAACTCAGGTTCCAGTCCCAAAACATGCGCAATCCCTCCACGTGTCCTAGGCCCTTTAGGAAGTTGCTTGAAAATTATAAGGAAAGGGAAGGCCTGGTGGAAACATCCACGTGTCTTTATGGTACAACTTCAAGATGCTACACAAGAGTGGAGACCCTGAACGAGTGCGGGTTCACCACATGTCCCAGGCTTCAAAAAATTTACTTGAAAAGTTTAAGTATAAAGAAGAGTTGGCGGAAGCCTCCACCTGTTCCCCTGTCATAATTTTTAAGGTGGTACCCTGAGGTAGATCCTTAAATGAGTGCCAGCCCACCATGTGTTCATGGACCGCCAAAAATTGTACCGTCTGGATGAAATATTTTTCTAAGTCTAGGAAAAGTAGCGGAATCCTCCACTTGTCCCCCGACGCAACTCCAAGGCCAAACCAAAAGGTGAATTTTTAAACAAGCGTCATTCCTCCATGTGGACAAGATTTATGTTAAGGTGAGCCAAAAAGTTTTTATAGTGCCCCACCGAGATGCATCAACCAAAAAGGGCCATGTTTCCACTGATGTAGAGATGTAAATTTTATGGGAAAACACACCCATCAAATCGTAAAAATGCAGGAAAACCACCATTTGAGCCCGAGAGATGAATTTTTCTTCAAGGAAAAAGAATTTGGAAATATTATAAGGTTCAAACATGATCCTTCGAGCTATATCCAATCACGTTTCCTCAGGTATTTGGGACAAAAATGACAAGGAAAACAATACGTGACTATAGAAAATGGAAAGAAAGGAGCAACCCGAGTTTTACGCCCAATTTATAGACTCCCTCAGATGGATAGAGAAATGAAAAACAAATTTTGGACCTTTTAAGTGATCCTCAACCAAGGTAGGGACTGATCATGGTAACCAAATGGAGGAAAAATTCTTCAAGCACTAATACAGGGAGACAAAAAACATGATAGAGGCTGTAAACTGAGGAATTTCAATGAAAAATGGGGCGAGACTAATTTGAGCACCAAAACTCCCATTTCCTTCACCATGCTCAACCCAAGAATGAGGTCCTCACAATCAGCAGTATTGTTGGTATTTTCAAACTGAAATTTTAAGGAGAAAGGATGAACCTTACCCCTAGGAGAAATGAGCACAACACCAGCTCCGGAACCAACTAAAGAGTAGCTTCCATCAAACTCCAAATTCCACACACCATTAGGATCAAGCAACACTCCCTTTGATAGAATTTTCTCCTCTTGGGATATGATCATGTAGTTCCCATGCTCAATGTCTTCATACAATATTTTTGCTTTAGGATCATTTGTCTTTTGCACAATATACTCTGCTTGTTTCTCAGGAAGCAAATTCTTCATCTTCCCATTGACAGGGATCAAGGCACATGACCAATCCATTTGGATCTCACCTTCAACATCTTTCCAAAAGTTCCTACTTAGTAGCATGCCATAGGAAGGAGGGATATCAACAACCAAGATGGTAGCCAAGACCTTCTTCTCTGGTAAAGCAATAAAAGCTACCTATGCATCCTTGATTCTCCCAACCAAAGGCACTTCTCTACTTCCCATGGAATAACAAGATCCATAAGCGTGGGTTAGGGATAAACCCAAAGCATGAGCCACTTTTGCAAGCATTGCATTATCGATGCACCGAATAAATGACACAATTACTAAGCTTGTGGCTAGCTATGAGGAGAGTCACATAGAAGGGTTTGATCTTCTCATTGGGTAAAGTGATCGCAGCCACAAGGTGGGTTGAGGTGGAGAAGGAGGAGTGGGAAAAATTCCTTTAGAATAATGGGATGGGGTTTTAGATTTTGAATTTACAAAGTTAACCATTTTGGTAAAGGATTTACAATGGGTTTGATAGAACTCTACCTCGTAAATCTGAAAAATGGTCTTTTTAAGATGGTCTATAATGTTAAAATATCTAGATGTGGATGGGGAATCACTACTAGGAGTAAGAGGAGCTTTTGATCTATCACTTTATCATTTGTTAGACAAGAATTCTCTGAAGGTAAGTAGATGGAGAAATACTAATAGAGATTACCTTTTGGGTGGAAGTAGTAGGAATAGGAGCTCCTCTTCTTGTAATCACCGTGATGGTGATGGGGTACTCTTTGGATATTTTTGTAGGTTGGACCACTTTTTCCTTTTTATTGGTCTAGTCCCAGGTCATAACAACATATGACTCACTGTTCATCTCAACCACTACATCATCATATTCATCTTCATCATCCACACCTTCAGTGGTGAGGAAATGAATTCGAGAACCACCAGGATCCACTAGTTCTTCATCATTTTTATCTTCTTGTTCATTATAGAGTGCATTTTCTTCCTCATCATCAGGCTCAAGAACCTCACAAGTAGCATTGATAGGCACCTTGAGGGGTGGACCTTCAATGGCCAACCTGGTTTGAGAAGAGGGCAAGTGGTTCCTAGGCTAAAAATTCTTCCTTGGAACATCTTGATATGGAGCATGCTAAGCTAATTATTTCTTGATGGAAATGAGGTCATTAGCCAACTTTTGCACCAATTGATCTGCATTACCTCTAGAATAAGAGGAAGAAGAATATGCTTTGGATTTGAAATACTCCCTTTTAAGCTTGCCATACATGATCAAGTCATCTTCCACACTGACAGCCAATCTTTGATCAACATCAAAAGTTGTAAGATTTTCTCTCCTCAGGGAATAGCTTACTTTTAGAAATTGAGCAATGATCAAGAAGAGACACTTTTGAATCGATTAACAAGCCTAGTATTTAGTGGAATCTTGTTAATCGACTAGTTGACCTTGGCCAAAAATTCTCTCATAGGATCGTGTGGCTCCTTCTTGATTTGAGACATCGAGCTAACAAATCATTAACATATTCAATAAGTTTGAAATGCTTCTCAAATCTAGTCCTCATCGTAGTCCAATTTGTGATGGTCTAGTAGGAAGATGGTAAAACCAATCGCAACATTTTCTTGCAAGGTCTCCATAAACAACCTAACAAATACATCCTCATGTTCAACTCCACGGACCCCACATGAAACAATGAAGGTGTAATGTTTTCATGAGGGTGCACTTTTCCATCACCTCTAAATTTGGGAAAATTATTCCTATTACCCCAAGGTAACTCATGCAATGGTTGAGGAAGAGCCAGAGGCCCAACTCTTTTTCCCCAACGTAGAGGTGCTCCCATTCTTGGAAAGATTGCTTAAAATGGAACCGAGACACTAGCAAGAATTAGGGCACGGAGATTAGGGATAATTTTTGCTTAAGGAATGCTAATACGGAAGATCTCGTATTCAACAGGAGGTGTTCTTACTGAAGGATCTCTTCTATTTCTTCTTGTTGGAGGAAGTTGAAAACCTTGTTGATCCTAGCGTTAAAATTGGATATCTTCAATTCTAAGAGCCCTTCTTCCATGAGTGTATCTTAGATTCGCAAGATCAAAGAAATGATCAAATTATTTGTTCTTTTCATAAATGAAATTCGTTGAAAAAATCCCAAACGGAGTCACGAAAAACTTTTGGGTTTCAAATTTGCACTTAGAATGAAACCACAGTCAGGGGACAAGCAAGTGCCTCCTCTTTAATGGGAGAGGTTCCCGTATTGAAAGAAGGGGAAAAACCTATGTATAAATACACAATATTTCATTCAATGGTGGTTTCCCAATATCTTGAAATGTGTTTTAAGCACAGAAAGTTATCAATAAATGAGGATAGAATACTTGCATAGAAAACCCTTATATGTATTGAGCAAATGAGATATAGAGTAGAACCATTCACGTTTATAACGGAACAATTTGCAGACTCAAATTTCTTGATATTGTATAAACTAGAACACAAAGCTTCTAAGCATGCAAGGATTAAATGATTCACATATTAGAGCAAGAAAGAAAGAGAACACATATGAAAAAGGGGAAAACCCTTGTATTGATTTCTTTAGATTCGAAATTATAGTTCCAGAATATTAAAATTCCAACCTCGTATAATGGATTTGAAAGCCCATAAAATAGCTCTCAAGAGATGGTTAAAACTTCCTCGAGCAAGAAAGAAATGGTTACAACTTCCTTGAGCAAGCAAGAAACGGTTACAAATCATTCCAATCATTTGCACCCTTTCGAATTCTTGATTTGCAAAGAAACGTTAATGGCAGAAAAACCATGTCTCAAATATACATCCATTACATTATTTATCTAGTTTAAATATGGGCCATTTGATTTGCTTTTACAACTTTAAATTTGGGCCACCCACGTGGAAGAAATTGATTGGAGCGTGCATGGGGGGGAAACCTTTATGTTTTATAACTTTTACAGCGAAAAGGCATTTTGGAACATTTTGGCCCGCTTGCTCACTTTGAATTTTTAATGGTAAGACACGTGGCATTATCTCTTGGAAAAGGGGTCACAGATCACTTTTTTAATTTTAGCTCTTTTTTATCAAAAAATCTTAAAACATCAAAATTCTCCACCGACCCGCATCCCTACTTTGACTTTTCAACGCGGCTACATGGCACCATCTGATTGGTGGCGGACCTTAGGCATTATTTTTTATCTCTTTGCATAGCATCACAGCCCATGAATCACTAATCGCACCCTTTTCCAAAAGGTGTTAAGTGCTAAAAAACTCTCACAACCCCACCAGCCCGCCTTGGGCAAATAATACCATCTTAGGTTTGTCGGGCCATAACTTGAAAAATATGAAGAGTTAGGAAGACTTCTTTACCTTTTTGGAAATGGGAAGAAATTTCCCATCTGATGAAGAAGTTTACAATAGACCAAATTCCCTTAGAAAGAACCATATTTCACAATACTTTTTTTTCAATATTTCTAGAGGCATCAACTCAAAATTTTGAGTCTAGACTTGGAAAATGAGGGGAATTTTGAGGGTGACAAAAAATACCAAATGTAACACCCACAAAACACACACATGACTAACATGGAAAATGTCGTGAACTTTTTGTGAATTTTAATGACACCAAAAGTGATCACAATGGCTGACACAAACTCTCAATAGGCTTGACACAAAATTTACCACCAAGGTACAAGGGGATCTACGAAACCCATCCTAAAACCGATCACTTCCCATTTCAACAAGACACCACATACTAGTCCAACCACAGAACACACTAACATTATGGGCATCCCATAGTGAAAGTATTTTCAAGGCTTATTATTTACTAAAACGTCTTTTATACCTTAACTTACTATCTAGACGATTCATGTAATGATTCACAAAATTCTTCTTATGAAATTATATTTATTCCTTTTATACTAATGAGTAACTAGCTAAAGATCAAATTTCGAAAGAGGGTCATCTACATAAAAATTTCAATAAGTTTCTTAATTTTTTTGATTAATAAAGAGGATTTTCCACTTCTCATAATGGTATTTATTCATACTCGGATATGAATTTTTTTCCCACCCATAGCAGCAGTGGCAAGCACAACAAGCTTTGATTAAGGGAAATCTTGTTTTAGGTTTAGAACAATAATCTTCTTTGTCCCGGGATAAAAAGTTTATCATTACTTAAGAAAGATTACAATGCACAAAGAGCAGGGTTAGTAAAAAAGGTCAAAAATAATTCATATTCATAGTCTCATTGGTTATTAACCAGCCTTTTTGGAGGCGAGAATTTATCAAGATTGGTTAAAATCTTCATATACACTTTTCTTGATTAAGTTTGACAAAATAATACAATTTAGGTTTCAAAATGATGAGCTAGATTTATGGTTTCTTAACTAACCCCCTATTTACTAAGACCTAGGATTCTCCCAAAGGTTAACCATTGATTTCACTTAATGTCATTTATCATTTCAAAACAATAAGGATAAGGTTTATTAGTTTAGGTTAGGGGTAGAAGGTAAATATTTTTTATTTATTTTTATTTTTTTATTTTTTCACGCAAATAGATAGATCCTATTCTTCCACTTAAAGACTCAAATGTTATCAATTAGATCACATATACATTCATTTATTCATATATATATTTAAAATTTTATAAGGAATTAGAACCCCCTTTAAATATACTTAGAAAATTGTATTAATGCCATGATCTAGAACATTCACCAAGAATTTTTTAGAGTCAATAAAAATCTTACCATAACACCAACTAAAGTAACCATGGTTTCATCATTTCTATTTGACACAACATACGAACCAAGGAGACAAAACAATTCTATGGAACTATGAATAGGGAATAAGAAGCTAACAATAGTGATCAAGAAACACTATAATATTTTCAAATTATATAAGATAATAGAAATTATCCATATCAATGCGGTGCACAAACTATATTCTTCACAATAGTATATACAAGTTTTAGTTTCAGTTGTTTAAGACAACATTACTCCACAAAACATATTTCTAAGGCAATGGTCCTCCTCTAAAGTTTCCACAAATCCCATTCTAGAGTTTTACAACATAATAAGCATTTGTACAAAAGATTTCATAACCAAAACTGATGTAATTTTCTATAAGTATTTCCCGCATCTACTCGCAAAGTCATCTACACAAATTATTATCTTGAGTCAGTTCACGAGAACTAGGCATGATAAGCATTACACCAAAAAAAACATTATGCTACTATTAACAATATCATGAAAAGGAATATTTTATTTCAAGAAATGGATCTAAGCTCTAATCACCATTCATCATCTTAAGGTGAAACAAAATTTCCTCCATGCCACTAAGATGGAAAAAGAAAATCACATACTTAAGCTATGCACCAAGTGTATAAAACAACAAAGTTAAGAACCAAAGCAAGTAGGAAAAAGTAACCTATAAGATAGAAACAAAATTTCATGTGTATTGGGAATTCAATAAGGTAATCATATAGATTATATGATTGAAATCTAATACTCAAACCATTGTTACCATACTCAAACCCACTTCTATATATGTAGTTATATGTACCCCCAAAGGGCATTAACCATCTTAACGACAATCTCCATCGTAAATCGACAAGATATCTATGTATATCACCAAAATCCATTAACAATCCTAACGTCAATTTCCATCAAAATCAACAAGATTTCTATATATATACATACCCTCAAATGTCATTAATAAGGACCAAGGCAGCCACATACCAAACCTGATCATAATATTAGAGGGACTGAGATAAACATCAACAAGCCATCGTATTGAAAAGGTTCACATCTACGTTACCCAAAACTTAATTCATAATATAACAACACAATAACCATACTTTAATCATAAGGGAAAATAGACTATTCTCCACTATTGATGAAAGAGTTTTACATCCTAGCCACAACCACAAAGTTGATAAAAAAAAAAAATAACTAATTTTAATCATATTCATAGCCCAACTTACTTTCTGCTTCACCCAAAAGAGAAGACCTTAATGCATACGGTGGAGAACTCATATATCTAATTAACTAGATAGGATAAGCCTTAAATCACAATTATTCAAGAAAACATACTTGGCTAAATTAAGATGGTTTAGGTTGTATTCACGGTAAAAGAAACACTAACTACATCAAGGTGAATAACTTAATATTGGCTTACTCGCATGTCATGAGGATACCTTAATTCCTATACGGTGACCGATAATAAAAACTAGACAGAATATACAAAATCTAGAGTCCACAAGACAAACACTCACCCTCAACAGGGATAATCATATTACCAAATAGATTAAAATAACCTATAAGTGGGTATAAAACATTATATGCCCAGTATTAATATGGTAAAAATTTGTTTTAACCTTTTTCCCTTTCGAAACCCCTTAGTACATCATAAAACAAAAATATAACTATAGACTAACGAGCACAAGCCCCCAACACATAGGCCACTAACCAAATCACCACATATTTCACAAGGAATGATTCTCAAAACAATTATGCATAGATATTAACAATCAATTGATTTCCCAAGATGAATATATGTCTAAAGAAATAGAAAGTTTAAATGTAGCTAGTCCTTGAAGAAATATTTATTGGTCAGAGTATGTTTGCCACACCTCTTACTACTCCAAGTCAACATCTTGAAAGCGCTTCTATGCATCTAAAATTCATCAATCAATTGTATGATGAATTGAAATGATCAAAGTATGTGGCAAATGTTAGACACAAATTAATTGACGCAATTTTTTTAAAAAATGTCTAAATGTTGACATTGCTTATGAAAGTGGGAAAAGGGAAAAAATCTACCCACATCATTCAATTTGAACTTATAATTAAACACACTACATTTTTCATAAAATATATTTCATTATTCTTATTATTATTATTATTAGAAATATGAGTTGAAAGGGGTGAGGGCTCAAACATCAAGTTTCTTATAATTGCAATATATTAAAAACAAGGAAAATGATGATTTTGTTTTGAACGCTAGGAATATTGAGCCTAAGAATTAACTCAAATCCTTATAATGAGAATATAAAGTTTACATTGCAGGGGGTTTAAACCTGGTTCTAATTGCTAAAAAGAATTTTTGATGCGGGGCCAAGAGTACAAGGATATTAAGTCGTTCATTTCTTTCACGAAGACCATAGGAAGATAAAAATACAAAACCCCTAACTATTAAAATTATTTCTTTATGTCATTTAAGACAATCTAGTGATCCCCATCACAACCCATAAACCAGGAAAAGAAAATACTTTCTTTGAGACCCGAGATATTGTTTTATCCTTGAAATATTTAAAATAATTTACCTGAATAACATATTCGTAATGGAACAAGGAGGTCCTCAACAAAAATCAGCTAAATCTATCCAAACCTACAAATAACCCCAACCTAATGTTATTTCCCTTTGGCTAAGACAACGAAAATGCATAAATTGAAAATTTGGAGTTCGAAACAAGAGTATTAAGCCGTATGAAATAAATTTCTACTAATAAATTTCAGGAATTTAGGGTGGAGGTCGATACAAGGTATAATTTTAGAATTAAAAAAACATTTCATTTGAGGAGATTGTTAAAAATATCAAATGCTAAGGTGGTAAATCTTAACATGCCTAAACTAAGTTTCCCAACTCGAAAATGTGTCCACCAGGCTCATGTACAAAAACCATAGGAAAACATTTCTCTTCTCTTTGCTTGTTGTGCACTCAAACATCACTTCAAGTTTCCTGAAAGGCATAGGGAAGGAGAAAAGGAAGTAGGAGGCTCTATACCATCCAAACACATTTTCTTGTAAATATTAATGCCCCTTTTCTTTAAAAAAAATAGTCTGTGAGAATTTAGAGCCCAAACGGTCCACGTGGCCACGTTTCTTTTAAGGAATTTGGTGCACAGTTTACATGACAAGTGCTTTCTCCGACCATTTAAAGGCATATCTACCAACGTTGAAACCATGCAAACCTTGCAATTTTTTGAATTGTAATAGTCCACACAACTAGTAACAATATGGTGTTTGAGACCACCAAATAAAAATGTGCCAAGCATGTCTCTAACGTAAAACAAAAAGATGAAATGGCAACAGGCCATCTAACTCCATCCCCCCTTTTGCTAGCTCAAAACCATGATTTTTTTCTTTTTTTTGGGAAAGAAATCAAATCAGAAAGCTAGCAAAAATTAAATGTAGTTGGTGAAGCCACCTACTAGGGATAGGTCGTTGTCGGGGGAGGAAGAGTGAGATGCTAGTTAAATCATTAAGGCTCACATTAAATAGTAGCCCCTTCAAAATTAATAATACTGGATCCCCTCCAAAATTGATGCTACCTCCAAAACATCTCCTCCTTCTACGAAAAAAAAATAGCCAAGGTTTATTAGAAAGTTATTTTAGGTGGATGATAAATCCATCCCTTTTAAGAAAAAAACCCTAGTTCAAAATAAATTCTCAATGAAAAGCAACAGGGGGCAAGGAAACAGAAATGGAATTCGACACCGAATGGGGCATTACAACCTTTTGAGATAGCTGGAGAGATTTGATTCCCGAAGTGTACGCAAGTAATATATTATCCCTTGTGATGATTGGAAACCACCAAATATACTTGTGAATTGAAAGAGAGAAAGGTATGAAAGCCATCACTAATCCATCGAAGCAAGGGTTTCACGGTTTCAAAATATTTCCATTTGATTTTAGTGGTGAAGGTGACATAAATATTTGCAGGAGCCCTTGTGATAATTAAGGTGTGGTATCCTATATTATTCCAAGATTTTTTCGTAAGGAGCACCGAAACAATACAATTCGAGAAGAAAAAAATTCTAGGCTTGACTTCCCGAAAGACATCTCACCACCCATTTCGAGAATAAAGAAATCATTTTAATGTAAACATCAATAATTCCCATGCTACATTGATTTTGGGGTGAACATTAAACTTTCAGACCACCCGATGAAAGCTAACTTAACGAGAACTTTTATAGCAAATGTATCCTTGAAGCAACTTGGAAATATTGGTGAAGGAAGCTTCTGTGATGGGCACTAAAACATAAATTAGTACACATGGGTGGCCCTAAGAATCTGGGTACACACTTATAATTTATGGGATTAGGAAAGGGGTTTAGAAGACCAGGAGAGACTTTATATTCAACTCTATCAATCATATATTGTTTGAGAGTGGAAGAATCAAAATCAAAGGAAAAGGGATGCCCAAAAATTTAAATTTCTCTTTGTGCCCTATCCACTTCCACAGTAAGCTTTCAACCGATTAGGCATAAGCCATCAACTTTACCGATAGCCCAACATCTTAGCAATCGAATGATGGATCACAAGTAAGACAAAATGTGTTAGGGAAATGAGAAACAACACCCACATTATGCTCATACTTAGCAATAGAAAGAAAATAATCATCACCAAAGTGCACATTAATAAATTGAGTCACATTACCTAGAAAATAAAATCCCTTAATGAGGCCTTGATTAGCATGTCGAGATATAAAATAACCAAGAGCATCGATCGCTAGAATAAAAAGAACAGTGTAGAGGGAACCCTTGTCTCGATAGAGTGGAAGAGAACAATTGAGACAGATTTATGACTATTGATAGTGAGACAAATAGAAGCATTGTAGAACTTATTTCGACAACCGATGAAAAAATCACCAAATTCTAGGGCAATGAGCATAACCAAAATAAATGGACATTCAAGTATGATCATAAAACTTTTCAAAGTCAACTTTGAGAAACAAAGTTCATTGAAGAGATAACCGAGCCCATTCCATTTTTTCCTAAACCGCTATAAGATTATCCAATACATATAGGCCTTTGAAAAAACCTGTCTGTTCGGGGTGAACAATATTAGGTAAAAGATTAAAAATGTAAAGAGGTAGATACTTAGAAATATTTTTTTAGGAAACGTTTAACGAAGTGATAAGCCTCCAATGAATAATCTACTCTAGATCTCCAACTTTAGGAATGAACTTAATGTTACATTGATTGATGAAAATCCCAAGAGAATTAGATTGGAAAGCTTAATTTCAATGATTGACAACATAAAATGGTATTTTTTGGTCATAATATTATTTAAATATTATCATACAAGATAATAATGTAATGAACTTTGTGTATCGTATATATTTTTGAAATTAATATAGTTACTATTTCATATTATTGTTGTATATATCTTTCCCCCCGGGTAGATATAGACAAGCAAAAGAATATGGAAAATCAAAGGGCGCATGAAAATGGATGTTGACATGAAAATGGATGTGCTAGGTGCAGGTAAGTGGCGCATGGTAAAAGGATGTCGACATAGAAATGCATGCGCCCATGGCGCACATAAAAGGATGTCGACATTAAATGCATGTGCCCATGGCGCACATAAAGGATGTCGACACATAAATGCATGCGCCCATGCCGTACATAAAAGGATGTCGACATTACACGAAATGCATGCACCCATGGCGCACATATAAAGGATGTCGACATAGAAATTCATGCGCACATGGCGCACATAAAAGGATGTCGACACGAGAAATGCATGCGCCCATGACGCACATAAAAGGATGTCGACACAGAAATGCATGCGCCCATGGCGCACATAAAAGGATGTCGACATAGAAATGCATGCACCCATGGCGCACATAAAAGGGTGTCGACATAGAAATGCATGCGCCCATGGCACACATAAAAGGATGTCGACACAAAAATGCATGCGCCCATGGCGCACATAAAAGGATGTCGACACAGAAATGCATGCGCCCATGGCGCACATAAAAGGATGTCGACACGAGAAATTTATGCGCCCATGGCGCACATAAAAGGATGTCGACATAGAAATGCATGCACCCATGGCACACATAAAAGGATGTCAACACAGAAATGCATGCGCCTATGGCGCACCTTCAAGAGGTGCAACATTCGAGCGCTGACAAAGCAGACCCTAACCAGATATTCAGATGGCCATAACTTTTGACTGGGAGCTTGGATTCATGCAAGGTTGGAATTTTGGAAAGATTACAAGGTCCTCTATCCAACTATGACTGGATATCTTTAATTGGGTGAGAAAAATTCTTAAAAATGCAAAATACAGTTCGCCACTTTTTGGGTTCACTAGGGTTCTCACCTACCATCATAATGAGATGAATTAAATGCAACCTAGAGGTGGTTGGGGTAGATTTTTAATTCCTCTCTCTTTTATCTCTCATTCTTCCTATAAATTTTAAGGAGGGGCTTCTTTCTAAAGGTTGGACATTCTTGTTTTCCCCTCCCTTCTTCTCTTTGGCAGGTGAATTTGTGGAGTTCAAACCTCCCACCTAAAACTGTAATGCAACTTTGCCTCTTGGCATTTTGTAGTGTATTGTATCAATCTTTGGAGCAAATAATACATTTCGTGGATGATTCTCAACCCTCTCTGTGTTCATTTGCATCCTCTTGATCTTTCATTGCAAATCGGTTATCTGTGCATGATCTTGCATTGCATTTTAGTGGTTTGTGTTTATTAACAAGACAAATGTTCTTCATTCCTCGGTGCATCACCTTTGTAGTTTAGGTTTTATTTTATGCATCTTCTTACCCTGTCTCCTTGGAAAGTTAGATTAGGTTTTTGAGGAAACCCTCTGCAAATTTTACGTGTGCATCTGAACAGAGGAATAGGAACCGGCCTTCATCCGGAGAGCTTTTTCGATTTCGCAAGGTCCCACACTTGGGAAAGGCTCCATGTTATGCAATCGCACTGAGAGTCTCAACCCATCGAGTTGCAGACATTCGAAGAGTGCTGTGATTCGCCACCAACAATTATATTATGATTTAAATTGTTATCAAGTCTTAAATAAAATTTAAAAATTCTATAACATATAAAAATTTATAAAATAAATAGAGCTTAAAATTTTCATCTTAATAATTATTTATAGGAACTAAGGATCTATATTTTAGAATGGAAGGATAATAAATATTAGGATAAGGAACAGATATGGTAATTTTAGACATAGATGCATGCCCCTGTCTGGATAAGGTTCCCGGGATTGCCCCTAGAATTTTGGGAGGTGGATGTGTTTGCAAGAATTACTCAAGACATGGGAGAGATGATTTCTCTTGATCCAACCACAATAGTTAGGACCCAATTCATTGCTGCAAGGATGTGCATCAACATCACATATGGATATTTTCCTCCTTAATTCATAAACGTGGAAACTTGAGATGGGATCTGAAAACAAAATCATCTACAAGGACTCTCCAGTTTTCTTCATCAGGTGTGGAAGTGTGCGGTATGGAGGTAATGGGTATAAAAATGTTACCTAGTAGCAAACTCAGCAGAACAAAATGAAGAAATTGTTGAGTCACATTACTTTGGAAATGATTTGGTGGTAAACTTGCGTCATGTAAAAAGTGTGGATCCTCTAGGCAAGTGGTTAGAAGAGCTAGATGTTTGAGTCGTAGGTTTAGAAAGGTAGTAAACTGAAAATGGGCTTGTTTCCCCTAGTTGAGGTAGGTAGAGAATCGAGCATAGAAACATTAAAATTCCACGTCAAGTAAACTATTGTAAGCACCACTTCAAAAAATTGATGTGGAAATCAATTTATGTGTATATTTGAATATGGAAGGGACTTCGGGAATAATTGATAGATGGAAAACCGAGTCGGCGGTGTTGATCCTATCTAAAACCAATTCAAAAACTCCAAACATGGGAGATCCACATTCTAAGGTAACGAACAACATGGGATAGATAGGTAAAATACCTCTAGATGGATTCGGTGATGTCGAAGGGATAGTTGAACCATTAATCCAAATCAACAATATTCAAATATGGATGTAGCTATTAACTTTGAAGCATTAATGGAAGAATCATTTTTGTTCTACGGAGTGGAAACACAAGGAGTTAGAAAAATTGGCATGACAAGTAGGGACCTCCACTAGTTTGAATGGTGTTACAAAGGCATTGATTCCCCTCCCAAAGGATGTTAATAAAGTACTTTCTATTCACATTGATTCTATGGTAAAGGTGGACATCATAACTCCAAATGAAGGTTAGCACAATGCTCAAGAACTATTTGTGAAATACGTAAATGATATGCTAAACCGAATCTCGCAGTTTCGAATGACTTCATTCCTCTAAGCATGGTTCATCTATTCTTATCTTTAATGATTATTGTTCTTTAGTTTTTCATTTGTAACGAGATAAAATTTTAATCAGAGGATTATCACAGAATTTATTATTTTAAATAAACATATTTTCAAAACAATAAGACGTCATATCGTAACTTATACAATTCAAATATTCCTTGGTAGACAACCATGAACTCAACCTTCATTTTAGATGATCTATTAAAATTCCTAACCAAACTATATTGCTACACTAACCAATTTTATTGATAGGTTAAGGTTGAGTTCCCTGTTAATAGGTTGTGATTCCCTTGTTAAAACAAGTAAATCACAATTTTGGAGATTTCCAAAACAATGTTCGTAACTCAGAAAAGGAGATGTTAAGTTTACTTTGTGTATCTTGTTATGTGAGGAGTAATCTGTCATTCTGGATCAATCTCGATTGATCAATTGTGATCTTTTAATTCCCTTATAGGATCCATAATACACCGTTGTGCGAGATGTAGGAAGCTTCTTAAAGTGAAAAGTTGGGTTTTGTTTTGGCTCGCCTTGGGTCACCATTTGGACTCGAGTGACAAAAAAATTATCCACCTTCGTAAATGTCTAGTACTTTTACTAGAAACTTTCCTCAAACCATCAGTCTAGAAAAAATAATTTCTAGATAGTTTGGCAATGGAATTTTGTAGGCGTCTGGTTGTAGTTTGACTAGGTCAAACTAGAGCAATTACAACCATTGGCTCGGAAAACCCATCGCCATTTGAAACTAGATTTTCAATTCTTAGTCTCATCGAATCTGGTGACTTATCCATATATAGGGGAACTCAGAGGAAATTTCTTGTTGCACGTTCACCCATAGAATGATAGTTTTGGAAGTGCTTTTGAGCCCTTGAACTAACTTTTGAGAGATTACAACTAGGTCGATTACGACCGATGGCCCTAGAAAACTATCTCGCAATCGTAAATTGTTTTCCAGTTTTGAATCCCATCAGTCCCAATGGATTCTTGGTATATATATGGACACATATGAATTATTTCTTAGCAAATTTTATTATCAAAGGAAATTCTTTGAATGCATTTTCTTAGCCTCCGAGCCTAAATTGAACATTTTTTCAACTAGCAGGAAAACATAAAACAAAATTTTTAGGATCCTTGTTGGGTTACTAAACCACTGTGGAAACTTTTTGACACTTGTAAATAAATTTTGGAACTCGATCTTGTGGCTTGTTGTATGAAATTTTACTTTTGGGACAATAGTGTCTCTCTCTTCCTTCTATCTCTTTCTCTCTCCTTGGTTACGAAATGAAGTGAAATGAAATGAAATGAATACATGTCTCTAAACTTTTGAATTTCAAATGCAAATTATTTTTATTATTATAATGTAAATGAGAGATTATATAACCTTATATATTCTAGATTAGGTGGATACAATTCCAGCTATTTATCATTGATTTCAAGCTCACATAGTTTTACGGGATGCAAGTAAGGTGGAAAAAACAATGTGGTTGTAATTCACTATGTATTATTGTATATTATATTTGAAACAATCTAAATGAAGTGGCTGAACCTTATCTTTCTAATGTATTGAAATAATTATTATTTAAAAATTGGTAATATGTATGAGATTCTAGTTTTGGGGATGCCTTGAGAAATGTGAATTAATCATAGTTGCTTTTTTATTCAGATTTACAAATGGTTAAAAAAATGGATGTGTTAAATGAATTGGAATTCAATATCCTGTAGTGGATTTCCAATGTGAAATGGATGATTAAATAATTGGTGTTGTGTTCGTTAGCTTAAAAATGTAATAAAGAAATCGAAATAAAGCTGTTGTCCCTACTTTAAAACTTGTGCATATCTACCTTTCTTGCATGATCCCTCTTAGCTTAGAAGAATTTGAAACTATAGAATGAACTTAAAATTTGACACTCGATGGTACCTTCTAGTTTAAATAAATGAGATCCAAATTATGAGTTGTCGTCATACTGGTATATTTAGCGACATCATTGTGAACCCTTAAAAACATAAGAAAAACTAGGAAACTCTTTACAAATGAAATTGATTTAAAATATGTTGACTTAAGAAAAAATAGGAAGATACAAAATTGGTCCCGTAATCCCTTAAAAAATCATTTTATGACATTAAGAATGAAATAAATTTCACACATGGAATCGTGAAATGCGGAAACATGACATCTTACCTTAAAAACAAATCTATTTTGGTTCGTGTGTAGTCATAATGCTTCCAATCATGTACTTCTTCAAGATGTTAGACAAGTACTTTCGTAACTCTTTTTTCTATAAAGTGACACCAATAAGAGACCTAAGAAATAATGTAAATGAGGTGAAAAAAAGGAGTATATGTGATAATGGTTGAGGAACAAAATGTCACTTGAATTCCTTATCGTTGAATTAAGCATTGACTTTTTGTTATGAGTAGATATAAATTGTTCTTGGTCGGACTAGGCATTTGAGCCAATATAGAGCACACTAAAAATAAAAATTATTGCATGTAAATGCTAAACCTGACTCAAACTAAATTTAGAACTTGTTGACAATTTTTGCACTTGTGCAAAAATGGGAAACTCAAAACTTTGTTACGATGGATAGCATTCGTGAAGTATACCTAAGCTAGGGGAGATCACATCATATTATGTCGTTACTGTTGATTTATTTTTAAAAGATTACATGAAATCTACAACTATGTGTGCTGTTACAAAATGTAACAGATCACATAGTCTACAATTTCATGACCATCCTCAGCAAAAGAACACAAGCCCCGAAGGACAGTTATGTTGTCTTGATGAGGACATCCAATTGCAGAGTAGGTGAAGTGTAAAGTTTTGGAACAACAGAACATAAGTGTAGATCACAGAAAATCGAGTTCATTATTGAATGTTACAAGTTCTATTCAATGTTCTTTCCTTCATGATTAAGACATTCAATTATGTTACTGAGTTGTTTAGTTCATTATACAATCCATACAGAAAGCTAGAAATGCAGAAAGAGATATACAACTCATTTACAGAATTCAATGTTTTATTCACAAGGAGAGTCAAATGTTTCCCACACAAGCCATGGGATGTAACTGAAAAGTAAAGTACAACTACTAAAAATAAAGATACACATGCATGAAGGAGAAAGTAAAGGAGTATGAGTGAACCCATCATTGCCTTGGGGTTTCGTTCTTCAATTGAAGCATCTTCATCTCCATTTTTTTGTTTCTCCTTCATCTTCGTTATAGAAGGCATGGTACCTAAAAAGAAAAATAAGGAAATCATCAATAAAAAGCTCAGGGTTAATCCATATTCCTACACTATCCTACTTCATGCATATGAATCTTCCCTAAGCAGAGAGATGTATTCTACTTGAAGGACAAACTACATGCATGCTTTATTCACTCAAAGAAGAAGAAAGTGAAAAGAAAGAAGAAAACATGGACATAAGAGAGGCCAAAAGCCTAAATATTTTCTAATTGTTTTCCTAAGTGTGTAGGTACAGGTTGCAGCCAAAGAGAGAAATAAACAAGTCATAAGTACATGCTAAAAAGAAGGAAGAGTGCAAACTCAAAGTTCAACAACCATTCTGCAAATGGAAGAAGTTAGAGCTCAGAAGAGAGAATGGAAGATAGAAGTACATTTTTCAGTTTGCAAAGAAGAGGGAGAATCAAATTTCAACAAGCTGAAGCTAAAAGCAAAAAGGATTACAGCTAAAACAGGATGAGAGAGAATATTCTGGGAAAATTTTGATAGGGCTTCACCATGTAAAATGGACATTTACAACTTTTCATCATGTTGTTTCAATTACTACATGTTTTAAAAGAATTATACAATCCCTACAAAAAGTAGAAAAGCATCACATGATCAAGATAAATAGCTATCATGTTTTTAATTCTCAATTGCTATATCAGTTCAACATGAAAAGTGTTACTTTCTATATTCTGGATCAGAACATATAACTACTATTTCTAAAAATGCATTAAAGAAAAGATTCTAATTTTTTTGCTAGGGCTTCACCTTATAAAATCAACATTTCAGATTTTTCAGCATACATATCAGAGTTGTAATGAAAGGAAATACAAAGTATATAATGCAGAAAAGAATTCTTTATAACTCAAACAGCTGAAGAGAATTGAAATTCCAAGATAATCTTACAAATTTCAGCTATTTTAAGTTACAGTTTTCAAAATAAAGAAAATATGAGAACACATAGATACTATAATGTCATTGAAGTATATTCATTCAAGCAAGTATTACTCATCTATGACATGATCAGAAGCCATTACAAGTGAAAAAAAGGAGCTATCTCATGATGAAATTAGAAGTGAGAAGTGATTCAGGTAAAATCTACTGATTGCAAAGGGCTTGAGTAAAGAGATAATGACCAAGATTTAGGATATAAATATCTTGAGCGAGTAAAGGATGAAGATCTCTAAAAAGATAAACAATGAATCCAGGTTCTAGTGTTCAAATGGATTTGAGATTTTTCACTTAGTCAAGCACAAATAGAAACTTACGAGATAATGACGAACTCATAATTCATCAAACACAATATCAGATTTTGAAGTCAATACTAACTCTACAGGAATGAGTTACAAAACTTATTACTCAGAGATCAATGGAAGCGTTTATCAAGGTCTCAGAATTTTGCAAACCCACCAATGATAAAGAAGGAATTTTTGGTTAAATACAGAGAGCATAGCTAATATTTCCATAATATTCTCAACAACTGCAAAGGGGATGACATTTTCTTAGGGAAAAAGAAACTAATACAGAAAGCAAGTGTTCAAAATGCGTTACAGAAGAAGAAAACTACTTTATGTCCGACACAGGAACATATGTGAAATATAACAGTGACAATATTAGAGCTTCAAAGGCCAAGGAAAAATTATGAAGCTCATCATAGTCACTAGAGTATTCAAATAAATGTAATTTCCTTCTACAAGCTAGATGTAACAACAAATACCAGACCACAGTGTTCCAACAAAAATGGGAATTGTATTTAACATTTCGAAGCTATAAGTATCAAGGATTCAAGTAAACATTATGAGAATCAAAACCACAACTCAAAATGACAAGGCCGAGCCTACCAGTTTTCTCAGAATCAAGGTCTAAAACAGAGAAGATCAAAAGGTTGCTTCACAGAATAAGGAAGACTTATGAGTTTTAAAAAAAAATCCCATCTGCTTTGAAGTGAAAAAAACTCAACAATTACAAGAAGCAACTCTCAGTCAAGAACAAAGTGGTATTCCTAATAATGGACAGAATTTCAAAGAAAACCCAAAAGCACGAGCAACCCAAAAATAGAGATAGAAGAACATGCAGGTTTCGAACTCATGGTCAAGTTTTGTTCCAATTTTTGACATCAACCAAGAATAGAATGAATCTAAGTGCAAAACAATTTGAAATTAGGGAAGAGTACAATTTCTATTTTTAATCGCAAAACCCATTAATGGGTATCAAGAAATCAGAGTAACAGACAAAGAACTCACCATTTATAATCAAACAGTCAAAACTTTCAAGCAACTGAATGATGAAACAAGAAATCCATATGCCCATGAGAAGTTTCAAACTCCGGAGTCAAGCAGAAGAACCTAGAATGAGTTTTCAACTTGAAATCCCCAAAGGAACCACGAAATCCCAAAAATGCAAAGAAAAATGAGTATTAGTTTTGGAAGTTGAAATGATAAAGACCAATTAATAGTGAAAACTTAGGAGATCAAGAAGCTTACCATCCTCGTCAAATAGTGATGCTAGTTACACAGAACCGAGCTCAGTAGAGGTCGATATGGTGGCCATTCTTTCATAAAGACAAATTAACAGACCTCAAAAGGGGAGAAATTTTCTCCACTAACCTCACCGAGTTCCAAAACTCAAAAACGTATTCACGATCGGGGGAACCGAGCTCGAGGGTTACCCTAAAAAATGATGAGCATCATCCAAATTCTCTCAGAAAGTTCTAATAGAGCAAAAGAATGAATATATAAGATGCACGAAGATACAGAAACAAGACAAACCTCAAAAAACTAAGCTCGAAGTTCATAAGAAAGACGCGGCCATGACCACAATGCTTCACCTTGAAATCTCGGGACCAAGAAATCAAAGACCTCACAAAGTACACAAAGCTTGAAGTTTATGACAATGGCAACAAACACCCATGACTACCTTGCTCAAAAATGTGGACATAGTAAAAACCAAAAAATATACAGATGCTCAAAGGCTAAGAAGGCTGAAAAATGGACTGATCCAAGATTCAAAAGCTTCAACAATGGCATCAATGAAAATTTTCCAGGGCTTCACCCCCATGACGAAAATTCAAAATGAAGTGATCATTAGGGTCAAGTGATCTTTACCACTCAAATTCAAGATATGAGTTAAATGAAACTCAAGGGTAAGTGCAAGAAGTTGATGGACAAATATAGGGTCATCCGTGCACGTCATATTGCAAAAAATGGCAAAATATCAACTTATAGGGATTATTATCTATACACGTACTCTAAATTAGAAAAATTTATATAAATATGAATCGTATAATTCAGAATCTAGTTTCTAAAATACTAATTTTTGTAAAAATGGACAAGTTTAGCTATATTAAACACTTAAAATTATATAACTTAGTTTTTTTGTTTTTTTAAACTTATAAGATTGTAGTCTATTTGCCCACATTTTGGATAACCAAATCTTGTTATTTTTTTTTCCTTTGGTGAAATGTTAGATGTAGTTGTCTATCTTGGGATGGATTTTATTTTGTATTTTTTTTAGAATTTTTTTTTAATGATTTTTTCCATGAAAGTGGTCTAAAAATATTTAGAAAATGGAGCGCTTCTGTTTGCCCGACAAAAATATCGAAATCAATTTTTTTTTTTTTAACGTGTATAGAATTTGTCCACGCTTGGGATGGTATAAGTTTTATCATATTTTGATAAGTGAAACAAAAGTTACAGTCTTAAACGTAGACATGAACATTCACGGGAAAAAATGTCTTAAAGACCTATTGTTAGTAAGAAATTATAAAATGATATTTATCTTATTCTATTCACTTTAAAAACAATATTTCTACGAAGCTAAGAGTCTCCCGTACATGATGGCACCATTTTTGTGAAATGTTTTTAGTTTTTTAGCATGGTTCAAGTCTTTGGAAGAGCAGATTTGAGGTTTTTGACCTTTTACACTTCATAATGACCTTCCATAGCTTTGGTTGGGGAAAAAAAAAGATTTTATGAGGTTTAGGTTTGTGAGATAGATCCACAATCACGATTATTTTTAACAATACCATGAGCATGCTTTATAAAGCACGCTCAGCTTGATTCGTAAATCATATTTACACACATCCCAATGTTCGAATTACCATGCGATTTTTACTCTCTGACCTTACCGTATGAATTACTGCGAAATTTTGTCTTTTCTCGCACGTTTTCTTATCACCGAAAGTAAAACATCATGGGAGACAAAAATGAATTCAAAAAGGAAGTCATTAAGTAAAAAAACACCAAGCGAATTAGAGGCCAACAAAACTCAAAATGTGGAGCGAATGCGGAAACGTGAATCTAGAAGAGGTTCATCTTCAATCCCAACTATTGTAAGCAATGAAGAACTAGGTAATGTTTCTCATCAATGTTGAAGTGTGATGAAGAATTTTTATTGTCAATGTTGAACAAGAATTAAATACTCATGATGTAGCAAATGTTGAAATTGAAGGAGACAATGAAAATGTGAATAAGGAAATTCATGTTGAAACTATAGACAAGCAAAATTTGACAAAAATACCTCCTAGGATTTTACGTAAGAAACCTAATTTTTTTATTGAAATTGATGAATTTTTTTGAAACCAATGTCTGACAAACTTTCTGAACGAAAAATCAGAAGAAAAGCCACTAAAATTTGGGATAATCATTTTGAAATTTTAAATGATTCCCAAAGATGTCAGTTGTTGGTTAGTTTGATGAAATTGATTAAAATGAGACCTACATTAAACACCTTAGGATTGACAACATCTAACATACGTGGTCAAACCTCTACAATTATTGAAAACCTTCATGATGCATATCACACTATTGGTGTCAAGAGACGCAATAGGGATAGTAATATTGTGCGTCGTGTACTTGTTAGGTTGTGGAGCCTGTTTTCATGTGTGAAAATGTTGAAGACTGTATACTAAGAGTACTATACACTTTTCATGTATCACTAGGCGTAATTTTTTGGCCTCGAAAAATTGCACCCGAAATATCAGAAACATGTTTTTCTCATATGGGCGAGTTTTTTGACCCATAGGTTTATGGGACGGGTTTTGCCCATGGTTTTGATACCCACGGTTTTGTAAAACTGCTTAAGTAGTTGTCTATTTATATGGTCTTATGCATATGATAGATGTACAAGCAAATGTATTGCAGATGTGTTTTGAATTCGGGTGTGAATTCTGTAGAGTTTGTTGAGCATAGCTCTAAAAGATCTAGGTATTGTATTGAGAGAGCGGTGGCTTGTAATAAAATATGAGCAAGTGATTCTTGGTGGACGTAGCCCAAATTGGGTGAACCACGTTAAATACTGTCTCTTTGTGTTGTGTTATTTTATTCTGCAATTTTATTTGAGATCTGTAATAATTTTTGCATATTAGTTTCTACTGTTGCGATTGCGATTCGTGAGGGATTATTACGCATATTTTATCCCTCATTTCCTAACAATTGGTATCGAGATCCTGGTTTGGTTTCTTTGAAGTGTTGAATCGCAGGTAATTTTTAGCTTGAGTGGGAGCTATGGCAGATGAAGGAAGATCTAGGGTTGATAAATTCAACGGGCAGAATTTCATTCTTTGGAAGATGCAGATGGAAGATTACCTTTATCAAAAGGATCTTTATACTCCGTTATGTGAGAAGGTGAACAAACCCTCGAGTATGAAAGATGTGGAATGGGATTTCTTTGGATAGGAAAGCACTTGGAACGATCCTCTTTGAGTCTTGCATCTTCGGTATTATTTAATGTTTCAAAGGAAAAGACTACAAAAGATCTAATGGATGCATTAGGAAGTTGTATGAAAAACCCTCTTGCCTCTAATAAGATATTTTTAATGAAAAAGTTGTTTAATATGAAGATGTCTGAGAATAGTTCAAGAGAGATCATTTAAATGATTTCAATACGGTTGTGAATATGTTAGCTTGGTTACAATAGAATTTGATGGAGAAGTTAGGGCTTTATTAATTCTCAGTGCTCTTTACACGAGAGTTGGAATAGCACAGTAATGGCAGTAAGTAACTCAGTTCCAGCTAACTCGAAGTTGAAGTTTGAGGATGTTGTAGGGGTGATTCTAAGTGAGGAAATGCGAAGAAAAAGCTCTGGGGAATCTTCTACTTCAGGGAATGCTTTGATAGTGGAAACTAGAGGGAGACAGAAGAATAGAGGAAACCGTGGAAAATCAAAAGATCGGGCAAGGTCAAAATCCAAGAACAAGATTGTATGCTGGAATTGTGGAAAGCCTGGGCATGCAAAGAAGGACTGTTGGGAGCTTCGAGATAAGAAGAAACAACAAGAAGAAAACAAGGAGGCAAATGTGGCAATGGGTAATGTATGTCAGGATGCTTTGATTATTTCTTTGCACAATATTATTGAATCTTGGGTTTTAGATTTAGGGGCTTCTTTCCATGCTTCTCCACATAGGCATTATTTTGTTGATTATGTTCAAGGAGATTTTGGGCATGTTTTTCTTGGTGATGATGAGCCTTGCAACATAGTTGGAAAAGGTTATATTCAGGTTAAGATGTAGAATGGGAATACTTGGCTATTGAAGGATGTCAGACATGTTCCTACATTAAGATGAAATTTGATATCGGCGGGGCAGTTGGGAAGTGATGGTTGTACTGTGATATTTACAAAGAGACTCTTGGAAGGTTACTAAGGGTGCTCTTGTGGTGGCAAGAGGTAAGAAGGTTGGAACCTTGTATTTAACCACTGATAGTACTAATGATTGTAATCTTGTGGCTTCAGATGTAGATACAACATTATGGCACTATAGGCTCGGTCATATGAGCCATAAGGGCATGAACATCATAAAGAAGAATTTTCTGGATATACAGAAACAGGTTTGGATTTATGTGAGAACTACATATATGGGAAACAAAAGCGAGTAAGGTTTCTCAAGGTTAGACCTACAAAGAAAGAGAGTAAGTTAGAGCTGGTGCATTCTGATGTGTGGGGGCCAGCTCAAGTATCATCTCTTAGGGGTTCAAGTTATTATGTTACTTTTATTGATGATGCAACAAGGAAAGTTTGGGTTTATTGTATTAGAAACAAATCTGATGTATTTGACACTTTTGTTAAATGGAAAGCCTTGGTAGAGAATGAAACAGGTCTTAAGCTAAAATGTCTCAGGTCAGATAATGGAGGGGAGTATTGCAGCAATGAATTTGATGATTATTGTTCTAAGAATGGAATCCACGAGTAAAAGACGGTTCCAGAACTCCACAAAGACGAGAATGGGGTATCAGAAAGGATGAACAAAACAATAATGGAACACGCTAGGAGCATGAGGTTACATGCAGGACTGTCTCTTTCTTTTTGGGCAGGAGCGGTGAGCACACAGTTTGTATACTTGATAAACAGAGGACCCTCAAGTGCCTTGGATGGAGGCATACCGAGGAGGCTTGATGCAGTAAGAAAGTTGATTATTCATTTCTTAGAGTCTTTGGATGAGAGGTGTTTGTTCATATAGACAAGGATGATAGGACCAAGCTAGAGGCTAAATTAGAAAACTGTACTTTCATTGGTTATGGTGGTGATGACTTTGGATTTAAATGTTGGAGTACTAAGGACAAGAAAATCATTCGGTCTAGGGATGTGGTTTTAATGAGAAAGTCATGTATAAGCAAAATTGCAGGAAAACAGGGAAGAATCAAAGAAATAATATGCAGTGGTAGAGGATCTTAGGATGGGAAAGTGACACATGAATCAGTTCAGGAACCCCCTCAACAGGAACCCCAAACTCCTATATTGAGGAGGTCTTCTAGGGTAAGAAGAGAACTTGAACATTTTTCTCCTTCTCTTTATTATTTATTACTCACTGATAGTGGAGAACCAGAGAGCTTTGATGAAGCAATGCAGGTAGATGCCAAGAAGAAGTGGGAGCAAGCCATGGATGAGGAGCATCAGGCTCTCATGGAGAACCAGACATGGGATTTGGTAAAGCTATCTCGAAGGAAAAAGAGCATTACAGAACAAGTGGGTGTTTAGAGTCAAAGAGGAAGAAGGAGGCAAGAAAAGATACAAGGCCGGTTGGTGGTCAAGGGGTTTGCATAGAAAAAGGTATAGATTTTGATGAGATTTTTTCTCCTGTAGTAAAAATGACTTCTATCAGAACTGTTCTTGGAATAGTGGTAGTAGAAGACTTGCACTTAGAACAGTTAGATGTAAAGACTACATTTCTCCATGGCGATTTGGAGGAGGAGCTATATATGTAGCAGCCAGAAGGATATGAAGTCAAAGGTAAAGAGGAGATGGTGTGCAAACTGAAGAAGAGCTTGTATGGCCTGAAACAAGCTCCACATCAATGGTATAAGAAGTTTGATAGCTTCATGATGGAGCAAGGTTATATCAGATGTCATTCTGACCATTGTGTGTATATAAAGAAATTTGAGGATGGAAGTTATATTATCCTGTGTTTGTATGTTGATGACATGCTGGTTGTAGGTAAAAACATGCAGGAAATAAAATTACTCACGAAGAAGCTAAGTGAATCCTTTGCTATGAAGGATTTGGGTGCAGCCAAAAAAATCCTTGGTATGAGGATATCTCGGGATAGGAAGGAATGAAAGCTAACTTTATCTCAGGAAGAGTACATTAAGAAGGTCTTGGAGAGGTTTAATATGCAGGATGCTAAACCGGTTGGGACTCCTTTGGCAAGCCATTTCAAGTTATCAAAGGAGCAATGTCCCAAGATAGAGTAGGAGAGGAACCAAATGTCCAAGGTACCTTACTCATCAGCAGTTGGCAGTTTGATGTATGCTATGGTGTGCACTAGGCCTGATATTGCCCATGCAAAGGGGAGTGTGAGTAGATTTATGAGTGATCCAGTAAAAGTATTGGCTAGCAAGTAGAAAGTGGATCCTTCGGTATTTGAGAGGGACCATGGGGAAAGTTTTTGTGCTACTGATGGATCGAGACACCACTTTATGTGGTTATGTAGATTCAGACATGGCTGGAGATGTAGACAGCAGGAGGAGCACGACAGGTTATATTTACACTGTAGGTGGGACAACAGTGAGTTGGATTTCACAACTACAGAAGCTGGTGGCTTTGTCAACCACAGAGGCAAGCAAAGAGATGATTTGGTTACAACAATTTCTTGAGGAGTTGGGGCATAAGCAGGAGGAATGTAAGCTGCATAGTGATATTCAGAGTGCTATACACCTAGCTAAGAACTCTGCTTTCCACTCTAGGACAAAGCATATACAGTTAAGGTATCATTTCATCAGGACAACTTTGGAGGAAGAGAAGTTGAAGTTGGAGAAGATTCATACCAGTCAGAATCCTGTAGACATGATGACCAAGGTGGTCACAAGGGAAAAACTAAAGTTGTGTTCAGCTTTGGTTGGTCTTCACAGAAACTAGTGAAGGGTTGAGAAGCTTGCTTAGAGGAAAACTAGTCTCCAAGTGGGAGATTGTTAGGTTGTGGAGCTTGTTTTCATGTGTGAAAGTGTTGAAGACTGTACACTAAGAGTACTGTACACTTTTCATGTATCCTTGTTGGGGTTCGGGGTCGGGCCCCTGAAGCGGGGTCCGAGGGGGAAGCCCCCGTAGCAGGTTCAGGGGCGCAGCCCCGATTTTTTTTTAGGCGTAAATTTTTTGGCCTCGAAAAATTGCACCTGAAATATCGAGAAACGTGCTTTTCTCATATGGGCAAGTTTTTGACCTATAGGTTTATGGGATGAGTTTTGCCCATGGTTTTGATACCCACGGTTTTGTAAAGCTCGCAAGCTTGTCTATTTATAAGGTCTTATGCATATGATAGATGTACAAGAAAATGTATTCGCAGATGTGTTTTGAATTTGGGTGTGAATTATGTAGAGTTTGTTGAGCATAGCTCCAAACGGATCTAGGTATTGTATTGAGAGACCGGTGGCTTGTAATAAAATCTGAGCAAGTGATTCTTGGTGGACGTAGCCCAAATTGGGTGAACCATGTTAAATATGTCTCTTTGTGTTGTGTTAGTTTATTCGTAATTTTATTTGAGATCCGTAATAATTTTTGCATATTAGTTTCTCTTTGTTGCACTCGTGAGGGATTATTCCACATATTTTATCCCTTATTTCCTAACAAGTACTTGCTACTAGTGTTGTAAGTGAATCAATAAAAAAATAACATTTGATTACACAAACAAGTCTAATGTTGCAAGTTAATCGAAAAACTCTAGTAAAAGCAATTGAAAGACGTAATATCCTTCAATCACTCAATAATGTCGATTTTTGGGCATTTTTTGCTAGAGCACCGCGTAAGGAAAAAAATCATTCTGATGCTATAAGAGAAGTTGTTATTAAATTTTGGCATGATAACACTAGAATTTCACCTAATACAAGAGATGTTATAAAACGGAGAGTTGGTTCTACTAATCGTGAACCACATCCAAAGTATTTCTTAGATATGACTCAAACTCAATTTTTTCGTAAGTTTGAACAAGAGAATTTGGAAATTAAAATTAGTCAACGTTTTTTTTGAAATGTTGAAACCATTCTATGTGAAAATCAACCATGCTCGCACCACTTGTTGTTGTAGGCAACATGTTGAATTTGCGATGCATTATGCTAAATTTTTACGTATTCGTTCTAATTTTCATTCTGAAACTATGTTATTTGAATGTGGTGTTCAAGTTCCACCAATATCTTCCAGGGATTTCATTCCTACTATATTTTGTGAAAAAGAAGTTGGACAATTTTTTTATAGTCAGGATTGTTTAGATGGAAGTTGTAGTATATGCGGCGGATTACCTAAATTAGAAAGTTGCATCCATGAGCAAATTGAAGGTAGAATAGGACATAATTTAGTTGAATTTGATAAATATAAATCAGTTGCATACCAGTTGAAAGATGAAAAAGAGTCGAAACGGTGTGAGCTAGTTACAGAACAAATGCCCATTTTTCAATTTATGAGAAAATTTAAGGATGAAATTGTTTATGAGTATGCGAGACATACACATAGAGATCGATGGTTGGATGAAAAATTCAAGCTATGAAAAGACACATTTCCTATTGGTACTATTGTTTCAGTGGTCAATTTTGCAGAGAAGTACACATTGCAACCACAAATGGAGGTTCAATCGCAAGATTACAACTCAGTACAAGTTGCCATTTTTGTGCATATAACATTTATACATTCTCCTGACAGTACAGAGAATGATTGAATTTTTTTAAGAGAGTACCACTTTTATATCGGTGATGATCATACTCATTCTACTGAATTTGTGCAAGGGTGTTTCCAGTTATTTTATGGAAACTTGTCTGATAGGGACATCCACTTCAAAAAAATATTATATATGGTCGAGTTAATTGCATGTCTCAGTTTAAGAATGCATGAATGTTTTATTGGATGAGCATAATGCACATCAAGATGGGTGTGCAAAATATTTGGAGTTTCACTGAGGTTGGACATGTAAAAGTAGAGCATGATGGTGCAGGGGCATGTGTGAAAAGAGCTCTTGCAAGAGAAGAGTTGAAGTACAAAGATGGTGCTAAATTAAAAGATGCAAAGAGCATAGTGGAATGGTGTACGACAACATGGCTCGAGGTTCTCAACAAAATTCCACGGTTTGTAGATATTTTTATTTGATAGAGGAAAAACATAATGCTAACTACGAGGATTGTATGACACTCACTGGGTCTAGTGATATGCACTCATTTTGTAGCTCGACGCTACTTCGTGGGTGTATGGACAAGAAAGTTGATATGTTTTTGTGCATCTTGTATCGAATTTGTCACTACCGAGTGTGATTCATCAAGAATGGGTGGAAGGATGGATTTTAGGCCTCTAACTCCGCTTCTTAGTTATCAACCTCCACAAGCATTACAACTTGTTTCTCAGATGAAGTTACAACATCTAAGGACTTTGATGAAATTTTGATTTTGGTGCGACAAGGTATTTATGGTTATTTATTTAATTTTTGTATTGAGTTATGTCCATTGAAAATTTAATATGTAATTTAAATTTGAGTTCTTCAACCTTGGTTATTTTTTTGTAGGACATGTGCTTGCAGTAATTGTGATAGAAGACAATGAAGAAGGAACAAACTATTTCTTATGTCGTTGCATTGAGGAAAGAAATAAGTTGACTTCTCCTATTATAGATGGTGAAGAGATTGAGTATCCTATAGGGTCAGTGGTAGTTACTATTGTATATAGCTTCCCCTCGGGTAGATATGGGAAAACAGAAGAATATAGGGTGCACGCGACATAAGGTGTCAACGTGAAGAAATTTGTGCCTTGGCACGAGGTAAAGGGCGATGACATAAGGTGTCAACATGAAAAAATTCACACCTTAGCGCACATAAGAGTATGTCGACATAAGGATGGATGCGCCTGAGGCGCATCTTCGAGAGGCACAATATTTTGAGCATTGACACCTGAAAGAAAGCAAACCCGACGTAGATATTCAAATGGCCATAACTTTTCACAGGGAGCTTGGATTCATGCAAGGTTGGACTTTTCAAAAATCTTTAATTGGGTGAGAACAAATTCTTAAAAATGAAAAATACAATTCGCCACTTTTTGGGCTTGCTAGGGTCCTCACCTACTGCCATAATGAGATGAATTAAATGTAACTTGGAGGTGGTTGGGGTAGATTTGGAATTCCTCTCTTTTCTCTCTCATTCTTCCTATAAATTGTAAGGAGGGGCTTCTTTCTAAAGGTTGGACATTCTTGTTTTCCCCTCCCTTCTTCTCTTTGGCAGGTGAATTTATGGAGTTCAAACCTCCCATCTAAAATTGTAATGCAACTTTGCCTCTTGGCATTTTGTAGTGTATTGTATCAATCTTTGGAGCAAATAATGCATGTCTGTGGATGATTCTCAACCCTCTCTATGTTCATTTGCATCCTCCTGATCTTTCACTTCAATTTTTGTTATCTGTGCATGACCTTACATTACATTTTAATGGTTTGTGTTTATTGGCAAGACATGTGTTCTTCATTCCTCGGTGCATCACCTTTATTAGTTTAGGTTTATTTTTATGCATCTTCTTACCCTGTCTACTTGGCAAGTTAGTTTAGGTTTTTTCAATAAATCCTCTACATTTTTGTGTGCATATGAACAAAGGAATAGGAACCAGCCTTCATCCGGAGAGATTTTCCGATTTCGCAAGGTCCCACACTTGGGAGAAGCTCCATGTTATGCAATCGCACCGAGATTCTCAACCCATTGAGTTGCGTAAAACATTCGGGGTGCTTTGATTCACCATCAGCATTCCTGGAACTTGGCTTCGACGGTATCCATTAAAAAACTCCTCTGTTTGGGTGTTTGAAGACTTTGAGACACACAGGAAAATACTCTTATATTCACATCTAGTTCTAGCAACAAATATTCAGTTGTATAGATATCGAGGAAGGCCTAATAACAAGATTCTTTGGAAGGTTTGAGAGTTAGATCATGAAGCAATCTTGTCTGCTATTCAGAGTAGATCCGATCCTGATGGTTCATTGGAATGAATTTACAATGCTCATGTCTGGTATATATTTAATTTCTTTTCATTTATATATATATATATATATATATATATATATAATTTTTTTAGTTTAAAGATCTAGATTTAAGTTTGAATATATTTTATTTTAAATTTGTGTATTTTGTGTACATGTATATAGATAGTATATGGTTTTGATTTGAAACTTAAATTTCTTTGACTAACAATTTTATGTTTAGGTTAGTGGTGCCAGAAAAGCTTCCACCTTCACATGGTTGGCACTGTTAGTAGAGAATTTTAAATTCTCGAAGCTAAGAGAAGCTTTCATTGTTTGAAAAAGTTGTAAATTTTGAAAAAGTCAAGTAAATTTTGAAAATGTTGTAAATTTTGAAAAAGTTGTAAATTTTGAAAATGTTGTAAATTTTGAAAAAGTTGTAAATTTTGAAAAAGTTGTAAATTTTGAAAAAGTTGTAAATTTTGAAAAAGTTGTAAATTTTGAAAATGTTGTAAATTTTGAAAATGTTGTAAATTTTGAAAATGACTCCTCTAGGTGCCACGGAGTCCGAGTAGTCACCCATCGAAGTTGAACGATATTTTGGTCTCAGGGCTCTTAAGGGACTACACCCGAACGAAGTAGCCCGAAGCAACGACCGTTGCGCGCACCAAAAACCACCTCTTCTAGCATTCACCTAGCCACCCGGATGTGCAGTAGCGATCGGTTTGGTGCCACGACCCACCGTTTGCAAAATATAGCGTTTGACAACCTTACACTGGCTCCAACTACACTATTTCGCGCGTTTGCAAACAGTAGGACAACGAGAGCACCAAAATGAGAAGAAAAAAACCGAGAGAGGCTATTGTAGAGGGTCCATACACCGAGGTTCTGGATTAGACGAGGCCTCTCTAGGTGCCATGGATTCCGAGTAGTCACTCGTCGAAGTTGAACAATAATTTTGTCTCAAGGCTCTTAAGGGACTACGCCGAACGAAGTAGCCTGGAAGCAACAACCCTTTCGTGCACCAAAACACCACCTCCTCTAGCATTTACCTAGTCACTCGACGTGCGGCGTAGTCGGTTTGGTACCACGACCCACCGTTTGCAAAATACAGCGTTTTGACAACCTTACTGGCGGCTCCAACTACACTATTTCACACGTTTGTAAACAAGTGAGGACAGCAAGAGCACCGAAATGAGAAGGAAAAAACTAAGAGAGGCTATTGTAGAGGGTCCATACACCGAGGTTCTAAATCATACGAGGCCTCTCTAGGTGCCACGGAGTCTGAGTAGTCACCCGTCAAAGTTGAATGATATTTTTGTATCGGGGTTAAGGGACTACGCCCGAACGAAGTAGCCTGGAAGCAATGACCCTTTCGTGCACCAAAAAAATACCTCCTCTAGTGTTCACCTAGCCACCCGGATGTTCCATGTGTAGTCGGTTTGGTGCCACGACCCACTTTGTTTGAAAAATATAGCGTTTGATAACGTTACACTGCTGGCTCCAACTGCACTATTTCGCGTGTTTGCAAACAATAGGACAGTGAGAGCACCGAAATGAGAAGGAAAAAACTGAGAGAGTATATTGTAGAGGGTCCCTACACCAAGGTGCTAGATCAGATGAGGCCTCTCTAGGTGCCACGGAGTTTGAGTAGTCACCTGTCGAAGTTGAACGATATTTTGGTCTCAGGGCTCTTAAGGGACTACGCCCAAACGAAGTAGCCCGGAAGCAACGACCCTTTCTCGACTGAAACACCACCTCCTCTAGCATTCACCTAGCCACTCGGATGTGCCGGCATAGTCGGTTTGGTGCCATGACCCACCGTTTGCAAAATATAGCGTTTGACAACCTTACACTGGCTCCAACTGCACTATTTCACGCGTTTGCAAACAGTAGGACAGTGAGAGCACTAAAATGAGAAGGAAAAAAATGAGAGATGATTTTGTAGAGGGTCCCTATGCCAAGGTGTCGGATTAGACGAGGCCTCTCTAGGTGCCACGGAGTCCGAGTAGTCACTCGTCGAAGTTGAACGATATTTTGGTCTCAGGGCTCTTAAGGGACTACGCCCGAACGAAGTAGCCTAGAAGCAACGACCCTTTCACGCACCAAAACACCACCTCCTCTAGCATTCACTTGGCCACCTAGATGTTCCAGCGCAGTCGGTTTGGTGCCACGACCCACCGTTTGCAAAATATAGCGTTTGACAACCTTACACTTGCTCCAACTGAACTATTCCGTGCGTTTGTAAATAGTAGGACAACAAGAGCACCAAAATGAGAAGGAAAAAATTGAGAGAGGCTATTGTAGATGGTTTGTACACCGAGGTGTTGGATCGAGACAAGTCCTTTGTAGGTGCCATGGAGTCCGAGTAGTTACTCGTTGAAGTTGAACAATATTTTGGTCTCGGGGCTCTTAAGGGACTACGCCGAACGAAGTAGCCGGAAGTAATGACCCTTTCGCACACCAAAAACTACCTCCTCTAGCATTCACCTAGCCACCCAGACATGCCAGCGTAGTCGTTTGGGTGCCACGACCCACCGTTTACAAAATATAGCGTTTGACATCCTTACACTGGCTCCAACTACACTATTTCACGCGTTTGCAAACAGTAGGACAACGAGAGCACCGAAATGAGAAGGAAAAAACCAAGAGAGGATATTGTAGAGGGTCCGTACACTGAGGTTTCGGATCATACGAGGCCTCTCTAGGTGCCACAGGAGTCCGAGTAGTCACCCGTCAAAGTTGAACGATATTTTGGTCTCAGGGCTCTTAAGGGACTACGCCCGAATGAAGTAGCCCGGAAGCAACTTATCCCCATTTTTTACATTAATGACAAAGGCATACATTTAACAACATGTTCTTCATCTTTCTCCTCCTGATAGGATCACCTCTTCATTAGAAACATCAACCAAATGTCTTAAATAAGCTCAAAATCTTGAAATTTCACTCAAAAACTGATTTTAGCCTCTTTTCAAGCATAGAGACACTAAGCTCCCCTGGGAATAACATATGCATGATCTGAACATGTTGAAAATCATTGATATTTATCATCATCATAACTTTTCTTTGAGTAAGAGCACCATCATTCACCTTGTAGGTATGCAAAAAAATTCATTCCTCACAAAAGCTTTTTTTTCACCTTCAAGAATCCACTATACCAGACCTACATACCTAAAACAGTCATCTCTATAGAAAAATGATCCTTCTTACCTTCATCTTTGGGCCAACTCTACTTGTTAGGCACCAAAACTTGATTTAGTCACATGTTTGTAGCCTTCATGTATTGGGAAGAAATAATGCATTCATGACTCATACCTTACTTGTTCTTGGAGAATACACTCATCACAGACCTCAAAAGCCTTTAAATAAACAATGTCCCCCTGAGTGTTTTGTATCATACACATCATCATATAGCTCTATAGAATCTCCTTTTCATATCATTGTAAACTGATTATCATAAAATCATCAACCTTCCCTCCAAATCTAGCTTCATCTTGTCGAAAAAATGCCTTTCTAGCACACGAAATCACCTAGAGTACCTTCAAGAATCTATCATATATGTACTCCTATCAAGATTAGGCATTGAGAATTTTTTTCAAGCACTTTAAGTAACACCTACAGGCATGTAGGTTACAAAATTAGAGAAAATTTGAAAATTTCAAGTCATGTAGCACAATGGACACTAGACAGATACTTGTATTTTGGAATGAAACACACTTCTAGACCTGACAATTGACCACTTTGAATGCATCATAACATGCCATGGTTGGGCTTGACATGTACACATTTCACCTGTGAAATATTCTTTACAGACGCATAAGAAAATTATATGTATATACTGATTCAAGAAACCTCAAGTCATAGACCAAACTAGCTACCTGCCTCACTAGCTTATTCAAGTATAATCATCACAAGAACAATTCTTGGAGCATATTACCAATTTAAGAGTATACTCACCATATTCTTTAAAATAACGCATGCTCTACCTCTTGAAAACATTTTCCATAAGTTATCAGATAATCCCTATAGATCTATTGGTTTGAATATTGCACAAGTGAATGATGCGATATGTGAATTGTTCCAAGACAAAACAATGCAAGCATCCAAGATTGTAAATTATGAAAATACAATCTAGATATAATTAACTGTTTCAGTTTTACAGATCTAGCATCTTTATACCATTGCCATTCAGAAACTGATTTGGGTACAAAAACTATTATAATCACATCACTTGTATTATAATGAAGAGTGAGAATCAATAGGTACTATAGTGGTTCCAATATAAATAGGGCCAACATATATCATGATCTAAAAAATTCCCTGTCCTTAGGGTACCATGGCATGATGTCATCATGTCATCAAGATCCTCAGTATATTAAAGTCCACTGCATGGTATATGTCATGGACCTTATAATGGATTCAAGGATGCAAAATCAACGCACAAAGAAGGTTCCAGAACCTATTCCCATTCCTTATTTTAAATTGAACTTGAACATGGCCTTGGAATCAGGCCCCATAATGATCCACCTTATGAGATAGACACAACCTATTCAAAAAATGAGGATGGCTCATCTCATTTTGACAACGTGATGCATATTCCCAATGGAGGTCCTATACGAGGATCTTTACTCAAGTAACATATTTCCTAATTGAGTTCTTTTTACCTTGTCATATAATTAGATACTCCATCCAATTGAAAATTTACCCTACTATATCCTGAACCGATAGATTGGAATAAAAAATTTCACATGCCAATTTATTTCTTTGATCCAAGTGCAAGAAAAACAAACATAAGTCTCATAGTGAAATCCTCTTTGAGTCATTAGTAAACAAACAAGACAAAGAACATATAGAAAAATTGGTATACCCATTCAAAGATGATGATTAACCACGTTACACTGCTTGTTAAAGAACTGAAAAAGTCATAAATATGATTTAACCAACACACATGGATATATATATAAGAATCAAACAAAGTGTGCTCCAGACGCACGTCTCTGAAAATATATATGTACATAAGTTCATAATGTATGTGTACATCTCGAACTAAGCACGTGTCATAATGTACATATGGGACCACATGCGGTCGCAAAAGGCTATATATATACAATGGACTGTGAATCTACTCATGACCACATATGTACATCCAGGTGGACTATAAATCTACTCATGAAACATCTTCCCTCTCTTCGCCCTGCTAGAAGTAGCACGTCCACGACCTGGGGATGTAGTGGAGGGAGATGCCACTACGGATTTCATCCGTGCTAGGTGTGTCTGCAACCTAACTGCACATTCATAAACAATAAGTTTTTAACACAAATTTTTTTAAAATACATTCAAAATTTAGAAACTTGTACAATTTAGTTAAAATGCATGTGAAATCTTACATGCAATGTCATGATCACTATCAATTTGTTGTTGACATGTCGCAGGGACAACAATAGACTCATGAGGGGTAAGCTACATACAAATAATTAATTTTCAAATTAAATATTTCACATATATACCTACAAAATTTGATATTGTAGATTTAAGTTTAATAAGAAATAATGAACCTCCAAAATTTAACAAATTTAAAAAATTGTGTACCTCAGTTAGTGGATCTGCAAATGCTATGGCAGTATCTACAGCAGCCTCCACAGTCTGCATATATGGAGGAGTCTCTCTAGCAGTCATAAGCTATACAAAAAACATGTACAAATCAATATTAAAATCTACATGACAGAGGTCCAAAGCATGTAATCCGTGCGTGAACTTCTAGTAATTAGAAACAAAGTGTAAAGAGATTTACTAACCTACGTAAAACTCATGTGAGGCATGCTAGTAGCCTCAGTTCCTTGAGTAGATGATGACCCGCCAGGCTCCTGTGTATAAAAGAGAAAAATATTAATACATGTACAACATACACGTGAAACAAATTATAATAATAATCTAGTGCAATTAAATGATTTATTAAAAATGTAAGTTTGTACAACTTGAAACTTACGTTTGAAACATGCCCAGCCACAGTAGCTAGCATGTCGACACCGAATGTTTCCTTCACCGGCTCTTGCTATTTAAAATAAAATAAAAAATTAGTTTTTACATGTATGTACATGACGTACAATCAAAATATATATATATATATATATATATATATATATATATATATATATATATATATATATATATATATATATCTCAAACATGTGAATTAAACTATTGTATATATATATATATTATTTAAATTTATTTGAAATTTACCTGTGAAAGACCAATATCAGTGGCTCCAGTTCCAAAAACATTCCCTAGCATCTCATCTATAGAAAATAAATCCTGTGAACCAGCAAATGATGTCTCGCCTGCAGTGCATACAGCACCACATGATCCACAGTGGTGTGGTGCATTAGAACTAACACCTCCACCAACATCACCAGATGCAATCCGGGTGCTATCTTTGGGTGAGAGTGTCAGTGAGATCCCTCAATGCATGTAATGTATCAATATCCACAACCTCCTTCACTGTAGGAGGGATAAATGAAGGCAGTGGGGGTTTTAGGGCATGGGGGATCCTAGGCTGACCTACACATGCACCAGGTCTGCTCTGTGCAGAGCCACCTCCTCGACCAAAAAATTCAGAAAAGTCAAAATAATTCGGGACCTCATTGAGCACGAACTCACAATATAATTTCTTCAAAAAATAAAGAGGAACCTCATTGTTGTTGCATGGTGGATAATCAAAAACCATCCACCATCAGTCCCAAAAATTGTTTTTGATTCTGTCATCATGGCACCAATGGATTGGGAACTGTTTGCAAGTAACTGAGGGGGAATTGGTTCTAGAGTCGGTAAATAATGCACAAATGAGGTCTTTTCCAAAAAAATTTCTTTGACGCCACACATGGGATAGTTTATCCACATACCACCACCTACTGATCACTTCTAAAGGTGTTCCATCTATGTATTTTGTTGGTTCGAGACTCAACTTCGCCAATCAATGTTTACAATGTATTGGCTAAAGTCATGCGGGATGGATTTGTAGCATGATCTTGTCTTATAGTTTGAATTAGGTTCTCAATGAAATTTTTTTTTCTTCGATTCTTCCAATGATATTATCTTGCATTCCTGTTGGCTTAGTGGGGACAGAAGGAGCCACAGGAGGCGGATCTATGTTTGGAGGAGGGTTTTGAGGAATGTTCGGAGGGTTTTGAGGAATGTTCGGTGGGTTTTGAGGAATGTTTTGATAGTTTTCATGATTTCGAGCTTTCCGACCAATTGATAAAACAAGAAAATTGTATACATAAACAAACATTTCAAAAAACCCATGAAAATGCAAAAAAAAACCTAAAATGCAAAAAAAAAAAACCTAAAATGCAAAAAAATGATTACAATCGGGGACTTACCTCCTCGTCTTGGTGGCATGGTTGAATCTATCACTATCTAGAAGTCTGATGAGCAATTTTGAGATGGTATTGAAAGCACGAGTGAAAAACGTTTAGGAAAAGTCGCGGTTCGAAATGAAAAATGAGGAAAATAAGGAGTCGCGGGACTGTTAAATTTTGTCTCAGAGTTCTGCGATCACGGTTTATAACCACGCTCATGGTTCTAAACCATGATTGTGGTTTTAGGTTTGGTAATTACCGAACCTAGAATTCAGGAACCGCGATTGCGGTTTTAAAACCGCGATCGCGGTTCCTTTATTTGAGTTTTTATGTCCACGGAATTGTCCACCAACTTCGTGCACTTACCCTCAACCACAGTCAGATAATCAAAGGTAGAGAAGTAAAATTACCAAGATCAATGCTCAAGGATCGATCCCTAAGTTTGAATCAAACCATCATGGTTAGATTCCATTACTACGCCAAACTCTAGGTCACAAACCCTAACCACGAGTCAAAGATCGATGGCCTGAGATTCAATGGATCAGAGATCAACGATTGGAAATTGATCAACAAAGTTCAATATAAATCACCATGGTAAAATTAAAAGCTACCACATTAAATGTCAGTCGGAAAACCTAACCGAGGGTCAAAAACATCAACAACCACGAATCAAAAGTACAGATCAACAACCTGAATCAAGGCACCAACTTTCAAAGAAAACCACCAGGGTTAAATTTAACTCAACCTAAGTTAGATGCCACTGAAAAAGCATATGGAGGGTGAGTCATCATCAAAGGGGGCCAACAACCATGCATATCCATAATGATCACCCAAAAGGGTAAAGTATAACCTTATATCAATCAAATCAAATGTGTAAAAGGGGAAATGATGGTATATAATAACATGATAGTAAAAAAAAAAGTGGGGTGGCATACCTTATAATATGCCTAAGTCCACAAAGGTGGCCGAATGTAACATGGTGCCCCTTGTATTATTTCAAAACACAATAATTTTCTAAGTCCACAAGAGTGGCCAAACCAATGAAGGAAAAATTTCACAACAAAAAGTGGCCCCCACTGATGGTGATATATTGTACATGAATTGGAATGTATTTTTCCATGCAATCACTAGAAAAGCAGAATAAGTGTCAACATCAGAGACAAAGGTGGTCCCAATCAGGATTAATGTTTGGATGAATTATTTTGTAAACTATTGCAATTATTGTAACTATTTTGTTCACTCAGAGGGAATTAATTTTGTTGCATGCTTCACAAGAAGACAAAACAGAGAAGAGATAGAGTTACATGTCATGAAGAGAGACTTTCCTAGCAAGCACTTTTATTTTTAGCAAAGTTATTCACCCATCTTTATTAAAAATAGAATAGTCAACTTCAGTTACCTAGATGTAATCAAAGGTTGTTAATGCCTCTTGTACTAGTTTGTATTATTTTATCCTTTCATTTATTATTAAATAAAGGATACAATTAGGATGCATGGGTGAGTACAAGCCTTAGGCTATTTTTAGGAAGGGGTGAAATTTATTTTTGTATATGTTATGTGCCTTTTGCAAAGCACAAAGATTATTTACGGAGGATTTTTGGATATATGAGTACTGAAGAAAATTTTACCATTTTTTCCCTCTGAGTGTGAAGTAATTTCTACCTTCCCAAGTTATTTTTAGTCTTGTGTATGTTACATTAATCTTGTGAATGCAAATTCTCTGATCAAGCAAGTTACCCTGCTACAAATTTTAGTCCTTTCTGCTTAGTTTTGATGTGCATGTTAACTTATTAGTATTGTTGTGATCCTCCCTCAGTAAAATCAAGTGTTTTTCCCTTAGATATTCTGCAAAAAAACTATTGGTTCGTGCATCAAAAATCCTTCACAGATCAGTTGTGCATATACTCATTCAAATCCCTCATACAAATTTGGTGTATCACCTTAGTTTTAATCATTTTTACAGTCATCTTTTACCCTCAAACTCCCAGAAAGTAGTTTAGGATACACCAATAAGGAACCGGCCTTGATACCAGAGACTCACCTCGAAATAGGTATACCCACAGACCTGAGGTGTTTCCATTATATCTATGAAAGAGATATCATTTGTGCAAGATTAGAAAACCTGCAACCATCTCTTTACAGGGTGCACTTTTGAGAGAAAATAATTTTTGGCACACCTGGTGGGATGACGAATCAGATCTGCATGCAAGTTTCAGACCTACAACAGATCTATAGTAGATTTACAACAAATTAAAAGTCACTTTCAGGAGCAAACTACAGCTAATTTATTTTAAATATTTTATCATCTTTTGGCAACTTTGCATAAATTGATTTCAGATTAAAGATTGCAGCATGTTCCATGCCTAAAGTGACTACAAGATCATCAGTAAGAGGAATTCCTTCTGAGTTTGTTTCTTTACCTTTGAATTCTGCTAGAAGGAGAAACGATTGGTATCCTAATATTCCTTCACCACATGTCAATTTTTCTATCAATATCCCAGTTTTTCCAATGGCCCTTCAACCACCTAGGAATTTTGTGCCCTTTACTAATGGCAGCCCATTAGTAATTCTAGTTTATCATGATATTCCCAACGCTGCCATGAAAAGTTTTCCATCATTCATGGGTGAAAATCAAGTTACACCAGCTAAACATATCAAAGATGTTGCAGCCCTATGTGCAGTCCATAATATCACTCATGAAGACGTAGCTCTAAGACTTTTAGTTACATATTTTAAAGGGCAAGCCTTGTAATGGTATAGAAACCTAGAAATTGGAAGCATAGGAACTTGGGATATTTTAGGTGAAAAATTGCTGAAACAGTTCCAAGACAACTCAGATCATTTGTCTCTCATTGAACAGTTATCTACTATTAAAAGAGCTCCCAATGAATTTATGTCTAGTTTCAATATCCGTTTTTCTAGAACTTGGGAGAGAATTATCTTAGAGCATTAAACAGTGATATCTCAACTATGATTCATTCAATGGGTGGAGAGACACTCCCAACAGCTTATGATATTGTTATCTAAGCTGAAAATAGTCTTATTCAAGATGGAAAATTGGAGCCAAGGCCATTAATGCCTTTTTCGACAAATTTAGCGCCTATTCCTCAACCTATTACAATCATAGAGCCCTTATTGTAGCTCCATCAAATGATGTATTCAAATCTTTGTAGACTATGGAAAATAATTTAACTTCAATTGAGAACAAAATTACATTACCTAGTGGACCCTATAAGGCTTCTTATCCGCCACTTGCCAATAGAATCAACAAAGCAGGGCAGCCCTATCAATAGAATCATAATTATAGGCAGCCTTACTAGAACGGCAATTTGACCCAAAGTCTCCTAGTTCCTCTAACGCTTTAGTTCCGGTGAATATGGTTACTGAAAAGAGCAATGTCAACCTTGCAATCAACCTCATTTAAGCGTAACTTGCCCAATTGCTTTTCTCGAATTTGAATCTTGTTCGTGACCTAAATCTGAAACATTGTTTATGCCTCAAATGGAGGGTGGGAAGCAAGAGACTCATGTCCAAAAAGCACCTGAACAAAATTTAGTCAGTTTTAATGAGGAGGATTTCATTGCAGTCACTACTAGGGCTCAAGGGAGGGCTGCTGAAAATCAAAAGCAACAAAATAGGCCTATCCTGCCTACTGTCACTGACAAGACAACATCTATAGCTCCAAAGTCAACTAGCAACCTTGTTGTTCCTCAAAAATCAGCAAGTGTCCCAGTTGATAAAATTCATCAAAGACAACTACAACTTGATCCAAGAAGACTGTTTATACCTTAGATATCCAAGGCGCTGAAGTAGAATCAGTTTTCGCTAAAGCCTACTCTAAGAAATTCAGTTTTGTCTCCAAAAAAGCTTGATTTGCTTCTTTTAACATTTTTGATGTAATGAAAAAGCATAATGTTAACATCTCAATGTGGGACACTCTAAGTATTCCTAGACAAAAACATTTACTTTCTCATGAACTAGCTAAGCTGTAGATTTCTTCAAATATAGCAGAGAAGGAAGTTCAGAAAATAGACATGGTCCTTGGAACATTTGAGAAAGACCATATTAAGGAAGCTAAGTGGATGGTTCATAAAGTTTTGAATGCTCATGACATCAAAAAACACCACCATTTTATTTATCATTGATTATTGGAGAACATTTAGTTCATAATTGCATGGTGGAAAGTGGCGCAAGTAGCACACTTATGCCAAAAATGATTGCGAGAAAGATTAGGCTTCCAGTATGAGTCTACAAAAGGAGTGTCTTATAGCTTGATGGGCTATGACTAATACGATTGGTATAATAAAAAAATTGGAGGTAACGTTACATGCTTGCCAAAAGTTTCTATTTTACAAGATGTTATTGTTGTGGATCTACCTCCATACTTTGCCTTGTGCTTATCTAGAGATTTCACAGTGAAAATAGGAGGTTATCTCTCTTCAGATTGGTCCTTATTTTTACTACACGTTATGGAACTAAGGTTACTATCAATTTAGAACCATTGGCAGATTCCATATTGAGCCTCATTCTCCAAATGCAGTAGCTAATTACTCAGCTTTAGAGCAATCTGATTTTGATGATGTAGCTCAAGTTTCAACATTAGATGGTGTTTCTAACCTGTTTATGGATGAAAAGACAGTTGAAGAACATGCTCATGATCCTTTTAAGGAAGTTGAAGAACATCTTTTTGGTGTGTATTGTATGCATGAAGAAAATACACCACTTCCCTTGTTGTCTAAAATAGAAAATTCAGCAGAAGGGATTTGGAAGCTTCATTTTGATGGAGCTAAGAACAAGAAAGGACATGGAGTAGGTTTTATGCTCACTTCTCGACAAACGAAAGGTATTTCTCAGCTTTGAGTCTCCAATTTACATGCACTTGTAATGTAGTTGAATACGAAGCATTAATTCATGGCTTACTTTGGGCCAGAAAGAGAGGTATCAGCACATTACAAATCTTTGGTGATTCTGAGTTGGTTATCAATCAAGTAAAAAACTTCAATGTTTGTAAGAATCCACTAATGAAGTCTTACAGACATAGAGTTTCAAACTGAATGGAATATTTTGAAGCTATTAATATTTAGTCTATTCGCGAGTTGAAAACAAGCATGCGAGATAGATTTGTAGTAGTTGGTGCTAGTTTCAAAGTGCTGGAATAGATGGCAAACAAAAAATTTCAGCCTCGTATTAAGCTAATTGTCAAGCCTTCTATACCTGATAATGAATCAAATTGGAAAGTTTTATAAAGTGATGATCAAATCTACAATTTTTGCGGTAGGAATCTAAATTTTCTGCAGTGAATCAGGATAAGTCACAACATTTATACGGTGATAATATTGTCCAACCAAAGACAAATAAATTTCCTTGAGGTCTTGTCACTTTGGAAGACATCTTCAGTACTGATGATCAGTTAAGAAAAGATAAAACTAAGTTATCAACGCATGCTGATAACTATGAAGAGATTTCAATTGATGAAGGGAAAAATTTACTTCTTGGAAAGGTATGTTCCTTAACCAAAAAGTAGTCATTTATTAATCTTTGCAAAGAGTTTAAGGATGTCTTTGCTTGGAAATACCAAGACCTGAAAGGGTTTGATCCTAGTTTAGCACAACATACTATCAAATTACATCCAAATGCTAAGCCTGTAAGACAGAAACAAAGGCCTGTAAATCCAAAAATAGAACCTCTGATGAGGAAAGAATTATCTAAATTGATTGAATCAAGTATTATCTTTCCAGTTAAGCATTCAAGTTGGGTAGCCAATCTTGTTCCTGTTAGGAAGAAGAACGGTGAAATCAAACTATGTGTAGATTTCAGAGATCTTAATAAAGCTTCATTAAAAGATCATTACCCACTTCGAATATGGATCAGATTTTGAGAACAGTCTCAGGTTCAGATAGACTATCTCTTCTAGATGGTTACAGTGGCTATAATCAGATTTTAGTCGAGAAGAAGATAGATACAAAACAACTTTTACCACCAAGTGGGGTACCTATGCTTACAAAAGAATGCCTTTTGGTCTTTCAAATGTCGGTGCAATGTTTCAATGTGCAATGGACATGGATTTTCATAGCTTATTAAATAAATGCATCCTTGTCTATTTAGATGATGTGACTGTATTTTCAAAAGATTCTGAAGAACATCTAATGCATTTAAGGTAGACTTTTCAACTATGCAGGTAGTTTGGAATATCTTTGAATCCCAAGAAGTCAATCTTTTTAGTACATCAAGGTAAATTACTCAGCCATATTATTTCTAAGAAAGGTTTAGCAATTGATCCTTTTAGAATCAAAGCTATATCACAGCTATCATTGCCTCATCATAAGAAGGCATTGCAAAGTTTTCTTGGAAAAATCAACTTTGTTAGAAGATTTGTTCCATATTTCATAGCATTGGTTAAACCGTTAATAACTATGTTAAAGAAAGAGAAAAATTTCTCTTGGACTAGCGAAGGAAGGGAAGGTTTTGAAGTAATAAAATCAGCTATCTCTCAGGCTCCTACTCTTGCAAACCCAAATTTCGATAAAGATTTTACAATGTATGCACTTGCAGGAGCTGAAACAATCTCAACTATTTTGACTCAGGTTAATGATGAAAATATTGAGTAGCCAATTGCTTTCTTTGGACAGAGCTTGCATGATTATGAAACAAGGTACACATCTCTTGAAAAATAGGTACTTCACTAGTCGAGAGGACTAAAGAATTTCAAGTATATGCTTTCGAATGATAAAATCCATGTTCATGTTTCTCATCCAAGTGTGAAATATTTCCTTTTAAATAATGAATTGAATGAGAAAAGAGCAGGTTGGATAACGAAGGTTATGGAATATGATGTTGATATCGGGTTGCTAAGATGGTTTGAGGTAAAGGTTTATGTGAACATCTAATTGCTGATATGGAAAAACAACAAGTTCTGAGAACCCAAATATTTAGAACAACATGTTGACATTGCGTATCAGCAATCAAATATCATGGTCCAACAAGAAAATCAGCAACCTGAACTTGCTCGAGAGATCCAAGAATCAATGTGGATGAATTATTTGGTTAACTACTTACAACATGGTACCTATGCAGAAGGTATGGATAAGAATAAATGAAGATATTTCAGATTACAAGCTATTCCTTATCTTTTTGTTGATGGTGTCTGTTCAAAAGGGATATAAATGGGATCTTCGCTGTGATGTGTTGATTATGATAAAATTTAGAAAATATTATCAAAATTCCATGAAGGACCTGCATGAGGTCACTTCTTAGCACATACTACAGCTTTAAAAATTATGAAAGCAAGTTACTATTGGCCTAGCATATTCAAAGACTATTTTGAATGGATTAGAAAGTGTAAGAAATGTGCCTTCTTTGTTGGAAAATAACATCTTGATTCATTTCCTTTGCAGACTATTTCATCTGATCAACCTTTTATGCAGCGGGGTCTTGATTTTATTGACATGATAAAACCACCTTCGTAACAAGGACATAATTGGATCTTAACTACTATAGATTATTTTACACGATGGACTAAAGCAATAGCCTTGAAAGCTACTAATGAAGCATCGATACTATCCTTTTATGAAGGAATAGTTTACAGATTTGGTGTTCCAGCAACTATCATATCAGATAATGATTTAGCATTCCTTGGTGTAAAGATAACAGATTGGGCTATCAACCATGGAATATATCTAAGTTCTTCATCTAATTATTACCCATGAGGTAATAGCTTAGTTGAAAGTACTAACAAGAATCTATTAAGAATCATCAGAAGAACACTCAAAGATAATCAAAGAGCTTGACATCTGATGTTGAATTCCGCACTTTCACCATACAAACTTGTGTATGGCAAAAAGCAATAATTCCTATTTTAGTTGAGTTACCGCATAGAGATTTGCTGCATCAAATGGAGCTACTTGAGAATGAACCATTGCGGAGTTCGTTATGCGAGTTAATGGAATTATAAGAGCTAAGAGATCAAGCTCATTTAAATATGGAAAAGAATTAGAAACAAGTCAAGAAGACTTTTGATAAGAAAGCCAAATTCAGAGTCTTCAATGAAGGAGATATTATGTTAAAGTGGGATGCTGATCATGCAAAGCCAGGAAGACACTCAAAGTTTGACACACTATGGAGTGGTCCTTACATGATTTTAGCTTACAAGTAACACAACGCTTTTCAGCTTTTGAAGCTGAATGAAGAGGAACTACCCATTCCTGTGAATGGTATGTTTCTCAAACACTCTTTGTTATTGAAAATATTATAGTGATTGTTAGAGTAGTATTTCCCTTCAATAAGTGCATTTTCTGCACATTGCATCATTTTTCAATTCAATAAGTGCATTTGTGCACATGATCGATTCTTGGATCCTTTCCCGGTTTTAGTTTTGGTTTGGAAGGGGTGGACCTTTCGGAAAAGGTAAATTGTTGTTACATATTTGGATTCCATGCCCAATGGAGAAGAGCAAGGCACTAGTATATAAGCTAGCAAAAAACCTTCCCCGCAGGATCTCCAGAAATGTTGACAATTTTTGCACTTGTGTAAAAATGGGCAACTTGAAACTTTGTTATGATGGATAGAATTGGTGAAGTATACCTAAGCTAGGGAGATCACATAAGATTATGTCATTACTATTGATTTATTTTAAAAGATTACATGAAAGCTGCAACTATGTGTGCTATTACAAAACGTAACAGATCACATAGTTTGCAATTTCATGACCATCCTCAACAAAATAACACAAGCCCTGAAGGATAGTTATGTTGTCTTGATGAGGACATCCAATTACAGAGTGGTGAAGAGTAAGGTTTTGGGATAACGAAGATAAGTTCGAGATCACAAAAAATCGAGTTTATTCTTGAATACTACAAGTTCTATTTAATGTTCTTTCCTTCATGATTAAGACATTCAATTATGTTACTAAGTTGTTTAGTTCATTTTACAATCCATACAGAAATAAAAAATGCAGAAATAGATATACGACTCATTTACTGAGAATTCAATGTTTTATTCTGACCAAAGTCAAATGTTTCCCACACAAGCCATGGGATGTAACTGAAAAGTAAAGTACAACTACTAACAAGAAAGATACACATGCATCAAGGAGAAAGTAAAGGAGTATGAGTTAACCCATCATTGCCTTGGGGTTTTTGCTCTTGATTGAAGCATCTTCATCTCCATTTTTTTTCTCCTTCATCTTCATTATAGAAGTCATTGTACACTGAAAAAGAAAATAAAGAAATCATGAATAAAGAGCTCAAGGTTAATCCATATTCCTACACCATCCTAATTCATGCATATGAATATTCCCCTAAGCAGGAGATGTATTCTACTTGAAGGACAAAGTGCATACATGCTTTATTCACTCAGAAAGAAGAAAGTGAAAAGAAAGAAGAAAACATGGACATAAGAGAGGCCAAAAAGCCTAAATATTTTCTAATTGTTTTATTAAGTGTGCAGGTACAAGTTACGGCCAAAGAGAGAAATAAACAAGTCATAAGTACATGCTAAAAATAAGGAAGAGTGCAAACTCAAAGTTCAATAACCTTTATGTAAATGGAAGAAGTCGAGCTCAAAAGAGAGAATGGAAGATAGAAGTATATTTTTCAGTTTGCAAAGAAGAGGGAGAATCAAATTTCAACAAGCTGAAGCTAAAAGAAAAAAGGATTACAACTGAAATAGGATGAGAGAGAATATTCTGGGAAAACTTTGAAAGGGATTCGCCATGTAAAATGGACATTTACAACTTTTCATCATGTTGTTTCAATTACTACATGTTTTAAAACCATTATACAATCCATAGAGAAAGTAGAAAAGAATCACATGATCAAGATAAACAACTATCATGTTTTCACTTCTCAATTGCTATATCAGTTCAGGAAGAAAAGTGTTACTTTCTATATTCTGGATCAGAACATATAACTACTATTTCTGAAAATGCATTAAAGAAAAGATTCTGAAATTTTTTTGCCAGGGCTTCACCTTATAAAATCAACATTTCAGTTTTTAGCATACATATCAGAGCTGTAATGAAAGGAAATACAATATATAATGCAGAAAATAATTCTTTATAACTCAAACAACTGAAGAGAATTGAAATTCCAAGATAATCTTACAAATTTCAGCTATTTTAAGTTGCAGTTTTCAAAATAAAGCAAATATGAGAACACAGAGATATTATAATGTCATTGAAGTATATTCATTCAAGAAAGTAGTACTCATCTATGACATGATCAGAAGCCATTACAGGTAAACAAAGGAGCTATCTCATGATGACATTAGAAGTGAGAAGTGATTCAGGTAAAATCTACAGTTGTAAAGGGCTTCAGAAAGAGATAATAACCCAGATTTAAGATATAACTATCTTCATAATAGAGTAAAGGATGAAGATCTCTAAAAAGATAAATAGTGAATCTAGGTTCTAGTGTTCAAATGGATTTGAGATTTTTCACTCAGTCAAACAGTCAATAGAAACTTACAGAGAATGAAAAACTCATAATTCATCAAACACAATATCATATTTTGAAGTCAATACTAACTCTATAGGAATGAGTTACAAAACTTATTACTCAGAGATCAATGGAAGCATTTATCAAGGTCTCAAAATTCTGCAAACCCACCAATGATAAAGAAGGATTTTTGGTTAAATACGGAGAGCATAGCTAATATTTCCACAATATTCTCAACAACTGCAAAGGGGACGACATTTGTCTTAAGGAAAAAGAAACTAATATAGAAAGGAAGTGTTCAAAATGTGTTACGAAGAAGAAAACTACTTTATGGCCGACACAGGAACATATGTGAAATATAACAGTGACAATATTAGAGCTTCAGAGGCCAAGGAAAAATTATGAAGCTCATCACAGTCACCAGAGTATTCAAATAAATGCAATTTCCTTTTACAAGCCAGATGTAACAGCAAATACCAGACCACGGTGTTCCAATGAAATGGGAATTGTATTTAACATTTCAAAGCTATAAGTATCAAGGATTCAAGTAAACATTATGAGGAATCAAAACCATAGCTCAAAATGACAAGGCCGAGCCTACCAGTTTTCTTAGAATCAAGGTCTAAAACAGAGAAGATCAAAAGGTTACTTCATAGAATAAGGAAGACTTATGAGTTTTAAAAAATACAATCCCATCTGCTTTGAAGTGAACAAAACTCAACAATTACAAGAAGCAACTCTCAGTCAAGAACAAAGTGGTATTCCTAATAATGGATAGAATTTCAAAGAAAACCCAAAAATAGACATAGAAGAACATGCAGGTTTCGAACTCGTGGTCAAGTTTTATTCCAATTTTTTGACATAAACCAAGAATAGAATGAATCTAAATGCAAAACGATTGAAACCAGGGAAGAGTATAGTTTTTGGTTTTAATCGCAAAACCCATTAATGGGTATCAAGAAATCAGAGTAATAAACAAAGAACTCACCATTTATAATCAAATAGTCGAAACTTTCAAGCAAATGAATGATGAAACAAGAAATCCATATGCCCATGAGAAGTTTCAAACTTGGGAGTCAAGCAAAAGAACCCAGAATGAGTTTTCAACTTGAAATCCCCAAAGGAACCATGAAATCCCAAAAATGCAAAGAAAAATGAGTATCAGTTTTGGAAGTCGAAATGATAAAGACCAATTAACAGTGAAAACTCAGGAAATCAAGAAGCTTACCATCCTTGTCAAATAGTGATGCCAGTTACAGAACCGAGCTTAGTAGAGGTCGACATGGCGGCCATTCTTTCATAAATCCAAATTAACAGAGCTTGAAAGGGACATAAATGGTGTCCACAAACCTCACTGAGTTCCAAAAACTCAGAAAACACATTCACAGTTGGGAACCAAGCTCGAGGGTTACCTTAAAAAAATGATGAGAATCATCCAAATTCGCTCAGAAATTTCTAATAGAGCAAAAGACTGAATATATAAGATGCACGAAGATACAGAAACCAAAAAAACCTCAAAAACCGAGCTTGAAGTTCATAAGAAAGATGTGGCCATGATCACAATGCTTCACCTTGAAATCTTAGGACCAAGAAATCAAAGACCTCATAAAGTACATAGAGCTCGAAGTTCACGACAATGGAAACAAACACCCATGACTACCTTGCTCAAAAAATGTGGACAGAGTAAAAACCACAAAATATACTAGATGCTTGAAGGCTAAGAAGGCCAAAAGATGGATTGATCCAAGCTTCAAAAGCTTGATAATAGCATCAATGAAAATTTTCCAGGGCTTTGCCCCATGCGAAAATCCAAAATGAAGTGATCATTAGGGTCAAGTGATCTTTACCACGCAAACTCAAGAGATGAGTTAAATGAAACTCAACCACAGTTAGAGAATCAAAGGTAGAGAAGGAAAAGTACCAAGATCAATGCTCAAGGATCGATCCCCAAGTTCAAAGCAAACCATCATGGTTAGATGCCATTACTATGCCAAACTCTAGGTCACAAACCCTAACCACGAGTCAAAGATTGATGGCCTGAGATTCAATGGATCAGAGATCAATGATTGGAAACTAATCAATAGAGTTCAACGCAAATCACCATGGTCACATTAATAGCTACCACATTAAATGCCAGGTTGGAAAACCTAACCGAGGGTTAGAAACATCAATAGCCACGAATCAAAAGTACAAAGATCAATGACCTGAATCAAGGCACCAACTTTCAAAGAAAACCACCAGGGTTAAAGTTAACTCAACCCAAGTTAGATGCCACTAACAAAGCATATGGAGGGGTGAGTCATCATCAAAGAAGGGCCAAAACCATGCATATCCACAATGATCACCAAAAAAGGTAAAGTATAACCTTATTCCAATCAAATGAAAAAGGGGGCCGATAGCTATATAATACCATGATAGTAAAAAAAAAAGTAGGGTGGCATACCTTATAATATGCCTAAGTCCACAAAGGTGGCCGAATGTAACATGGTGCCCCTTTTAAAACAAAGTTCCCCTTGTATTATTTCAAAACACAATAATTTGCTAAGTCCACAAGAGTGGCCAAACCCAACGAAGGAAAAAGTTCACAACCACAAGTGGCCCCCACTGATGGTGATAGATTGTACATGAATTGGAATGCATTTTTCCATGTGATCACTAGAAAATAGAATAAGTGTCAACATCAGAGACAAAGGTGGTCCCAATTAGGATTAATGTTTGGATGAATTATTTTGTAAAATATTGCAATTATTGTAATTATTTTGTTCACTTAGAGGGAATTAATTTTGTTGCATGCTTCACAAGAAGACAAAACAGAGAAGAGACGAGTTGCATGTCATGAAGAGAGACTTTCCTAGCAAGAAATTTTATTTTTGGCAAAATTATTCACCCAACTTTATTAAAAATAGAACAGTCAACTTCAGTTGACTAGATGTAATCAAAGGCTATTAATGCCTCTTGTACTAGTTTGTATTATTTTATCCTTTTATTTATTATTAAATAAAGGATAAAATTAGGATGCATGGGTGAGTACAAGCCTTAGGCTATTTTTAGGAAGGGGATGAAATTTATTTTTCTATATATTATGTGCCTTTGCAAAGCACGGAGATTATTCTTGGAGGACTTTTGGATATATGAGTACTGAAGCAAATTTTCCAGTTTTGCCCTCTGAGTGTGAAGTATTTTCTACCTTCCCAAGTTATTTTGTAGTCTTGTGTATGTTACATTAATCTTGTGAATGCAAATTCCCTGATCAACCACCTTACCTTGCTGCAAATTTTAGTCATTTCTACTTATTTTTTGATGTGGATGTTATCTTATTAATACAATTTTGATCCTCCTCAAGTCTGATCAAGTGTTTTGCCCTTAGATATTATGTAGAAAAACTATTGGTTCGTGCATCAAGAATCCTTCATAGATTAGTTGTGTATATACTCAGTCAAAGCCCTCATACAAATTTGGTGTATCACCTTAGTTTTAATCATTTTTATAGTCATATTTTACCCTCAAAATCCCAGAAAGCAGTTTAGGATACACCAATAAGGAACCGGCTTTGATATCAGAGACTCACCTCGAAATAGGTATACCCATAGACCTGAGGTGTTTCCATTGTATCTACGAAAAAGAGAGATCATTTGTGCAAGCTTAGAAAACCTGCAACCATCTCTCTATAGGGTGCACTTTCGAGAGATAACAAAACTAAAAACACATAACATGGGAAACAACCTTTAACGTAAGAACGAGTTTTGGGAGACTCATAGCTGCTTAAAATTGACTTTAATTAATAAATGTTCTATGTATAATTAATGGGATTCGATAAAGGAATTAATCGTGCATTCTCCTTAAAATACTATTGCCTTGTAAAGTAAAGTAATTGAAGATTGTAAAGTAGGAAATTTAGAATCTTATGTGTTTAATTCTCTTAAAAACTATAAGGTCATACAATGGAAACCTAAACTTAATGAAGATGTAAACAATAAAAAGGCCATTTCATGGAGTATGCCTACATGACGTTTCTTAATGTAGTTAGGTCATTGTCTTGGTTTATGTCATTGAGTATGACATTGATGGGTACCCTATGTTATCCTATTATGAGTAGGTTAATGTTTATGTAAGTGTCTTATGCTTTATTGAGTTTCTCTACTTGGAGCCATTGTGGTGTTGTGTAGTGAGCAATGTAAGTCAAAATAAATTTATTCTAGTAGTTTTACTATTCTATTTGTTGTGTGTAAAAGGTGGGTGTTATAAGTATTAAATTTATTTGAAAATGTTAATCCTAAAAATTTTTGACACAATTTTATTCACATTATTTTTCTTTAATCTCATTATTTTATAATTTTGCACATGAATCCTTGATATTGCCTTTATCCATTTTCAATAAAGTAGTATACCACTACTACTATTGTGTGTCATACATGTAACATTGATTTCATTAAAAACCAATTTATATGAGATGTAATTATTAGGTCGATTGCATCATTTTTTTAATTAGGTAAGGAGTTGGTTTTGAGGGACCCCAAAAATTCAGCATTACAAATGATGAAAAGATATAACAATAGAGATCACAAGGGAAAGCCTCTACCAATGGCCATAAGAGAAACCCACTCAACAACACACAAGAGAGGTCACAAGTGACCCAAACAACAAACTAAAATATAATACTCAAGGAAGAGGGTCGACCCAAGAAAGATAAAAATAAATAAACACTACTTAGAAACAAGAAAATAATAACTCTAAGACCCGCCTCTAGACGTAAAATTTCTTGAGTCACTCATACCGAACGTGTAACATTGAGTTTCTCGGGATGGATCAAAGTCCAACATCCCCCATATTTCAAGGCATCAAAGGTACCACCAAGAGGATCACCCATGCCCAACCCAAGGTTTACCTCAAGCCTACCGTATGTAGCATCCAATAATCGATCATTCACCAATTCATGTTGTGTCATCACAATCAATAAGTTTTAATTCATTATCGTTTCATACAATGCCATAAATTCTTGGTTCAAAATTTGAAATATGAACATGTGCCACCAGGGTTAAATTTGACGGCCGTTTAGACATTTTTCGTTATTTTAACCATATCATATTTGCAAATATTTGAAAAAACCATTATATACAACTTGCAAATTTTAAGGATGACCGTCATTTTTATATATATTTATAAGTAAATTATACAAATATATATTTAAAATAGTTAAATATATATAGAATAATATTATACATATTTTATTAACATTATAAAAATAACACTATTTTGTAGTTTTGAAGGGTAAATTTTACCGTCACTTAAGAATTGTTTGACAGGCATGGATGGCCGTCACATTTAACCCCTGCACCACCCACCTTGGGGTCCCGCCCAACATATTACGATTCAAACGGTCCTCAACCACTCCCACTTTGACAGCCTCCAAACCTGCGTCAGCACCAACCAAGGTTTAGCCACCCATACAAACACACCATTGAGTACCCTCCACTCAATATGCACCGCAAACACCGGCCAGCGTTGGAACCACAGACACCTCACGAAAAGTAGTTTCCACCGAGCAATATGCCACGATCTCACCATCCTTGTTTTCTTCAGTATCTTCATCCCCTGACTCTTTTTCCACCTGCAAAATCCGCTTCCGCAGTCCACAACGTTCCTACTCGCCATCGGGATCGACGAATCCCTATAATAACAGTGTTTTTCAAGGCCATCTACTCTTCATTTGGCACAGACAATTGATGATATTTCAATATCTATCTGTTTTTCCCATTTGTCCAGAAAAGATTTCAAAAAGATCCGTTTTGGCACCAAGGATCCAACTGACAAATTGATATAATACCGAGAAAAGACCAACCTAGACCACCCTTTTGTAGCTGGATAAACATCTATCAACAACATCGGGCTCCTAGAATTCCAAGGAAGAGCTGGAAGGTAAATCTAAATAGAGATAGTCTGAAAATTATACTCATGACACATCCCAGTTTTCCAGCGATGGAGGAAATTTGAAACAGAAGAAATCCATCCCCCGCCTAAGCCCTAATCTCTAACGAAATCCATGATCGGTCTAAGACCAACAAAACAACCTACAATCGTATATTTATATCTCATTGTATCCCTGTCCACCACAGATTTCAAAATCTCTAGATGTGGGTCATCGCCACTCCAGGACGGGGAGAGTTTCAATGGTTCTCGGTGTTCACAGCGAAATAGATTACTGGGTCATAGTTTTGAATTAAAATAGAAATATTATGATAATGAGATGATAATACTAAGGTTTATGTGAAAGGTTGTATGAAGTTTCCCATCTGCCATTATGCATTTTTAAAACAAACTAAGCCATCATTAATGCTGTATGAAGTTTTTCGTATGTCACTATGTTTTGTTTGAATAAATTAATATATTATTATTATCTTAACTAAGAAACATTAAATTTTATATTAATATTTTTATTTAAAGTTTAGTATAATTCTTATATATTGATATTGGTATTCATATTTTAGATTATATAGAGTAAATAATAATGTTGAGTGGACGAAATATTTTTAAATATTGGTTAATAATGTGAGATATTTTTAAAGATAGATGATAAGTTTTTGGGTAGAATATTTAAGAGAGTTTTTAGTTGATAGATCTCTCAAAACGGCCTCTATTCTATTTGATCAATTTGGATTCCTCTCAAGAAGAGAAATTAATGGTCAAAATTTCCTAGGTAATACCCAAATTCAACACTCCATGTACATTTATTTTAAAAAATATAGTTGAGTATTTAAATTTGATCTTGTTTTTGTAGAAGGGAAAGCAACAATAATTTTTTTCCATGTTTGTTGAGGAAATTTTAGCAAGTCCTCAATTAAAAAAAGGTTGTCATCACAATGAGAAAAGTAAAATGGGATTAATATGTATTTAGAGAAAAGGTTTTTCCAGTTCAAAAAATGTTCTCCATTTTATTGTGGCACTGGTATATTTAAGTTTTTTTTTCTGCCAGATTTGTGAGTATTAATAAGAAATTGGAAAATAATCTACTCTTGACTTAAGCATTGTATCTTTTTCAACTTCAACACTATATAAAATTTCAAAATAAAATTAAAATTTCAAGTGTGTGTGTGTGTGTGTGTGTGTTTATATTATAATTTCTTCAATTCTTAATAGATTAACAAGACCATGTGGTATTAGGTGAATAAAAGTATTGTGTAACGCCCGCTAAAACAACCCACTTGAGACCCAAGAAAAAAAAAACTAGGATTAGTTAGGAAAAATTATGGAATAATTTTTCTTGTTTAAAAGTGTCTACAACCCTCCTACAATACCGAAGTTGACACAAACAAGTTTCAAGGTCAATTAAAATCAATAGTTTATAGTTTTCCCATTACAACAATTATTAAAGTTCTCGAGGTCAAAGCTTAGGTTAGAATAATCATTTAAAATTAAAAGGGCAATTTCTCACTTACCCACTCCCGAACTCTCTTAAAATATTCAACCTAATTTTTCTCATAATTAATGCACTCAAAAATTCCTAAAAACACTCCCATTAGATAGGAAATTTCCTCCTTTTCGGTGATATAAAGAAGTCCTCCTAACTCCTCATATTTCCCAAGTTATGGGCCGGCGGGCCTTGGGAGGAAAATTTTCCCAAAGGCGGGCTGCGGGCTTGGGGAAGAATTTTTCCCTTAGCGCTCTTGGGTGAAAAGCGCATTTCACTGTGCGTGCCGCAGGCTTGGCTTCACACCCAAAAGGAAAATTTTGAACTTGGGGTCTGCTAAGGACACGTGTCCAAAATCCATGCCTAGGTGGGAAGGCGGGTCGCCAGAGGTAAAACAAGATATTTGACTTAATTTAAAAAGGGCGAAAAAGGAACATTTCAGCCAGCTCCTCTACCGACATGCCAAGATGCCACATGCTAACCAATGATTGGCTGCAGGCCTAAGGGGAAACATTTTCAAAAGTGGGTGTGTGGGTTTGGGAAAGAATTTAGCACTTTTGCTCCTTATCGGTGCGGGTCGGTGGGTAGACGGGGATCATTGGGAAGGTTTGACCTTTGAAGCGAAAATTTTAAATTACTTCCGTGCCTCCGCCGTGGTGTCGTAGAGCCACGTGGCAGCCATCTATTGGATGTGGGCCGACGGGGCCGCGGAGAAATTTTTCCAAATTTACTTTTCGGACTCGAGAACATTTTACGCCAAATGGAAATATGTGAGCTTACGGATCTGCAGGGAATTTTGTGACTTTTTTCCAAAGTTCTGTAAGTCAAATTCCAGCTCGCGGGTTCGATTAACAAAATTTTCCCCTTAGCTAAATTTAAATTTTGAGCCCGAGATGAAGTAAAAACTTGATAGGTCATAACTTTTGACTGGGAACTCGGTTTTGGCAAGCGAGGACTTTTTGGAAATCTCTCGAAGTCCTCTTTGTACTAGGAAGCTTAAAATTTTAATTTTGTTAAACTTTGAAGGGTAAATTTTAATAAAACGATCTGCAGGCTTCTAAAATAGGAACTAGACTTTTAACTTATTAATTTTGTTCAAATCCGACAATATTTATTTCACAACATGCCATAAAAACACGGGAATTGCACTTGGGAGAATTGAGGATGGATTGCAAGGGTTAAATTGTTTGATTGATTATCAATTTGAAATTCCCCAAATTGACAGCAAAATGACTGTAAATTTTTACTATGCCCAATTTTGAAAAGTTTTATAAATTTTTCTTAAGTTGTAAAGTCTATTTAGGATCATTTTTATCATACAAGTTCAACTTAACATTTCATTTCATTATCCAAGGTTACAGGGTTGTTCTGTACATTTTTGATTAAAAAAATCCAGTTTGAAATTTATCTAACAGAGGTCTACAACTTCTAACTCAAATTGATCCATTTACATTCATCAAACTATAAAATATGAATACATTCTAAACTGATATTACAATGTTATATTTCCTTCAATCCAACAATGTGAAAAGAGAATGTAGTACCACTTTTTGAAATCAACGTTTCAAATGAAGCAAAGTAATATGTTTTCTTCATACGTGTTTCCTTTTTTTCAAGTTTCCAATAGAAATTTCATAACGCATTTCAAACACAAATTTTCAATGAAAACAATATCATATGAATAGGGCCAACACTTCTATTAATTCAAAGGAAATATCTTGCAACTTCTTTCCCATTTATTTTCAAAATACAACATACCAAATGCATATCTTTCTTTTCTGTTCACAAGACTAAATACAAGATATATTCTTCCATAATCAATTTCAACTTTCATAGCTAAAACAGAGTAGTCTTTCCAACACAATAATATACAATATCATCCACTTCAAAGTGGGAAAAGGTTACAATAAGAAATAATCTCAACAAGGATTGTCAAACTTGTCTTTTTTTTTTCTCTACTCCAGAACAGCAACATGAATATCCTCCATTTTCTTTATTTCAATTTGATCACAACAGAATAGGGGGAAAGGCAACGCTCTCCACCCAACAAAGACATCCAATGAAAATGAGAATCCATCCTTCTTCATTGGCCCCGAACCCCAACCACATTGTAATAGAAGGTGTGTTTTCAAAACATGGCAACAACAGGCTTCCACAACACAAAGAAAAATTTCTCATTCAAAAACACAGTCCAAAATAAAGTTACAGTTTACAACCATAGAAACAAAATAACAACAATACTCATGCTTCACCATGTAATCAAAAGGAGCAAGAAACTATGAGGGATGTTGCTTATGCATCCCGAGGGGAAATGGGTATAACCAACTGAGAACAAACTGACAAAATATACACATCATATCAAATCCATGACATGCCCTTATGCCTCCCCCAAGTACCCCTTATTCCTCCCATTTCCTTATGCCTCCCCAACCTCTTATGGCACCCCATAATGAGTAAAGAAATGCAAGCTATTTCTTTGTAAGGTGGAACCCAAATCCAAACTCCCTCCACACTTATACCTCCCCAAAACACTTATGCCTCCCACAAAATACCCCATAGTCTTCTCCTACACCATTCCTAGGCCATCTACCCAAACAACCAACAAATAAAACAACACATTCAAACATTCTACCATTCACATATGCATAAAAATGAAAGGAGAACATTTCCAAGAGCTAAGCTCTTACCTCTCCATGATGGAGTTTGTTCCAAGTTCAAAACAACAAGCTCTCCAATGTAAAACAATCCAAGAGATCAACAATCAACAAGTATGCAACCATCTCCAACTTTCTCCCAATTTGCAAGAGCTCCCAAAAAAAAACCCCAAAGCAAGTCACCAAAAATGAAGTGATAAAAGTGAAGCCCCCAAAAACAAGGTAAGGAATTCAAATTTTATAGAAGAGGGAAGAGAAGAGGATGAGGTGGATCCATGTAGGATGCCACTTCACACATCCTCAACCCCAACACAAAATTCAACTTCATTCTCCAATGCATATTAAATAGGTGGGTGAATAATATGACAGTTTACTTACACACTCCAACACAAGCCCACACTCCATAAGGACTAAAATTAAAAATATGTAAGAAAGTGCAATTACAACTTACAACTTGACTTACAAAAATGCATAATAAAGGCTATATTTAGACTCTCCAACCATAGGTAAGGTTGGTATGCAATTTTAAGAGGTATGGGACAAGTTTAACTTGTCCCACAAGCCTCCAAAATCAGCCTCCAAGGACAAATTCGAATTTCAAAGAAGGTGGAGTGTTTCATACTCCAAAAATCAACTTACACATCACTTACAACACTTAATCCAAGAGCCATCAGCTCTAATAAATGCAATCTTATGACCCATTTGATTACTTAATTTTAACAATATGATTACTCACAATATTGACACACAATTTAATTCAATAATGAAAAGGGAAAGCTCATCACTTAAAAAACACATACAACATTAACAAAGGACCAATTAAAAGAAAAACATAAATCCCTTGGTCACATTCGAAGGTGATCCCCCATGGGAATCCCTAGCAACAATCAAACACACACAACAAAACAAGTTGTCATGGTGTCCTTGTTGAATTCATCTAGAATTCCAATGTGGTTGGTCTCCAATCCCCCGATGTGTGTTGTGATATTTTTTTAAACCGTAAAACACAAATACCTCCTTCGGCCTCGTGGCCATATCAGAACATCCAATATATATATAATTATAATTCCAAAATCATCAATATATATATGAATCACAACAACATCCAGACAATCAACAATATCATTTGCAATCTCATCAACAACTATATGATCATCACATTTAATTCAATTTTCTAGGTCTACTCAACATATCAAAATATCACATGTCCGAACAACATCCATAAATATAACCATGTCAACAGCATGTCAATATCCATATAAATGTCTCTAATAATCCACATGCATCATATATGAATCAAAGTCAATAATAATCCATGATCTAACATCTAACACCATACTAAATCAAAACTATAATAATGTCCATAATATAGTCAGCAGTATCAGGATCAATATCAAAAGTGTCGAAGGGAAGTGGGCACTACATCCCCCTCCCCTTAGACTCGACTTCCTCCTGGAAGTCACTAGAAAGAGAGATAGGAACAAATGCAACAGAAAAAGGATCACTCCATTATGGGATTGCTTTCTTCAAACAAGTGTGGGTCCACAGAACCCAAGTTTGGTCCAATGCAATTTAGCAAGAAGAAGGGAGATTGTAAGAGATGAGTTCTAAACTTTCTTCATGTAAGGCTACAAACATTTAAATCTAGAGAGTAACTTTACACTATCAACCAAGATATGCACATAACAATATAACATGAAGAGTTCAAAAGAGTATTAAGAGTAACCACCAAGTATAGGAATAATAAGGAGAATTCCATGAGTTTGAGAAAGACCACATAGTTTCCATGGAACACAACATACTGCAATAACAAAAGTTAAGGTTTCCACTAAGGTTAAGTTATGTTTTCATAGTTCATTGTTTAGACAAGGCTAGCAGAATCAACCATGGCCAAAATTTTGTACGAGGGACATGTCTACTCAAGGTCCCACAATTTGAGATCACACAAGATGAGGTTAATCAACAAGGAAGGACACCTAAAATAGAAAAACATTTACAATCGAGGAAACTATTTATGGAAAGAACTTATATAACTTGAGAGGGTACAGTCAAATTTTCATGGTAATACTAAGAAAATTCATGACCACAAGTTTTCCTATAGTATGATTTTACACTTTTGTTTTTAAGAACCGAACACACCACACCAACCAAATCTAGAGATGTCAACCATTTAGCAAAAGAAAAATATATATATCTCCCCTAGCAACTAACATATCAATACAAGAAGTACCATTCTCAATAACACAATGGGATTTATTTATCTTATTTCCTGCTCAAGCTCAGAATAACCATAAAGAGGGCACAAGAAACACCAAGGAGCACTCAAGATAGCTAGGGAGAAAAAAAAGTAACAAGGGGGTCCAACTACAATTCAAGGTGCATCATGACAAAAGCGAATAACATCATCTTGCACTTTCCATCCTAACGACAAGGGGAAACAATAACAAGGTGACACAAGAAAATAAGACTTCCCAAAGTTATTTTATATCCTTAACATATGTTGCCTTAAAATCACAATGATCTAGGTTATCAAGGACAAGACAACACGCAAGGAGGTTTCTCCTTAAACAAGAGGTAAGTCTCAATCCAAAAAGACCACAACTCACACTCATCGAGCTATGAGACGATAAGGGTATGATGACCCAAAACTCTCACAAAGAAAGACACATACATCTATGAATAAGAAAGTACTAAGCAACTAGAACACATTACTATCCACCGGTGTTTAAGAAATTACAAAATGTTATAAACTTAAAATAGGAATCATAAAATCATATAGGAAATGTTATAGAAAATATAGTAAAAACAAATAACAAAGAGTATCATTTAATTCAATAAAATTTCCTAAAATACTCTTCTATGTTATGAGCCTAAATGTTTAGCTCTTTTAGATAAATTTAAACTGATGAAAACAATAAACTAAAAATTAAAAGTGTTGGGAGAATACTTACCTTGTGATTGCAATTCAGTTCACCCAATCTGAGGATTATTTAATTGGTAGATAAGGATCTTATCGAAAAAAATTCGTAGAAATAGTTGCTTTGCAATGTGACAAATGCATCTACTGCAGTTTAAAAATATCAAGGAGATAAAAATATTTGTTTACCCTCAAAATAAACATCGACACAATACTCAATGTCTTCATTTTGTGTTGTCTGTATTGACATTCCCTTAAATTGATTTACTTTTCTTGGATTTAATAAAAGTTGTGAGTATTAAAATTCTTTAAAATTGTTGACATCACTCTATAGATCCTAAGATGCTAAATATCCCCAAATGCTCACAATTTCCTAAATTTTATTAAATTATAAATATAATATTATAACTTAGATCAAATTAATATATTTTTAATAACTTCTTAGATTATAAATTATATATAATTTATAATAAATTTATTATACTATATAAATTATAAATGATAAATTTATTAAATTATGATTATTAAAATTTATTATAATATTAATAACAAATTTATATTTTAATTAAATTATTATAAATTATAATATCTAATATTATAATATATAAAAAGGCCTTCCATCTTGATTATAGCACTAAATGAGGAAAATGTAAATTTCTCATCAATCATTTTATAACACCCACATTTTACACACAGAAATATAACAATAAAATACTAGGATAATTTTTTTACTTACATTGCTTGACTACACAATAACATACGGGCTCCAAGAAGAGAAAATCAACAATGCATAACACACTTACATAAGTCATCGACTCACATAGACACATGACAACACTTTGTAGACATGTCGATGCCACACTTTTCCCAATGAATGAATACTAGCAATGACCCAACCAAAAGAAAAGGACTCAAGGATTGGCAAACCCACAACACATCATTTCCTTAATTGCATCTTAGTTACGATTATCATTCCAAGAACATTATTGTGCAAGGATAATTTTCTCCCTTTTCCACCTACAGATTCTTAAGTTCATTCCACATTTAATTTACAGTTTGACCATTTTAAGTTGGCTTTTTATCCTTTACGAGAAATTTTCCATAACTTACATACTTATTTGGAATAATTCAAATTGCATATAAAGTACTTAATTATCTTGTTCTTATGTTAATAATATGCTTCTCAAACATTTATTCAATGTCTACATTTTACCCGTGCAACTCAAGTGCATCTGACTTGATGTCCAAAAAGCAATATTAGGATTTAAGGGGGTGGTTTAGATTCAAGATACCTTTTCCCCATAAACATTATTCAATCACGGTATCTTTATTTCCTGATTCAACATTCCCACAATAAGAAATTGTATTTAGATTATGTGTGTGTGTATCTTTTGATCTACTCGAAGTTTGATCTCACCAAGGGGAAACTTTTATTCTTTGTAACACATGAAAATGTTTAATTGAGTTATAAGGACTCCAAGAGTGGCATTATTCCTGACCCCAAATCTCATGTTTACTCTTATATGCTTTACTTTTACATCGCATTATGGTCTCATTATTACCATTGCTTTATAACAAAAGAGTTACGAAAGTATATGACCCATGATTACAATCACAAGCAAACAAAATTATTTACTACTTTTTATGTGACATTTTTAGGTCCTCTAATAGCTTTTTCTACTTTTTATGTAATGTTTTTGAGGTCGTAACATCTCCAAAATCATTCCAGTTACATCAAATCTTCAGGAAACTTTTTTGAGGCTTATGCATTTCTCCTCCCTTACTCACCTCTCATATTGGGGAATTTGGTTTTGCATTGTAAGTTTACAACCTTAATAAGATTGATTTTTTATTGAACATTTTGAGGTCTCCATGAATGGTTCTTTAATTTTGAGCTCGATAAAGATTTGTATTTTTCATTTACTTTAGTACCAATAATGATGAACCTTGTTTTAGGTCCAGACTCCTAAATTTAGGTGCACAAGACAATAATAATGGATCTCAATAGATTAGTTGATCTAAACTCTATTTATATCCATGTGAGATAATGATGTCTTAGATAACTTTATTGTTTCAGATTTGCATATGCATAGCACTATGTCTCAGGTTCTTTGTCTTCAAAGCTCATTTCAGGATCGACCTTCACACAACAACATTTCAAGTACTCAAGCTCATTTTGGGATCGTTGTCCACATAATAGAATTTCAACTACTCGGGGGATCAATGCTTTGAAATCATATACATTTTAGTCGTTTTGGCCTCATGGTCTAGGTTATCTAAATTATTGGGCCTCGTCACAGATTACTCAATTTCCATGAGGTCTTCCTTGTGAATTACACCTGGCTTTAACATTTGGCCACGAAAATATCATGTCTACTTAGTTAAATGATATTTTGTGGGGGAGGACTTGACACCATGTTACTTTATCTTTTCGATTGAAATTTGATTTTAACATCTAAAGACTCAATGGATATTAACACTTGATGTGACAAAAGCTCTCGTTAGTTACAATTAACATTTTTTTCTCCTTTTAATATTTTGTTGTCTAGGCTTATGTCAATTCAAAATTTTCTTATTTAATTATTAAAAATTCTTTAATATTCATTGAGGAAAGTCTAGAAAAATAATCATATGTACATTTATTATAATAAACTCTCCACAAATGAATTTTTAGTTTTTTTATTTATTTTTATTTTTACTATTAGTTTACTATATAGTTAGATCTGTCTTTGAAATTAAAAATTAATGTACAAAAGAGAAAAAAATTGAATTGTTAAATAATTATATTTAAATATTTTAATACAAATGAAAAATATTTCTTTATAATATATTTTACAATCTATAGTAACAAAAATAATTTTTTTGAAAAATATTCACATTTAAAAATAAAATTGTATTTGTGTGTTCCAAATGTAGACAATATACGAGAAAAAAGTGAATGTCGAATTGGTTGTTAATAGTAACATTTCTACATTTTTAAAAAGATAATTTCACAATTATTATTGTGGAAATCAAATTGTAGCTTCCACCTACAATTTTTATGTGGTAATGATAATTGTAGAAATAAATTCGGAAATTTCCACAATATAACATGTATGAAAGTTACAAAACTGTAAATGGTGGAATTTTTACAAAGATGTAATATATAGAATAACTAAATTTTTGTGAAGATTGTGGAATACTAACAAATACAATAATTGTAGAAATGTTACAAACATTAAGAAATGTGGACAATGTACAATTAAAAAAATGGAGATTAACTATAAATTTTATAAATTGTGGACTATCAATGGTATAATGAATTGTTGAAAAACTACAATAATATATCAAAATGTGGATTACCTATAATTCCAATGCCACAATTTTAATTTTTGAAACACTATATAACCACAAAAATATTGTTGAAAAATTGTTGTAAAAGGCTAAGTTTGTTGTAGTGATACTTGCCTGACATCTTGAAGAAGTACATGGTTGGAAGCATTATAAACTACACATGAACCACAAGTGATTTGTGTTCAAGGTAAGATCCCATGCTCCTACATTTCACGATTCCGCATGTGAAATTTCTTTTATTCTTAATGTCATAAAAGGGCATAACAAGGGATTACGAGACAAGATTTCGAGTTTCCTAGGTTCTCTAAAGTCAACATATTTCAAATCAATTTCGTTTGCAAAGAGTTACTTATAATTTTCTACCCACAAGTTAACCTCCTAATCAACTAAGGTTTAGTTTAATTCCAATTTTCACTCAGGGATTTACGCCCTATTATAGATTAGATTAAGGTTCAAAAACATATTTACCCTATAAACCCTCCGTAAAAGATCAAGGCACTATATTGTCACTAGCCAAAGATAAGACATTTAGCTGAGAGGATCTAAAGAGATCATTAACAAAATTTTAAGTGATAGTACAACTATTTCACTAGCTCCATGATGTCATCTGGATCCCACAAGCAATTCATTCGATGAAGAAAATTAATTCTAATTTTATCTTTGGAAGACAAGGTAAACCACCAGGATACGAAGGAAGATTTAGCTCTACTTAGTCCAGATAAAGTTGGACTGTGTCACTCCTATCTGTTGGGTTTATGATGATGTCACTAAACATACTGACTAAGATGATAACCCCATTCTTGGGCTCTTATTTACCTAAACTAGGAGGTTCCATCGAGTGCAAAGTTTAAGTTCATTCTACGAGTTTTCAAATTCTTCTATGGTAAATAGGATCACACATGAAGACATGTTACGCACAGATCTTATACTAGGGTTGAGTGTTTTGATTGAAACTCTTTATTACATTTACAAGGTAAGGATACCACCCAGTAATTAATTAATCATTTATTGAACACTGAAAATGCACTACAAGAATTCATTTACTATATATATATATCAAACCCTTTTTCCATACAAAACTATGAATCAAATTGAACCTGTGAATTAAATGCACATTTCCTAAGATATCCCTAAAACTAGCATCTCCTACATATTAGCAAATTTCAAATATATATTTTTTTCTGTAATATGAGACTACATTATACATATATTCATTTTACAATGACCTATATAAATTTCAATAATAAAAATTAATTACACATTGCCTTTTCACCATCATTCTTGCATCTTGCAAAAACCATGTAAGCATGACATCAACGATAAATTGCTGGCATGGAACCCACCCTAATCTAACATAATTAATGTCTTTAGTTTCCCATTTATATATAATAATAATTATAATTTGCATTCAAAAGAAAAATGTCTAGAAACATGTATTCATTTCACTTCATTTCGTAACCAATGAGAGAGAAAGAGAAAGGAAGAGAGAAACACAATTTTGTCAAAAGTTTCCACGGTGGTTTGGCAACTGATAGGGGTCCTACAACTCTATTTTCACATTTTCTGTTAGCTACAACAACATTGAAACAAGCTCGGAGGCTAAGAATCAAATTTCAAACATTGTCTTCTGATGATAAAACACATCATGGTTAAATTTCTACGTGTCGACTTATATACCAAGAGTTCGAGAAGGCTGACAAAATTGAGAACTAGTGAGCGGTTTATGATTGGCGAAAGTTTTCTGGGGCCATTGGTCGTAATTGGACTAGTTGCAAATGATTCAAAGTTAGCTCGAGGATCGAAAAAAACACATCCAAACTAACATTCGATAGATGAACACGCCACAATAAATTTCCAATGAGTTCCACCATATATAGAGAATTCATCAAAGTCGTCGGAAATGAAAACCAGGACACGGTTTTCAAACAGCGACATGATTTTGAAGCCACTAGTCCTAACGAGTTCAATTTAACCTAGTCATACTGAGACTAAAGGCCTACAAAATGGATTTTCCAAACTATACGAAATTTTTGTTTCCTTAAACTGAATGTTCCATGTAATTTTCTAGTAAAAATACTAGAGGTTTGTGAAGATGGATAATAATTTCTCTATCTAGGTTTCAAATGGCGGTTCAAAATGAAAGCCAACTTTTTAGATTTAGTAGCTTCCTACCACTGCAAAACAATGTAACAGGGCTCCTATAAGGGCATCAAAAATATCGCATATGATCATTTGAGGTTGATTCAAGGATTAAAATGACTCCTCACATGACAAGGTACATGATGGAAGCTTAACATCCCTTTTAGGAGTTATGAAGGTTGCCTTGCGAGTCTCTGGAAATCACAATTTATCTATTTAAACTAGGAGATGGTCAACATATTTACTAGGAAGTCAACTTCAACTTGTCGATAAAACAATATTGTAGTGATCTAGTTTGGTCAGGTAGTTTTCTGAATTACCTCAAAATGAGGGTTGAAGTTCATGGTTTATTACAAAATGGTTATTTTGATTGCGTGAGTTACGATACGAAATTTTATTATTTTGCAACAAGTTAATATAAAACAATTAAATCTATGATAATCCTAAGATTTTAAAATTATATTTCATTGCAAATGAAACAAATAAAGTATGAGAATTATGAAAGATAAGGAGAGATTAACCATGCCTAGAGGAACAAAGTGGTCAAACCCATGGGATTCAGTTTGGCATCACACTTTGGCATTTCGTCAAACATTTCACAAGCATCGATCTATCCTCCATGATGACACACAAATCTTCTCGATCCCTTGAAAATTTCAAACAAGATATGTTTCCCATTATGTTTTGATGATTGACTAAGGCCTGCTCAAGACTCCAAACTGAATATACCCGAGATCGGAGAGTAAATTTTTGGCATAAAAATGCCTCTATCCTATGTTAACAGTGATCCATACCTATTCTAGAGATCACATTTTGGCACAGGTTGGGAGTGAGCATACAAATTTTAATTGATCAGGTTGGAGACCACTCAGGCAAGGTGAAAATGGTGGCCACAACAATGAGATATAAAAATCATAAGCACAAGAAGTGATGGGCAACACAAATGGTGAACCAAGGGAAAAAATAAGAGCTTTCAAGAAAAAAATATGGCGGCCTCCTCCATCATTTGGTACAACTTGTACAGCAGTTGCAAGGGTTCAAGTTTGATAAGGGTGTGATAACAAATTGGGATCCAAATGGGAGCATTGACAACTATTTGGAAGTGCACAGAATCAAATTCAACCTAGATTATGAACATGAGAGGAGAGATCATGATTCGTATCACCAGTAAGGGACTAATTATAGGCACAAACCTATATATGTAACCACCCATTTCCCCATCTATCGAGTTTTTCTCTCACATGGACGTGATTGATGCAGACATAGAGCACTGGCACCCAACACCCATCCAACACTTAAAAGGAAAAGCTCCAAATTGGGTTATCGCACCTTGTTGCATCACCAATTATGGCTTCCAACATGGTCTCGGGTAAGGTAACAAACTTAAAATTGCACTTCACTATTCTCAATTTTGGATGAACACACAGACCCCTCACATTTCCCTCACTGCAACTATCCAATTTTTGCTAACCTGCAATGTTGAATTTGGGTTCCAACGTGGGTAAATGCATCCGGATCTCAAATAAAGTTTTGTTGTGTATTATTATGCAAGGAAATAGACAGGTTGAAAATTCTTTTGGGTGGCGCATGCCCTGTCAGATTTCTTACACACACCACCGCCTGACACATGCTACCTCATCTTCCCATCCCTTCATCTCACCCACTAGGCCATGACCCGTCCCTCTATTTATTTTGTTATTGTTTTAATTTTTATTTTATTTTCTTTTTTTTACCACTACAATAATATTAAGACAATAATAACATGGGGAAAATGGGAATTAGATAGTATAAATGATATTTAAGAGGAAATATGAATTCAAATAGGAAGAGAGGTATGTAAGTGTGGAATGAGGAAAACGTAGCAAAAATTAGTGTTTATAGTCAATTAATATTATCAGCGGGAATAGTTGTTGTGTGCAATGTTAACTCATGTTTTTGGGTATTAAGAATACACATCAATGTAAGAGAAATTCATTTTCATGTCCCATGAGACACTTTAGAGACTATGATACATGGAGTGGAGTTTACATTCTACCTAGAGGTTATTGTAAAAACATTCACAAGTATGGTTTATCTTTAGGTATCAAGTAATGACCATGATTCCCTGTCATCAACGGTCTTGCTGACATAGTCTATCAAAGACTAATGACATAGAATGACATTTTCTATTTTTATTTTATTTTTTTATGTGACCAAAGTGTTTGATTAGTCCCAATCTCTCTCGCATTATTCAAGTGAGTGTAATTTATAGTTAAAAAGGACAAAAATATGAAAAGTCTAAAAGGTTTGGGTTAGATACCCAATTAGAATGATTTAATATTTTTGTATGTTTGATTTTTTAAAAAAAAAATTAATCTTAAATTTATTATAAAATGTATTGTTTACAAATATGACCAACTACTAGAGGTGATCAATTATTGATGATTGTTCATGCATGAACAATCATCAATAATTAATCTTCTCAAATAGGTTGTTGTATGAGTGACAAGAAGCTTTTATCTACCAATTGATCTTGCATACTTTTTTATTTTAAATTTTTAATGGTATAGAGGTTTTCAATTAGACATAGTTTAATTTGTTGGATAAGATGAAGAAATGAACCAAAGTTTGGAAGAAAAATGTGGGAATTAATTAACCACATGTCCCACACCTATTACATGGTTCATATTGGCCCTACCCAAACAATATATACTATTTTTTCTCCACCTTATCATCTTGATTTAATTAACATTAATAACATAAATGCAATTTGAGCTTAAAGGGTTCAAAATATGAATTAAAAAAATCCATACATTCTGGTCCAAACCCCAACCAAAATGGTTTATTTTTATAGAAATTTATGGCCCCCATTTTAATTTTAAGCTTGAGTAATTGTAATAAAAAAAGAGCCTATCCAATGACTTCTCATATGAGCAAAAGGTAGATTCAATCAGCTAATTAAGTGACATGCTATTTCTTAATTTAAAAAAAAATCTTTAATGTCTACAATTAGATAACATTTAATTTTCTAGATGAGTTGTAGACATAAATGCAAATATTGAATCAAAATTTTGGTAATTATATACATGCATTTTTCACACATATTCCATGGCCTAGATTGTTTCAACCTAATTAATATCATCTATATGCTCTCAAAGGTTACGTGTCCAAAACCCAACTAGAATGCCTTCCACTTTTATTTCTTTGTAGTGTCCCATTATAGTTCTAAGATGAAGTAATTTAAGGAAAATAGGAAGTGCAAGATCAATCATCGATAATTTAGCCTTCAAACAATTAGTCAAATGAGCAACATGTAGATTTTATCTTCGAATCAAATTTTGTTATTTTTTTCTTTCATGGTATTAAGGTTTTTGATTGGATGGTGTTTAATTTGAAATATAAGATGTAGAAAAGAATGGAATGTTGGAAAATAAAAGGTGGGAATTAAATATTTTCATGTTTCACACCTATTCCATAGATTATATTTTCCTACCAAAAGTTATATGCTACTTGTGCTCTACTTGGTCGTCTTAATCTCACAAAGAGGGGGAAATAAAAAATGGAGAAAATTGAAACACTTATGGATTCAAAAAAAAATTGTTATTATTTCCTCTTGTAGCACTTTGTAGCTTCCTTTATAGTTTTAAGATTAAATAATTTTAGGAAAATAGGTGGTGCATGAATGATCATCGATAAGCTGAGCCCCTCAAACAGGTTAGTCATTTGAGCGACATGTAGTTTTTATGTTAAAATAAAGATTTGATATTTTTTATTTCATGCGATCAAGGTTTTTCGATTTGGATGGGATTTAATTTGATAGATAATAAATACACATGAATGTAATGATGAAAATTAAAAGGTGAGAATTAGTTGGGGAAGCGTCTAAGTTAGAACCTATGGTTATATCAACCACTTCTATTACCTAAAAATCATTGTGAACATCAAAGTATGGGAATTGTTTTGGGATTCCAAGAAAGTATAAGGGTTGTGATTCTACCATTATTTTGGGCATACATTCTCAAAATGTCTCATTTTATATTTTGTATGAAAAATAATCATTTTACACGTAATGTTGAATTTTGTCGGGAAATTGTGGTACTATGACGATTTCAATCCTCTATTGTATGTGATGAAGTTATTAATTTTTGGGCCTCTTTTTTTTGCATGTTGCATAAGGATTTGAACACAAAGTTATAGTTTGGTTCTTCGCATCACCCACAAATAGATGGCTAAAAAGAGGTTATCTTTAGAATCCTTGGAAATTTGATGAGATATTTTTAGGAGAAAAGGAAAGAATCCATGAGTAATTTTTTTCAAAAAGAGTTTAGATAAATAAACTTTGTGAATAATATCTTTGAGAAGCCACAATTCATTATTGTGTATGGGACGATTCCTTTTTTATTAGAAAAGATACAATAGTCTTAACGCGAGAAAGAAATAAGCATGAAATCTAAGGACATTACATAATATATGAAACAAGTATAGACATTCATGTACATATAGTTAGTTAGAGAAAAGTAACGTGTTTTATACAACATAACTTGTTTGAGGAAGTGTTGATGCGTAATAACAACACCCCGAATATCGGAATGCAATGGATTGAGACTCTCAGTGTGATTGCATAACATGGAGCTTCTCCCAAAGTGTGGGACTTTACGAATCAGAAGAGCTCTTCGGATGAAGGTCAGTTCCTATTCCTCTATTCAGGTGCACACATTCATATTACAGAGGATCTAATCTAAAACCTACTCTAACTTGTCAAGGAGACAGGGTTAAGAAGATACAAGAAAATAAACCTAACTAACAGACGTGATACACCAAAGGAATGTGAAACACATGCTTTGCAATTAAACACTTGAAGCATTAAAATGTCATACAATTACCATGCACAAATAACCAAGGTTGCAATGAAAGATCAGGAAGATGCAATAGACGTAAGAGAGGGTTGAAATCATCCACAGAATTATTTTATTGCTCTAAGGATTTGATACAGTCCATTACAATGGCCAAGAGGCACAAAATTCCATTACAATTTGAATGGGAGGCTTGGACTCCACAAATCTACTTACAGACAAGAGAAGAAGGGAGGGTGAAAAGCTAGAAATGTCCAACCCTTAGAAAATTGCCCCTCCTTACAATATATAGGAAGAATAAGAGAGATAGGAGGGAAGAATTTGAAATCCTAATCCAACCACCCAAGAAAATTCTTTGAATTCACCTACTCTAACCACCCCAAAAATGCATTGAACTCACTTGTAAAATTGATGGGTTCTATGACACAAATTGTGCCTTCATTAATGTTCTTTGTTGGGCAAGAAAGGAAGACAAAACCTCATTATAATGGTATAAAGAAGCCTGATGACCTAAAAAATAGCGGACTACAATAAACATTCTTCATTAATGGTGGTAGGTGAGTAGCAAATGTTGAGATATTTCCAACAATTCCTCTCCCGCTCAATTCCGAGCTTCCATTCAAAAGATATGGCCATCTGAAGGTGTTTTGGGTTTGGATTCTATCCACACAAGATCCACGTGGCATCCCCACACGTCTTAAGATTTCACCCCCTCCTTTCACTCTTAAAGTTATGCTTTGATTGGACACTTGGCATCGTCTACGGGCCTGGTCTACTTTCTTCGTGTTTTGGCTACGCCCCTCCTGCCTATTTAGGAGAAACTAAGTTAGACCCTAGACACATGGAGGCTTCGTGCTCATTTGGAGATTGCCTTTAGATTTTACCTTTGAATTTGCGCTGAGCTAACACATGGAGGCTTCCGATGGCTCATAGAATTTTCAACGGTTGGTGCAACTTTCTCGACCTCGACCACGTGGAGGGTCTGCACTTGTTTGAATCGCCTTTGGATTTTACCTTTGAAGTTGTTCCGAGCTCACACATGGAGGATTCCGCTAACTCTTTTATACTTAGCCAATTCGGGCCTCAAGTGAACACTGCCTTTCTCCATTTTCTCTTGTTGAGCTCTGATCTCCTTTAACATTGTTTGGCCTCATTTTTGGAACTTGTTTCTCCACTTTCAAGCCCGCTTGCACCTTGATTTTGGGATCAAATGTGAGCTCACATGACTAAACCAACCTCTCCATTTCCTCCTATGCAAGGTCATGTTTGATCAATTTTTCTGAGGGGTAAAATTAGATAACAATTTGGTAACTCGTGGGATCACCTACCTGCTAGGTGAAAATATCAATTGCCTTGAAGTATCTATTGGGTGTGGAGTCATGAATGATATCCTGGTTCTGATCATGTTCCTGAAACCTTGAGCTCGGCTACTTGCAACCTATTGGCCCTTAACCTACTCTACCGCTTGCACTCTCAATTTTCATAAGAAAATCTTGAAGGTGAGATTTCTGAGAGTAGAAAATTGTCTTGACCTGGAGCATTCACCTGCTTCTGGAAATGGACTATAGGAACACATTCACTTGGAGGCACACTGAATGCACAATGATACAACCTTGGAGCAACAAAACTGTGTTGAAGCACTTAGGGAAATTGAAACCTACACTACAACAAGACAATGTGCATACACACTTAGAGGAATTAAAATCCTAGGCTAATATTTACAAGGGTGAAACTTCCTTTCAGTAGAAATGTTTGAGATAGATTTTTAACTTGAGAATCCAAGTTCCTCTCCATTAAATGTAGATAATTGGAACGCATTGCTATTTTTACATCCTGTAACCATGTAGGGTCCACTCTAAATAGCATAAAATTTAAAATGACTTCCTAAATTTTCCCGATCGCATCCCACTTCAGAACTAGGCCCACTTCTGAAAGGTCCTTGCTCTTGCTTTCTTATCAAACCACATTTTGACTAAGGCTTGATATTTCTCTATCATTTGAACTGAATGTTCTCTGATTTCTTCCAATTCCATCAGCTCTGCATACCTAGCCTCCATTGGTTCAAACTTAGATAATTCCAACTACTTCATGAATTCCAATGTGGGAAGCTCTAATGATATAGGCAACACTGCCTCTTTTCCATAGACCAGCTTGTAGGGAGAATTACTTGTTGACCTCTTTGGTGTGATCCTGTCAGCCCATAATGCCGATTTTAGCTTTGTATGCCATGTCCTTTGATTTTCATCTAGAGTCCTTCTAATGATTCTTAGCAAATTGTTGTTCGTGGACTCTCTGCCCGCCTATTACCCTATAGGTAATAATTTGAAGAGGTTCTCAAGTAGATCCCATTATTGATAGACCATTCCATGATCTTGGAACCTAGGAATGCCAATGCATTGTCTGATACAATAGTGGTCGGTACTCCAAGCCTAGTCACTATCCCTTTATAAAATTCTAGTATGCTAGACTCGTTTGCTTCTTTTAGTGTTATTGCCTCGATCCACTTGGTGAAATAGTTTGTTGCTGTGAGAATCTAGTTGTGGCCTTAGATTGAGTTTGGATTGATGACCCCAATTAAGTCCAATTTCCATTTTATTAATGGCTGGTCAACTGAAATTGGGTGCAATGGGAGTGCTGCTAATCTTTCCTTACCTGTGAAGAATGCACATTTCTTACATTTATTGATCCATTTGTAGTACTCACTGAACACTGTGGGATAATAATATCCCACCTTCATTATCTTGAGAGCTGTTACCCACAGAGAAAAATTACCTCCGGATTCTCCATCATGAACTTCTGTAACACCTTCTCGATTTGACCTGTTCTGATGCATCTCAGTAAAACACCATTGATGTCCCTTTTGAACAAAACACCATCAAATAGCACATATGGAATGGCTTGTAATCTGAAGTATCTCCTCTTTTATTTTATCATTTTTGGGGGCATAGGCCTATTTGTAGGAAATGTATCATGTTTTAAGTCCAACAAGGGATAAGCACATTATCATTTTCTCATTCTTGACCATCTTGTAGTACCAAAACAACCCCATTTTCATTACCTACTTCATCTTGTTGACTTGACACCAAGCTGTTCACATAACCCCTTTCCATGGACCTACTTAGTGACTTTAATCTCAATTTCATATTCCATGACACGAGTGATCCATCCTACACATTTCTCATTTAGATCTTTGTTCAAAAGGAAGTCCTTGACTCCCGCATGAGAGACCAACAACTGAATTTTGTTGTTTGAGACAAGGTGCTTGAAATTCTTCAAGCTCTTGATTACTGTAAGGACATGCTTTTCGATGAAGGAGTATCTCACTTCATATTCCTCCAAACATTGACTAAAGAAGGAAACTAGTTGTTCAGATCCCTCTTTGATTTGTTACACTAGGATTGCAGAAATTGTGTCCCCACTACCAAAGGCATAGAGCATGAAGTCCTTAGAGAAGTTTGGATTGACGAGAGTTGGAGCTTGGGATATAACCTCTTTGATGGCTTCAAAACTTTATTTTCCCTCAGCTATCCACCTAAATTCCATGCTATTCTTCAACATTAGTGTTATTGGCTTCACAAGAGTGGAAAAATTTGGCACAAACCTACGAACAAAATTGATCCTTCCTAGAAATCTCTGAAGAGCCTTCTTATGGTTTGAAAATGGTAATGCTCGATTTGCTTAAACTCTTTATGGGTCGATGGTCAATCCTTCCTTTAACACAATATGGCCTAGGAGCTTGCCTTTGTGAGCCAGAAATATGCATTTTTTGGGATTTAATGATACCCAAAATCTCCTACATCTTTGAAATACCTGTCTCAGATGAAAGAGGTGATCCGCTACGTTTTTGGAGAACACAGTGATATCATCAAGATATATTAGCACTATTTTGTTGATCAACCCCTTGAATGTCATGTCCATCACCCTTTGAAAAGTGGCTCGACATTAGACAATCTAAATGGCATCTTCCTGTAGGCATAGGTTCCCCACTTAGTGGTGAAAGTTGTTTTGAACCAGTCATCTTCTTTTCTTGTTATTTGATTATACCCCGAGTCGTCGTTGAGGAGGGAAACTATTTTAGAACAAGACACCACTTGTAATATTTGTTCCATTGAAGGAAGTGGGTAATGGTCCTTGAGAGATGCTTTGTTCAAGTCTCGAAAGTCCATGCACAACTTGATTTCTCTGTTCTTCTTCCTCACTTTGGTAAAGATTTTGCAACCAACTTGAATGTTTGATTGGAAATATAATGCTTGCCTCTATTAGCTTGTTCATCTCTTTCTTCATAAGAGGCTTAATGTGTGGGTTGACTGGTCTTTGCTTGTGCCTAATGAGCTCAACATTTGGATCCAATGTATTGTATGTTGTGCCAAATATAGAGTGAATCCTTGCAGTACTCATAGCTCCAAGCGAAGATGTCTGGAAACTCTTGGCAAAGTTTTACAAACTCATATATCTCTTGTTCAGTTGCCACCTTACCAATTTGGAGTGTCTTTCCTTCCCAACAAAAATAGGTTGAATCATCTCCCTTGACCTTAATGTTTGCTTTCTCTTTACAAAACTGGTCATTAGGATTGAATATTGACTCTAGTGTCACCAAACCTTTGGGAAGCTTGTTGGTCCGCAGCTGCACTACTTGATCCCCGTACTGCTACTCTAATTTATCTTGATTCCTAGCTGATAATTCAACCTCTTCTTGCAAGAAATTGACAATCTTTTGATCATTCTCAAACACCTTCTAGCTTGTGTTATTGTCTGGAACTACGGCCTTACAATCACATAGATATATGGTTGTGTTTTGTCTCTTTTGATACTATCAACCACATCAAATGTTTCTCCAACTGCTACAAGCCTATCTACAGCTTCATTCTTCTTCCTGGGTATGGACACAACGTTGAAAGCTTCAAAGTCTTCAATTAGGTCCCATACCCTGTTTTTGTAGCTCTTGAGTAGGTCATTCTTTGCAGCATGTTGCCCCTAACTTGATTTTTGATTAGCTCACTATCACCAAATACTCACAAATTATTTATGCCTCTTTTCTGGCCCCAATAGAAGACCATGAATTAAAGCCTCGTATTTAGTTGTGTTGTTTGAATAGGAAAACTGGAAATGAAACACTTTGAATAATACTTGGTGTTCTATGGTGAAACTAACAATGCACCTCCTCCAACACCTTGTTTGCTTCTTGAACCATCGAAATATAGTTGTCATACTTCATTTTCACCTTCATCTTCTGGCTTGGTGATGTTAGGAATGGGTGAATTTTCTTCATGTACACAATATACACCCAATTCAGATTCTTCAATTTCCTTATATGGGTCGAATGCATGCCCTTTGTTTTCCCATTCATCTAGAGTCAAATCTGGGATACCCTCAACCTTAGTACCTATTTCTAAATCATTTGAACACTCTTCTTGGTCAAAGGCTGAGAAATTAGCATTGATAGGACTTGGCACATGAGGCTCAATGTGAAATTTTGCAATCGGATTTGACCTGATTATAGCCTTAGCTCCATACCTCATCCTGAAAAGCATGTGTGACCAATCTACGAGATAGATACCCACCAATTTTGGTGGTGAAGTCCCTTGACAAACATAGTGCAAAGAGTGGTGGGAGGTCAATTACAAACACATCTTGCAAGACTGTGACATTTGGATAGGCATGTAGTGTTAGGCTTAAACCCTTGATGACCCCAACCATTCCTATTGCTATCCCATCTAGTTGCACTACTCCTTTTAGCATTGGCTCATACTTTAGACCCAATTGATTTGCTATTTGTTTCAGCATTACTGAGCTACTTGCACCGAATCGATCATGTAATTATGTACCAAGTGGTTCCCAACAATTAATGACACATAGAATGGTGGAGGCTTCAATTTTTTCTTAGTTGACCACCACCCTATTGCACTACATTAGTGAGAACTTTCTCCTGACCTTGGTTTGATCTATTTGAGGTAGACCAATTGGCCATACAGCTTGCAAAAATCTTGTTGTCCTAGGATTGCCAGTGACTCCCACATGGAAATTTTCACATGTATTTTCTTCATCTGATAAATAATGTTGAAGGGGATGAATTATCATTTTGTTTCCCCTTACTTGGCACAACCTTCTTAGGATCTTAAACAAGCACATGTACTACTGCAGAGGGTGTCGTGGGCTGATTTTGCATGTTTAGTGCTAAATTTGGTCTACTAACTCCTTGTTGTGTAGGAGTGGGCTGAGAAATAGCTAGATTAGATGGTTTTCCCTCCTCAATGTTTCTCTTCTTTGACTATGTGTTGGCAGCTACACCCTAAAAAGGGGGTTGATTAACTCCACAAAAGTCTTATGTGTGCCAATTGACCAACGTGGTTTCCATTGGAGGTGCCTCTTGTTGAGTTTCATGTTGTTGATTTCCCTCTTGACTTGGTTCTTAGGATACACCAATGGTTTGTACCATCAATGCTTAGTTCAGTGCACCGTTGAAACACATTGATTGATTATGAGGTAGATTGCAGGGGTAATACCAATCGTACTCTGTCTATGTTGTTTTGTGTTAGAACCAAAGCCCTTGATGTTGAAGCTGCATTTGGATTATATGGTCAGAATGGCCTGGTAGCTTGAGGTTTTCCTTGGTTCTGGTTTTTATTTGTAGCCTGAGCTGGTGGTCTATTTTATTGATATGGGGTCTAGTTTGATACTGATTTTAAGGCTGATACGGCCTAGAACTTTGAGCTTGTTGTCTCTTGATAGTCACTAGCTCATTTCCTAGGTTCTGTAGTTGTTTCATAACCTCTTGTAGCTCTTTTGAAGTGCTTGAAGAAGTAGAAGCCTCACTATTGCTTTGATTCCTAGGGGCTGGAATGGGATTCAATTCTGGTGTTTGACTAGTTGTAGGGGCTCCTAGTTCTGGATATAGAGGCATAGGTGGCCTAGGTGTGAGTTTACCAGCTTGGATCAAGAAATTTTCAGCTCTAATAGCAATGTTATAGGATGTGGGTAAGGTTATACCTCCCATGGATTGAATCATCATAGCAATATCAGAATTTAAAGCTTTAAGCTAGTATAAAAAAGAACATCCAGTTGTTGGTATCATGGACAACAAAATCCTATCCCACATCTGCTAGAATATGAAGTTAAAGTTAGTTAACTGTTCGTTAGGATCCCTCTTGATTGTTGTTAGTTGTTCTAATAAAGACAGGTTATCTCCCTTTTCTCCAAATTGATTGTGGAGAGCTGTGCATAAATGGTCCCAATTATGGATGGATCCCGCAGTTAGACTTCTGAACCACTATAAAGCTTTACCTTTAAAGGAGGATGCCAATAACTTGACAACAATGTCCATTTCAGAAATTTCATGGATTGCATAGACATTTGCAATGTCCTGGATATGATCAATTGGAGTTGCCTAGTTCTCTCCGTAAAAATATGTAATGTTCTTTAGTGTTGTATGCTTCGGGCTCGGATTTTTTGCATTGATAGCCAACGGGCTGCTTCTAGTGAATTTGACATAGGGGTTGGTTTTTGCCATCCTGATTAGTCAGAGAACTCTAGTTGATTAAACGAAAGGCCTACGGGTGGAGGTGTTGACAATGTCTTGCTTGGTGGAGATGGAGACCTTTGAGCTCTTCTTCCCCTTCTTGCTCTATCTGGGGATAAATGTAGATAGACAAATAGCCCCTCTTCTCTAGTTCTTGACCTTGTTTGTATTCTTCTCATGAACTTGATAACTTGGGTTGCTGAAACCACTAGATTTGAGTGATGGAGTCACCAGATGTGTTTCTCCAAAGCCTCCAAAGGTTAGAAGTTTACCAAGACACACACCCAATCTTGATAACATTGAAATATTGACCTTTGGTCCCACCGAGTGTGCCAAAATTGTTGATGCATAATCACAACACCCCTGAATGTCTACAATGCGATGGGTTGAGACTCTCAGTGTGATTGCATAACATGGAGCTTCTCCCAAAGTGTGGGACTTTGCGAATCGGGAGAGCTCTCCGGATGAAGGTTGGTTCCTATTCCTCTATTTAGGTGCACACATTCATATTGTAGGATCTACTCTAAAGCTGACTCTAACTTGCTAAGGAGGCAATGTTAAGAAGAAATAAGAAAATAAACCTAACTAACAGAGGTGATACACCAAAGGAATGTCAAACACCTGCTTTGCAATTAAACATAAACCATTAAAATGTGATATAATTACCATGCACAGATAACCAGGGTTGCAATGAAAGATCGGAAGATGCAATAGACATAAGAGAGGGTTGAAATCATCACAGACTTATTTTATTACTCCAAGGATTTGATACAGTGCATTATAATGGCCAAGAGGCACAAACTTGCATTACAATTTGAATGGGAGGCTTAGACTCCACAAATCCACTTACAGACAAGAGAAGAAGGGAGGGTGCAAAGCAGAAATGTCCAACCTTTAGAAAATTTCCCTTCCTTACAATATATAGGAAGAATAAGAGAGAAAGGAGGGAAGAATTTGAAATCCTACTCCAACCACCCAAGAAAATGCATTGAATTCACCTACTCTAACCACCCCAAAAATGCATTGAACTCACCTACAAAATTGATGGGTTCCATGACACAACCCGTGCCTTCATTAATGTTCCTTGTTGGGCAAGAAAGGAAGACCAAACCTCATTATAATGGTAGGTGAGAAGCTTGACAGCCTCAAAAATGGTGGAATGTAATTAAAATTATTCATTAATGGTGGTAGGTGAGTAGCAGACATTGAGAGCTTTCCAAAAAGTCCTCTCTCGCTCAATTTCAAGATTCCAATTGAAATATATGGCCATCTAAAGGTGATTTCAGTTTGGAGTCTATTTGTGTAAGATCTACGTGGCAGCCCTGCACGTATTAAGATTTCACCCCTGCTTTCAATCCTGAAGTTGGCCAATTGGACACATGGCATTGTCTAAGGGCATGCTCTACTTTCTTCAAGTTTTGGCTAAGTCCCTCCTGCCTATTTAGGAGAAACTATACTAGACCCTAGACACGTGGAGGCTTCGCACTCATTTGGAGTCTGCTTTTGGATTTTACATTTGAACTTGAGTCGAGCTGACATGTGGAGGTGTCCGTTGGCTCATAGAATTTTCAACGGTCGGTGCAAATTTCTTGGGCTCTAACAACGTGGAGGTCTTGCGCTTGTTTGGAGACTACCTTTGGATTTTACCTTTGAAGTTACGTCGAGTTGACACGTGGAGGCTTCCGCTGACTCTTTTATACTTAGCTGATTTGGGCCTCGAGTGAACACTTGACCTTCTCCATTTTTCTTCTATTGAGCTCTAATCTCCTTTAACATTGTTTGGCCTTGTTTTCGACCTTGCTTCTCCATTGCTAAGCCTTCCCGCAACTTGATTTTTTGGATCAAATGTGAGCTCGCACAACTGAACCAACCTCTTCATTTCCTCCAATGTAAGGTTGTGTTTGATAAATTTTTCTTGAAGGGAAAAATTGGATAATAGGAAGATACACTTTTAGTTTGAGTTCATATGCTTAGTGTTTTCATACATCACAATGAGTGGTTCCAACAAGAAACTTATGATAAATATAGTCTAAGAATTTTGGAGCTCATAGGATTCCCAAAGAAGTTTGAGTAGTACACATATGTGAAAGAGGGTCTAAAAGTGATAAACATATTTTATAACTTTAATATAGAGGATTTATATCCTTATTTTGAGTGGTAGAAATGTGAAAGAAGATAATGTGTAGAAATATATAGGAGACAACAACTACTAAAACAAAGGCACACAAAAATTCAATACATTCGGATGATCAAATAGTTAAGACAACACATAGAATGAGACATAAGGAGTTTATGGAAAAACGGAGAGGAAAATAATTGAAGGATAGGTCTTGTACTCTTTCCATAAACAAATAATATTAGACTTGTTCATTCTATTATAAGTTTGAGTATATGCTCAAGTTTCTTCTTAAACAAGGTATATGATACAAGAGTATATGGGGTAACAAACAATCTTGTATCACCTAAATACATGTACTGATTGGTGAAAATAAACTTTAGTAAATGTTGCTTCATTCCTTAACATACCACACATGAACGTTTCCTTATTCATTTCATGTAAACATTATGGAATTCTATCCAAGCTGCACAAAACTATCTCAATGAGACAACGTCACTTTACATAGCTACATGAAAACTCAAAGAAACATACAAAAATTTGAATTCAAATTTCAAAATGTTTTCTTGTATCTCTCATTTTCGGTCTATATTTTGGATCGGGATGAGAACATGAAAACCCCACCAACATCATCTACTCCATTTCCTCGGCTTTACAATTCCCACCTAATTTTTAAATCTCTGCAACATCTAAAAGTTTCCCATGTCTATGTAAATCCCAAACCCATTCGACAAGTATTTTATCCCAGCTCGATCATTTGGTCACCATCCATGGGAAATTTCCAAAGCCACCGCTCCAAAGTTGAACATGTCTTACTATCTAATCACATTTCTAGTTGTTACACACTCTATTTCCAAATACCCATATGTCCCCACTACATTCTTTGTATGGGAGGCTCCCTAATTATGTCTTATGGCTTTAGCAAGACCAAAATCCCCTACCTTGGAAATGAAATTTGAATCCAAGCATAACATTCCTTTCCTTGATGTCTTTGTGCACTACTCATTGTTCACATTCCTCATGAAGATAAACAAGAGCCGAGGGAATGTCGCAAGCAATTTCATACCTTGTTAGAAAAAGAGTAATTTTGCCCCTAGAAAAGCAAAAAGTAGTTTGTTTTTTACATGATTTTAATTTTGAGTTTAGGAAAAGCTTTGCATTACAGAAACATATGCTTTTAATTCTATTTTTAAGAGTTGAGTATTTTATTGTTAGATGAAACCCATATATTTATAAGAGGTAATTATAAGTATTTTGATATAAAACATTCAGATATTGTATTAATCCAAAGATCTAGAACTAGAAGGAGAAATATATGCACAAAAGTGTTGATCTAATTTTGAAATAATTTGTTTTAGTTACAATTATTTATTGTATTTCTGTTAGTTGTTATTTTATGTGCCTAATTTCTACAAATTGGTATTAGAGCGTGGATTTGTTTCACGGGTTTGTAATTGACAAAAACTTATGGCTTCTATATCTAGTCTCTGAGACACCATAATTTAGAAGAATAAATTATGTGTATTGGTCATTAACAATGAAGGAACTATTCAAATCCCGGGATGTGGGAAATCGCGAGAGAATGGGTACAAAAATATCATAGATGTAACAACATATAACGTACTCTCACATGCGAGATAAATACGGTTTGAAGGAATTAATAAAGAAAGATGGAAAATCTCTTTTCTTCATTCATCAAGCCATGCATGAAAGCATCCTACCTAGAGTGGAAGTAGCTAGTAAAGCACAAATTGCGTGGGAAACTCTCCAAGTTGCATATCAAGGTAAAGAGAAAGTAAAAACCACCAAGCTACAGTTACTTCGTAGAGATTTTGAAAATATGTCAATGAAAGATTCAAATTTCATAGAATCATTATTTAATTTTGTAGTTGGTTTAGTTAATCAAATCAAATCTCATGGTGAAACTATTGAGGATAGAAGGATTATTGAAAAATTGTTTAGAATTTTGCCTACAAAATTTGATCCTTTGGTAGTTTCTATTGAAGAAACTAAGGATATGTTTACGATTTTCTTTGTAGATGAACCATTAAAGTCATGGGATACCTTAGGGATATCGGACATGCCTCCTAAGCTAACCTCCAGTCTTTATAGAAGTTGTCTCTTCTATTGGTGTGAGATAAGGGTTAGAGGAAAAATAAAACAACTTGCAAAACTAACTAAGGAAATGTGCCAAAACTTATATTAAAAGGAAATAGAGAAAGATTCTGAAATAAGTGTAAAAATAGTTGAAGATAAATTTAAAATGGTCTACTATTCTTATAAGTATTTTAAACCATCAAAGATTGAGAAGGTGCAATCATAATAATAGTTATATTGATAGGTGCATATAGAAAATCCAAGGGCATATAACACAATCGATATTCACTATTTCTCTAAAAACTATTCACAATAATGCGGGGAGAACACGACTATTGAGATCTAAAATGCACAGACCAAGAGCAATTAATTCATAGAGAAAATAATACGTAAGGCTCATAATGGCACATATTACAACTTTCGTTTCGAATGGAGCCTTGCTGAGGCTAGCAAACACAATATCTAAGCCGAAATATATCTTTATAGTTATGGTCTCTTTTTCTCCCTCCTTTCCTCTTTTTCGAATCAAAACACTACTTTATAGATCCCTTGGTTCTGGTTTCAACATCTAGAATCAAATCTTCCACCGTCCACATTCAATTTTCCTACCAAATATTTCATTTTTTGGGAAAGATCTCAACTTTCTGTTTGGGAAATTTTTGGTCACATTCAATTCGCCCAACTACTAAGCCTTTTGCTCCTTTGGTTGCCCTAAAGCCAATGAATGTTGTTTTCCATGCGGAGATCACACGCTAGTTTGAGGGCCTTTCTTGGGGCTCCATCTTTCTACTTGCACCTAGGTGACACATGGATGACCTTGCGCATATTTGAGAATGTCTCTGTTATCTCTCTATTTGGAATTATGCTCGGGTGACATGTGGAAACCACGTGTGTATTTTATTGTACCTTTTACTTTTCTAATCTCGGTGTTGCTTTATTGCACTTGAGAAATGTGGAAAATGTTTGCTATGTGAACGGTCCCAAATCTCGCATTCTACCCCAAGTGTGCCAAAGAGACACATCGGTATATTCCACCTAAAGCTCCATGCTTTACCGAATTAAAGCTCAATCGAAAAAACAAAAAGAACTAGGGCACTGGGAGATAAAATAAAATGGCTAGTAAAAGAGCCTCGGAAAAAATCTTCTAAAGTTATGGAAAATCACCAAGGGACTTGGCTAGTCATGGAAGAATCCAACAATCTTATTTTCCTCAAAATTCAAAATGTGGTTTCAAAATGCCACTCGGTGTTGTTGTAAGGCAGACCGATATCCAAGCCATTTCACCTTTGTGGGGTAGGTTCTTCACTATAGGGACTGAAAAACTTGATCCATCTCAATTATCTCCTTGTGAGAGAAGATTTGGAAACTTTTCACTACTACGTGTTAACGAAACTCCAACTGTATAATTAGTTTCAGGATGGCCTCCACTTTCGTGACATTGGAGCTCTCTTTTAAAGACTAAAAGACAGTCTTATCTTGTCGTTTTGCAGTCAAGAGCTATTGAATTTGGTCCTTTGATAGGACTGTAGAGTCATCCATGAAGGTGGAGGGGAATCCGAATTGAACCAATTTTTGATGCTCTGCTTCCACTCTTTGATCTCGCTTGTTGGAGCTGGATTAGGAGATTTAAGCATTCGATGGAGGATTTGTTAAAACTCATAATCTCACCGATCTCTACAACAACCATTCACATGTCTATGATTCCACCGCTTATAGGACGAGTTGGAAGAATCATAAATTTTTGAACCAGTAGTAGTGATACGGTGTTGATGATCATAGAAGTCATGGTTTTGACATTTGAGCATAGCCCCATGCATCAGACATAAATCTTAGTGTGGGAGAAAGATTTGTTGCAGTGGTGGAAATTCTGTCACAACAAGAGGCATATAACTCCTGCACCAATGTTACAATTCCCCCTTTCTAGGGTTTTTGGCATATAACTCCTCATATGATTTCAACCTTGTCTGGAGGATTCCCTTCTCTGTCTTGATGACTCATAACATCACCTAGAGTGTAGCCACCTCTTCCTTTCTCGAATCAACCTCTTTTTGGAGGACACCTTTCTCCTGAGAGAGTGAACCAGTTGAGGCTTCAGATGTGCCGAGTTTAGCCTCTAGATTCTTATTCTCCACCGAGAAACCGCGTAAGGAATGCTTGTGATGGTTCTTCCTTTAACTCCTTGTGGAGTTTTTCAATCTCTTTACTTTTTCCTTTAATCTCAACTTGTTGGCTTGCCACAGTTCTTTCATCTCGATGGAGGCTATTTTGTGTCTTTTTGATCTATTTTTGATTTTGAGGTAGTCTGTCATGACTACAGTAGCCATTACATTCATCGATTCGAACTTATCTTAGGGCTGGAACTCGTGAGGTTAACCGTGAAAGCGCTAATAGATAAGATTTTAAAAATGACGGTTATAATTTTCCTTTCACATGCATAATATTAGAGTCATCAAACCTCTAATAGCATTGTATATTAACGTCATTATGTCATGAAAATCTAAGTTGTCATGAAAAAACTTCATTATATCATTTTTTCCGACATCAAAATAGATGTTATATGTATCTCAATAACGACATGGCATACTATTTAATAAGTAAATAGATATTTAAATAGATTTATATAAAAAAACTTAAGGTAAATAGGTTCCTTTAATTATAAGGATTTTATTTTCCTATTTAAATGACATAGTCAAATTAAGTTCACAATTATGGAACCTTAAAAAAATATGAAATCATTTAAGAGTGCACTTTATTTTTGGATTTTTTTAATACATAAATAATCTTTTGTATTTAGATATATTAAAGTTGTTGGTTATAAAATCTATATTGTTTTACAAACTAAGTTATATGTAAAATAATATTTTCTATTATTTTTATTTCACATGCATGATATTAAAGCCTTCCACTCAATCAAATGATGTTTGACTCAATCGTGAAGATGTTGGCTCTTAATGAGCCCACCAGGGTTCAATTCTCGCTACAAGTGAATTCAGGAGATACTATTAATAAGGGATGAGGCTAGGATCGTGCCTCGGACGAATTTGGTAGAATGGATACCCCTCATTCCTTGGTAACTAAGCCTAAGAATTTGTGCACCTAACCCGTGCAATTATTTTAGATTCAATAAAAAAAAGCCTTCCACTCTCTATTACCATTGTAGAATATACATATTTAAAATAATCTCAATATACATATATTTATATTTAAAATAAATTTAGTCATAATCTCTCTTTCATGAACATGATATTAGAGTCGTCGATTCTATTACTATTATAGAATGCATCTCCACATGAAAAATGTCTTTTGAACAAAATTTATACACTCACACACATTTAATCACTATGTTTAAAATATTTCTCTTATAATCAAATAAATACGAGAATATTATAACATAACTATACAAATATATTAGGATAAATTTATATTGAGATAGACACTTATGGTTTGGACAACTAATGGATATAATGTGCAAGAAAGTCTCAATATAAACTATGTTTCAATTATTAAGTTATACATCTTCTCTATCTTTTATGTTACATATTTTAGGGAAGGGAGACTGTTGAAAATTTATACACTTGCGCAGAAATGGGCAACTCGAATCTTTTTATTCTGACAGATAACATTGGTGAAGTATACCTAAGCTAGGGAATTTATATCGATTATGTTGTTCTTGCTGATTTATGAAAAAGATTAAGTGAAATCTATAGCTATGTGTGTTGTTACAAAACGTAACAGATCACATAGTCCACAATCTCATGAATATCCTCAACAAAAGAACACAAGCCCCAAAGAACAACTGTGTTGTCTTGATGAAGACGCAAGATTGCAGAATACGTGAAGTGTATGGTCTGGGACAACAAACATAGTTGCTAGTTTTCAAATGATCAAATTCATTATTATTATGTTTGTGCTCATCAAATTTATTGCTCTGTATTCATCAAAGTTGTTTGTGATTAATGAAATTGCATCCATCTATGCTGGCATAAAATGTTACAAGTGACTCCTTTCCTGCTACTTCCATCAAGAAAATATCGACAGACAAATAGTGACAATAATGTCTAAATGGAGGTAGTAGGAAGGAGTCAAAATGAAGAGCATATGCTAAGGTAGTCAAATAGCATACAAGGAGGCACATCTCATTCAATGATGGTTTACTAGAGTTACAGGTATTCATTTTAAGTTTATCTCTTATTTTAATTCATTTTATTGAGATATTGAGTTGCATACATCATTGTACAATCAAAAGAAAAAAATTGAATGCAGAAAGAGATAGTCAACTCATTATTTCAATTTAATGCTTTATTCATAAGAGATCATAAGCTTTCCCACACAATTCGTGGGATGTGACTAAGTAACAACATCATATACATGGAAAAGAGAATATTGCATGTGCTAAAGAATAAGAGTAGAGGAGTAAAAGTGAACCCATCATTGCCTTTTCCATCTTCTTTCCTACTCCGCATCATCCACATCTCTAGCTTCATCTAGTTCCATCTTCTGCTTCAATCTCCATCTTCTTTTCACCTGTAAGACAAAGAGCAGTACCTATCAAATTTTGAGCTCAGGGTACATTTTTATTCCTATACACCTATTCTAGAGAAAATACATATTCTAAGTTCAATGTATCTAATGGTACTTGAAAGAAAGAAATATAGGCATATGACACAAGGTAATTCAGGGATACAAATAGGCTTGGCAATAGAGGAGAGCAGTGTACATAAAGAAAAATGAGTGGCAGAAAGAAATAAAAGAGCTAAGGATTGATAGTAGGAAAGAAGAATTTGAAAATAGCTTACAAAAGAAACAGATGTGGAGATGACACATGAAAGAAGTTGAAAGTAGTTTACAGAAGAAGAATGAAGAAGAAAATAAAATCATATGGATGCAAGAGAGGCCAAAAAGCCTATATATTTCTAACTTATTTATGAGTTTTGCAGGAACAGGTGGTAACATAAGAATGGAAAAATCAGTTTAACTGGTTAAGAAAGAAGCAACTATTGAATGTAAAACAAACATCATTTCCAGATGGCTTACATAAAGGAAGAAGCATCAGAATAGGTCAAGAAAGGATTTTTTTGTGAATCAGGTTGAAAATACGGGAAAGAAGAGAGAAAATTAGGATTTTGGAAAAATTTTGCCAGAGTCTCCCCTTGTAAAATTGACTTTTGATTTAAAACAAAATTGAAACACATGCTTTTTCAGCTACTACATGCTTTATAAGCTATCTGAACTTCAAAAGGAATGAAAGTAGTCAACAAAAGTACATGTTTCATCATTATTAAGCTGATATCATGATCAAATGAAACATACAGGTATTCTAGAAGTTCGTCAAGTTGCAACTATTCAAAGTTCTTTTTATTTCCAAATTCAAGTGTGGATCAAAGGCCAACTACTTCACAGTTTTCCAAAGATGCAATGGATCAAGCAAAGCAAGCATGAACAGATTCAGCCAAGTGAGCAGACAATCCAGAGAGACTTTTTCATATCTTTTCAGAATGGTCAAGTTGCAGAAATTTGGAGAGAGAAAGGTTTCCGATAATTTTTTCCATAGTTTTCCCTTGCAAAATGGGGTTTTTAGAAAAAATAGAATTGAGAACTAATGCTAAAATTGAAATACAGTTTCTATATTATGACTTCTGAAAAGAAAAGTCATTACAAAAAAGAAAACTTAATGATTTTTTTTTTTTTCAAAAAGGAAACATGTTCTTCATTACATAGAGTGGAATATAATCATGCTTGCAACAAAGGATCAGTCAACAACTTCCAGAATGATCTAACATTATTCTAAATAGTAAAGCAAAACCCAGTGCACAGACCTAAAAGTATCAACAAATCACAGTCATCTTACAGGTACAATGAAGATCATTACGGTCAGGTTTTCAACAGACCGAGTTCAAAACATGCACTCAAGAATTGATTCAAACAAAAATCATCATTAGAGTTCAAGGTAACACAAACTTCACACTCATAAGTGGAGTCTTTCAGAATAGGACAAAATGAATCAAAGAAAGACCCATATCATACAACAACTTATAGATTTAGGTTCTAGTTTGTAAAGAAACCATGAATTCCCATTTTTGAGAATATAAAAATCTACGGATGGAGACATCTTCTAGTTTGAAGGGACAAAAATTTACACTCAGAAGTGGAGTGTTTCGGGTAAAAGAGAAATGAACAACAAGTAGCAATATAGAAGTCGAAAGGGGTAAATTAAGATCATCTACTGAGTTAGTTTCCAATAAGCCAAGTTGTATTTCAAGGAAATTGGGAAACAAAAGACAGTTTGAAGGCCTTTTCTTTAAATAAAAACACTTGCAAAGAAGAGAAACGATTCTGAGAACTCACCATGATCAAATACGAAGTCGAAACGAGAAAAAAATGGCTACAACTTCCTTCACAGGCTCATGTTCGAGCTCAATAGAAACCAAAACCACAAAGCCCAAAGAGGAAATAGAAGATTGGTCATTCATCATAGAGCAAAGAAGCAGAGAAAAAGGATTAAAATGATCTACAGATCATGTACAAAAGGAAACCAGCTACATGAAACAAAATGGAAAGAATACCTTCGAGTTTTATCAAAAATGCATGGCCGAGCAACCAACAATGGCGTCCAAGCCAAAGCGAGAGCGTGCTAGGCTTAAAAGCCACCAAAACCTCCATGATTCTTTTGAAGGATGTCGAGCAAAAAAATTTTCTGGGGCTTCACCCGTGTAGCTAAAAAACCAAATGAAATGACAAATGCAAAGAGCTCGAATGCTTTAACTTCCCACTGAGACCAAGGGTTGAAACCCTAACCGCGAGTTAATAATCGGTGGTTCAACAAGATCGAGTACAGGATCAAATGGTGTAGGATCAAGTGCAATGATCAAAACAAACAACCCCAATTAACCAAACTGATTGTATTCTTTGGATGGGTTTGAAACCCTAACCGTGGTAAAGATCAATAAGCGCAGTGTAACCAGATGATCAGAGATCGAGGGTCCAAAATGCTCGTAAAGATCCAAGTAAACCCAATGTGGGTTAAGTTACCACCAGCTCAAGTTCGCAAGGGTTGAGTCACCATGGGAGGGGCCAGCCCACGTGGCCCAGATATTAATCATTTCAAGTGACTTTCCAAATCCAAACCATAGTCCGAGCTAATAATGCATGCTTCCAAAATAATCAAAGGAAAACCATGTTATATGCCATGATCACCGAAAGGTGAAATTACAATATGCCAAGGCCAAAGGTGGCGGATAGTATGGTCGTTCAAATAAACAATGGTGGGCTAATCAAGGGTGGTGCCCCAAATAAAACATGAAATCACCTAAGTCCACATGGTGGCATACCAAACCAAACAAATCAAAGGTGGTCCCCACAAGGGGTTTTGAGATGAAATTACAAAGTGTCACTCATGTGACCATTCAGAAAAGAGATAAATCAGAGCATGTGCACATTGGAGGTGGTCCCCACACATTATTTTTACAAATATTGCTAAGGATTGCAGCTTTTGATCACATACAGGGAATGATATTTTTGCATGCCTTCACAACAGGACAGAATAGAGAAGATGACGAATTTGCATGGAGGAAGACTTTCCTAGCAAGAAAATTGTATTTTTAGCAAATTATTCACCCTTTCTTTCTTTAAAATAGAACAGTCAACTTCAGTTTGACTGTATTGTATCTAAGGTTGTTAATGCCTATTTTTATTACATGCTTTAGTTTATATTATTTTATCCGAGGTTGTATTTATTATTAAATAAAGGATAAAATTAGGACGCATGGGCGAGTGCAGCCTTTAGGCTATTTTTAGGAAGGGGGTGAACTTTTGCTATATATTGTGTGCTTTTGCAAAGCACAAAGGGGGAACTTTTCAGAGAACTTCCTAGAGAACTTTTGATATATGAGTACTGAAGCCATTTCTGCCAGTTTTACCCTCTGAGTGTGAATTATTTTTCCTTTCCAAGTTATTTTACAGTCTTGTGTATGTCAACATTAATCTTGTGAATAAAAATTCCCTGATTAACTACTTTACCCTGCTGCAAGTTTATCCTTTCTACTAAATTTTATTATGCATGTTAGCTTACTAGTACTGTTGTGAATCGCCCTCAGTACAAATTAAGTGTTTTTCCCTTAGATTTCTACAAAAGGTATTAATTGGTTCATGCATTAAAGAATTCTTCACAAATGCATAGCTACCTACCTCTCCCCCTTGTTGCATGTTGGAAATGTGGACACTATTGTGGTTCACAACCTGGTGACAAGTTGCATGCACATTCCCCTATTAGGCCTTTGTTTATTCCTCCTTTGCAACACTCCTATGCTACTGCAAATTTCTTGAGATATTCAAACCCCGCAAATTAGATAATAGATTTCCTTCCATTAATTTTGGAGGATAGATAATTGAAGATGAAGAAATATTCACCAAGAAAAGGGATAATCTACATATTTAATGGACTATGAGTAGGGCTTCCTATGCTACATTCTTAGATCTCCTCTAAATGGCAACCCATCATGCTAAGTAGATAGGATATTTATCCCTATGTGAGAGGCTTTTTCATTGTGGTTTTTTACGAGATAGAGATAAAATATTTTATATGATTTGCAAACTCCAAAACCATCTCCTTCTCATGAAACCATGGTTTCCTTCCTTTAACCCACTCATTGAAACATTCCCTGTTAAACTAGAATAGGTTCGTTTACGTCATCTCCCCACTTGCAATTTATTGGAAACACTTTGGGGAAAATGCTTGGACATTTATTCCAAAACTTAATTGTATACTCACACTACCTATGCTCATATTTTGGTAGATCTAGATACCTCGATTGATCTACCGGCCTCGATGGAACTTAGGGTGTTGGATTGAATTGGGTCCTAATCTCTCGGACTATGAAGGGTTACCCTTTAAATGTAGGAAATTCTTTGGCCTAGGTCACTTAGCTTAAAATTTCAAGAGCATGAAACACAAGGTGAATGGTCAAATTTCTTTGTAGAAGGATGCTCAACCAAATATTTTGGTGGGAAATGATAATGATTACTCTTAAGAGGATTCGAGACTGATGAAGGTGAGACTCGGCTTCTAGTTAGGACTCTTATTCCCTCTTATGTTGTGAGGGTTAGCGGGATGGTTTTATCACATCCTACTATGGATAAGCCATTTCAATGGCCTTTGATTTCATTAAAAAAGTTATGTTTATGAAGAACTCAAATGCTTTGGGAATATTGAGAGATTGCAGGTCTCTCTCCCAATACATTCAGATGGAAACTAAAATCCTAATAAGATTGATGGTTGGAAAGTTGTGAATAGAAAAAAGAAAGTAAGGACTATTACCGCTCCTCTTAAGATGAACTTGAGATCCCAAGGATGTGCGACTCTTGGGTTATCTTCTCCTTTTCTATGGCTACATTTGTTCTTCGGGGTTATAGAGTGTACCTTGAGGATGGTAAATTTTTATTACTTAAGTCATGGTTGACTCTTTATGTTCTTTCCTATCATGGGATCTTGGTTGGTGTATCCAGGGGTGTTGATTTTTAGTCTAGGACCACGCTTCACTTTTTACCTTCTTGTTATTTGTTTCCTATGTTTCAGTTGTATAGGGTTATCGATCCCTTCAAAGTAATTTTTGTCTCGTTTTGGCTATCTTTTGGCCAGTTTCATTTCATGTACAAGGTTTTTTAGTCCCTTAAAAACCAAATCCTTATTACCTTTATCTAAAAATAAATAAATAAATTTATTATTAGTCGCTACCTTTCGATGGTTACTATACCTTTCACTCCACTTTAAAAGTTATTATTAAACATGTTTTCAACCAATAAGAAATTAGTATTATTTTCCTACATTGATTTTCAAATGTCTTAAAATTTGGACATGCTCATTTTTTACCCAAAAAATCTTTAAAATGTATTTATCTAGTTTGTGATTGGCTAAAAATTTTTACCCCTTATTCCCACCTTCACATAAATTGAGGCACCATGATGTCATCATATTTATTGTGGTTGTCATTTCTACTTTTTTAGAAATAATTCACTTTTTTGGAATTTATTGCTTAAAATAATTGACCTATTTTATAACTATGCACTCTTTTGTCTCTTATAATATTTACAAAAAAATTAAAATTGTCTTTTATGTATAGACTTGTGGTACACATTTAAGTGCTTTTTAAATTGGAGTGCATATTTTCTAGAGAATTCCACCTAAGTATTTCAAATGACTTCTTCAAAAACATAGACAATAGTGCCACTTTTTCCTTATATTACACCATATATTTTATTTTATTTTAGCTAAAAATAATATTATAATGTATTTTTCCTTATATTACACTCTACATATATTTTATTTTATTTTATCTAAATTAGTAATCACAAGAAATAAATGCAATGTGAATGCCGAAAGGAATTGGGTGTAGGAATAAAGAGTGGAGGAGAGAAGGAAAGGAAGAAGAGGAGGGCGAAGTGGAAGGTAAATTTTGGGATGGAACACGACATAACATAAAAATGTAATGGCTTTAAATGGAAAATTGGAAGAAATATTTGTGGAAAGTATGGAGAATGAGGGCTGCATATTTTGAGCAACAAGGAGATCCACCCATACTGATTAGCTGCACCGACTTGATATGGATGCAACCATGTCTGTTGTGGGCAGAAACAAGATGGTAGAAACCAAAAATGACCAAGCATGCAGAGCACGGAAGGGCTCGACTTCATTTTTTCCTTTTCTCAAAATTTTGCTTTACACGTCAGAGGTGGATTTTACACGTTACAGGTGGATTTGATGATGATGTAAATGGTGATGTGAAATTTTTGACTGTCAGTAATTTTTAACCCTTGAGATGGTCGTTGATGCATACAATATACACCGTCATCTTTTGTCATATGGAAGGGGGCTTTATGCCTCTGAAAATGCCTTTTCTTGTTCACACGCCATTCACAAGCTATCTGTGTAGAAAATCCATAGTATTATGTTTTTCTTTTGTCATAATAGGCATAACACGCCAACTATTTCACCTACCACTAAAAATCTGAAAGGATGTTCAAAGACATATGGATATTCATCGTTCATCTTCTACAATATGTCACCGACAACCACCCTTGTTAGCGATAAGGAAAATCTTTTAATTAGGTTTTTAAAAATCATCAATGGATTTTGTGAGACATGTCAATGGCGCTAGAAACAACAACATTTTTATTCTATACGCCCTTGTAAAAAGAGAAAAATACACAATCCTCGAACATTTTACGGTTTTATTAACAAATATATGGGGAAAAAGCCTCTTTAAAACATTTATTCAACCTACAACCTACGTAGTTTCCTAACTTTCCCGCATGGCTCCACATACATGCACCGGACACATACCTCTTTTTTTCACCCTTTAAGTGTGTGCAAAATACTATCTGCAAGTAATCACGTTGAGATACCAAATCGAATATAATAATTGAGTTTCATAGTCATAAAATGTATCACTAACCTTATAAGAATAAATAAATATAGCTAGTATTAGAAAAATCAATTTAAGCCCATAACAAATATAACAAACAAGGGTTGTGTTGCACTAGCGAGAATCTTTCGTAAATGATATGTGTACTAAATGCAAATGGAAAACAAAATTTGTATTTGTAGATTATTTTGGAAAAATTGAAATGCATAAAAATGTGTTGTTTACATACGCAACAAAATGGATAAAGAGATGACAACCGAATTTCATTTCATCAAAGAAGAAACATAGTGTATATTCTCTACTTTTTTACTATTGTGGAAATATATAAAAGCAAGAACATATGTTAATATTATATAAAATATAAGCCATGTGTACAAAACAAATTAGTTGAATGTTCCTTTCTGGATCAAGAAAAGATGTATGAAAAGTAGTTGAAAAACAATGTATCTTTGTTGACCAAATTTCCAAAAGCTAGTTGTATCTTTACAAAATGGATATGGATTACCATCACAAGTACTTTTGTGTTTCTATTCACAATGAAGTACCTACAACATGTGAATACGGGGTCAAAATTGTTTACCTTAAAATTATGGAGCTGACATTGTGTGGCTTGAAGACGTGTAGCTTATTTCATGGGAAATAAATTGAGGTGTTGTGACTTAAAAATTACATCCAATGTTAATATCAATATAGTTTTTAAATGTATGGAACGTATTTGAGAAATTTTACATTGGAAAAGGTAACAGAACAAGTAATTAAGAAAACCAAAGATAAAATATACAATAGTATTTTCAATAATCATATTTAAACTCACATATTGAAAAAAAATGAAGAACTCAGTATTTGCACAGAAATATGTATTTTGATAATGTATTTGTATCACAGAAATTGGTCATACTCAACTAAAAATAGAAAAATGCAAACAAAACATCTCCATACCAGACATTTGCACCTACAAATGACATTACAAGAAGCATAGAAACTTATGTCATATGTGAATGGATTAAATATATGCATATATACAATTATGGTAGTAACATACCAAACTTCAAAATGATAACCAAATAGTGTGTTTTTTCATTCTTAGAGGTTTGTAGAAGAATTTGAAGATAATTTGAACTTCTTTAACAACATGACAAGTTCAAAAAAAAAAAAAAAGATATAAATTTCATTGAAAAAAAATATGAGGGTAGTACATACAAGTCCATCTGTAGATGTAAACATGTTCCTTATTAAGAAATCTGGTGCATAGACAATACCACAATTGGTGGTACATCAAGAGTATGAAGAAATAACAAATCTTGGCAGAATGCTAGAAAATATTTTTCAATCCCATGTGTCATGTACCTAGTGGTAATCACAGTAAAATATGATGCATATATTTCATGCTTGAAACAAATGATTTGTAATTCTTTCACTTTGATGATCTACGAAGATAGCTTTCTTGAGAATCCTCGTTACCGAAAAGAAAATTGGAAGGAAACTATTGTATATAGTAAACCCCGATCCAAAACAAATCCAAACAAAGTGATTCCTCCATTGTTATATTGCAGGTATATTACTGCACATAATTCCCACAAAAACAAATTTATCATAAGAATCACTGATATGTTTCATCAAATCTGCATGATAGTTGTAAATTTCTACATTCTAGATGGTGTTCTTCCAGTTTAGTTTTTCTCTATATTATTGCACTCTAAACATGTTTTCTTCTTTTAGATATTTATATCCATCCATTCAAAAAATGTTTCCAAAAACTAAAATGATATAAAATAATCACCATTTATTTAAAATCATTGAAAACATCATGTCATGATTGGTCATGTGGATATTACCGAAGAGAATGTTTACAACATATGAAAGTGGCAATCCACCACATGTTTTAGGAAAGTCTGCTACACTAATGTGGATCATTTTTTCTCCTAGGTAGTCTCCATCAAATGTTGTGAAGGTTATCTTGAGAAAATGTGTCCCTTTTTTTAACAAATAAATACATTTCATGCCTTTTTTTAGCTATCTTTTATCCATGTATACATTACTTGAGATTTCTAGTTAGTTGACATTAGCTATTTACTAACAACCATATAAAATTGCATACCCATATTTCATCTTCTAGATAAGAATAAGCTCTGCAAATCAAACTCTTTTCAAAGAATAGGCTAGGTATACAGTCATGTATGTATGCATGATTATTTTACTCACACTTTCCTTGTCTGATAAATTTTGACATATTGGCATCATGATTGGAATTTGAACATGAAATATTTATTTAGGACCATTATTGACATTAATTTTTATATATTCAGTGTGATAACAACATATCCTATGTCTAAGGCCTGACCTTTTATAGAAATTTTCTCTAGATGCTTCTTTAGGTTAGAACATCCCAATCTATACTTCAAATATGCAACCTAGTAAGTCCCAATTTCCTCTTCAATTCTAGTGTTGTTTTTAGGTAAGGATTGCCCTTGGCTACATTATTGTTTTGGGCTAGGATTTATTTGTACACTTTTCTTGTCTTTCCTAAACCTGATTTCCATTATTCGACCTCAAAGCTAACAATATTTCCTGTACATTTTTGTTTTCATATGTTTTGCATCCAATACATGTAGTGACCACATGATAAAACACCTATTTTGGATTTGTGCTAACCTTACATATCATAGCCCTAATTTTGTAGGTCTGATCAAAATACAAGTTCATGGGCATCTGGGATTATTTAAGCATTTGTGAGAACTATAATTTTGTGAAAACAATAAATCTTGGCTTATCCTATAGTAATTGAGGGACATAAATTGTCTCATTTGTAATGGTTACACAAGTCATAATTCATTTATTAATGTGTCATATTTTAAATAACTATATATTTAGATCTTTTTTGCCTTTGTAGGGATCAATTTGCACATGTAAATCTTGTTAATGAGATCAGAAGCATAAAACAATAATGATAATAAGAAAACAGAAGAGAAAGACTTTGAAATTTGAATGCATAGAATTGTTAACAATTTTTCAATGCTAAGTTGGGAACACATTGCCATGTTGCAAACAAATTAAAAAGTTTCTAGTCTACTCGGAAAATCTTCAACCAACTACAATAAAAAGCATCATACAAGAGATTTTGAATACTGACCAAAAGATTGCCTCATTTCAAAAGCTGCCACAACATCATTTGAAGGAAGCATGATAAATACCTCAGATGACTCAGAATCATTATCTGAATCCTCCCTAGGGAAAGGAGTGTTAGAACTTGGATCATTGCCCAAAGAATCGGGTAAACCTTCTTTTTTAGAATAATAGGCACCATGAGAGGAGCAGTGGATAATGAATGCCATTTGGTGGCCATGGAGACAAGTCCTTGAGCTCTATGAGTTATCCTTGTAGCTCCCAACAAACAAACCAAGAAACCAATGAGCTAAATTGTAGAGAAAACCTGCATACATCATAGTCAGAGAAAATATTTAAGATGGATTTCATTGTTCAGTAATTATGGTTGTTTTAGGAAAATATAAAAATTAGGAGTAAAGAAACAAACAACATTCATCATAAATCTAGAAGAAAAAATTATTACTAGTGTGAAATCTTGCTTTTTTTACCATTTTAATACATAAAATGGAAAATTGGCAAGGGAAAGGCCAAACTAAATGTTTGGTGTATATTAACAAGATTAAAACAATGATCTACTTTCAAGAAAAGAAAAAACACTTCTAGCACTTTGCAATCAAATGATTGATTGATTCAAAAGTTAAATAAATACTTACTTATAAATAATGTGAAAAAACCTATCGTTGCCAAGGAATTTAACTAGCCACCAAATCTCTTGCATTGATAAAGTTGATTGTAGAAGACAAGGATAATGTCATTGAAAGAGCCATACCACACCTTATTCTCCATACTTTCCAAAAATATATCCTCTAATTTCCTCGCATACCCATCAAAGCCATTACATTTTTATGTTATGGACCATTTTCCTCAAAAAAATTACCCTCCACTTTGCCCACCTATTATTCTTTTCTGTCTCTCCTCGACTCTTTATTCCTATGCCAAATCTCTTTCGGCATTCACATTACACTTCTCATGGGTGATTGCTAGTAATAATGCTTCTTGTCTATCATGAGTACATGGTATAAATTTTTCCTTTAATTTATTGTACTATAAAGATAATTATTCCAACATTTGCCACATCAGGAATGAAGATTTGGGGAAAAAATGGTAGTTGGCATGTGAGGATAGAAAAATATAATTAATTATTAAAAACAATTGGAGCATGGTTGAAAATTTGGAATAGGCACGGTGACACCTTTACCGTAGTGGGTAATTTTTGGATGCCCCTTATCTTAAGGTGATCATTGGTTTAGTTTCCTCGCTTACTTTACATTGTTGAATTTATATGTTCCCTCCGAAACTTAGGTAGAAATACCATTAAAACATGTAATATTAGTGCCCAATTGTACGACACCCCAAGAAGTGCTGAATGCAAAAAAATATTAATAGAAATGGATCATAAGACATTAGGATAAAGCGGTTATTTTTATAAAGAATTTATAGAAATGGTGGGAAGTTTTACCTGCACTTGCAAGAATTATGGATCTCCTCCTAAAGCTTATATTGATATAGAAAGAGCAATTCCTATTGGTTTTTTGAATAATGCTCCCGACTTACTAAACATGAAGTCAATAGAAGCATCTGAGAAGAGATTCATAAATTCTATGTGAAAGTTTCATGGTTTTGTAATGCCCACTATAAAAATGCCCACATGAGACCGAAGAAAAACCTAGAGTTAGCTAGAAAAATTATGGAATATTTTTTTAGAAGCATGCCCACAAAAGGATTAAAAAATGATTTCTTCATTAATGTTTCCAGTCAATTATATTTAATAGATAAAATTTTGGCCGTTATAATAAATATTAAACCCACATTAAAATTTACTAAATTTAATTTGACTAAGCATGGAAATTTCCTAAGTGTTATTTAAATAAACAAAATTAATTTCTACTATAGTTGAATATCCCCCCATGGGATGTCAAGGGTAAAAGAGGTAAATATAATTAAATACCAAGGTTATTTAATTTCTACAAGGTTGAAACAATTAGGACTATCCCTCATTTAATATTGGGTTAGAATAATAAACACTTCCTTACCCAGAAAGTGAGCCCTTAAAAATTCAACCCATGTATTTGAAAATTAAACATTTAAATTAAAAGAAAATTTCCACTCACCCACTCTCCACCTAATTTTTGTAGGGATGAATCTCATCCCTTGGATGGATTCATTTAGGGCCCTTGATGAGGAAGAAGACCACTAACCCTAAGGTTTGCTTAATAAAACTCCTTTCTCATTTCCTTTTGGTTCATTGTTTCTCTTTTGTTTTGCAGGTTGTTGGAGGAGGAAGAGAAGCCATTGGAGGCCATTCCAAGATTTTGGAGAGGCTTACAAGTTTTAGTTATTTTCTTTTTTTTTTTTTACACCCTCTCTTAGGGTTTCAATGTGTTATATATTTTATTTAGCTCATTTTTGTTGAGTTTGCCCAAATGGATTTGTGGGTATTTTCCTATTTTATTGATATAGCTAGGTTTGATTTATATTTTTATTTGGGTATATGAGAATCTATATATATATAGTTAAATATGGTTTGAACGTGAGATTACAATGCACGGTTGCATATAAACCAAATCACAGTGGCTTAAATTGTTGCGGTTTTCAATGAATATTGGTCAAGTTTGGGGTTGTAGTTTATATTGGGGTATAAATCTATTGGGGGAGGTCGCATAGAGTTAAGTATGGTTTGACTATGAGATTACAATGCATAGTCCACATACAAACCAAATCACAGTGGTTTAAGTTGTTGCGGTTTTCAATGCATATTAACCAAGTTTGGGGTTGTAGTTTATATTGGGGTATAAATATATTGGGGGAGGTCGCTGACCCCACCCCCCATCTCATAGTAAATGGGGTGGGGGGTAGGGTCGGTGATCTCCCCCACCAATTTGTTTTAATTAACAGTTAGTACAAATCGCGGCCCTTGGGGTTTGAAACACACGAATATTTCTTTCCTTTCCTTTTTTAAGTTTTTACATTTGTAAACTTTGTTTTATAATACATATAAATACGTGTGTGTGTGTGTGTGTGTGTGTGTGTGTGTGTGTGTGTGTGTGTGTGTGTGTGTGTGTGTGTGTGTGTGATATTCTAATGTTATTTCTATGATTATAGTTTATAATAGCATATTAATATTAATATTAATATATCATCATATTATTAAGCCCCTCAATATTAATTATATTTTATTATTAATAATATTTAAGATATTAACATTATTATCAAAACAAAATGAAATGTAGGTAGTAATATGGATAAGCTAAAAGCTAGCAAGATGTTGGTGCTCATTCCTTCATTTGGTTTCCATGGTCAGTCCTTTCCTTTGGTCGAGGATCACATTGAGTCCAGATATTGTTTTTCGTTTCTCTGTCCATGAGGAAGAATTTGTAATTTGGGCGTGAATTCGGGGTTTCCCCTTCCTTATATTTTTCCACAGTCATGTTTTCCTATCAATTTTTGTCCCAACATCTGTGGAAACATGGTCCTTTCTGATTGGATGCAACCCGGTGGGTCTTTTTGGTGAAACTTGTCACTTTTGTCACATTTGTAAAAATACCAAATTGGCCCCACAACCCTGATAGTATCTAATTGGTTATTCAACAAACATGAAGTGGCAGGGAAAAATTCTTACTTTGACCCCGAAGATGGACACGTGGCCGATTTTTCAAGACAAAGGTGGAGAGGCGGATCGTCGAGAACATTTTGAAGATTTTTGCCTTTTTGTGAAAAAGGAGAAAAGTTATAAATTGATCCACAACCCCACAGGGACAAAGTAATGTCACATGTTTGAGTCAGCATTTGAAAATTCAAAGTGGGGAAGTGGGTCAGCGGAGCACTTTGGAGTTTTTAAGCTCTATTTTCAAATGATGTAAAGGTATAAAAGTGAGCTATGACTCGATGGGGCCCACATCAAAAGTTGGAAGTGGAGAGGTGGGTCATTGGAGAATTTTGAAGTTTTTTGCCTCACTTCAACTCAAATATTTTCCACGTGGAGGGTCTGTGCTCATTTGAGGATTTTCCTCTCGGTTTGACCTTTAGAGTTGCACTAAGGAGACACGTGGAGGTTTCACTGGCCCTGCCCATACTTAGACTTTTCTTCAAGTGGTGCAACTTTGTTAGACCATGGATGCGTGGAGGGCTTGCACTCATTTAAGGATCTACCTCTAGGTCCTACCTTCACATTTATGCCAAGGAGACATGTGGAGGCTTTTGTTGGCTCCTCTTTATACTTAGACTTCTCAAGCAACTTTCTAAGGCCTGAGACACATGGAGGGCCCATGCCTATTTGGGGACCTACCCTGAAATTTACTTTTGAAAGAGCGTTGAAGGGACATGTGGAGGTTTCTACTGGATCTTCCCATACTTAGAATTTTTCAAAGTGTCAGTGTAACTTTGTCGGACCCTAGACACGTGGAAGGCCCGCGCTTGTTTGAGAGTCCTTCTTTTGAGCTTCATATACCAAAAGTGTCGATGAGACACGTGGAAGATTCCACTAGCCTACCCATAACTTATATTTTTCAATGGCTGAGGATACTTTCTCAGACCCTAGGCATGTGGCACCTTCCATTGGTCCTTAAATATTTATACAATTTTTCCGAGAGTTGAGACATGTGGTGAGCCCATGCATTTTTAGGGTCTTAGCTTTTGGGCACATATCATTGAACATGTTGAAGAGACATGTGGAGGCTTCCACTAGCTCCTCTCTATACTAAGATTTTTCAAAGGCCAAGGTAATTTTCTTAGGCCTAGGACACGTGGAGAGCATGCGCTCATTTGAGGTCCACCTCTAAACTTCATCTTTGAATTTACACAAACAAACACATGGAAGCTTCCATTAGGCCTTCCCATACTCTGAATTTTCAACAACCGATGCAATTCTCTAGGGTTCTGAACACGTGGAAGGCCTACGCTCATTTGGGAACCTGCCTCTAGACTTCACCTTTGTAGTTGTGCCAAGGAAACACGTGGAGGTTTCCATTGACTCCTCTTTACACTTGGCCGACTCGGACTCATAGTGTAGGTATGTGGTATAATCCATGCGAGGAAACTCATTTTTGAGAGGCATGAATATAGGTATCCATGCGAGGGCACTCATTTCTCAAGGTGTATTCTCGAGGGTGAAAAGGATTGCTTGTCAGATCCAACTATATGGAGCCACCCGAAAATTGATTAAAAAGGGGATTTCTCACATGATAGAAAATAAAAGAATGATTAGAAGGACTATCAAAAATTTATGGCATGGCATCCTAGTCATGGTTGAGGGTTTGAGAAATGTGATTAGTTCATGATTTGTCCACCTAGCATCCTTTGGGTGTAAATTTGTTAAACATCACTTTCTGAGACAAACTTGTAACAAGTAAAGGATTCCTGAATATTCTTCTTTTTTGGGGGAAAATTTGGGATGAGTGAGTAAGTGAATTGTATAAATGCAATGAGGATACTCTTGCAAATGGTTGGGGGTTAATTTTTATGAGAAAATTTGAGAAATCCCATCTTCTGAGAGACCATCTGAGAAACCTATTAATCTCTTGTGTTTTAGATTTGATCATGTCAAGATGGTTGCAAGTGTACAACCATTGACAAGCTTTGAGATTTTTCAAGAAACTTTCCCCTGCTGATAAATCTAATAGATCTTGAATTAATCTGTGTTGATCTTGGGAAAAATTGTGTCTTGCTTTTATTTTAGAATGTTTTCAAATGGTTTTGATGTTCTGTTGTAATCTTATGTTAAAATCCTCGAATCACACAAGATCTCATCCATGTTTTAGTATTTTGGCATTTGCAATTTCATTATGAGAAGATCCTTCATCATGTAATGAAATAAACAATTTAAAATCACTTTACTATCATTTTGTTGATAAAGATTGTTTGTAAGCCTATGAGTGTATCTTAGGTGTGATGAACCAGGGGTTGTTAATGTTTAATTGAGTCTTTAGCTTGAGCCTTCATGTTGAATTCTCAAATATTGTGTGAAACCAGTGTAGATATGGGCTCCATTGATGCACACCTTCTAGTTGAAGGAATATTTTGGCTATTCTGAAGCTTTCTATTGTTAGTTTTCAATTGTTGTAAAGGTTCTCAAAGATCTGGTGAAATCAACTTCATCTTGCTTAATTCCCCACCAAAAATTTCAAATAACCATGAATCCTACTGAAGTACCCCTATTTGTGCTTTGTGTATCCACAAATGAACAAATTCTACTACCAAAATATATAGAAGCAAGCAGGTTTTAAGTGTCTTTAGTAACCCGAACCTTGTTTAGAAAATATCTCCATTCTTTAGAAGTGACAACTCGTGAGAGTTAAATTGTGGTGTATTGATCATATTTTCTCAAGGTTCCCCTAAAAATTGTGCAAAGAAGGATCTCTTCATGTCCTTCACCAACAGAGGTTACAAAATGGGTCCTCTCACCCTGGTTGAAAGGCACGACCTAAAGTAGTGAGGATAGATCAAATCCTTAATGAAGGTGTTATCCATTTCTCCAACACCTGAGTGACAAAGAGTCAGCTGAATCCCCTCCCGACTACAAAATGACTTATACCATGATTTTTCTATCTCTAAGTATCTTGTTAAATATGTGATGCTTCTCTCAGCTTCCAAGGAGAATCAATTTGGATACCAACACCAAAATGGCACCATTTATAGGGATTTATTTATGTGGGACAACAAACACGAATGACACCATTGCTAGGGATTATTTGAACTCCGTGACTTATTTTTATGGCAACAACACCAGATTGTGTCGTTATTAGGGATAATTTGAACACTAAGACCTATTTTTTAGGCAATAACACCAGAATGGGATGTATTTTCGAGGAATATTTGAAACACGACACCTATTTGTGTGGGAGAATGGCACCATTTCTGGGGATTATTTGAACACTGGGACCTATTTTGTACGGAAACAACACCTGAATGGCGATATTGCTTAGGGATTTATTTATGCAAAAACAACATTAGAATGGCATTGTTAAGGATATTTAAATTCATTCTTATATTTGGCCATGGTAATGTTTCTTACATGATCTAAGTGCAAATACGTTGTTTAAACGTCATCTTGTGTTGAGATTTGTAAGAATTGTGCAAAGTTACAAGTTTTGTGTGCAATATTTCTAGTTTCTAGTGGTTATTGCACTAAATTTATATCATCAGTGATAAATACTGGTAAAGGAAGGTCAGATCTACTAAGATTTGTAGGAATTAAGTGTTGATAGATATTTGACAAGTCATTTATAGTGCATTTGCACAACTAAGGTGAAAATCCTTAGTGGCGACTCCGTGTTGATTTAAATTTTGATAAATACTAGTGCCTTAACCTGTATTAAGTGAAATTGTCACTAATATTTGCAAAGATGGAAGGAAGAAGATATTTCTTCACTAAAGACCCTACCAAAAAGTTGTTTCTAGAACTAGGAAAGACAAATTTAGAAGGAAAAAGAGTCTAGAAAATAGTTGGAGATCAGGAATCAAGAAAAGAGTTATCCATTGTGAAAAGTGATCAACTGTGGTTGAGGATTACCATTCTTCTTCAAGTGATTTTGAATCAGGTAATTTTCATATAGATCTGAATTCTCCAACTGGAGAGGGGCCTTCATTTGTGTTTGATAAGTGTGCTTCTCAGTCTGTCCCTGTATTTTCCAAAGTTGATAGGGTTTTCCATGAAACAGAGTCTTTAGAGGACATTCATTTTGAAAATTATACTCTTGTGTTCCAAAGACCCCTTGTCCCTCATCATTTTGTATCTCCTGTAAGATCACCTCCTCAAAAAAATATGGCCCAACCCCACCCTAGACCTCCTTTTGTTGTGAATACTTTTGGTCCTATAAATTTTAGAGGTATGGTTGGATATCCAAATGTAGTGCCACAAGATGTTAGAAATAGATTGCCTAAATTTCAAGGGAATAATGCTATCATTGGTGATCAACATTTAAATTTTTTTGTCAATATGATGGAAGAATTTGAGATTGAATTTGAGGATGTGTATATAAAATTGTTTATTCATACTCTTGAGGAGGATGCATGTGACTGGTATAAGTTTTTCAGATAACTCAATAGATTCATGGATAGAAATGAAAAATGCTTTTAGATTGCAATATGGGGATAAGACAGATCCCAGTTTCTTTTGTCTGAATTTGAAAATATTAAGAAGAATCCTAATGAATCTATTCATGACTTCAATACTTAGGTTCAATAAGACCCTGAATAGGCTACCTATAATCCTTGAGGCCAAGTGATGTTTCTGTTTGATAAAATATTTGATGCTTTTGACAAAAAGGCTGCCTATTATTTAAGGGACAAAAACCCAAGAACATTGAGGTAGGCCTTCACCATGGCTTTGCAGATTGAAAACAATATCAAAGTAGTTGGTAAGCCTCCTAAGAGGAAGGTATCAAATTGATCAATCTAGAAAAGCCTTAGTCAAGTAAGTCTGTGGATCTAGAAGAGGTTGTAAAAACTTTGGCCAGAGTTGTTAAGGAAATATCCTATAAATTGGCCAGAGCAGAGAAGGGATTGGACAAGGTTCCCAAGGTCAAGCACAAGCCACAAGGTCAAGAAATATTTTCAAATCATCCTAGAGGTGATCATAGATCAGATGACAGGGGTAAAGGGCCCATGGGATCAGGAAATAGACAGCCCCAACCCCGGGAAAATAGATTGGTGCTTGATCCTTTAGCTGCCAGAGTTGCTACTGTGGAAGAGGTCCATGATATGGAGTGGTGTGATAGATTTTTTTCCCCATTCCCCATGTGATGAAGACAAAGAAGTTGAGGAAGTTGATGATGATGAGACAGATGATGATGCATGCATGATGGATTTCTCTACAAGTTCACAACAGGGAGCAACCTCAACTAAGCTGATAAGTGCTAGAACTAATTGATTTCTGGGATTGCATTCACGGGTATTACCTCTTCCTCCCACTCATACTTTTGAAATTGATATGGTACAAGATTTTTGTTTCCTAATAATGATTTTGAGTACTTAAGGGCATTAATGATTAAAAAGTATGATGGAGGAATTCCTTTAGAAGAGGACAAAATAGTTGTTAATGAATGCAAGTAGTTTCCCAAGAAAAGAATATACAATACCAGAAGTAAGGTTTCCAAAGGGGTAGGGCCTCAGGCCAAACCAAAAATTCCAATTCTTACCAAGTATCCCTAAGGAAACCCCTAAAAAGATGCATCTAGAAAAGGCTTTGTCACCCCAAATAAAACTTGTGTTCCTCCCCATGCTCATACTGTGAAAAATCCCATGCCATCAGATGAATTTGTAAACCTTCCTCCTAATACTACCTTACCCAAATATGTTCCTTGTGACATAGCCCAAATCTTGAGTTAGATCAAGATTATTGTTCCTATTGTTGAATTTCTTAGAATCCCTGAGCATAAGAAGAGGGTGTTTGAGTATTTGGGGCTTAAGGAAGAAAAGGTCACCAGGGTAAAAATGTAAACAATGTAGAGGTTCCTCCTGCCATTGCAGAATTAGAAAAACCACAAGCATTGGAGGAATTGGGTGAACCACTGAGGTTTATTTGGGAACTTCTCTGGTTGAGTCTCAGCTGAATGTGGATCCATTTTTACTACTTTGATTATTAAAGATAGGTTGTTACATAATTGCATGTTTGATTCAGAGCCTCATGTAATGTAATGCCTCTTGAGGTCATGAATGAGTTGAATATCAAAGTAACAACAAGCTTATGGGAAATGTACTGCCATGGATTCAAGAGAGGTGCCAGTAGTTGGATGTGTCAAGGGTTTAGTAGTGTAAATTGGCAGCGTATCCAGAAAGTACTTAACCTTGAATGTAGTAATTGTGGATTGTCCTGCTAAGTGGGGAATGTTATTATCTAGAAAGTGGGTAGCTAGTGTGGGTGGAAGTGTGCAAATGGACATGTCTTATGCCACCATACCAATTGAGGGCAGCCTTGTGAAGTTATATGGTGAGAAGAAAATGTTACATCTCATTGAGGACCCTAACAATGCTTCTTATGAAGTATTGTACACAGATGTGATGTCGATAACTTTGTGGGATATGCTGATTGTAAGGAGCATAAAATTGATGAGTGCAAGTATCCTGAGAAGGTTGGTTCTCCTTGGACTTTGATGTTTGATGGGGCTTGTTCTAGATCTGGTAATGGTGTTGGTATTGTCTTGATATCTCCAAGCCAAGAGGAGTTTAATTTTCTTTTAAACTCAATTTTGAGTGCACAAACAATATTTTTGAGTATGAAGCACTACTCTTGGGTCTAAGGATTGCATGGAAATATGGTATTAGAGACATTGTTGTTAAAGGAGATTCAGAGTTGATAGTCAAACAAGTTAGAAAGTTGTATGCTACAAAGAATCAAAGAATGAAACAATATAAGCATGTAGTTTGGGACTTCATTGAAATGTTTGACTCTTTCAATATAATACATCATGATAGGAGCTATAATACTGTAGTAGACAAATTGGTAGTATTGGGATCAAAGTTTGAAAATTATACAATGTCTCCCTATTGTGAATATGATGTTGAAATATTGACTAGGCCATCTGTCCCTGACAATATCAAGCATTGTAGGTATTTGAAGATGATGCTCAAGTCCAAAGGTTTTTTTACAAAATAAAGGAGAATTTTCCAATCAAAGTATAGACTGGGAACCAATGGTTTGTGCAGTTGAAGGAAAGGAGACTTTATTTGGTAAGGACATTATTCAGTTGAAGACTAATACTATTCCCAGAGGGTTGGTTGCACTAGAATCAAATTTTGATAATGTTGACTGCATTGTCAATAGACACATGTCAGCCTCGAGAGATGTTGAAGAATATGACTTGGGCACAAAGGATAAACCTAGGAGAATATGGCTAGGCAACAACTTGAATAGAGAAGAAAAGTAGTCATATGTCCAATTGCTAAAAAAGTACCAGACTGCTTGGCTTGGTCATATTCAAAACTGAAAGCATACAGGGAAGACCTTTTTCAACATGAAATACCCTGGAAGCTAATGCCAAGCCATTCAGAAAAGACAAAGACCAATTAATCCCCTCCTTTCCTCAAAAATGCAAGAAGAATTGAAAAATTTAAGGGATGGAGGAATTATACAACCTACAAGGTACTCCTCATGGGTAGCAAACCTGGTACCTGTTAGAAAGAAGAATGGGGACATAAGGTTGTGTGTGGACTTTAGAAACTTAAATAAGGCATCAATCAAGGATAACTATCCCTTGCCAAATATGGATAACATGTTGTAGTTAGTTACAGGTTCAGAATTGTTATCTACTTTGGATGGTTTTTTTGGGTATAACCAGGTAGTTGTGAAGCAATCAGAAAGAATCAAAACTACTTTCACTACCCCATGGGGTACTTATGTGTATGTAAGGATGTCATTTGGCCTGATGAATGTTGGAGCTACTTTTCAAAGAGAAATGGATGTAGCATTCTCAGGATATATAAATGACTTCATTGTTGTGTATCGAAGATGATGTGACAGTTTTCTCAGGAAGAGAAGTGATCACCTGCAACATTTAGAAAAGATGTTGATAAGATGCAGGGAATATGGTATCTCACTGAACCCTAAGAAATGTCATTTTGGGGTTCAAAAGGAAAAGCTTCTTGGACACATTGTGTCAAAAAAAGGAGTCATGATTGATCCTGAGAGAGTGGAAGCCATTAGCAAAGTTCCTATTCCAAGAACCAAAAAGGGAATTCAATCCTTTTTGGGAAGATAAATTTTATTAGGAGGTTTATTTCAACTTTTGCTGAATTGACTATCCCAATCACTAATATGTTGAAGAAGGATCAGAGTATCAAATGGGAAGAAGCATTATTCAAGCCTTTATTGGGATTAAGGAATCATTGAAGAATGCCCCTATTTTTAGACTCTTGATTATAAGAAGGCTTTCCAAATGTTTTCCTTTGCTTTAGAGAATACCATTGCATATGTCATGTTACAAAAGGATGATGAAGGAGCTGAAAGGCCAATTTCTTTCTTTAGTAAAGCACTACAAGGGGCATAAACTGAAGTATACTATCATGGAGAAATAATGATTTTTCTTTGGTTAGAGCCACAAAAATCTTAGGCCCTATATTTTGAGTTCTAAAGTCATTCTTATGTTCCCCATACCATGGTTAAGGATATCCTATCAGAGATGGAAATTTCAAGAAAAAGATGTCGATGGGTAAATAAGTTGCAAGAATATGACATGGATATCCAAACTACAAAATTGGTTAGAGGTCTGGGCCTAGAAAAGCTTATGGAGAGAGAAACCTACAAATAGTTGAGGTAAATGAAGTTGAAGAAGAAAGGTTGAATATCCTTGAAAAATTGATAAATTTGAATGGTACAAGGATATTATTTTTTATCTCAAACATCTACAAGTGCCCTGAGTATTTAAGTAAGAATAAAAAAGAGCACTTAAGTTAGCCTCCCAGAAATACATCATCATTGATTATGGGTTAGCTTGGAAGAACCCTGAGGGAGTTCTTTTGAGATGTATCACTGAAGATGAAGCCCCAAAAATAATTGATGATTTCCATGGAGGATTTTGTGGGGGAATTTTTAGGAAGAGTCACAACTCATAAAATCTTAAGGGTTGGTTACTTGGTGGCCAACTCTTTTTAAAGACACAACTCTGTTGGTAAGAAAGTGTGAGAGTTGTCAGCATTTTTCAAGAAGATTGAAAGCTTAGGATCCCTCCCTTTGCATCCTATATCAATTGAAGCCCCATTTAAGCAGTGGGGAATGGAATTCATTGGTGAGATTTCAGATTCTTCAAGTGTAGGCCACAAGTGGATATTAGTGGCTATTGATTACTTCACCAAGTGGGTGGAGGAAATCCCCACCAAGAAAGAAACTCACCAAATTGTCATGGACTTCATTTTAAATCATATAATCTGTAGGTTTGGAGTACCTACTAAGATAGTTGTTGACAATGCTATGAGATTTTGAGCTAAACCTTTGGTAGCCATGTGTCATGAATATGGGATCAATTTAGCATATGCTTCCAATTACAATCCCCAAGGAAATGGACAAGAAGAATCAAGTAATAAGAATTTGTTGAAGATAATCAGAGAACCTTGGAGTTAAACAAATGAAAGTGGGGTGAGCAATTGAAATTTTTGTTTGGGATGATAGAATCACTGTTAAAAGGGCTACTAGAAAAATCCCATTTGAATTGGTATATGGAACTCAAGCCCTACTTCCCCTGCATATGCAATTATCTTCTTACCAATTTATCCAACAATTAGAGGACCAGGAGGTCAATCCCTATGATGCTCGTATAAATCAAATTGTGGAATTGGATGAGAAGAGAAGAGAGTCCCACCAAAGACATGTGAATTTAGGAGAAATTGAAGAAGCTATTTGATAAAAAGGTGAATCCAAGAGCTTTTAGTGTGGGAGATTTGGTGCTACTATGGGATAGCAGACATGAGGATAAGGGAAAGCATGGAAAGTTTGATGCATTATGGATGGGCCCTTATTCTATTGACATTCGGATTGGAGAGCACACTTTTTTCCTAAAAGACTTAGATGGGGAATTGCTTGAGTTTCCTGTTAATGGCAAGGCACTTGAAACATTTCCTTGACTGATTTCTTATAATCAAGAATGCACACACACCATGTATAGTGTATAGTCTTTTGGTTTTTTTTTTGTTTTCATGTTTTTCTGTTTTGGTTTTTCCTGGTCCCTGGTGACAATTTTTGTTGGTTTCTCAATTCATCTTGGGGATTTGGTTATTTTTTCTACTCTGCAAGCTTGTTTTGACTCCATTTCCCAATGGATTTTTTGGCACATGGTTTGTTGTTCTTGTGGCACTCGCAGGAGTGCCCATCCCCGAGTCGGAGCCGATGTTGGTGCTCAATTTAATCTCACCCTATTTGTTCAAAAAATGTCTCAGTCCACATGGTTTGAAGTTTTTCTATCTCCCTATATTGATGTGTGAAATATTTTTCCTTCATTTGGTTTCCATGGTTAGTCCTTTCCTTTGGTCGAGGATCACATTGAGTCAGATATTGTTTTTTTTTCTCTATCCATGAAAGAATTTGTAATTTGGGCGTGAATTTGGGGTTTCCCCTTCCTTCTATTTTTCCACATTCATGTTTTCCTATCAATTTTTGTCCCAACATCCATGGAAACATGGTCCTTTTTGATTGGATGTGGCCTGATGGGTCTTTTTGGTGAAATTTGTCACTTTTTCATCACATTTGTAAAAATACCAAATTGGCCCCATGGCCCCGATGATACATCTAATTGGTTATTCATCAAAATATGAAGTGGAAAGGAAAAAGTCTTACTTTGACCCCGAAGAAGGACGTGTGCCATTTTTCAATTACAAGTGGGAGGCGGGTTGTTGAGAGAACATTTTTTTTTTTTGCCTTTTTTTGAGGGAAAAGTTATGAAAAAATAAATTGATCCACAACTCCCCACTGGGGCCCACATCAAAATTTAGAAGAATGGAGGTTCGAGTCAGGGGCATTTTAAAACTCTAAGGCCCACTTCAACTCAAAGCTTGTCCATGTGGAGGGGATGCTCATTTGAGGATCCACCTCTGGGTCCTACCTTAATAGTTGTAAAGGAGACATGTGGAGGCTTCCAGCTAGCTCCTCTCTATACTTAAAATTTTCAAGAAACTTTCTAAGGCTTGGGACACGTGGAGGGCTCCCATGGCATTTTGGGACCTACCCAAGGAGACATACTTTACTTTTTTACTTTTAAAAGAAGATCTGCACTCAAGGGACACTTGGTTTACCACTAGATCCTTCCCATACTTAGAATTTTCAAAGAGACAAGAAACTTTTTCTCGAGGACCCTAGGCTTCAGGCACATGGCACCTTCCTCTCTATCCTTAAATTTTTCAACAATTTTTAGGAGCTTTGAGACACGTGGTGAGCCCATGCTTGTTTAGGGTCTCCACTTTTTTCAAAACCATATCCTTTAAGCACCAAAAAGAGACATGTGGAGGCTTCCACTGGCTCTTTTTTATACTGAGACTTTTTCAAAGGCCAAAAGGCAATTTTTTTTGGGCCCAAGGCACATGGAAGCCCCTGCGCTTGTTTGGGAACCTACCTCTAAACTTCATCTTTGAGTTTGCCAAAAAACATGTGGAGGTTGCACTGTTGAGTTCCTCTTTGCACTTGTGCCAAACTTGGACTCTTGACTCCTCTCTTAGCACTTGGCCAACTCGACTAGGTATGTGGTATAATCCATGAGGACACTCATTTCTGAGAGGCATGAATGTAGGCATCCATGAGGCACTCATTTCTCAAGGTGTATTCTCGAGGGTGAAAAGGATTTCTTATCAGATCCAACTATATGGAGCCACTTGAAAATGATTAAAAAGGGGATTTCTCACATGAAAAATAAAAGAATGATTAGAAGGACTATCAAAAATTTATGGCATGGCATCCTAGTCATGGTTGAGGTCTGAGAAATGTGATCAGTTCATGATTTTTCCACCTGGGAAGTTTTGGGTGTAAATTTGTTAAACATCACTTTCTGAGACAAATTTGTAACAAGTAAAGGATTCCTCGAATATTCTTTTTTGGGGGAAAATTTGGGATGAGTGAGCAAGTGAATTGTATAAATGCAATGAGGATACTCTTGCAAATGGTGGGGTTTAATTTTTATGAGAAAATTTGAGAAATCCCATCTTCTGAGAGACCATCTGAGAAACTGTTAATCTCTTGTGTTTTAGATTTGATCACGTCAAGATGGTTGCAAGTGTACAACCATTGAAAAGCTCTAGAGATTGTTCAAGAAACTTTCCCCTGTTGATAAATCTAATAGATCTTGAATTAATTGTGTTGATCTTGGGAAAAATTGTGTCTACTTTTATTTCAGAATGTTTCAAATGGTTTTGATGTTTTGTTGCAATCTTATGTTAAAATCCCTCGAATCACACAAGATCTCATCCCTGTGATAGTTTAGTGGCATTTTCAATTTCATTATGAGAAGAGCCTTCATCTTGTAATGAGATAAACAATTTAAAATCACTTTATTGTCATTTTGTTGATAAAGATTGTTTGTAAGCCTTTGAGTGTATCTTAGGTGTGAGGAACCAGGGGTTGTTAATGTTTAATTGAGTCTTTAGCTCAAGCCTTCATGTTGAATTCTTAAAGATTGTGTGAAACCGTGTAGATATCTGGGGCTCCATTGATGCACACCTTCTAGTTGAAGGAATATTTTGGCTATTTTGAAGCTTTTTTGTTAAGTTTCCAATTGTTGTAAAGGTTCTCAAAGATCTGGTGAAATCAAACTTCATCTTGCTTAATCCCCACCAAAAATTTCAAATAACCATGAATCCTACCTGAAGTACCCCTTGTTTGTGTTGTGTATCCACAAATGAAAAATTCTACTGCCAAAATATACATAAGCAAGTAGGTTTTAAGTGTCTTTAGTAACTTGAACCTTGTTCAGAAAATATCTCCATTCTTTAGAAGTGACAACTCATGAGAGTTAAATTGTGGTGTATTGATCATATTTTCTCAAGGTTCCCTGAAAATTGTGCAAAGAAGGATCTCAGAGGTTCAAAATGGGTCCTCTATAGCCCATTTGGTAGACATTATATAGAAAGTAAAAAAACATACATTTCATTTCCCTTAAGAATTTTATAGTAGATTTACAATAATTTTTAAATGAGAATTACATACTAGGGTAGAATTTATCCTATTTCATTGGACAAGTAAAAAGACAATATAAAACTTAAGTTCTTTCCATCCACTTAAATAGGTTTAAGATTTCTTTCAACCACTATAAGAGAATGAACAACTATAACTTTTTCACTACTCTATAAGTTTCATGTAATACAAAAGAAGTAACTATTTCATTCCTCTTACAAAATACAAATTCCAACCATTCTCACAAACAATTATAACAAGTTTTCTATAAGTTTTAAAATGAGAACTACTAACTTTCTAATAATTTATTTAGGACAAGAGCAACAAATTTTTTTGGGGAAATAAATCAACTATAATAAACTAATATATTTCCCTTTATAACATCCTTTCTATTTCAACAAAACTATCTTTACAACCACATTTCTTTCTTTCCCCTTCTCAACATACAAAACAAATTGAATGTCCAATAATGAATACAACTTTTCTTCACAAGATTAATACAATATTTTCCACTTAAAGTGGGGAAAAATTACAAGAATGAAAACTAAAAGGAGTACAATGATACAAATATTCCACCCTAAGTGGGAATAACAAGGAGGTTTCTCACAAGGTAATATTTCTTGAGGACACCAACGATTACTCCATACTTCACATCACCAACAAGAGAGCTCCACCATGCTTCATTGATCACAACAAGAAAAGGGGGAGAGGAAACACTCTCCACCCAACCAAGAATTCCAATGAGGAGGAGAATCCATCCTCCTCATTGGCCCCGAGCCCCAACCACATTGCAATGAAAAATGGATTCAACTCATGGCAACAAAACAAGCTTCCACATCACAATACAAGATTTTACAACCATACCAAAATACAAACAATACAACTACAATCACAAGAAGGAAACAACAAAATACACAAGGCTTCAACATGCAAAAGCCAAAGGAGTAAGATCTATGGGGAGGTCACTTATGCCTCCCAATGGGAAATGGGTGCCCACCTACAAACCCTCCAATAAACATCTCAAATCCCCTACACACTCTTATGCCTCCCTCAAGTACCTCTTATGCCTCCCACATTCTCTTATGCCTCCCTACAATCTCTTATGGCTCCCTCATAAAATAGACCAAGTAAGAAATGCAAGCAATTTCTTGTCCAAGGTGGGGAACCCAACCCAACTCCCTCCAAAAATTAAAATAACTATTACACCTCCTCACATGTAAGATCTCCATAGTATTCTCCTACACCACACTTAAGCAATCTACCCAAGCACCCAATAAGCATATCAAAATGCTCAAAAACATGCACATATACACAATATAAAAGGAAAATATTTTACAAGAGTATAGATCCTACCTTTCCATGGTAGATCTTTATCCAAGAGTCCCACACCAAGCTTCTTCTAGCCCCAAAAATCACCACGAAGCTCTAAAAATTCCACAAGCACTCCAAAATCTTCTAACTCCCAAAAATGCAAGAGCACAAGGAAATGAAGTAACCCCCAAACAAGAAAAAGAACTTGAATAAATAGAAAAGGGAGAGAGGAGGGTGAGGTGGCTCCATGTAGTATGCCACATCACTCATCCTCAAATCCACATCACAAGTCAAACCTCAACCCCAATGCACCATAAATTGGTGGGTGAGAGGAATGACAAGTTACTTACACACACAATCCAAGCCCACACCCCCTAAGGACAAACTTTAATTTCAAGAAGGAAAGTGCAATAATATTTTACCTTTTTATCTTCCCAAAACACATAATGGGGTCTATTTTTGACCCCCCAACCCATAGGTAGGGTTGGTATAGAAATTTAAGAGGTGTGGGACAAGTTTAACTTGTCCCACAAGCCTCCAAAATTGGCCCTTAAGGCCAAATCTAAATTTTCATGAAGGGGTAGAGTGTACAACACATAAACCAAGAGCCATCAATTCTAATAAATTAATTATTTTGACCCATTCTTAATTAATTTAGTAAACTAATTAATTTACTAATCTAGACATAAATCAAGTGATTAACAAAAGGGGAATACATCACTATAATTCACATACTAAAATTAAATAAAGGAAACTAAATGAAAGAATAACACATAACCCCTTGGTCACAATTTGAGGTGATCCCCCATGGGAACCCTAACAACAATTCAAACAAACACACATAACAAAATACATGTTGCCATGGTGACCCTTGTTGAATTCATCTAGCATTCTAATGTGGTTGGTCTCCAATCCCCTTGATGTTTGTTGTGACATGTTTACCTACAAAACACATAACACCTCCTTTGGCCTTGTGGCCGCATCAAAAAATCCAAAATAAATATACAATATAACTCCACAATTATCTATATATGAATCAAAACATCATCTAGGAAAGTAATGATATCATTTACAATTTCTAACAACATCTCGATCCTACATTTTATCAATATCCATACATGTTGATAAGATTAGTTCAATTTTCTAGGTCTACTCAATATGACAAAATATCGCATGTGCGGAATATATAAATAACCATGTCAACAACATATCAACATCAATATAGCATGTCTCTAATAATCCACACACATCATATATGAATCAAAATCAACAACAATCCAGTATCTCTAACATCTAACATCATCTTGAATCAAAAGTTACAGTAATATCCATTAGTATAGTCAATAGTATAAAAATCAATAACAAAAGGTGTCGAAGGGAAGTGGGCACTAAATCCCCCTCCCCTTAGACTCGACTTCCTCCTAGAAGTCACTAGAATAGGTGTGGAAATTGAACTCATAGCAATGTAGCATCCTCCCATGTAGCCATAATCTCATCATATATATCCCACTGGACTCGAACCTGGTCAATCTCTCCACCTCGAAGGCCCAAGGTCTGTCATCACCAATCCGGCACTATGATAATTCTTCACCGGGAACTCCTCGTGCTATGATTATTTACTAATGCACAACCTTTAGTTTGGTGGATGTAATCTGGAAACAAAACAACAACATAACACAAGAATACCATCGACTATGATAAGATGGAATGCTGACAAATCTGAAATATCAAATTAAATTATAATATTAACATGAAATTGTTACAATCTCACCCATGAGGTACTTCAAGTGTTATTGACTTCACTTGCCTTTCACCAAGACTATGGGAGAAACTTTACAATTACACCTCTTAATGGCTTCTTCAACACACCTTTAAACTGATGGCTTCCTTTGCACACTTCCTACAATATTTCTCACTACTTCCTTCTATGCTAAATGAGGGGGGTGGCCTCTCTATTTATAGAACTTCCAGGGCTTATCCATCTTATCTCTAAGATAGGATAAGAAATCCACTCGACGAATCATATTCCATATATTAACTCAAATATCTGTACATGTAAGCTTATCTTTTAAGATAAGATAAACCTTATCATTTTACATGGGTTCCACATTTTTAGACTTTTTACAAATAAAATACACAAAATATTTATGACCTCACTCCTTGTCCTTATTACCAATATAATATTTCTAATTCCTAATCGTGTAGACCCTACTTCTCTACTTACCCAAACTTTGACATTTTAACATTACCGGACCACTTACGACAAATATTTACTTTTTACCACAACATTCCTATTGTACTTTGACTGTTACCGTACTATACATTATTGGTGGCGTCGTACTGGTAGTACCATTATCTTCTATCAGACGCTACTACTAATTACACTTAACAACATCCTATTCCTAATACATACATTAATGAAATAGAAATTACGGAGGAAAATTTTAGTGTCAACATCTTCCCCCTTCCTAGCTTCTACTCCATTTTCGAAGTAGACTATTCTAGTGCTTGGAAAATCTTCAACTTGTCGTGGTTGACCCATTTCATAATGGGAGTGCCATCCAATTCCTCTATTCGGTACGTACCATTTTCATGCACAACTGCTATTTTGTAGGGCCCCATCCATTTTGGAAGAAATTTTCTCTGTCTTCTTTTTTTGTATCTGGAATCATATACTAGAACCAAGTCATTCACATGAAATGGAGACCAGGATCTTTTGATCAAAGTATTCCTTTTGCTTCATTTTCTTCTTATAGCTTGTATCCTTAGCTATTTCCCTCATTTCCTCTAGCAAATGAAGATGTACCAACCTTTCTTTTCTTGAATCGCTTTTCGCCTATCCTTTCATTTTTCATAACTCTCACAGTGGGAATATCAAACTCAATAGGAAGAACTGGATCAATGCCATAAGCCAACTGAAATGGAGAGTATCTTGTTGCTGACTTTGATGTTGCCCTATATGCCCACAATGCTACATGAATCCTTTTATCCCATTTATGTATCTGCAAGGTTGCATCTTTTGCTAGAATTTAACACAACACAAAATTTGTTCGTTTCTACTGTCCATTTGTGCTTGGCTTGTATGTTGTTGCCTTCCTGTGCTTAATAGAAAACTTATTGACTAGGGCTTCTACCACCTCATTAATGAAGTGGCTTCCTTGATCTGTTACAATTTATAATGGACAACCAAATCTGGTGACAATGCGTTCATATATGAACCCTGCCATTTCATCCATGGAAGCTGTTTTCAATGGCCTAGCTTCAACCCACTTGGTTAAATAATCTGTGGAAACTACAATATACTTATTTTGGTATGAGGTAGTTGGAAGTGGACCTACAATGTCTATTCCCCACTTTTCAAAGGGACCAAGTGGAAGAATAGGACATAATGGAGCTGATGAAGTCTTACGGTTACCATGTGTTTGACAAATATCACATGTCTTACAATAATTATAACAATCTTTAAAAAGAGTGGGCCAGTGATAACCTGCATCCAAGATCCTTCTTGTTGTAAGTTGTCTAGAGAAGTGCCCTCCACATGTACCATTGTGGAATTCTTCTAGCAGTTCCTTCCCTTGATCACGTCCAACTACCCTCTTGTACTATCCATCAGGTCCTATTCGAAATAATACTCCATGCAGAATAGAATATGGACGACTGGCTTGAGTAATCTTTCTCTTAGTCTTTGCATTGGCACCATCAGGAAACTTGAATTCATTCAGATAATTCCAAATATCTATGTATTCACTAGGGATTGTGTCAAGGGATAACAATGCTGCATCGGGAAATCATCATCACAAGATGATCCTAAACCATCATAGGCTCGAGAGAGTGCATCTGCATTGACATGCTTCTTTCCTGGCCTATCTATAATATCAAATTCAAATTCTTGTAGCAAAATTATCCATCTTTCTATCCTCCCTGATGGGTTAGGCTTATTTACAATATATTTTAGAGCCTGATGATCTGTTACAACTAGAAATTTTTACCCTAGCAAGTAATTCCTAAACTTCTTTACAGCAAAAATGATAGCTAGAGCCTCTTTTTCAGTTACAGTATAATTTACCTCAGCACTGCTCATTTGTCTGCTCCCAAAGTAAATTGGATGTTCATTCCCATTTTCATCCTTTTGGCTCAAAGTACTTCCTAGTGTTGCATCTGAGGCATCAGTGTACACAATGAATGGCTTGCTCCAATCTGGATTCTTTAAAACAGGTGAAGACACCAGGGCTTCCTTCAGTTGTCCAAAAGCTTCATGCACCTTATTTCCTGGTTCATAAGTAACATCCTTCTTCAAGAACTAGGTTAGTGGCTGTGCAATCTTTGAGAAATTCTTGATGAACCTTCTATAGTAACCCACATGGCCTAAAAATGATCTCAACTTACTTCTATTCATAGGAAATGGTAAATATTTGATTTTTGAAACTTTATCAGGTTCAGTACCAATACCATCTCTGGATACAACATGCCCTAACAAAACGCCCTTAGAACATCCAAAGACACACTTTGTAGGGTTTAATGAGGCTTGTGCTTCATCTAACCTTTGAAATGTTGTCTCCATTTGGTGCGGGGTGGTCCAACTTGCTCCCATAGATGCAAAAATCATCCAAAAATACTCGATGAAGGTCCCAATGTAGGGTTCGAACACCCTATTCATCAAACGCTGGAATGTTCTTTGGAGCATTACACAACTCAAAAGGCATAACTCTATAAGCAAACGTTCCCCAAGGAGTGGTGAACATGGTCTTAAGCTGATCTTTTCTGCTATACGAACTGGTGGTTGTAGCCGCTTATATCCATAAGAAAACTATAGCACTCTGGCCGCCTACTTCGCCCAAGATCTAATATGAAAATGGAAGAGGGTAATGATCCTTCTTTGTTTCCTTATTGAGCTTCCTGTAATCAACACAAATGCGTAGCTTCCCATTCTTTTTATTGAGATCACAATGGAAGAAACCCATTCGAATTCTCCACAAAGAAATATGAATCCCGCATCAAGAAACTTATCTATTTCTTCTTTTACGCCTTGGAAAAATTAGGATTCATTCTATATGGCATTTGCTTTATGGACTTAGCACTATCTACTAGCTCAATACAATGTTCTACCCAACTTACTTGATGAAGTTCCTTGTAATCAAAAGTGAATAGGTGTATGTACCTTTGAAAGAGTGGAGGTAGGATTCCTTCTCACTCTCCATCACAAAGATCACCAATCTTTATTTGTTGGAGACGATCATCAACTTCTTCTTCGAGATAATTCTATGGGGTCATGAGTTGGTGTGACTAGAAGGATATCAATGACTCAAACATCAACCTCACTTTCTTCATCTTCGAGTGTCTACTTCACTAGTACTAGAGTAATCAAAGGATGTCCAATCATCATTTTCATCACTTGGATCCATAGGTTCGCCTTATGATGTCGAGGGATCACGTTTATCTTCACCCTCTCTATTCCACATCCAAGTGTCATGAAACCTTCATTCCAGTAGTTTCTTGCATGAACTCTCCTTAGCCATGGTCTTCCCGAAAGTCTACCACACATACAACACCCATAACAGATATTACCACATTTGAAACTACATCTTCTGGTTTAGTTTTTCCTTTATTTAATGACCTTAACATGAGTGTTGAAGGGTGATCAATTTTTAAACCCAACATATTCATTACAAACTCGGTCATTACATTAATCGCAGCACCTCCATCAACTAAGACATCATGAATTGAAATACCATTACATAATACCTCGGCTTGTGGAGCATAGGGATCCGCCTCGCCTCCAAAACAGGGGACCTCAACCTCCTTTCTTCGCCGAGCATTGAGTCGGCTTCGCAGCTCCCACCTCTTCTCCGAAGACATAGCCAAGAGTTGACCATATGTAATATTTGTAGGCCTTTGGACAGATCTTCCAAGATGGAGTATGGTCCTTGCCCCTGTGAAATCAGAAAATCCTGCACACCCAACTTTCTTCTCCTATGTTTCTTACTAGTTTCTCCTTTCATCTTCTTAGGATCATTTCCATCTTGATTATCTTTTTCTTTCTTTCTTTTTGTTACAAACACATCTACGTCATTATTTCGCTCTGATCTACTACATCAAAGGAATTCACAGTGCTTTTCCTTTATCATTATCTCCTTTACGGATGTAGAAGCTCTATTTGGACAATTATACTTATAATGACCCTTTTATAACAACCATAACATACAACTTCAGAAATAATTCTTTTTGGACCTCTATCTCCTCCCCGAGAACTAAATTCTTTTTCTTGAAGAAGATTAATAGTTAATCGAGCCATATTTTTGAGCAGATCTTCATACTCGGTAGATGTACTGGGAGGAATATTTGTGCTCACCTGGGAGTGGTTTTGGATTCGGACCAAAGGTGTTGGTGTAGGCTCTACTTTAGCAACAAATTCTTTGGGCTCCTTTTCCATGCTTTCTTCTTGCCTTCGTGCAATCTCCTTTACTTGTTCAATGGTAGTCAGTGGCAGTCATACTTCACTCATTGTCTGATCTCTGGCTTCATCCCAAGAATGAAGTGCTTACAGAGGAGATTATCCACGCCATTCATCAACCCATCCGCTAATCCTTCCTTCCGAATCTGGGCATCGAGCTTCCTCCTTAGCTCTAGAACACGAGCATGATAATCCCTTATCTTCTCCTTCTCTCCTTGGGATAGCTTTGTGATCTCGATCATGAGATCTGCATATTTCTGTTGTTCACCAAATTCTTCAAGGAAACTTTCAGTTAATAAATCCCATGAATTTTTACATTATCACCTAGTGTTTCAAACCACCTAAGTGCTTTGAACCATCCAAAAAGGTAGGAAAAAATTTAGTCCATTGTTCCCTTCTTATAAGGCCATTACAAATACAAGATCGCTTAAACTCTTGAATGAAATAAGAAGCATCTTCATTAGATTGAGCTAAAAAAATAGGAATCTTTCCCATTTTCAAAAGTAACCACTGTGAAATACCAACCCACAAGTACAATCAACAAGACTTATGTGCACAAATAATTGGAATCACTATCTTTGGAAAGTGACTTTACACCTTTCTACAAAGTAAAATAGAAATGACCAGCGTAAACTATGGTAAAACTTGACTTCTGCAGTAAAATCGACTTTCTTGTGGTAAACACTATTCATGGTAAAAAGTGAAGTTACTGCGGTAAATACTATTCACGGTAAAAAGTGACTTTACTGTGATAAATATTATTCACATCAAAAATGACTTTATCATGGCAACTACTATTCACGGTAAAAATGACTTTACCATGGTAACTACTATGCACTGATAAAAATAAGGTTACCCTCCAATTGATTTTTGACTAAGTGGGAATATATCTCCGAAAATCCACCAACGAGGAATGGTCCCGAACGAAACCAAAATGTCATCACCAATCGGCACTATGATAATTCTTCAAGGAACTCCTCGTGCTATGATTATTTACTAATGCATAGCCTTTAGTTTGGTGGATGTAATCTGGAAACAAAACAACAACATAACACAAGAATACCATCGACTATGATAAGACGGAATGATGACAAATCTGAAATATCAAATTAAATTATAATATTAACATGAAATTGTTACAATCTCACCCATGAGGTACTTCAAGTGTTATTGACTTCACTTGCCTTTCACCAAGACTATGGGAGAAACTTTACAACTACACCTCTTAATGGCTTCTTCAACACACCTTAAAGCGATGGCTTCCTTTGCACACTTCCTACAATATTTCTCACTACTTCCTTCTATGCTAAATGAGGGGGGTGGCCTCTCTATTTATAGAACTTCCAGGCTTATCCATCTTATCTCTAAGATAGGATAAGAAATCCACTCTGACGAATCATATTCCATATATTAACTCGTATCTGTACATGTAAGCTTATCTTTTAAGATAAGATAAACCTTATCATTTTACATGGGTTCCACATTTTTAGACTTTTTACAAATAAAATACACAAAATATTTATGACCTCACTCCTTTTCCTTATTACCAATATAATATTTCTAATTCTTAATCATGTAGACCCTACTTCTCTACTTACCCTAACTTTGACATTTTAACATTATTGGACCACTTACGACAAATATTTACTTTTTACCACAACATTCCTATTGTACTTTGATTGTTACCATACTATACATTATTGGCGGCATCGTACCGGCAGCGCCGTTATCTTCTATCGGATGCTACTACTAATTATACTTAACAACATCCTATTCCTAATACATACATTAATGAAATAGAAATTACGGAGGAAAATTTTAGTGTCGATATCCTGCACTCTAAAATGTGGATGGGCTCCACCATCACTTGCCCTTTATCCTGCACTTGTAAGAAGGACTTATCTAGTACATGAGAAGGGTCTGCAATATATCTCCTAAGTATAGAAACATGAAACACATCATGGATGTGAGACAAGCTAGGTGGAAATGCTAGGTGATAAGCCAAAGGGCCGATATGCTCCAAGATCTCAAAGGGACCCATAAACCTAGGAGCAAGATTAGAACCTTTTTCATAATGGATAGGGATCTTATGTGGTCTGACACGAAGAAATACATTTGTTCCCACCTCATAACTACGATTTGTCCTATGTTGATCAACATACTTCTTTTGCATGTCTGCGCACTCCTCCTGTGATCTCTACTTGATCATAACGACCTTTGCTCCATGTCCGTGGTAAAGCTGGTCCAAGAGAAACCATGTCTTTTAACTTGTCCCAATTAAAAGGTGTCCTACACTCTCTACTATAAAGTGCCTGAAAAGGAGCCATGCCTATCGAACTCTGAAAACTATTATTGTATTAAAAATCCACCAAGTACGATGATACTCCTCCCATCTTGACTGATGATCCATGATGTACATCCTAAGTATGTCCTCCAAAATCTGATTCACTTGCTTAATCTGTCCATCTTTCTCAAGATAATATGTTGTACTGAAATTGATCTTCATCCCGAGAGTATGCTTTGCATCGTAGTCCAAAATTGGAAAGTATGCAAAGGATCGTGGACACAAATGATCTTTCACAAAATCCCATGTAACTTGATGATCTCATCAATATACTGTGCCACTACACTAGTTGTGTAGGTATTCTTAAGGAGAAAAAAATGAGCCACTTTCGTCAATTTATCCACCATAATCATGATGCCGTCGTGGTGGTTGTTCGTACCCAATTTTTTTCTCCTTTTCGGTTTGAACAAGACATCAAAGATATGCCATGAATATTGAAGAGAGACAGATCATGATGTATGTCATTTTGTAGCCGGGGATGTGATCTAAGCGGCACTCATATTTATGGAGAGATGGATAACACTCAAATAGAACTTGATCTTGTCCTAACTATTTTAGGTTATGCCTTTCAACCAAGGTAAGAGGACCTATTTTTTAACCCTCAAATGGTGAAGGAGATGAATATATCCCTCAATTTGTGCAAATAGTATGAAGGGGCCATGGGAAAATATGATCAACACTCTAAATCGACTTTCACAAGTTGTCACTCCCTAATTATGGAGATAGTTTCAATGCAATTCAAGGGTTACTAAATACATTTTAAAATCCGATCTATTTTACATGATTTAGTAAATGGATTTTGATCTTACGTGGGGTATACGAGTCAAAACAGGGGATAGTATGGGGTAGGATTAGTTGTTTAAAATGATTTTTGGTGGGATATTGACAAGAAAAACTTGACTATGCTAGATCTTTGACAACCCCTACAACATTTGAACAACTATCAGATAAAATGCTTCAAAATAGTTAGGATGTTCTCTCAACCGGAAGAGATACACAAATGAAGGCCCAAGTTTGCATTCTTCACATAATATTTGAGAACTCAACACAAAAGCTTGAGTTAAAGGACTCAATTAAACATCAAAAAAATCTCTGATCAAATCACATCTAAGGTACTCCCAAAGTATTAGAAGAAATCTCTATCAACAAATGAATGTGAAGTGATTTTAAACTACTTATTTTCAATTCTAGATGAAATATCTTCTAAAAATGAAACTACAAATGCCACTAAACTATCAATAAGGATGAGATCTGTTCGATTCCTAAATATTTCAATGCAAGATTGCAACAAGAACAAGGGAAACTATTTGTAGACATTTAAACATGATAAAAGACATCATATTGCCCAAAATAACATAGATTAATTTCAAATCTTGTTAGATTCATTAGCAGGGGGGAGTTTCAAGAACAATCTCAGAGCTGTGTGATGGCTATACACTTGTAACCAACTCAACATGAATGAAGACCTAACATAGAAGACATTAACCACATTTTTTGGAGGGTTTCTCAGAAGATGAGCTTCTTTGAAAATTTTCTCTTGATTTTCAACTTCTCAACCTCTTGCATGTCAAAAAACATGAATTATATAAAATTTATTTACATCCAAGTCTTCTTTCCCAAAAGAATAATATGCCAAGCATCAAGTTTGCTACAAAATTCCATCATGATTCGCAGACAAGGACATTTAACATATTTGCAACAAAAGTTGCCAGGTGTTTCCAAAAAAGGTGAATCATTGAGGATTTTTACATCATAGTTTCAACTGGGAGAACATTTTACTCCTTCTTTCATGTAGCATGCTCCTCTCTCATCATTTCACCTTTACACTTTCACAATTTGCCTCTGCAACTTTTGGATCTGGTATTTCACATTTCTACTTGAGCCCAAACAAAATTTCATTTCAAAAGTACCTCAGATCTGCAAATTGAATTTTCAAATTGATTCCATTGATCCTTGAAGGCAAAAATGACATGAATTCACCAAAAATTTGGTGAAAATTGATGCAAAAATTACATCTCCAAGCTTCCTAGAGCTCAAATGGCGGCCAAACTGAAAAATGCACAGTTACCGTCAATTTTCCTTTCTCCCTTCAATCTGAGCCCTCCACATGTCACAATGTGATTAGAAATGGGTTTGGGATCATTTTTTGACATTTCAACACTTTTGGAAAAATGTAAAAATTTGACATTTTCCGCCCCTCGCCCTTGAGATTTGGCACTAACACGTGGCACAATGTGGGTCCCATTGGAATCACGGCTCGATTCTACACATTTCCACCTTTTTTGGAAAAAGGAAATTTTTTTCACTTTTCCTCCATGGCTCCGCCCTCCTACAAGACATGTGTCCTCATATGATTGGTTGAGGGCAGCGCTTATCATTTTGTATTTTAATCATATTCTGCGAAGGAAAACTTTTGACATTTCCTCCGCCATCCCGCACCTCTCGCCATTCCCTACCACATGTCTCTCTGTGTTTCATTGCGGGGCCATAACTCCAGTTTTTGCTTCATACCTCCTTCACAAAATTTTAAAGGTTTTCAAAACTCACCAGTGGCCCGCACTCCCCTCTGCCATTTCTTTTGACACATGTCTCCCTTTGATTCATTGCAGAGCCATGCTTCAAATTACCACTTTAACTTATTTTGCCAAAAAGGAAACATTTCCTTTCTTTCTCTGGCGGCCCACGAACCCACGCAAGCCTTTAATATTCTTCTTTGTTGGGGCCATGCCTTCTTTTAAGAATTTAACCCTTTTTAGGGAAAAGGTTAAAAATCTCAAACTCTCCTAGACATCCACCTCTCCACCTTGCCTTCATGACTCCATTTCCCCAAAATAAAATTTTCTCTAAGTCCTCGTTAGCCTTCCATCCTAATTTTGATGAAAATATGACACGTGTCCACCTACGATTGGGCTGTGGAGTGCAGAGACTTGTGGGGATAATTTAGACATTTTTCCAAAAACACAAAAATGCTAAGTTGCCCGAAAGCGAGACTCCACCGAATCTTTTTCAATCACAAACGACCACGTATAAGAAGATTTTGAGCTAAAATTTAATGGGAAAAGGATGCCCGTATGACCATCAAAAAATGCAAAAATTGCCAGCGATGCCCTAGAATGCCGAAGATGAATTAGATGGGCAAATGACACTCGTCTGACCATCAAAACACAGAAAATGCCAGGGATGCCCAAAATCGATTTCTCTTTCATGGGTGAAGAAATTTTTGATCAAAGGACAAATGGAAAGTGATTCAAAGTAATTTACAACCATGGAAAGGGATTTTTGAGGGAAAATAAGTATAAAACGAACAATTTTGAGCTCCAAAGGCCAAGAAAACATGGGAAAAATGGAAGAGGTGTTTGAACGGGAAAAATTAGGGCAAGGTAATGAGTTTGCAAACAATCCAATGCACAAGAATGGAGCTACAACTTCACATCATCGATTTTATGAGGAAAAAATGTTTTGAGCACAAATATCAAAGGGGATACATGGCAAAACAATGAGGATCAAAATGATCACTAACGGTGGTATCTTAATGTCGATAACCCAAATATAAAGTCCATGGAAATGGTGTCCCATTTCCACTAAAATATAGCATGAGGAAATAAAAGGCCAAATGGATGCGATGCTCGGCTTTCACCTTCATCACGCCTAAGATACGGTCATAGGCTTACAAACAATCTTTATCAACATAGTGGAATAAAAATGATTTTAAATTATTTATTTCATTACAGACGAAAGATCTTCTAATAATGAAATTGAAAATGTGAAAATACTAACACATGGACAAGATCTTGTGTGAATTTGAGAGATGTTAATATAAGAGATTGCAACAGGAACAAGAAAAACTATTTGAAAGAAATTATGAAATAAAGAAGACACAATTTTTCCTAAGATTAACAAAGATTAATTCAATATTTATTAGATTTATCGGTAGGGAAAGTTTTTGAACAATCTTAGAACTTGTCAATGGTTGAACACTTGCAACCACCTTGACGTGATCAAATCTAAAACACAAGAGACTAACAAGTTTCTCGAGATGGTATCTCGGGAAGATGGGATTTCTCAAATGTTTTCATAAAAATTAGCCCTGACCATTTGCAAGATTATCCTCATTGTATTTATACAATTCAATAACTATTTCATCCCAAATTTCCCCCAAAAAGAAGAATATTCAAGGAATCCTTTTCCTATTACAATTTTGTCCCATAAAGTGATGTTTAAAAATTAACACCCAAAGTTGCGGTGGATAATTCATGAACTCGATCATGTTTCTCGGACCCTCAACCTTGATTGGGATGTCATGCCATAACTTTTGACAGCAGTCCTTTTAATCATTCTTTTATTCTTTCATGCTAGAAATCTCCTTTTTAATAATTTTCAGGTGGCTCCATATAGTTGGATATGACAAGCAATCATTTTCACCCTTGAGAAATGAGTTCCCTCGCATGGATGCCTGCATTTGTGTGCTGTGATTCCGAGTCATCCAAGTGCAAAGAGGAGTTAGTAGAAGCCTCCATGTGTTTCCTTGGCACAACTGCAAAGTTGAAGTCTAGAGGAAGGTTCCCAAATGAGCGCGGGCTTTCCATGTGTTCAGGACCCTAGAGAATTACATTGGTTGCTGAAAATTTAGAGTATGGGAAGTGTTAGTGAAAATTCACAACATTCCCAAAATTACCTATGGATCTGATTTTCTAAGGCAATGTCGTTTGGTGTGAATGCACAACATTGAGATTTTCCAAAGTGTGAGACCTTTGCAAATGGGGAAAGCTCTCCAGAGAAGCGTTGGTTCCTCTTCCTAAACTACACCGCCACAAGCTATTTCAGTGAAAGAAAGCTAATCTAATCCTAATCTAACTATGCCAAGGAGACAGAGAGAGAAAAGAGGGAAAAAGAGAGCGTATACTAAAATGGTGATACACCGAGAGAAGGAAAATGTTGAACATTTATCAAAAGCGCCATGGAGATAAAGAGAGTTGAGCAATGGAAAGGATGGACAAGTGCATCACAAAACCAAGGATGGATTTTCACACAAAAATTTCCAAAACTCCATGAACATAGCCTCAAAACTTGCAATAGACATTCAAACATGCACAAATACCTACAATGAAGAGAGGAAAGAAGAAAACAAGGAAAAATGAGCAAGGATGGACAAATGCATCACAAAACACATTTTTATTGCTCTAGAAGTTTGCACAAAACATCATTTCACGAGTAAGAGGCAAAAATGCCATTATAGAGTAAGGGAGGAGGTTCAAACTCCATTTTTGACCCGGGAAGAAAATAAGGGAGAGGCAAAGAAGAATGATGAACAAAATGTTACAAATGAGCCAAAATTGGCTTTTAACCATCGAGCAGAATGGAAGAAAGGAGAAAATGTGAGAAAATTGATTTGGGACTTCAACCACCGACAAGATTCATCTAATGGGCCTGAAAATGATGTGTTTCCATAAACCATCCCATACTTGAATTACATTGCTTTGCTGAGTAAAAAGAGGCCCATACTTCATTAATTTTTGTGATTAGAGTCATTTTCTATGTTTTATACATGCGAGATACGTTTTTCCTTTTTTCTCCCACAAATCTCAATCAAAAATAAAAATTTAAGATTCCATCATGTAGAGGATTTCAACAAATTTCCAATGATCTAAAGAACGTGAAAATTTGAGCTCGGGATCGAAAGTTATGCCCCTCTACGAAAATTTAGGATAAAAATGGCAATTTTAGGGCAAAATTTGGGTGCGCGGGTGGCCGAAACTTGAAACTTTTCCATTTTTTGAATTTGGGAAAATTTCCCAAACATTCCTCATGCCCCACCGCTCTGCTGCCACATGTCACTTTCCCATTAGCTGATGGAAATGCAAGCTCAAACCTCACCTTTTTCACTTTGATTTTTCATTGGGAAAATTTCCCAAAATTTCCCCGCGCTCCGCCGCTACGCTGCCACGTGTCTCTTCTGGCTCACTCGAGGGTTTTACTTCAACATTTGCCTTTGCACCTTTTGAAATTTTGGGGAAAAACCAAAATTTTGCTGCGCTCCCGATTCCGATTCTTGTGAGGACACGTGGCGTCCTCTGGTTGGTCCATGGGCCTTCTAAAATTTTCTCCATCCTCCTCCGCGGGCCTGTAGGCCAGTTTTTTCCTTTACACCCTTTGCCCACTTTCGTGAATTTTTTAACTTCACTCCACTGGCCCAAGCTCCACCACCATGTGGAATCTTCTCATTGGATGTGGGCTTGGCAAGGGAAAAATTCCCCAGAAAACTTCATTGAGCCATAACTTTCAAAATATTTGGAGTTAGGAGGAAAATTTTACCTTTCCAGAAAAGGGAAGAAAAATCCTATCAGATGAAGCCATTTCTAGAATCCTTTAAGTGCTTTAAATGTGTAAAAATTGAATTTGAAGCACAAGGAAGGGAAGAATGAAGGTAAGTTAGCCAAAATAAGCAGGGGGCTCATTTTGGATAACAATTTGGCGACTCTCAGGGGTCATCTGCCTGATAGATGAATGATCAGTGGCCTTTGAAGCATCCATTTATCATGAAGTCAAGCCTGAAAATTAATTCTAATCTGAACTATGAAAATCTTACCTCTGAGCCACTTGGAAACCCACTAAACTTGGAGCTAATCTTCACCAAAATGCCACTGAAATGAACTGTGCAAGAGCAAAACCAACACCATAAAAACTATGTACAAAAATAAAAATCATACATACCCCAAGTGGGATATGTAGAGTGTGCATAAGCACTTCTTCTGCTAAAATCAAACCTACCTACTCTACTCTAACTGGAAGAAAAGGTGGGCTAAACAAACACTACAACTGGTTGTGCAAAATAGTTTCCTTTCTTCAAAATTGGCAGCCATACAAATGATTTGGATCTCGAGTATGGCTGCTTGGATGAGTGGAAAATCAACAAGAAGTTGGCCTTCTACCCAAATTAGCAAGGTGTCAGCTGAAAAAAAATTGAATACCTATTTTAGTTGCTCAACATTTAGATTGAAGAGGTATGGTAGCTGATCCTTGGTACTTTGTAGCTCATCCTCATGCTTAGAAGCAAGTATGACTAGTTGTGACTTCTCCTTTAGCTCCAATGAAGCCAAATACCTTATTGGGCAAGGTCTGATCCATTTGATATGCCCATAGCTCTGATTTTCAACTCCAAAAATGGAGTCTTCTTGTAGACCTTCTTGAATGGATGGTGTGGAAGAAATGATGGAACTCTTCTGCTATTTTCCTTCCTCTAATGAAGAACATGGAAGATTTAAATCTTCCAATCTTGATTCCAAAGAGCTACTATAAGATGCAGGTTGTTGCAAATGAAAGTTCTCCTACATGACAACAAGCTCAAGTGTTTGGAATGTGCATGATGAAGGAGAAAATGGTGTGATTTCAACCAGTTCCTCTTCATCAAAACAGATCCTCCAAATTTGATGATAAATGCCACATTATTGTCCCTTTGCAAATGTTCAACCTCTCCCATGGTCTTCTCTTTTATCTGCAACTTGGTCACCATGGTTTCTTTCATCCTCCAACATTGAGTTTGAGAGATCAAACTCTTCTTCAACACTAGAACTCGAGAGAGATGAAGTAGAAAGAAGAACTAAAGGTTCTTCTATAGCCTACTCGTGCTCAAAGCTTTTGGATCTACACTTTTCTCCCCCACAGCTGGAATTTTCTCCTCTTCTTTTGGATTTGGAGCAGCTTCGCTTCCTCTCGTCGCTTGAAGGAAATCTTGCTCTTGATTGAACTCTTCCTCTAGCATGAAGTTTGTCAAGTCAAACTCTTCAATTTGTTGCTCTAGAGGACAAGTTGGGGTTGCAAGATCTCTTTTAGAGCTTTCCTCTTCCATGGATACTTGTGCAACTTGAATTGGATCAGCATCTTTTTCAAGTAGAGTGCCAACATGGACACTACATTCTGAGAAAATTGATTACTGATCTGCCTCTTTTTTTTGCTCTTCTTCTGCTGTAACAAAATCAGTCCTAACCACCACTTGTTCTTCAACCTTTACCTCCTCTGTAGGCTTCACCAACAAAGGAATTTTCTCAATCCCATATCTAAGAGCCAAACTTACTAATCTCTTAATCATTCCTTCTTTTCTTCGTTCTTCCTCTTACTATCCTTCATGACTAATTTTTGAAATTTCTTCTTCCCAACATGGATTTGGGAATGCAAGAGGAGGGTTGGGAGATGCAAAAGGATCTGGAACCATTCTATTTTCCCAGGATTAGGGCTATCTATTTCTTGATCCCATGTGTCCCTATGATCACCTCTGGGATGATTTCCAAATCTCTCTTGACCTTGTGGCTTGTGCTGACCTTGGGAACTTTGTCCAATCCCCTTCTCTACTTTGGCCAGTTTGTAAGATATTTCTTTAACAGCTCTGGCCAAAGTTTTTACAACCTCTTCCAGATCAACAACTTTTCTTGACTGAGGCTTTTCTAGATTGATCAATTTGATACCCTCTCTTTTAGGAGGCTTACCAACTGCCTTGATGTTATTTTCAATCTACAAAGCCATGGTGAAGGCCTGCCTCAAAGTTCTAGGGTTTTTATCCCTCAAATAATAAGCAGTTTTTTATCAAAAGCATCAGAATATTTTATCAAACAAGAAACATCACTTGGCCTCAGGATTATAGGTAGCCTATTCAACATCTTATTGAACCTAGTATTGAAGTCATGAACATATTCATTTGGATTTTTCTTTATATTTTCAATTTTAGATAAAAGGAACTTAGGATCTGCCTTATCCCCATATTGCAATCTAAAAGCATTTTTCATTTTTGTCCATGAATCTATTGAGTTATTTGGCAAAGACTTATACTAGTCACGTGTATCCTCCTCAAGAGTATGAATAAACAATTTTATATACACATCCTCAAATTCAATCTCAAATTATTCCATCATATTGACAAAAAGTTTTAAATGTTGATCGCCAGTGATAGCATTATTCCCTTCAAATTTAGGCAATCTATTTCTAACATCTTGTGGCACTATATTTGGATATCTAGCCATACCTCTAAAATTTATAGGACCAAAATTATTCACAACAAAAGGAGGTCTGGGTGGGGGCTGGGCCATATTGTTTTGAGGAGGTGATCTTACAAGAGATACAAAATGATGAGGGACAAGGGGTCTTTAGAACACAAGAGTATAATTTTCAAAATGAATGTCCTCTAAAGACTCTTGTTTTGTGGAAAACCCTATCAACTTTGGAAAATACAGGGACAAACTGAGAAGCACACTTATCAGACACAAATGAAGTCCCCTCTCCATTTGGAGAATTCGGATCTATATGAAAATTACCTGATTCATAATCACTTGAAGAAGAATGGTAATCCTCAACCACATGTTGATCAATTTTCACAATGGATAACTCTTTTCTTGATTCCTGATCTCCAACTATTTTCCAGACTCTTTTTCCTTCTTGAATTTTTCTTTCCCAATTCTGGAAAAAACTTTCTGCTAGGGTCTTTAGTGAAGAAATATCTTTTTCCTTCCATCTTTACAAAGATTAGTGACATATTTCACTTAATACGGTTAAAAACCTTTGGTATTTGTCAAAATTTAAATCAACACGGAGTCGTCACTAAGGATTATCACCTTAGTTGTGAAAATGCACTATAAATGACTTTTAAAATATCTATCAACACTTTATTCCTATAAAGCATAGCAGATATGAACTTCCTTTACTAGTATTTATCACTAATGATATAAATTTAGTGCAATAACCACTAGAAACTGGAAATATTGCACACAGACATGTAACTTCACACAATTATTACAAATCTCAACACAAGATGACATTTAAACAACATATTTGCACTTAGATCATGTAAGAAACATTACTGTGGGTGTATGGTATGTGTACACCTTTGTAAAAATAGTCCTCAAGAATGGCGCCACTTTTGGATATTGTTGCCACACAAATAGGTCTCGGTGCTCAAATAATCCCCAGCAATGGCACCACTCTGGTGTTGTTTCTGCACAAATAAATCCCTTAAATGGTGACAATCTAGTGTTATTACCACACAAATAAATCCCGGCAACGGTGCCAATCGGGGTTGTTTCCCCACAAATAGGTCGTAGTGTTCAAATAATCCCTGGTAACGACGCCAATCTGGTGTTGGTATCCAAATTTATTCTACCTTGGAAGATGAGTAGCATCAAAGATTTAAAAGGGTACTTAGAGATACAAAAATCATGGTATAAATCATTTTGTAGCCGGGGAGGGGATTTATCTGACTCTTTGTCACTCGGGCGTTGGAGAAATGGATAGCACCTTCATTAAGGATTTGATCTATCCTCACTACTTTAGGTCATGCCTTTCAACTAGGGTGAGAGGACCTATTTTGTAACCTCTGTTGGTGAAGGACATGAAGAGATCCTTCTTTGAGCAATTTTTAGGCGAATCTTGAGAAAATATGATCAATACACCATAATTTAACTCTCACAAGTTGTCACTTCTAAAGAATGGAGATATTTTCTTAACAAGGTTCAGGCTACTAAAGACACTTAAAACCTACTTACTTCTGTATATTTTGGCAATATAATTTTTTCATTTGTGGATACACAACACAAATAGGGGTACTTCATGTAGGATTCATGGTTATTTAAAATTTTTGGTGGGGAATTAAACAAGATGAAGTTGATTTCACCAAATCTTTGAGAACCTTTACAAAAATTGGAAAACTAACAAACAAAATGCTTCAGAATAGCCAAAATATTCCTTCAACCAGAAGGTGTGCATCAATGGAGGCCCATATCTGCACGGTTTCACACAATCTTTAAGAATTCAACACAAAGGCTCAAGCTAAAGACTCAATTAAACATTAACAACCCCTAGTTCATCACGCCTAAGATACACTCATAGGCTTACAAACAATCTTTATCAACATAGTGGAAGTAAAATTATTTTAAATTGTTTATTTCATTACCAGATGAAAGCTCTTCTCATAATGAAATTGCAAATGCCAAAATACTAACACATGGACAAGATCTTGTGTGATTTGGAGATATTTTAATATAAGATTGCAACAGGAACAAGAAAAACTATTTGAAAGACATTCTGAAATAAAAGTAGACATAATTTTTCCCAAGATCAACATGGATTAATTCGAGATCTATTAGATTTATCAAATAGGGAAAGTTTCTTGAACAATCTCAGAGCTTGTCAATGGTTGTACACTTGCAACCACCTTGATGTGATCAAATCTAAAACACAAGAGATTAACATGTTTCTCATATGATCTCTCGGGAAGATGGGATTTCTCAAATTTTTCGTAAAAATTAACCCCTGACCATTTTCAAGAGTATCCTCATTTCATTTATATATTTCACTCACTCACTCATCCCAAATTTTCCCCCCAAAAAGAAGAATATTTGAGGAATTCTTTTCTGTTACAAGTTTGTCCCATAAAGTGATGTTTAGTAAATTTACACCCAAAGCTTCTAGGTGGATAAATCATGAACTGGTCACATTTCTTAGACCCTCACACATTATTGGGATGCCATGTAATAATTTTTTGATAGTCTTTCTAATCATTCTTTTATTCTGTCATGTGAGAAAATACCTTTTTAATCATTTTTAGGTGGCTCCATATAGATGGATCTAAAAAACAATCCTTTTCACCCTCAAGAATACACCTTGATAAAATAATGCCCTTGCATGGATGCCGCATTCGTGCATTCGTGTGCTACGAGTCCGAGTTGGTCAAGTGCAAAGAAGAGTCGCAGAAGAATCCATGTGTTTCCTTGGTGAAATTGCAACGTTGAAGTCTAGAGGCAGGTTTCCAAATGAGCGCGGGCCTCCCACATGTTCAGGACCCTAGAGAATTACATCAGTTTCTGAAAATTCAAATTATGGGAAGGCCCAGCGGAAGCTTCCATGTGTTTGTTTGGCGTAACTTCAAATATGGTGCTTACAGGCGGGACCTCAAATGATAGCGAGGCTCTCCACGTGCCCTGGGCCCAAGAAAGTTACCTTAGCCATTGAACAAGTCCCAATATAAAATGAATCCAACAAAATCCTCCACGTGTCTCTTCAGCAGACGTTTGATATGGTGCCCAAAAATGGAGGCCCTAAACAAGTACAAGCTCACTAGGTGTCTCACCCGAGAAAAGTTGTTGAAAGAGTTTAAGGACAAGTGGAAGGTACCATGTGCCTAGGGTCCGAGAAATTTTCTTGATCATTGAAAATTTTAAGTATGGGAAGATCCAAGAAAACCTCCATGTGTCCCTTTGGCACTCTTTCAAAAGTAAAGTACAAGGGCAGGTCCCCAAATAGGTGCGGGCCCTCCACGTGTCCCAAGCCTTAGAAAGTTGCTTGAGAAGTTTAAGTATAGAGAGGATCTAGCGAAAGCCTCCACATGTCTCCTTGGTGCAACTACGAAGGTAGGACCCAGAGGCGAGATCCTCAAATGAGCATAGGCCCTCCACGTGTCCATGGTCTGATAAAGCTGCACCAGTCGCTTGAAGAAAAGTCTAAGTATGGGTAGGGCCAGCGGAAACCTCCACGTGTCTCCTTGGTGCAACTACAAAGGTAGGACCCAGAGGCAGATCCTCAAATGAGCACAAGCCCTCCATGTGGAAAATATTTGAGTTGAAGTGGGCCAAAAACTTCAAAATGCTCCGCGACCCACTTCCACCTTTTTATGTGGGCCCCAGTGGCGATGCAACTCAATTTTATACCTTTACTCCATTTGAAAACAAATCTTAAAAACTCCAAAGTGTTTTGGCGACTGCCCCCTGCTTTGACTTTTCAAATGTTGACTCAAACATGTGACATCACTCTGTCCCCTGTGGGGTTGCAGATCAATTTATAACTTTGCTCCTTTTTCACAAAAAGGCAAAAATCTTCAAAATGTTCCAACGATCCGCCTCTCCACCTTTGTCTTGAAAAATGGCCACATGTCCATCTTCGGGGTCAAAGTAAGAATTTTTCCCTGCCGCTTCATGTTTGTTGAATAACCAATTAGATACTATCGGGGCCGCAGGCTAATTTGGTATTTTTTACAAATGTGACAAAAGTGACAAGTTTCACCAAAAAGACCTGTCGGGCCACATCCAATCAGAAAGGACCATGTTTCCACGAGATGTTGGGAAAAAAATTGATAGGGAAAACATGACTGTGGAAAAATAGAAGGAAGGGGAAACCCCAAATTCACGCCTAAATTACAAATTCTTTCTCACAGATAGAAAAACAAAAACAATATCTAGACTCAATGTGATCCTCGACCAAAGGAAAGGACTGACCATGACAACCAAATGAAGGAAAAATATTTCACGCATCAATACAGGGAGACAAAGAAAACTTCAAACCATGAATACTAAGACATTTTGAACAAACAGGGTGAGATTAAATTGAGGACCAACACACTTTAGAAATAAAAACGTGATGTGTTGATTTACCTCTCTCTCCCATAAAAGTAATAGTGTGATATGTTTTACTCTTCCTTCTCATTAAAATTTAATTGATAAGATGACTCACTCAAACACCATAAAACTCTAATTGAGGGGATTTGACTTTGAAACTTAACAAATAAACGGAACATAGAAAAAGGAAAATGGTCCTTGCTATAACCTTGGTAGATTAATAGAAGAAATAAAAACCATGTAGAAGAATAGAAAGGAAACTTTGTCCATCTACCTTCCCTAGGAGTAAAATAAATACCTTTTCCGCCTATACAAAATGACAAGATATCATGCCCACCTTAGTGGTGCTCCTTATAATGCAAACATGTGATATCATAATAAAAGGAAGGTTTTAATTAAGAAAATTTGTAAGGAATGTGCTTAGGAAACGAAACTATAAATTTTGACTTAATAAGTTGATTTATAAAATGAGTAAGATTTATGTTTTGAGTGCAATGTATAGTTGAACCTTTAGTTTTTCCGCCTACCTAGAATTGTGAAACACCTTGTTGATAGTGATGTGTTCTAATTGCATAGTACTCCCTTGTTCATAGGCGTATGTATTTTCCCTTGTAGGAGTTGGGTCATTGTACCCTTTTTGCCTCATAGCTCAACGAGTGTGAGTTGTGGCCTTTAGGATTGGGTCTTATCTCTTGTTTTTAAGAAAAGCAACCTCCTTGTGTGTTGATTTAGTCCTTGGTGACCTAGGTTATTGTAATTTTAAGGCAACATATGTTAAGGATATGAAATAATTTTGAGAAATCCTCTTTTCTCCTCATTTGCTTATGACACCTTATTGATGTTTTCCCATTTCCTTAAGTTGTTACTCGATTTTGGTACGATGCACTTTTGGATTGTAGTTGGACCCCTCTTGTTACTTGTTTTTTCCCTAGCTCCCTTGAGTGCTCTTTGGTGTTACGATTTATGCATGTGCTCTCCTTATGATTATTTCAAGCTTGGGTAGGATTTAGGATAAATAAATTCCATTGTTTTATAGTGAATGGTGCTTCTTTTATTGATATTGCTAGTTCCTAATGGAGATATTTCTAAATGTTGACACCTCTAAATTTGGTTAGTGTTGTGTGTTCGATTTTTTAAGTGTAAAAATTAGACTATAGGAAACCTTGTGGTCATGACTTGGCTTAGTATTACCATGAAAATTTGATTGTACCCTCTCGAGTGATTTAAGTTTACCCATGAATAGTTTTCTCTATTGTAAATGTTTTTCTAATTTAAAGGTCCTGCCTTCTTGTTAAACCTCATCCTGTTTGATTCACAAATTGTGAGACCTTTGAGTAGACATGTTTCTTGTACAAATTTTTGGTCATGGTTGATTTTGCTAGCCTTGTCTAAACAATGAACTTTGAAAGTGTAACTTAACCTTAGTGGAAACCTTAAAACACCGGTTATTGCAATATGTTGTATTCCATGGGAAACTATGTGGTCATTCTTGAACTCACGGAATTATCCCTGTTATTCCTCTACTTGGTGGTTATTCTTGAGACTCCTTTGACCTCTTCATGTTATAATGTTATGTGTTGTATCTTGGTTGATCATGTAAAGTTACTCTTTAGAATTAAATGTTCGCAACCTTACATGAAGAAAGTTTAGAACTCATCCATTACAATATCCCTTATTCTTGTTGAATTGCATTAGACCAAACTTGAGTTATGTAGACCCACACTTGTTTGAAGCTAAAAATTTCCAGAAAGGGTGTGATCCTTTTTCTTTTGCATTGTTTCCTACCTCTCTCCCTGACTTTCAGGAGGAAGTCAAGTCTAAGTGGAGAGAGATGTAATACCCATTTCCCTTCGACACTAAATGAACCATAATTATCCTTTCCAAATTGTTATAACCGTAAACCTGGCTGCTGTATCCTATTTAGCATGTAAATAAAATGTGCGAAATCAATATTTCTATTGTGTTTTGGTTATTATTATTACTTTGAATCTATGTCATATTGTGGACCCTGATGGGAATCTAGGGATAAGACAATTAGCTAGAATGGTTACGTTGTTATAGATTGATTGTGATATCATTACTCTTCAATATTGTTTTGTTTAGTCTATCTCTGTGACTGGACACATAGACATCATTGCACAAGGTACCTAGAAATATTAATAAACAAACGATAGTAACACATTGTGATATGAAAATTGAAGGATAGACATCTCTAATCGAACTGATTAACTTTTGATAGACTTTCAGTATGGAAGAAAATGATGTGTTGTCAGTTTAGATGTATGTTGATATTTCAAATTATTTTCGTATTGATCTTTATTATGATGTTCAAGGTTATTTTGTGATTCCTTTGATGTTGGAGAATTGGCAAATTTTGAACAAGTGAAAGTATTGCTTAAGTTAGATGATTTAGTTGGTTTATGATCGTAATTGCAAACTGATGTATTAGTGGAATCGAAATGTTGAAAATTGGAGTAATTGTTGAATTACTTAGTGTTAGGAATAGTAGTTATGATATTTGATGTTCAAATTGATATGTAGATATAATAATTTTATTATTTGGATATCACTAATATGGCCACAAGGCCAGAAGGGTAGCGTATGATTTTCCGGGTAATAAATTCACAACAATAAACTACGTGGGGTAGGAGACCAACAATGGAGGAATGTGAGATATTGGCAACAAGGGTCACCATGGAAACTTGTGTTTTGTTGTGTGTGTATTTTTGTTGTTAGGGGGTCCCCATGGGGGGGATAACCTCCAAATGTGACCAAGGGGTTTGTGTGTTGTTCTTTTAAATTGTTTCCTTTATTTAATTTTAGTATGTGAATAGTTAGTGATGTATTTTTCTCGTTATTAATTATTTAATTTGTGTTTAGATTAGTGAGTTAATCATGTTGCTAAACTAATCATGGATGGGACAATAGAAATCATCTATTGGATTTGAAAGCTCTTTGGTTTATGTGTTTAAGTGGAGTTCTTAAGATCTTGAGTGTTGTACACTCCACGTCTCCTTGGAAATTTGGATTTGTCCTTAAGGGCAAATTTTGGAGGCTTAATGGGACAAGTTACACTTGTCCCACACCTCTTAAATTATTATACCAACCCTACTTATTGGTTGGGGGGTCAAAAATAGACCCCATTATGTGTTTTGGGAAGATAAATTGTAAGTTTTTATTGCACTTTCTTACATGTATTTATTTTATTCCTTAAGGGGTGTGGGTTTTGATTGTGTGTGTAAGTAAATTGTCATTTCTTCAACCACTTATTAATTATGCTTTGGGGCATGGGTTTGACTTGTGATGTGGAGTTGAGGATGAGTGATGTGGCATCCTACATGGAGCCACCTCACCCTCCTCTTCCTTTTTCCTTTATATGCATGTTTAATTTTTGTTTTAGGGGTTACTTACTCATTGTTTTTGGGAATGCTTGTAATTTTGAAGAGATTTCTGAGAATAAGGATTGAAGCGGATGGTGGATGCTTAGGATTTTGGAAGGCGTGGAGCTTCTTGTGTATTTATACACTTCATTTGTGGTAGATCTCCACCTTTGTTCTTACCTTGCTATTTTGTTGTGCTCTTATGTGTAGATGTTGATTGTTACATTGGTTATGCTTTTTGGAAATAGATTTGTTTCTTAGGTTGTAGGAGAAATGGAAATGGGGGTAAAACTTGAGGGAGGCATAAGAGAAATGTTATTGGGATTTTAGGAGGGAGTTGGGTTGGGATGTCCACCTTGTTGATAAATATGTTTTGTATTTATCTTGTTATTATCTTGAGGGAGGCATAAGAGTGGGTTGATTTCTTGAGGGAGGAATAAGAGTGGTGTATCTTCTTGGAGGGAGGCATAAGAGTGTTGTGTGTATTGTGATGAAATTTTTGGAGGCTCATAGGTGGACACCCAAGCCCTTGGGAGGCATAAGAAGAACCCCCATGTTCCTTTCTCCTCCATGGCTTTAGTATGAAGCCTTTGTGTTTTGAAATTTGTGGATTTGTTGTAAAATTGGTATTATGTTATTTTATTGAATGACTTGATTGAATGTGTATGTGGAAGCCAATTTTAAGTTGTCATGGTTGTCTAAATAGCCCTCATTGCTTCCTTGTTGGGGCTCGGGGGCCAATGAGGAAGAAGGTTTCTCTCCCTCATTGGATATTTTGGTTGGGTGGAGAGTGTTGCCTACTCCCCCTTTTTTTGTTGTGTTCTTGGCTTGATGGAGGTGGTGGACTCAATGGAGAAGGTGCTCTTGTGGGAGAAAGGCTTGTAGAGATGCATCTTTTGCTATTATGATCCTACTACTTGTAAATTGTACCAATAGTTATTGAATGTGATTTCTTACATTATTGAAAAGGGTTTATTGTGATTTACACTACTTCATAGGCATGTGAACTTTGTAATGACCTTGTAATAGAAATTAAACTCTCACAAAACAAAAGTTGTGTTGAGCAGATACATTGAAAATCTGTTACTCAAAGGGTTAGAGATCTTGAATGGAAAATAAATGTTGTTCGATTGGATTATTGAAGATATTAGTTTACTTGAATGTTGAGATAAATGTCATTAAGAATGGTTTGCTTCTTTTATCCAACTAGTTGTATAAAAATCCTAAATAAAAAAATGTATTTATTATTACAAATTTCCCCTTTTGTTGCAATTGGAAACATTGTAACAAATTGAGTGAAATACAACTAATTACACCCGTAATTTAAATTGATAAGTTGTTAAACTTTGGTAAATACACAATTTGTGCACTTCTACTGTTGCCTAGGTTTATGTAAATTTTATCCTTACCTAGTTATAATCCTCCCTCACTACTTGCCATTCCCTATTTCAAGGGGAGACTCAACTTATAAATAAATGTATATTATTAGAGTTTAATTTATATATATAAATATTATACTCGTTGATTGTTTTATATCTTCTATAATATCATTGTATAAATAATTCTTTAATAACAAAATAAAGTAAAACAAATATATTTCACATTACAATAAATATATTTATACTAACATATGTTAGTAACTACCTTTAAATTCGTTCCTTGGCGCATTGAAGGGAGGGGGGTCTCGTTTTAAAAATTTAAACAAAAAAACTTTGGTGTCCTTTGGCCTACCCGTCTTGTGCAGTGTGTTGTTTTGTTTTTTTGTGAGTATGGTTGGGGGGAGGGGCACCAACCCCACCCCAAACCTCTATAATATTTATGGGGTGGGGGTGAGGTCGGCGCCCCTCCCCCAAATTCCTTAAATTCCTCTATTATTTCAGTGAACCGAAACCATTCCCTTATCAAAGTGGCCATTCCAAAATTTTGCGGCCTTTTCTTCAGGCATAAATGGGATCTGCCATAACCCTAAACCGCGACTTTGTTAGGTGGTTTCAACATTTATTTAAGCAGTATATATATACTATTTGTAATTATACAGTTTTGCACTGGCTGAATTAGTATTTAAATGGTCAAAATATACATATTATATATATATATATTTGTGAAATATTTATATGTATTCACATCTAGATTCACACTTGAATGGTGTTTTTACAAGGGTGATTTGCGGGCCTGCAATACAAATAAATTTCTTGTTTAGATCTAAATGAAATGGGTAAATACCCACAACCCAAATAGAAAGGAAACAAAAATAATAATAATAATAATAAGAAAATACAAATGATAAATAGATGTAAAATAAACTCTTGAAGAGGAATGCACACAAAAATTGGCTTGTGTGTATCCATCCCAAATCTTGGAGCTCACTTCCTTGGCCCTTCTTCTCCCTTAACATGCAAGTGAAAACAAGTAAAATGAGAGAATAGGTCTAAGAAAAGAATATATGAGGATCGATAATGATTTCTAGGGTTGTTTTTGCCAAACAAAAATCTAAGGGTTGAGAAAGTTTAGATCTAGAGGTGTAGAATGAACCCTACATCACTTAAGTGATGGGGTATTTAGGTGGGAATGAAATAAATAAAAGATGGGTGTGTATTAGTAAATGAGGCCTAAGGGGGTTTAGATTAGTTGCATACCTTGAACTTATAGAAAATAAATTTATAACATTGTGCATGTCTTTAACAATGCAAAAGTATTATCCTAATATGATTTATTTTAAAATCGTTTTTGTACCTTAAATAAAATTAATTTAAAAGGATTAATAGAGTTATGGTTGGAAAAAAAAACTAATGAAGCTTATTTAAGTTAAATCTTGGAGCCTCGTTAGTGAAAGAATTAAAATGTAATATTATTTTTTGAAATTGGGGAAATCTTAATTAATCGATAATTGTTTCCGATGCCTTGTAGTTGTTTAAAACTTTATAATCCGGATCAGAATAAATTCCGGCTAATGCCATGTAACTTTTTCTTAGTAAAATTATTCCATAATTTTCATAATTTGCTGCTAGGTTATCACGCGTTCTTGTTGAGAGGAATGTGGGTGTTACATTTGGCCTGATTTCTCTACCACATTTAAGTCTTTCATAAATGGTAGAATTCACTTCTCACCTCTCAAATTGTGTATACTTATCAGACACGAGAACACATACCAGTTAGAGTCTTTCAATGGCTAGAAATTCAATAGAAGGAAATGTACATAATAATTAATGGTGAAAATACGATGTAGTTATGATGTTGATTTGATGCGACTTCTTTACCACATTTAAGTGTCTCATAAAAGATAGAATTTGCGAAAACTTCTCACTATTGCAGTTCAAGTTGTGTATATAATTAAAATTTGTTCTTGAATAGTACATGAGAAACAACGAAGAAAATATTGATCAGTTAAAATGTTAATTTGAAAAAATTCTTACACTAACAGTTCCATCGCCACAAAATTCACCAAAACGATCTCCCCATCCTAGAATGCCATTTGACATGTTTTTCGTCATCCACAATATTATTAGAACCTGTTCAGTGTTCATTCACCGGCCATAACTGTTTAATAATTTTCATTTTCTTGACATTTCATTCCCCTAACTAGGAAAAAAACTCATCGTGAAGAGAGAGACAACAACATATTTTCAGTAAAAGACATTGGCCCTACAAATCCCCAGCAGAACATTTTTTCAGAACTCAAAATGAAGACAATAGTGGAAGAAAACATAGAAAGAATTGAGGTGATGGATGACCTACCTAGGCTATTGAGCTCCATCTTGAGATGGGATTTGTCCAGAGTAGCAGATAAATATTTGGCCAAATTTTTAGAGTAGTAGAGCACGCACAGAATTCCCCAGAGGACGAGAAAGAACACAAAATCCATAGGAAAAGCAAACAGAGACCACTCCATGAAAGTAATGAGATATGCATGAGGAAAGTAGCTCTGCCACATCCCCAACAGAATTAAAATCACGCCGGTCCCAGTAAGTGTGGAGTACATGCCGTCAATGGCTGCCCCGTATGTGATTCCCAACACAATTGCTTTACAAAACATAACTACATCTCGGTGAAGACGTGATCCGGTCATTTCAGAGCTCTTTGAGGACTCGCAGTCATGTGACCACACTTCACGGCCGCAAAAATCTTTTGCCAACCACTGCATCCAATCTTCATTTTTAACTTTGACGGATTCTTGATCTAGCAATGAGGGTTGTTGCTCCTGCCATCTCCTCAAATGAAATTACAGGTTCAAGAAGCCTCCAAAGGGCTCAATGTAGCGAATTTTTGCTTCATTCACCATGATTGTGCGCAACTGACTCTAAACGCGTATAGCAAGAGAAATGAGAATACCGCTGAGCGTGGGACCATTTCCCGTGATGTCAAGTTGGAACAATGGGTGTGCAAGCGGTAATGTAGACTAGTCGTGGAGGATAGGGTGTCATACCTGTGCTTTGTTTGATGGTTGACATGCATAAGTACATAAACGTTGTGTGCAACGGCTTTTGCAGCGTCGATTTCATTGCCCATTGTCAGCTGCAGGGGGATCTTTCTCACTTAGAGCACGCCTTTCGGTGCAATAATGACTTTTTCTTTATATTACACCTTACATAAATTTTATTTTATTTTAACTAAAAATATATATTATATTATATTTTATTTGAAAACAGTTCAATAATTCAATGTTAGGGCAAAGACTAGTCGCATTGAGACTCTTATTAAAAAAATCCAATAACATTCATAATATTCTTAATAATTATATTTTAAATAAATAAATAATTAATTTTAGAATTATTAAAAACACTTATAAACAATAATAAAAACTCTATGAAACCTTTTAAATCACTTCGTAATACATCATGATAGCTGTCCCGTGGTAACATTCCATAACTTTACATATTATATTTAATCTTTAAACTTTTAATCATTGGTTAATAAATAATGATAGTCATGTGCTCTCTTAACTTTTTGGGAATTTAATAAGCTATGATTGACATGGAAGAAAGGAGAACTGATAAAGCATAATGTCTATATCAAGTTGACCTAAAACATTACACAATAGATTTCCATTTATTCTTATTTATTTTTTATTGATAAATGAATCAAGAAATATTTTTGACCACAACTTTGAATCGATGCTCGGATATAACAGATGACCAAAGCCCTAAAAACTAGCAATTGCAAATGAGTTGCAAATTATGCCGGAGATAGTTGTAATGCCCAATTGGGCATCGGATTCTTTTTTTTCTACCTGCCTCCACTGCCACCTTGGCCTCCTCCCAACCACCCAGCCTGCAAATTTTTTTAGACTGTCATGTCTGTCCTTGCGTGAGGAGTCGGTGGAGTCATTTTTCTTCACCATAATCTCTTTTTGGATTCTCCTTCAATGCGTGCAGGTGGGTGTTGGGCGCGTTTTCTTCTTGGGCATTTTTTTTTCTTTCCCTGTCACCTCATTTTGACTGCTCCTTCTTGGCGTGTTCTGGACAGTGGATTCATTGATGGTGAAATGAAGGTCTGTCGCCTGTTATTGCGTGGGTGGGTGTGGATTCTCAAATTCGTGCTGTACAGGCAGTTTCAGTGGAGCGTAGAACTGAAATTTCTCCCAGGAAAGTGCCGTGAGGAAGTGGTTCGCTATATGCAGCAGCTACAGGGTAGAGAAGTAAACTTACCTCAGAAAATCAGTGGCCTCCAGGGAGAGTAAGTGCGACAGCTGCTGCAGGGCGATCCCAAGGAACCGTTGGTGCTGAACCTGATGTTCTGGTTGCACGCGACCACAGTCGTGATCAGTGGTTGCAAAATCTTGCAGCTGTAGTAGAAGGACGAGATAAAGTTTTAGTTGAGTTGTCTTGCCTTTTCATTTTGGAAAGTCGCTTCTGTCCAGGTGGTGAATTTAACATGGAAGAAGCTCGATCAAATCTTGAAGGCAGTTTTAGGGTTTTGAGTAATCTTTCAAAGCTGCACCGGATTTTTGAAATCACAAAAGGAACTAAACTTTTGAAGTTCAGTGGTAAGGATGTTGAATACTTTTCTCAGTGGTTGAGCAAGCAAAGTATGAGATGTCTTTTTTTTTGTGAGTTTATGTTTTATGGTTTTCAACAAATGTGTAAGTCAGAATGAAATTCTTGTGTTGTGATTCTTGCGAGGGGTTTTTCATTTTTTTCACTGTAAATCAGTTCATCGTGGATGGTAACTGCCCTTCATTTTAGATAGACTAAGGCTACTGGTTTTCCGTACCCAGTTTTCACGATCTTCCATCGACCTCCTACATATATTCCCCTTACAATATATATTTCTTCAACAAATGTGTAAGGTGTTGCTCAAATTCTTGGGAGGTAGAAATTGTGTGTATTTTTTTTTTCACTTGTAATTCAGTTCCTGGGAATGGGAATGGGAAGCTGCATCTCCTCAGACTATGGTTCGAATCATGCTAAGCCTCTAAATTTGTTGATAGCAAAATTGATATTGATGGACGGGAGCATCCAGGAGTTTTCGGAACCTGTGAAATGCCATGAGATCCTCAGCAAATATTCAGGCGGAGGCCACTTCATCTGTAGTTCTGGTGGTCTATACGGGTGAACATATTTCTCATGTCCTCCATGAGGATGACTTGTTGCAGGTTGGGGAGCTCTATTTTCTTCTTCCCAATAAGAGATTGCAGTTCGTGCTAACGCATTTCGATATGGCTTCTATGCTTCTCAAAGCCAATGGTGCTATTGAAAAGAGGAGAAAATTTAAGGGAAAAGTTCACCACTATTCAATATTCATTTGCAAGAAGAGGATTCAACTCCGTCTCGTTTGTTGTATGTCAAAGACTCGCATCGGGGAGCAACTAAGAGTAGGAAACAGAGGAGACAATCTAAGTTGGAGACGATTTTGGAGGGTTCATAGTGCCTTACAAGACAAGTTATATTAACGAGAGGCAAAGGTCTCAGTATCGCTTATTCAAGAAACCAGGTAAAAGTTGAGTCTATAACAGCTTAAAGAAGATGCTAAAGCTCTGGAATCTTGCATAATGGCAACATTATCTTCATGAAGTTCGAATCACAGTCGGGTAGACACTAAAGACAGGTATATCTCAATAATGGGAAGTAAATGTTGTTCACGCTTCTAAATTCAAACTTGGGTCAGTGTTAGAGAAGCTGATGAGTCTCTATTGAGCTCTAATTCCTCAAACATGCTCCTAGCTCGATGAAGAAGTGCAAAAGATAGTTCTTGTCTTTTGACATTCCTGTCTCTTGAACTTGCTAGGAAAGGTGAACTGACCTTCTTGAGTTTTCAAGATTGAAAGGTCAACTTAGGAAGTTGAAGGGGTGGCTCGAGGTTCTTTTGAAGAGTGAGTTAGTGTTGTGTGGAATCATGAATAAATAGATAAGAAAGGTGTTTGAGAATTGGACTGAGAAATATAGAAAATACAAGAGTTGAGAGTGAATGAGTGCAGATAAAGAAAAAGTGAACTGATTCAGTGAGGGTGTTACCAGCAGACCTGATGAAATTTATTTACAAAGAGTCTTTATTGAGATCTTACTTGTTGTACGATGTAACTCATGGAAGAGAATCTCATAGGGGCGGATCTGTTTCATATCAGAGTATTTATGAAGCACTTTTTGCTTTGCAATAATATGAGCTTCTTCAATGAGTCCTGACTTGGCAGGTAAAAAGGTTTCTGTCGGATTAATCACGCCTTACAGGCTGCAGCTGAAACGTTTGCACCGAGTGTTTGATGCTATCCTCAACCTGATGGAGGAAAAGGTTATTTATCATTACGGTAGATGCCTTCCAGAGCCAGGAGCGTGAGGTAATCATTATGTCTTGTGTCCGAGCTTCAAATCATGGGGTTGGGTCTGTAGCTATTTTTCACCGCGTGAATGTGGCGCTAGCACGAGCTCGCAGAGCACTTTGGGTTAAGGGCAAGCAGCGGCATTGAAACAATTATATGTATATGGAGATGGTGTTTTAAACCAGGCATGTTAAACCTGCCCTTGCAATCTTCTGCTACCCTTTTATTATGTCATGAATTGAATGTCCTTCTATTTTCTTTTATCTGTTATGGCATTTAGAATGGGCTTCTACTTTTTCCTTGCTCCTCAATTAATTGCTCTCTGGCTTCGAAAATGGTATTTTGTAGCATAAAATTATTTCACAATGGACAAAATGAATGAACTAGGTAAACAGTAAAACTTAACCTTTGTTTATGTTATTAGTTACTGCAATTGTCTGATCAATAATGGTAATTTATGAAAAGCTATCTCAAACCGATTACAATTCTAATTCCAGTTTTTAAAAATAAAATAAAATGGCTAGGTTGCTTTATGACTGCCTGATAATGCTTTTATTCTAAATGGATGTAATAGTGAAAGGCAGAAATTAAAATTGTAGAGTTTTCTCTTTCTTGGTAAAGTGTATGATGTTATAGACATTCTATGTAAATTATCTTCCTTGTGAATCGAACTCTGTAGTAGCAGATGTTTTCTTTGGAGCGACTATGAGGATAGGTCGAGTAGACTGTCGTGAGATAGATGGGTATACCCAAGCTATTCATATGTTGTTTTAGAGACGGAAGAGAAGGCATAGTTCGTAGGAAGAGTATTTTGCTTTGTACTTTTCCCCTTTCGCGACTGTTAACCTTGTGATTGGTGACTCGAGTTGGGTCACGGTAGAGGATCTTGTGTCGATTCACTTATATTTTCAACAGAATATCCCTTGCTTGTTTAAATTCAAGTATCAAATGAAATGGGTTTCTATTAAATCCATTTTGTAGCTTAGAAAACCTTCAATAATTCAGGTAGGGACTTTCTCGAGAAAGTGTTGAGTGAGGCATGTGTGAAAATACAATGGTTATCTTTCTTCGAATTGGGTTAGACTTGTACGAAAATGAAAAAAAAGTATGAATCGACTCAGTTACATAGTTTAGTGAGCTAAGTCCTTAACTCTCACAATTATCATACGAGGGGTGGATTACGGGTTTATTGTTGATTATGTGATATAAGATAATAACAACCTTTGGTGAAAAGACTTCTTCTTGATTCTTTCCTGTGTAATCCAACCATAGTTGTTGTATGTAATTTTAGTTGGATAGAATCTAATTTATTTAACTTCTTGATGAAAAGTAATTAGGTTCGGTGAGAATTGCTTGGTATATTGAACCTTCAGATTTAGTTATAGTGTTGTGAGTATTATATGTATGTTGGTTTATTCAGCCGAGTGAAGTTAACTTTAATCTTTGACTGATTTGTGTTTATATATGGTTGGGGCCTATATTCTTCCTAAAACATGGATGTGCGTTAATGCAGTCTTGTTAACAAGTAATTTTGAATATGTTAAGTCATTTGACCGATCTTTATCTTTTTGGTTAATAATAATAGAATGATGTTTGGGTGTTAGATTTCAATCACGTAATCCATAGGATTACTTGACTGAAATCTCAATACTCTCAGCCTTGTTGTCTTCACCAATAAGGTCTCACCTTGATTATCTTTGGAATATCTCTCTCACTTGAATATTGGGATTCCTCCTTGTTGGCTGGTATAAATCTCGTCATCTTGTGAAACATATTGATTAGTGGTTTGTGATTTGATCCATTCTTGAGTTTAGAATTTTACTTTCATGATATTATAAAATGTTAGCTTACTGTTGCAATGGGTAGTCTTAACATGCTCAGTTCTCGCGAACTGATTCCAGCTAGTATTTGTGCAGATGGATTGTGCGAGTAGATTAAAGGAAAGAGTTGTAAAGGTTTCATCAGTGCAATTTATGAAATTCCTTGTAAAAATGTCCAATGTGAGGTAAATTTTGTAATAGTGATTGCAAAGGAATTTAGAAGACCTCTTGCCTTGGGTTGTTCAGAATTTGCGTGAAGATGTTATGTTGTCCTTCTGTAGGTAAACTGGTAACTTATCTTTGTGGGAAATGTTATTCAAACTTTCACTGGCATAAGCATTGTAAAACTTGGATCTTGAGAATTAAGTGTTAATTTAAATCTTTCTGAGACTCTGTATTGATGTGTTATATGTAAGTCGTAATGGGGTGGTTTTCCTTACAGAAGTTACCTAAAAGTTTTATTCAAAGAAATACGTTGTGGTTTAGATCCCCTTGAAAACAAACATTGCCTTAAGTAATCAAGAGTGAGACTATCCTTGCAAAGTGATTCTATATAGCGTGTTATCCCTAACTGAACTAGTAAAAATTACTTTTTTTTGGTGAACGCTAAAGACAAGCTTAAAGGAAAACAATGGTTAGTTTATAATAAGATTTAACAAGTAAGAGAAGAAAATTTTGAAACCACTCAATTTATCTCTCTCACCTATTTAAAAGTAAGTGGCTTCCTCTGGATAAGCTCTTTCGGTGAAGCCTAAGTAAGAGCGCTAATAACTACGTATAAAACCACGAGCTTCTATTAAACCTCAGAATGAACTAATGTCGTCTTAAGGGTGAATTCATTTGACCTTCTTCCTTTAAATTTATCCAGGGTGTCTTATCAAAATAAATAACCTCCAATCATTTCTTACTGTGGCTTGCCCTAGCTGTGAGAGTATCATGTGGTTGGTCTTCTATGTTGTTCTGTCAAAAAAAAATTGTCCTTGATAGGTGTGGACGTTTCCGTGCTGCTTTTATGGCCATCCTTGTATCGAGTTGTTCACAGAGTTAGTTGTAACCTTGGTGACGACATGTTGCGCCATGTTATGTGTCAAGCAAGTCAAAAAAAAAATATATATCCTATTTTACTGTGTTGTTCGTGTTGTGATTATTTGGGTCGTTACACTTGGTATCAGAGCATAGGTTCATGCTCTCGAACCTATGGGCCGGATTGGTGTTATATGATGATGTTACATGGTGGTGGTGGTGTTACATGATGATGATGATGATGATGATTGCATGATGGTGGTAGATATTGGAAGAGTAATGTGCTTTAAACGTGATGTGATTATTGTCGTAATTGTGTTTTTGTGAACGCACATGATGTGTATGTCACATTGTGTGTGTTTGTGATCATGTTGATATGTTTGGGGATGGGAGTATTCTCTCTCCTTCTTGTGGATTCTATGAAGAGTTCACGTGTGAATTACTGCTTGTGATGTGTGAAAAGAATTATAAAGTGGATGACATAGTGTTGGAGCTTTGTGACATATTGTGCTATGTAGGTGTATCAATGTGTTGTATGACCGGATTTATGTAAAGTGAATTAAGATGTATCATGATGTTTTACCATGTTCTAAAGAAATGCGTGTATCACCTTGTTATGAAGCAATTAATGTTATGTTGTGATGTTATTATGTTCATCGTATATATGAGTTGTGTGATATGTAATGATTCATGTCGTGATTTAGGGTCATACGGTGAGTGTATGAACCCTATCGTATTGTGATTGCACTTTGGGTGCAGAATGTGGTAAAGTGATGTATTGCGCCCTGTGAATGTATGATTGTGATCTACCCGTATACATACCATACGTGAGACGTTATGGTAGCTATGTGTGTACCACCATGGTGTTAGTGATGTAGTTATATGTTATGTTGTGAGCCTTACACTAACCGAACCTGAGGGAAATCGGTAGACTGTGTATGTATGGAGTGAGAAAATGTGTACCGTTGACCAGTCACTCGAGCCGAGTACGAGATAGGAAGTGGAGCCTTACATAGGCTGAAAACCCACTTTCGTTTGTTTGGTATGTGTGACACTTGTTCAACGGGTGTCATGCATATTGTGTTTCGCGGACACCTCAGGCTCAGTAGATGGTGACTTGTACTCTTTTCTCTCTCCCGATATGGTTGTCGTATGGATTTAACCTATGTGACTTTGACTATGTTGGGCCTTGTTGAAGTTGTGGCGAGATGATTCTGATTGAGATGATGACAGTTGTATTATTGATATGTATTTTACGAGCTGAGGCTCGATGTTCCGAGTGCTAGCAACTCGTTGAGTACCCCTTGGTGGCCAGATAAGGCCACACAGTTATCGTAATGTGACATTATTATAAGTTGATTTTATTCGTAAATTGAGCTTTTTACTTTATTTTGTGAGGACCAAGACTTTTCTTGATTGAAATGCGTTACAATTTTGGGCATTTCCTTGGTTTGTGGCACTAACATGTGGATTTTGATACTAACTATGGCTATTTGGCCATTTATTTAGCTTGATTTGGGGTCTTCTTTTAAATTTGGAATTCTTACCGCCTTGCCCAAGGCTTGTACTTTGCCACTTGGCACTTTGGATTGGATTGTTGTGCTGGTTCTATTGTCGTGATGTGTGGAATAGGGTCATAGGATGCACCATGGATTGGTTGGACCTATGGACCCGCTTCGTTGTATGGGGGTACGCCCCAAGGAGTACATATAACTAGCGGGTTGTTGAACCACACGTTATTATGTCACTTGGGTTAGGAGTGTTTGAACTCTATGTGTCTTGGACCATAGGGTCAACCGAGCCTCCCGAGGGAGGCATAAGAGTTTGAGGGAGCCATAAGAGCTTGAGGGAGGCATAAGAGCTTGAGGGAGGCATAAGAGTTGAGGGAGGGAGGCTTATGATATTTGTCTGTATGGTTGATGTTTCAGGATATACGTTGAGTTATTGTGATGTTTTGGTAGTGGTATTTTGATGTATGTGTTACTCATGTTCAGATGGATTTGTGTTGTGATGTTGTGGTCATGTCATTGATTCCCTTGTGGACACTATGTACCTGTAGCATGGTTTGGTGTTATGTGATTTTTTTTTTTCTTCGATGCGAATTGAGGAAATGTCTGGTGGATTGTAGTACTCTTTTGTTCAAGTATATAATATGTCAGTCATTGATGTGTGACGAGTACTATGTTATGTGGACTGTGCCTACTCCATTCCATATTTGAGTAACCTTTTTGTGGTGTAATACAATCTTGAAGTATATACTTGCGTGCTTGTGAATCTGTAGTGTCTTGTGAACCTGATAGGGTGTTGTGTTAGCAGTTCATGTTGGGCACCCACAATAAGGAACAAACCAAAACTCTTCAATGATGAAATTTTAAAAGAAATTAAACTAAGAATAATGCTAATGGAAAGGAACTAATGAAATAACAAACAAGAGGGAACTGCCAATCTTCACAGAACCTTGAAAGTTAAAACTTCTACCAAATGTTCCTAAGGCTACCTGTGGCCGTGTTTTAATCGACTAAAATTTTAAACCATAGGGTGTACTTCCTCCTTTACCTGTTCTTGGTTGCGAACCATTTCTTTTCCGTTGTGTTATGTCGCATCGAGGATGATGCTTTCTTAAGGGGAGGAGAATGTAATGCCCAGCTGGGCATCGGATTCTTTTTTTCTAACTTTCCTGAAGCCTCCATCGCCACCTTGGCCTCCTCCCAACCATCCAAGGGTTGATGAGTTGTAAATTTTTTTTTATCGCTTGTCATGTTCCTTGATGAGGAGTCGGTGGAGTCATTTTCTTCACCATAATCTCTTTTGGATTCTCCTTGATGGAATGCGAGTGTGGGTGTTGGGCGCGTTTTCTTCTTGGGCTTTTTTTTTTTTTTCCCTATCACATCATTTTGACTGCTCCCTTCATGGCGTGTCGGGACGATAGTGGATTCATTAATGGTGAAATGAAGGTCTATCTCCCTGTTATGCGTGGGTGGGTGTGAATTCTCAAATTTGTGCTTGGTCCATGATGCATTAAGAAGCAGTTTTAGTGGAGCGTAGAACTGAAATTTCTCCCAGGAAAGTGTCATGAGGAAGTGGTTCGCTATGTGCAAGCAGCAGTGTGTGGCAGAGGTAGAAGTAAACTTACCTCGTAGAAAATCAAAGTGGCCTCTGGGGAGAGCAAGAGCGATAGTGCTGGGTGGCAGTGGCGATCCCAAGGAACCGTTGGTGCTGAACCTGATGTTCTGGTTGCATTACACACCACCTGGATCGTGATCAGTGGTTGCAAAATCTTGCAGCTGTAGTAGAAGGACGAGATAAAGTTTTAGTTGAGTTGTCTTGCCTTTTCATTTTGGAAAGTCGCTTCTGTCCAGGTGGTGAATTTAACATGGAAGAAGCTTGATCAAATCTTGAAGGTAGTTTTAGGGTTTTGAGTAATCTTTCAAAGCTGCACCGGATTTTTGAAATCACAAAAGGAACTAAACTTTTGAAGTTCAGTGGTAAGGATGTTGAATACTTTTCTCAGTGGTTGAGCAAGCAGTATGAGTTGTCTTTTTTTTTGTGCAGAGTTTATGTTTTGAGGTTTTCAACAAATGTGTAAGCTGTAACTGAAATTCTTGTGTTGTGATTCTTGCGAGGGGTTTTTCATTTTTTCACTGTAAATCAGTTCATTGTGGATGGTAACTGCCCTTCATTTTAGATAGACTAAGGCTACTGGTTTTCCGTACCTAGTTTTCACGATCTTCCATCGACCACCTACATATATTCCCCTTACAATATATATTTCTTCAACAAATGTGTAAGGTGTTGCTCAAATTCTTGGGAGGTAGAAATTCGTGTGTATTTATTTTTTCACTGTAATTCAGTTCACTGGGAATGGGAAGCTGCATCTCCTCAGACTATGGTTCGAATCATGCTAAGCCTCTAAATTTGTTGACAGAAAAATTGATATTGATGGACGGGAGCATCCAGGAGTTTTCGGAACCTGTGAAATGCCATGAGATCCTCAGCAAATATTCAGGCGGAGGCCACTTCATCTGTAGTTCTGGTGGTCTGTACACGGGTGAACATATTTCTCAGGTCCTCCATGAGGATGACTTGTTGCAGGTTGGGGAGCTCTATTTTCTTCTTCCCAACCAGAGATTGCAGTTCGTGCTAACGCATTTCGATATGGCTTCTATGCTTCTCAAAGCCAATGGTGCTATTGAAAAGAGGAGAAAATTTAAGGGAAAAGTTCAGCCACTGTTCAATATTCATTTGCAGGAAGAGGATTCAACTCCGTCTGTTTTTGTATGTCAAAGACTGCATCAGGAGCAACTAAGAGTAGGAAACAGAGGAGACAATCTAAGTTGGAGACGATTTTGGAGGGTTCATAGTGCCTTACAGTACAAGTTATATTAACAGAGACAGAGGTCTGTATCAGTTATTCAAGAAACCAGGTAAAAGTTGAGTCTATAACAGCTTAAAGAAGATGCTAAAGCTCTGGAATCTTGCATAATGGCAACATTATCTTCATGAAGTTCGATTCACAGTCGGGTAGACACTAAAGGCAGGTATATCTCAATAATGGGAGGTAAATGTTGTTCACGCTTCTAAATTCAAACTTGGGTCAGTGTTAGAGAAGCTGATGAGTCTCTATTGAGCTCTAATTCCTCAAACATGCTCCTAGCTCGATGAAGAAGTGCAAAAGACAGTTCTTGTCTTTTGACATTCCTGTCTCTTGAACTTGCTAGGAAAGGTGAATTGACCTTCTTGAGTTTTCAAGATTGAAAGGTCAACTTAGGAAGTTGAAGGGGTGGCTCGAGGTTCTTTTGAAGAGTGAGTTAGTGTTGTGTGGAATCATGAATAAATAGATAAGAAAGGTGTTTGAGAATTGGACTGAGAAATATAGAAAATACAAGAGTTGAGAGTGAATGAGTGCAGATAAAGAAAAAGTGAATTGATTCAGTGAGGGTGTTACTAGCAGACCTGATGAAATTTATTTACAAAGAGTCTTTATTGAGATCTTACTTGTTGTACGATGTAACTCATGGAAGAGAATCTCATAGGGGCGGATCTGTTTCATATCAGAGTATTTATGAAGCACTTTTTGCTTTGCAATAATATGAGCTTCTTCAACGAGTCCTGACTTGGCAGGCAAAAAGGTTTCTGTCGGATTAATCACGCCTTACAGGCTGCAGCTGAAATGTTTGCACCGAGTGTTTGATGCTGTCCTCAACTCTGATGGAGGAAAAGGTTATTTATCATTACGGTAGATGCCTTCCAGAGCCAGGAGCGTGAGGTAATCATTATGTCTTGTGTCCGAGCTTCAAATCATGGGGTTGGGTTGTAGCTATTTTTCACCGCGTGAATGAGGCGCTAGCACGAGCTCGCAAAGCACTTTGGGTTAAGGGCAAGCAGCGGCATTGAAACAATCATATGCATATATGAAGATGGCGTTTTAAACCAGGCATGTTAAACCTGCCCTTGCAATCTTCTGCTACCCTTTTATTATGTCATGAATTGAATGTCCTTCTATTTTCTTTTATCTATTATGGCATTTAGAATGGGCTTCGCTTTTCCTCGCTCCTCCTCAATTAATTGCTCTCTGGCTTCGAAAATGGTATTTTGTAGCATAAAATTATTTCACAATGGACAAAATGAATGAACTAGGTAAACAGTAAAACTTAACCTTTGTTTATGTTATTAGTTACTGCAATTGTCTGATCAATAATGGTAATTTATGAAAAGCTATCTCAAACCGATTACAATTCTAATTCCAGTTTTTTTTTTTTTTTAAAAAAAAATGGCTAGGTTGCTTTATGACTGCCTGATAATGCTTTTATTCTAAATGGATGTAATAGTGAAAGGCAGAAATTAAAATTGTAGAGTTTTCTCTTTCTTGGTAAAGTGTATGATGTTATAGACATTCTATGTAAATTATCTTCCTTGTGAATCGAACTCTGTAGTAGCAGATGTTTTCTTTGGAGCGACTATGAGGATAGGTCGAGTAGACTGTCGTGAGATAGATGGGTATACCCAAGCTATTCATATGTTGTTTTAGAGACGGAAGAGAAGGCATAGTTCGTAGGAAGAGTATTTTGCTTTGTACTTTTCCCCTTCGCTGACTGTTAACCTTGTGATTGGTGACTCGAGTTGGGTCACGGTAGAGGATCTTGTGTCGATTCACTTATATTTTCAACAGACTATCCCTTGCTTGTTTAAATTCAAGTATCGAATGAAATGGGTTTCTATTAAATCCATTTTGTAGCTTAGCAAACCTTCAATAATTCAGGTAGGGACTTTCTGAGTAAGTGTTGACTGAGGCATGTGTGAAAATAGAATGGTTATCTTTCTTCGAATTGGGTTAGACTTGTATGAAAATGAAAAAAAAGTATGAATCGACTCAGTTACATAGTTTAGTGAGCTAAGTCCTTAACTCTCACAATGATCATACGAGGGGTGGATTACGGGTTTATTGCTGATTATGTGATGTAAGATAATAACAACCTTTGGTGAAAAGACTTCTTCTTGATCCTTGCCTGTGTAATCCAACCATAGTTGTTGTATGTAATTTTAGTTGGATAGAATCTAATTTATTTAACTTCTTGATGAAAAGTAATTAGGTTCGGTGAGAATTGTTTGGTATATTAAACCTTCAGATTTAGTTATAGTGTTGTGACTATTAAATGTATGTTTGTTTATTCAAATTGAGTGAAGTTAACTTTAATCTTTGGTGATTTGTGTTCATATATGGTTGGGGCCTATATTCTTCCTAAAACATGGATGTGCGTTAATGCAGTCTTGTTAACAAGTAATTTTGAATATGTTAAGTCATTTGACTGATCTTTATCTTTTTGGTTAATAATAATAGAATGATGTTTGGGTGTTAGATTTCAATCACGTAATCCATAGGATTACATGACTGAAATCTCAATACTCTCAGCCTTGTTGTCTTCACCAATAAGGTCTCACCTTGATTATCTTTGGAATATCTCTCTCACTTGAATATTGGGATTCCTCCTTGTTGGCTGGTATAAATCTCGTCATCTTGTGAAACATATTGATTAGTGGTTTGTGATTTGATCCATTCTTGAGTTTAGAATTTTACTTTCATGATATTATAAAATGTTAGCTTCTTATTGTGCAATGGGTAGTCTTAACATGCTCAATTCTCGCGAACTGATTCCAGCTAGTATTTGTGCAGATGGATTGTGCAAGTAGATTAAAGGAAAGAGTTGTAAAGGTTTCATCAGTGCAATTTATGAAATTCCTTGTAAAAATGTCCAATGTGAGGTAAATTTTGTAATAGTGATTGCAAAGGAATTTAGAAGACCTCTTGCCTTGGGTTGTTCAGAATTTGCGTGAAGATGTTATGTTGTCCTTCTGTAGGTAAACTGGTAACTTATCTTTGTGGGAAATGTTATTCAAACTTTCATTGGCATAAGCATTGTAAAACTTGGATCTTGAGAATTAAGTGTTAATTTAAATCTTTCTGAGACTCTGTATTGATGTGTTATATGTAAGTTGTAATGGGGTGGTTTTCCTTACAGAAGTTACCTAAAAGTTTTATTCAAAGAAATATGTTGTGGTTTAGATCCCCTTGAAAACAAACATTGCCTTAAGTAATCAAGAGTGAGACTATCCTTGCAAAGTGATTCTATATAGCGTGTTATCCCTAACTGAACTAGTAAAAAAAAAAAAAAAAAATTACTTTTTTTTTTTGGTGAACGCTAAAGACAAGCTTAAAGGAAAACAATGGTTAGTTTATAATAAGATTTAACAAGTAAGAGAAGAAAATTTTGAAACCACTCAATTTATCTCTCAGCCTATTTAAAAGTAAGTGGCTTCCTCTGGATAAGCTCTTTCGGTGAAGCCTAAGTAAGAGCGCTAATAACTACGTATAAAACCTCGAGCTTCTATTAAACCTCAGAATGAACTAATGTCGTCTTAAGGGTGAATTCATTTGACCTTCTTCCTTTAAATTTATCCAGGGTGTCTTATCAAAATAAATAACCTCCAATCATTTCTTACTGTGGCTTGCCCTAGCTGTGAGAGTGTCATGTGGTTGGGCTTCTATGTTGTTCTGTCAAAAAAAATATTGTCCTTGATAGGTGTGGACGTTTCCGTGCTGCTTTTATGGCCATCCTTGTATCGAGTTGTTCACAGAGTTAGTTGTAACCTTGGTGATGACATGTTGCGCCATGTTATGTGTCAAGCAAGTCAAAAAAAAAAAAAAAAATCTTGTCTTTTACTGTGTTGTTCGTGTTGTGATTATTTGGGTCGTTCAATAGTAGCAATATTTAGTTTATTTGAGTTGTATTTCGGGTTGATATTGCATGGATGTCTATATGCTGTTGTAAAGCTCTTATTTTGCTATTGTCCATATTTTTGTAAGACACAATTATGATAGTCACCAGACTAAATCACGTTTCATCATTTGGTCAAACACCGAACATTTATCTATTAAATCTTTCGAATCTCAAAAACTTTGAACAAGATATATGACCAATATTATTTTCCAAAAAGTAAACTATAGAATTTACTTTATGAAGAATAAAATCAAAATCAGAAAACTTTTGAATCTTAAAAACTTTGAACAAGATATATGACCAATATTATTTTCGAAATAGTAAATTATAGAATTTACTTTATGAAAAATAAAATCAAAATCAAATATCTAGGATAGTAAATATTTAGGATTGTAGAAAAATATCTAAAATTTGACAACTTTTAAAATATCTAAAATCCGGCAAGACAGTAAATATTGGAGCCGCCAGAATTTGACACTTTCCAGCAAGGACATCTTCAAAGTAGATGCCTACCGACGAATTACATTATTATTCATGTAAATTAATTTAATCACATTAATAGCGAAAGCAATAATACAAGCACCTGTCGGCATGCATGTAGTAAGTTAGAGTTAGGAGAGAGGATAAATAATAATCATTTTAGTATTAGAGTGACATCGTCATGAGTCATGTAATAGGGGCCTGGACATTAATCGGGTTCTGGAATCTGTAGACACCGACGAGGAGCTCTCCGACACAGATGTACCACTAACTATCGACGTTCCATGCCCAGTCGATGTCGACGATGACGTCACATCTACAAGGAGAGTTTCGCTGTACGCAGCTACGGGCAAATTCAGAGGAACATACGGCAACACAGCTTCGAATTTCAGAATCTTCACCACGTCCCGCATTCTAGGTCTAGCTTTTGGATCTGGATGAGAACACAACAATCCCACAACCATCAGCCGTTCCATTTCCTCGGCGTTGAAATCCCCACTTAATTTTTCGTCTGCTGCATCTAAAACTTTCCCTCGTCCATACAAATTCCAAACCCATTCGACCAGTCTTTCATCCAAGCTCCGATCTACAGGTCGCCGTCCGCAGGCAATTTCCAGAGTCACCGCTCCAAAGCTGTAAACGTCCGACTCTGGACTCGCCTTTCCAGTTATTACACACTCTGGTGCCAAATACCCATATGTACCAGCTACAACCGTCGTATTGGAGGCTCCATGATCACGTTCCACCACTCTGGCCAGGCCAAAATCTCCTACCTTGGCAGTGAAATTTGAATCGAGCATAACATTGCTGGCCTTGATGTCTCTGTGCACCACTCGCTGTTCGCATTCTTCGTGAAGATAAACAATAGCCGAGGCTATGTCAGAGGCAATACTATACCTTCGCTTCCAGTCAAGACCAGCCTTTTGGCGCTCCCCGAATAAATAATTGTCCAGGCTTCCGTTTGGCAGGAATTCGTAAACAAGAAGAAAGTCGCCCTTTGATGACACCATCCCAAGAGCTGAACGAGATTCCGGTGTCTCAGCTTGCTGATTATGGTAACCTCTGCAACATACTCCTTTCTGCCCTGTTTCGATCCCTGGGATATTCTCTTTACAGCCACAGCCTCGGCTGTGTCTGGTAAGATGCCTCTGTAGACGCCGCCGAAGCCTCCTTGGCCAAGCTTCTGGTCCTCGCTGAAGTTTCTTGTAGCCGCGCTGAGTTCAGCATAGGAGAATTTGCGAGGGCCCTGCGCAAACCATTCATCCAGCTCAACATCGCTCTCCTCGCTTGCAGCCTCCCGACTGCGCTTGCTGTTTCTATACCACCGGGCGGCAACGAATGCGAAACTGCAGACGGCGAACAAGCCGGCGAAGACTGAAATCAATACGATTTTTAAAAAGTTCCCGTCGCTGCTTTTTCCGGGCGTTTGATTTCCGGGTTCTGCAATTTCCCAGGAATATTGAGACGAGAAATTCCAGGAATATATCGAGTGCGTCTCGGTAGAAAGTCCAGTCGAAGCCGAAAAGCCAACCATGACGTTCTGCGGGAGAAACTTCCGCAGGTCTATATTATAAGACAAGATTGGGTTATCTGGTTTAGACATACTACCAGAGGGGTTATACACAAGAAATATCTGAAGATCGGTTTTTGCACCATCGTAATCCACTCAGGCATCCCAAGATTCCCCATTCTTGAGAGTTTCGTTTGCAGATGGATTGGTCACGTTTTTAGCTAGCGAAACAATCTTTTGAGGAATTATACCATTGACATTGATTCCCACGTGGTTGTCATCTAGGTCAAAATAGTTTTCGTTCTTGTATGTGTCGAACTCGACGGCAACTATCTGATTCGAAAAATTTCCGTTGGTAGTTTTGTTGAAGAGCCCGAGCCACTGCCCCGTAGCGTTTTCCGGAGGTTCAAAATTGAAAGGGGCCATGAAGAATGTGATTCCATCCCCTGATAAACTACTGTTACTGATTTTGCTCATGGCGAAACGGAAATGAGAGGAGAAATTTGCAATTGCCTGAGTAGAGTTGTCCCACATAGGAACCGCTTTGTTGTACGTGACCCAGCCAAAGCTGGATTTCAGGTCTCCTACGGCGCTATCTCTGGTTAGTTGTATTATAGGCCCAGGCTGGATAAAAGCATCCTTCATTTTCGTGATATTGTCTTCAGGAGGGAAGGCCATCTCAAGGCTTCCTGCCTGTGCCGCAAAAAAGAAGGATGAAACGATGCTCAAAGAAAACAAGACGAAGAGGTTTGCCATCTGCGGCTACACTTCATTGTGCCGGTGGCCGATCGAAGACAATTGAATGGAAAGCAGTATTGACCAGGCGATGGCCTGGCCAGTGGTAAACGCAGCAAATTCTCCTTGTCGGCGTGGAAACGGTCGCGAGAAAGACGCCGAATGAATACGTTTCCACACCTACGTTTGAGATGTGAGAGCTATGTCATATTCAATGTCGTGCAATCTTTTCTTAAGGTTTTTTTCCTTCACTAAATTCAGAATGGGAGCCTACCCCGGCCATAGGTCTACTACACCCGTGGGCCATGAAATGAAAATACAAAAATTGAAGTTCCCACGGCTTATAATAGAAAAGTATTGACGTAATGGGTTGTTTTATTTCTCTTTTCTCTTCTTTTTAGTGGGGAGTGGTTGTAATGTTCCATCTCAACATGACACAAGATATTCAAAGTTTTAGGTGAATTAGTTTTAGTAGATGGGTTTATTCATACTAGAGTATATCTATGTATAGATTGAGTTAAAGTAGGAGGGTTTCTTCTTTAGATATTTAATATCATTTTCTACTATTATTAATAATTGTATGTGAAATATACGATGCAAACGTCGAAGAGGATGGATTGAATAAATAAAACGTGTGACGAAGCAAAAAAGATGGAGAGGATAAGGGGTGATGAAGGAGTTTAAGGGAGGAGAAGTGCATTGTATTCCATTGTATCGTCTCTATCTTGCTCGAATTATTGACATGAGTGCAAATTGCATTTAAAGGGAACAAATAAAAAATGGGGAAAATAAAAATGTTCCATGTTTGAGACCCAACTGAAATGCTTTCTTCTTGGAGCACTTTGTAGCCCCATTTTTAATTTAAAGATGGATTAATTACATGAAAACAGGTGATGTGCGAACAATCATCGATAATTGAGTCCGTCCAACGATTGGCCATACATGTCTAGCGAGCAAAGGTTTTAGACCGAGACTCCATTATGCACATGAGTGCAATTTAAGCTTAAAGTGGCCCAAATAAAAATGGGGAAAATTCAATAGGTTCCATGGTGAAACCCAACCACATTGCTTTCTTCATCTAGCACTTTGTAACCTCCTTTTTGTAATCTCGATTCAATACAAGACAACTTGCAAGAAAACATGTGATGCGTGACCAGTCATTGGTAATTGAGCCCCTCCAACGATTAGTCATATGAGTGATATGTAGATTTTTTCTAGTAGTTGAGCTCTGCGATTATTTATTGTTCTTTTTTAAACCTTCAAGATATTGTAATGGACAACATTTGATCTGTCATAAACACTACAAGATAACGAGTCATGTATCCACAAAATTTTCTAAAAATTAGTTATGAATAAGATACTTAAAATTGTGAATCCAATTTTGTGGACTCCAGCCACAAATGTATTGGGAAAAAAATAAACTGTAAGAATATTGTAAAACTACTACAACTCATATTTTGTTGTAATTTTGTGACTTTATTATAAATCATTATTTGAGATGTATTGCCAAAAACTCAAATTTCTCAAGACTAATATTATAAATTAAATTTTACTATCCAATAAAAATATTTTCATTATATACCTTTTATAAATATATTATTCAATTTTTAATTTATTAATATAAAATATTTAAATATTATTATTATTGTTGTAATAAATATCAATGAATTATAATATATTAATATATAAAATTCATTTTTAAGATATAAATTTATTTAATTACAATAAATATACACATACATGTGAGACGAGTTTTGATGGGTATTTCAAAGATTTACTATATTGATGGTCTAAGAGAAATGAAATAAGTAGATAGGTGCAATGTCAAAACTCCTTATAGTCATGAATCCCTAAGTGTAAATTACGTATCATTTGAATTTTAATTGTTCAAAAATATCAATAGTGAGACCAAAGTACGTTGTAAGTGTAAAGAGTACAAGAGTTAATGAGATTTTGGGTTAGGAATAATGTCATGCTTGAAGTCCTTATAACTCAACTAGACACTTTCATGTTGTTAAAAATAAATATGAATTTCCCTCAGATTTTTGGGTCCCAAGTGTCTCTGGTGAAATTGTGCAGCCTGGGACAAAAACTTCCACTTTTTCTCGCAATCGGCAATTTTGGGTCCGTGAGGTAAATTTACCATTTTTGCCAAAAGCGACCAAAAGTGTTAAGTTCACCAAAAATCCCATTCCTCCCCATCCAATAGGATCTGACCACATACCTGCATTCATTGGGGTCAAAATTTGATGGGGAAAAGACGCTCGTCATCCCGACTGTGGAAAATATGCAGAGGAAGAAAAATTCATCGTTTTGAGTCCAATTTTTGAATTTCCTTCACAAACCAGAGGCATGGAGGAAAAATAATTATTTGATGACCCAGGCCATAGAACAAGTGAACAATTTCGATAAAAAATGGAGGTTGCAAAGAGGATATTACGTGCACAGACCGAGAAATGGAGGATTTCTAAAAATGAGCAAAACAGAGGTTTAAACAACTTTAGGGAACAAATTTTTCTAATTTCTTGAATATATGACTTGGCTTTATCACCAATGAAATGCATGAGATCAAAAATGTGAATTCATCCATGAAAATGCAAAGAAGATTTCAAGGGACAACAACGGCGGCTCTAGCTTAGGGACATGGCGTGAACTGGACATAGCTAGGGCACGAGATGAGGATCCGTAATCTCAAGTTCAAAACATATTACATCGATCGGTGCCTTATCCATTGGGCCTTCTAGAGTCATGTACAATTCTAAGAAAGAATAGAAGAAGGAGGGAACACATAGGCCATACCACACAACAAAAATCAAACAAGACCTAAACCAAAACCACGCAAAATAAAAGCAAAACACACCTCTGCAAATCACCTATGGTACAATGCGGGGACAAACCAATTTCACCGATGATACAAATTCAAGTATTTCCCACTTCAAGGAAATTCCAATGGCGTTCCATCCAAGTATGAGAGGAGAAAAACATTCTCACCACAAGTTCCATGAATTTGGAATGCGCCGAGCCATAATGAATCAAACTTTCCATGGCTGCCCTTTGGTTCTCTTCTCTTGTCCCATAGCATGAAAAATTCTCTAACCTTGAATTCTTTTGCCTTGGCCCTCTTGTCAAAGATCTTCTTTACTTTCAATTGGTGTTCTTTAATTCTATCCACCAATTGGCATCTGCTTTCCTCTAGCTTCTCTAGGAAGACGATCCTCTTGTAAATGGAGTCTTTATATTGACCATCTTCTATTTCTTGCAACAACTTGAGAGCTGACATCTCAATTGTGAGGGGAATCTCTGCCTCAACTCCATACAACATTTGGAAAGGTGACATACCTATTTCCTTCTTAGGAGTGATCCTATCGGCCCACAATGCATCATATAACTTCTTGTACCAATTCCTTTGATTATCATCTACCACTTAGGAAAATGGTTACAATGTTCTTGTTGCTTGACTCACTCGCCCATTTCCTATGGGTAGTAGTCGAAGAGTGAGATAGGAGATTCCAAATCCAAAACAAAACTCGTGAGCTCCTTTGAAGAGAAATAGGTTGTATAGTCTACAACAATCTTTTTGGTACTCCAAAATGAACAATGATATTCTCATTGATGAAGTCACAGATGTTTTGAGTTGGCTTACTTGGTTGGGATGGCTTCTACCCATTTAGTGAGGTATTCAGTTATAGTGAGTACATAAGTATATCCTACACTAGAATGAGGATTCATAACACCAATAAAATATAGCCCCCATTTCTGAAATGGTTCATCAATCACCACAGGCCCGAGTGGAAATGCATTTAGTTATGGATTTCCAACAAATTGTTGGCATGCTTTGCATTTGGAAACCCAATCCTGAGTGTCTGCAAAGATGGAGGGCCAATAATATCTCCCTCTGAGGATCTTATGTGTGGTGACCATTGCTAAGAAATTTCCACAACAAGCTTGATCATGATATGCCTGCGCAACTTTTTTCTTGCTTCTTATCTACACACCTCAGGAAACAACCATCTAGGCCTCTCTTGTAAAGTGCATGATTCCAGATCACAAACTGGGTTGCCTTTAGCTTGAGTTTCCTTCTTTATTTGTAATCAAGATGAGGAGGGAATTATCCATACATGAGGTAGTAAGCAATGTCAGCATACCACTCATCAGTATTGGTGACAAAGAGTGCCTGTGGACTGTCTTCTGAATAGGTTGAGAAAACACCATCTTTTTCTCCCTACTGAGCTTTGAGAGCTTCATCTTCAGCAATCAACTTGCACAAACCATTTCCTCTTACCATATTAGAGGGTCTAATCTCCAAGTCATACTCTTGGTTCTTTTCAATCCAGCTTCCTCTCTTAGCCCCAGGATATTGTTGAGTCAAAATGGACTTGATTGCACTTCCAGGGACCATGACCACTACATGTGAATTAAGAATTTAGAATTTGAAACTTTTAATAGCTTTGACCACTGCGTAGGCATGTTTTTCCAATTGATTGTACTTTAGCTCATGATTTTTCAAAGGACATCTCATGAAATCAATGGGTGATACCAAACCTTCATCATTTTTCTGAACAAGGACAACAGAGAGTGTATGCTCTGATGCATAGCAATACATGATGAACTCCTTGTTGAAATCTAGAGATACAGAGTAAAGAGTAGGATCTTTTGGCAATGACTTTCTTGATATCCTCAAATTTTGTTTTTCCTTCCTTATTCCACTTGAAACTTGCTTGAGGCTTCATCATGGAAATTATATGCTTGGTCAATTCGAAAAAATCAGGCACAAAACGATGAAGGAAGTTTACCTTTCCAAAGAATGAATGAACTCCCTTCTTGTTGGTTGGTAATTCTAGTGATTGAATAGCTCGACCCTCTTAGGATCGATGTGTGCTCCATGTTTGTTCACAATGTGTCCCAGAACTTACTTTCTATGACCCCAAAAATGCACTTCTTTGGATTTAGAGAAATGCCATGTTTCCTACACCTTGCAAGGACTTGCTCCAAATGACTGATATGATCTCCCCTCCTCTTTGAAAAAACTTTGAGGTCATTAAGGTAAATGACAATGCAGTGTTTCAAATCTTTGAAGGCTAAGTCCATTGCTCTCTAGAAAGTGGCTCCAGCATTGATAAAGGAAAATGGCATTTTGTTGTAAGAAAAGGTGCCCCAAGGTGTTGTGAAGGCTATTTTGTTGCAATCCTCTTATGACACCTTGATTTGGTTGTACCCTGAGAATCCATCAAGTAAAGAGAGCATTTCAGATCCAGTGACTGCTCTCAAAATGTGATCCATGATTGGAAGAGGATAATTTTCCTCAAGAGATGCCTAATTCAGATTTTGGAAGTCTACAAAATCCTTATTTCCCCATTCTTCTTCCTTACTGGCATAATGTTAGACACCCATGTTGAATGGTGAATAGGGAAGATGATTCTAGCATTGAGCGTATTTTTCACCTCTTCTTTGATAACATCGAAATCTTTGGATTGTAGGGCCTTTGTTTCTGCCTGAAGGGCTTAGCTCCTTACTTCAAAGCAATGGAGTGATGCATTTCCTTTGGCTGAAAAGATTTGATTTCATCATAGGATTAGGCCGGGACATCTCGAGTACTTTTTTAGCAGAGCAAAAAAATTTCTCTTCTCTTCTCGGTGATCGGAATTGATCAACGTTAACCATCCTTGGATTCTCTAAAGTGCCAATGTTTTCTTGATCAAAATAAGATGGACACGAGAAGACTATTTGTATTTCTCTTGGATGAACCAATCATGCTTGTCAAAGAGGTCTTCCAAAGAAACTAGGCCTTTGGATATTTTGTTTCCTTTCGGTTTGATTACCCTCTTCATCAATTCCCTCAATTCCTTCCTTCTCTTCCTTAGGAGCTGATTCACGATGTGGGTTTTCACTTCCTTCAAAGAATAGATTATTGAAGTTATCCCTTTGTTCTAAGAAGGCTATGATCTGATCATCATCATTGAAGACCTGTTAGTGATTTGCATTGTCTGGTTTGTTGGGTCTGAACACCATCTCAATGATCACCTTATCTTTTCCAAAAGAAGGATGAGGTGTCACTAAGGAATTTGACACTGCAAGAGAATCAGCCTTTTCATTATGCTCCCTAGGGATAGCTTCAATGGAGAATGCATCAAAGGATTCAATGTAGTCCCACACTCTATTTCTATAGTGCCCGAGCCTTGGATTTTTCACCTAGTATTGTTGGTGGACCTGCTTCATCACAACCTTTGGATTACCTTTGCATCTCATCTTCTTGATTCCCATGTCCTCTACTATGTTCATGCCTAAGAGAAATGCTTTGTACTCAGCTATGTTATTTGGATTGTCAAATTGCTGCTTGTAGACAAAAGGATATACCTCATTGGAGGGAGAGTATAATACTACACCAGCTCCTGAACTTGCTCTAGATGACTACCATCAAACTCCATTTTCCAAATCTGATCTTCATCTTCTTTCATGAGGAGTGGAAAGTTCTCTTCCCTTTTTGATGTAAGGATGTAAGGAAGTAGATTTTTTTGACCTGATTGTAGTTTATTCAATTCTCCTTTCATTAGGATAGTTGTAGATGACCAATCCATTTTTATTTCCCCACCTATATCTTTGCAAAAACTTCTAATCAACAACATACCGAAAGATGTTAGAATGTCTGCCACCAAGATGATTAGGAGTATCTTCTTGTCCGGGTAATCAGCTAGTGTAACCTGAGCATCCTTGATTCTTCCTACCAATGGAACTTGTTTGGATTCCATTGAATAGCATGTGCCATTTACCTGGGTCAAAGTGAGGCCAAGAGAATTTACAACTTTTGTTGGCATCACATTATCTGAGGCTCCAGAGTCTATGATGTAATTGTTCAACTGGAAGCCTTTGATGAGAAGTGACAAGTAGAAAGGATCAACTTTGTTGGTGTTGGAGGCACTGAGGGCTAACATGTTTTGAGAAGGTGGTATGGATGGTGTGGGTAATAGGCCTTTAGAGAAGAAAAAGGGTTACTACCATGAACTACCTTGATGAATCTATCAAATTGGGAAGGATGTGTTTGTAGGTATTCAATCTCAAAGAGCTGAACTTTGGTTTTGCTTGCATGCTCCACAAAGTCAAATGGAGTTATGGTAGATGAGGAAGAGGTTCCAGTAGTGGATGAGGACTTAAATGATAGGGTTTTTACTTTTGGTGTTGGGTTCTCCTTTTCAAATGTAGCAATTGGCTTGGAAGGAGGTGAGGGTGTAACCCTTGATTGAAATTTAGATGTTCTTACAGAACCATTATTTAGAAGAGAATTTCTCTTAACAACTTTTGAGTTGGGAGACGAATCAACTAAATTACTTAGCATGGAAGTGTGGTCCTTTACAACTAGTGAATCTGATTTATCTCTAGCTGATTCCATGGAAGGTGGTAATGTTGATCCCCTTCGACGATCTTGTTTAGTGGAGGCTTTAAACAGCTATCTTCTTTGTTCCTCTTACTCTCGGTTGAAAGCCGAGGCCGAGAGACCATTGTTGGATCTGCATGCACGAGTGAAAACAACACATGAAAAACTTGGAACTTCTTCATTACCTTCCACCTCATCATCAACATATTCAATTAGGCCATTGTGCATGCCAACCTCTTCAATTTCAAGATAGTTTTCATAGTCATCCATGCTTTCTTCTTCAGTTTCCTCGGTGTTTGTTCCTATTTCGATTCCCTAGTGTCACAAATGGCATTGGTGGTGGTGCTTCAAGAGAAATCCTACAAGGAGGTGGAGAAATTCTTGGCTATCGGGAGGATTTGGTCTCCTTGGAGCATTCCTCATTGTGATTTGTGATGACTTCTTCTTCAAAGAAACTAGGTCATTTGCAATTTTTGGAACATTGGATCAATGGTGATTGAATTTGAACTCTGACCCTTTTTCTTCCCATTTGGTCCTTTCACTTTACCAAAAATAATTAGATCATCGTCAGTCTCAACTGCAAAGTCTTAAACCTCCTTCAATGTTCTTGGTTGGGCTCTTCTGAGGAAGAAACCAACTTCTAGTGTCAAAGTACTGATGAAGAACCTTTTCAAGTTGTTTTCAGGGGATACCACATCTTCTGGAATCCTTCTTGTCAACCTATTATACCTTGCTACAAAATATATCATAGATTCAGAGGTCTCCTTCTTCATCTGGACCAATTGGACCAACAGATCCTGACAATCTTCTGTGCTCTTGAACCTATGTTGAAATGCACTTCTTATATCTTCCCAGTATGTGACAGATCTTGGGGGCAACATGTAGAACCATTCAAGACCTTCTCTTGAAGTGACTCCACAAAGAGCCTAACTGAAACATCTTCATCTTCAACTCCCAACACTCCACAAGCAAAGTGATGAATGTTGTTACATGTTCTTCTTGGAGCTGAGAACCATCCCCTTTGAATTTTGGGAAGTTATTTCTTGAGCCTCTTGGGAGGTCATGAAGTGGTTGTGGAAGAGCAAGTGGACCAGTATTTCTTCCCCATGGTACGTTAGGCCTGCATTCCTCACACTCATGATCACCCATTCTATTCTTGTTTCTATCCTCCCGGTCTTTCTAAGGCTACTTGCATCGCTTATTTCTTACGCTTCAATTTGGAGTCTTTCTATTTCTTCAAGTTGAGTCCTTATCTCCTCTTCAACAACTGCCCCTCTTTCAAGCTCTTCAAATGTGGGATCAATTTTTCCTCCAAGCCTCAGTTTCTGGGTGTACCTTCTATCAGCCAGCTTGAAAGTTTATGCTCTTCTCTGGGGTGTTGGAATTTGTCTCTGTCTTTCCAATTTGACAAAGACGTTCCTCTTCCAGTCCGTAATCCTTCTAGTAATGAAGTATTGATTGAAACTTTGTCTCTTATGCCAAATAGCTTCTCTCGGATCGGAAGCAATGTCTTATTAGATGTGAAAGAGTAAATCAGTCTCTCAACGGGAGGGTCTCCCGGAGTAACAACCATGATTTACATCCATGAAGGTTATGTGATTATTCAATCTCTCAAAACTTTTATTCTAGAATATTTTTGTATTTTATGACCCGAGGTCATTTTTAGGTAGATGAATCTTTGCAGAATTTGCCCCACGGTGGGTGCCAAAAGCTGTTGGCTAGATAATTTTCTTGTAGAAAAATTTATGGGTTTCAAGCCAATGCTATTTACATGCCTGAAAAAGTGGATTTCAATGGTGGCCTTTCGACCAGAGATCAAACAGGGGCACTCCACTGGCTCTGTGCAAAGCTAGCAATTTCTCACTAGAGAAGAACTTTTATGCGAGAAGGGAACGGAAGTGAGAATGGAGATAGGAGAAAATAATGTTGTGAGTAGAGATGTCCACACACATTAATTAGAAATTTCATTTACATGCATTTATAATCAGAAGAAAAAAAAATCCACAGGAGAAGCTACAAGACCGAATGAAACTCATTGGTCACAAAGTACCAATCAATTCCTCAATCAAAGAGGCAATAATTCCTTATTTTTATTATTGAAGCTTGAGAAGAGTTTGTACATAGCTTGAGAATGGAATAAATTCAAGGAAGAAGATAAAATAGAAGAAGAATGGCATTTTTCTGTCTTTTCCAGTCAAAGAACTCGGTATTTTCCAAAATCAATCGCCTACTGGAATGGCTTCGAGAAGCCATTATATTCTTTGAAAGAAAATGTTACAACTTCACAAATCCTCAACGCCTTTTCAAATTCCTCTGTTGTGAAGAAAATGATCATGGCGGGTTAAAACCCAGTCTTGTAAAGCATTTGTTACATTCAATTTTCGAGTTCAAATATAGACCATTTTATTTTCTCTTATAACTTTGAAATCGGGTCATCCATGGCGGGAATGGATTGGAGTGGTTATGAGGAAATCCTTTCACTGTTGTGATTTTTTGAGAGATTTGGCAATTTGGAACAAATTGGCCTATAGCCCCACTTTGACTTTTCAACTTAGAAATGTGGCACGTTCTTTTTTTTGGAAATGGGGTCGCGGCCCTTTCTCAACATTTTAACCTTTTTGGAAAAAAGGCTCGAAAACTCAATTTCCTCTGCTAGCCTGCTCCTTTGCTTTGACTTTTTCCCTGCTGGCTTCAACTTTGACTTTTTCCCTTATAGCCTGATTGGGGTTATGGGTCACTTTTTAACTTTTCACCCTTTTTCACAAAGAGGCTCAAAAACACGAATTTCTCCACCGACCCGCTACTCGATTTGTGAGGACACGTGGCACGTTCTGGTTAGAGATGGGGTCATGACTCTTTTCTAAACATTTTAACCTTTTTTGGAAAAGGCTCAAAAACACAATTTTTTTGCCAGCCCGCTCTCAAGCTATTGAATTTTTCATCCGATTTGGATTTTCAAGTTCAAGTGTCCCTCATGAATTTGTGTGACCTTGACAAAAACTTCCACTTTTTCTTCAATCGGTATTTTTGGCTTTTGGGTCCTAAGTGTCCCTTGTGAACTTGTGCGGCATGGGAAAAATCTTGCGCTATTTACGCAATCAAAATTTTTGGATTTTCGGGTTCCAAGTGTATCTCGTGAAATTATGTATCACGGGATAAAAGCGCCACTTTTTCCGCAATCGGTAATTTGACTTATCGAGTCCACAGGGAAATTTACCATTTTTTCCAAAAGAGACCAAAAGTGTTAAGTTCACCAAAAATACCGTTCCTCCCCATCCAATAGGATTTGACCACATACATGCATTCATTGGGGTCAAAATTTGATGGGGAAAAGATGCCCATCATCTCGACTGTGGAAAATATGCGAGAGGAAGAAAACTTCATCGTTTTGAGTCCAATTTTGAATTTCCTTCACGAACCCAGAAGCATGGAGGAAAACAATTATTTTCAACCTAGGCCATAGAACAAGTGAACAATTTTGATAAAAAATGGAGGTTGCAAAGAGGAAATTACGTGCACAGATCGGAAATGGAGGATTTCTAAAAACGAGAAAAATAGAGGTTTAAACAGCTCTAGGGCACGACTTTTGCTAATTTCTTGAATCTCTGACTTGGCTTAAACACCAACGTAGGGCATGAGCTCAAAAAAATTGAATTTGGTTATGAAAATGCGAGCAATTTTCGGGGAAAAAATACCTTAAGGAAGAAAGAGAGAGGGGGCAAGAGTGAAACAATGACCAACCTTTTAGAAAATGCCACTCCTTTACAATTTATAGGAAGAATAAGAGAGAAAGGAGGGAAGAATTTGAACCCTATTCCAACCACCCCTACAATGCATTGAATCCACCTACCACAATGAAGAGTCTCGCTGCAACACCCATTCCTCGTCACAGTCCCTTACTGGGCAAGAAAAAGGCCCATTCTTCATCATGATGGCAGGGAGAGAGGCTGGAAAGCCCCTGAAAATTGTGGGCCAAAACATTAATGGTGGCGGTGAGAAAATAACATTGAGAGCTTTCCAAAGAGTCCTCTCCCACCCAAATATGAGTTTCTAGTTGAATAATATGGCTATCTCGAAGATCAAGGTCGTAGGCGCACAACATTTAACGAGTCTATCCATACAAGACCCACATGGTAGCCTCGCACAAGTTGAAGATTCAACTCCTTCCTCTCACTTTTGAAATCATGCTGAACCGACAAGTGGAGGCCTCTCGTGGGATCCTTGGTTTCTTCTGTATTCTACCTGAGTCCCTCTTATTGGCAGAGACACTGTGTTTGACCCAAGACACATGGAGGCTTCACGCTTGTTTGGAAACTACCCTCAGATTTATCTTTTGATGTTGCTTGGACAAGACATGTGGAGGCCTCCGCAAGCTATGTACTTTTCAAGATCTAACCTTACCTTTTCGAACTCTTACCACGTGGCGGGTTAGTGCATAATTGGGGACCATCATTGGATTCACCTCTTGAAAGTGTGCCAAAGAGGCACGTGGTTCCTTCCACTGGCTCTGTCTTATTTCTTTATGTTTGGGCTAAGTCCCTTTCACTTAGTGGGGCCATATGTTTGACTGGAGATGTGGAGGCTTAGTGCACATTTGGGAACCCACACCAAATTTTAATTTTGAAGTTCGCCACACCGACACGTGGCTCCTTCCACTAGCTCTCTTATACTTAGTCGATTTAGGCCTGCTTTGTCCCCCTTTTTTAATTTTCAAATGTCAACTTTCTCCCTTTTCGGAATTACGACACGTGGAAGCTTAGTGCTTGCTTGGGGTCTCTATTTTGGATTCTATCCTTGAAGTTGTGCTGATGAGGCATGTGGCACCCTCCACTGGTCTATGACTTTTCAATGGCCGATGAGACCTGCGGGCGTGCGGGCCTGCACTTGAAAACTGTGCCATTTTGCGAAAAGTGTAAAAGTTTCAAAGTCCCCTGTAGAACCATTGGCCCACATTTACACTTGGGAAAAATTTCCTCCATGGCCCCATGCAGACCCGCTTTTCCCAAAATTTATCCCGGGCCCGCCGAATTGCATTTTACACTTGGGCAAAAAGACATCTCTTGGCCCGTCGGCCCGCTTTTTCCACTTTTCATAAGAAATCTTTCTTGGGCCCATGGGCACGCAATTATACTTATACGTTTTGTGAAAAGTGTAAAAATGAAAAAATATCTCCCAACTCCCCGCCGGTCCACAATTTTCTAGTGGTGAAAAGTCTTCCCTAGGCCAGTTGGCCCGCTTTTGGCAAAAATCCTTCCTAGGCCCGTCAACCGCCATTTGCAAAATATGAGGAGTGAGAAGGACTTATTTATATCTCTCTGGGGGGGAAGAAATTTTCTATATCGATGGAAATGCTTTCAAGGGACCTTAAGTCCTTGGAATATGTAAAATTCAGATTGAAGCACAAAAAGGGGAAAATGGGGTTAGTTGACCAAAAATAAGTGTGAGCTTATTTTGGTCAATAGTTCCCATTATACAGATATTTCCTTGAATTTAAGTGATGAATTTCACATTTAAAACTACTTATATTTCACCATCTTAAGGATTCACTCTCAATAGAAATGGGTTAATTAAATGTTTCGACCATAACTTCTACTTCCTGAGTGATCCTATATTTAATCTTATTTACCCTTTTTACTAACTACATTTACATGGTTACTTTGGTCTTCTATTAACATAATTTTGGAAGAAATGTAATTCCTTTAACAATTACATAACAATTAGGGATTAAATACTATAAAGAGTATGACCTTTCACAAGACAAACTCAACAATTATATATGTTTTTTCAATTTTCTTCCAAGGAACTCTTAAAATTGTTTAGCAAAATGCATCCACGTTTTTGTCACCAATACCCTTAAGAGAGGTTGCATGATCTATTAACTTAAAATTAAAAAATGGATGAGGAAAGATACACCCTATGAGAAAACACATGGAAATATACCACTAAGGGTCAAAATTATGCAAGAGGGATAAAGGGATTTCAAAAAAAAAGTTATAAATTTTTTTGTGTTTCAAATTCCTTATAAGGTAATATTTGTAACCATTGGTAATAATACATCATAGATCCTTTATTCATTTTTATCATAATAGGTCAATTGATTTATCACATTCATTTCTACTCGAGGGTTTCTACACCCTACCACAAGACAAAATTAGAGTAATCAAATGTCCATGTCTTGCAAGGCCTTCATGCCACTCGAGGTATTCCAAGAATACATTTTCTCACTTTCGTTTAACATTTATCTTATAAAGGGTTCCATTAGATTTGGTTCATTTATTTGATTTCCAATAAAAATATATCACTCAATTGATAATTTGAATTATCTTAACATGTACACATTTTGTGGTTTGATTCTTAAATGGGAAACTATGTTTTCTTATTCACTTGTTCTTGTGTGGATCAATTCACATCCACTTTCACATCATAAGAAATATTTAATATGTTGCAAGAAATCTCCATGACCCTTAAAATGATTAGATCGACATCACAAGGGTACTTTCCCAAATGAGGGCAAGTTACAAATTTTCCTTTACAATTAAAAACTTAATAGTGAATTAATGCACAACCTAACTATCTTTGTGGTCCCACCCACTATTCATTACATTCCACTTCTAATGTTATTTAGTCTCTAAAACAACCATGATATTTCAAGCTCAACATGTCATCTTATATGCCACTAAAGTAATGTTATGCCTCACACTAAGGCATCTTACACACGTTCATACCCACGAGAAAGTTCTCAACCTGGTTCTAGGGAGGAACACACAACACATACGGTATCTCTAAGTCTATAGGACTACGAAAGGTGTTTGGAGCCAACATAACTCAAGGCTTACCGAAGATGAACATTATATTTAACAAAGATAAATATTTCAAATCTATATGTTTGTTTTGTCGCTTCCCACTCAACATGAAAAAAAACCATTATGTAAGTTTGATATTTTCCTTTGAAGCTTAGGTGATTTCTAGGTCAATGCAACACTAGCAGATAGGTAAAAGCACACCATTTTAAATTATTTTCCAACAATTTTACTAGCACAAACATATCCACAATTACAATGACACTAAACATTTTAAATGAAAAGGTTCCAGTTTCATCCTCCTATATTTATTTTGACACTAAAAGAAGGATTCTTTGACATCATTTTCCAAATCAACATGATACAATCAACTTCATTTACTTAACAAAATATACACCATTACCACTAAGAGTAACATTCATTAAATAGGAAAAAGTACAACTACGTACAACATAGTACATTTTCCCAATACGCAACACTATCATTTTCATCATGGAAATAATGAAAATAATACATTCTATTCATAAAAATATCATTGAAATATTTTATACAAATACATTCCCTTAAAATAATGTGCTAGTAAAAGGCACAAGTGTTGTTTTTAATACTCCTTTTTGTTCATGTACCTACAACCAATGTTGCGTCAGCCCTAGGACTAAGTATGGAAAACCCTTACACTCAAAAAACAAGTTATTTCATCATTTCAAGTAATTTCAAAGAAAGTACAGAGAGAGGTAGAGATCATGAGAGAGATGAGAGTTAACTTCCTCACACATTCACACTTCCACATTCATTTAAATTTTTATAAGAGATTAGGGAAGAGAGAGAAACTATAAAAAAATTCTTTTCTATTCACAATATTTTGACCATTTCTCAACCCATACCAATTTTCATTTTGTTTCAAACTCATCTGCATCTTTAATCCATCCCCATTTCCAAGACCAACCAAAATTTCATATTTGTTTTACGAGAGAGAGAGAGAGAGAGAGAGAGAGAGAGAGAGAGAGAGAGAGAGAGGACACTATAAATTATAAAATCCATTCATACAAACTAATTGATTAAATAATGTTATACATCACTGTAACATTATAAAAAGGGTTCACAAGTAATTTACAGAACCAATGGGATCCTTAGAAATATTTTCTAGCTTAATTTGTGTGTTTGCGAAAATTGACTAAAACAACTAAAGTGATTACAATATGATTTCAAAAACTATTTGTTTTAAGTTCAAACATAAATTTCATCAATTCCTACCTATCACCTATAAAAAAAGATCTCACTAGATTCAACGGAATTCGATTACATCAAATAAGGTTCAATTTATGAAGGTGACTTCCGGCCCAATTAGAACACATCGAACACTTTTGTTGTACGACGATCGGTGGGACCCAACATCCGCTTAAATCTATAACTTAAGAAATTATATTTACAAAACGAGAGTTGTTTTCTACTCTCATATAGGAGTGCTTAGAGGAAGGTGAAGAAGTTTTCTAGTTACATCAAATCGATATGACATTTGTAAGCCAAAACTGATCACAATTTCATAATCAAGTGAGTCATTTTTGATCGAAACTTCATGGTATCGTGCTTCGAGATGGATCTTGTTTGAGGTTTTACTTCCCATTAATCATTTGACATGACACTCAATGTGCATGGTTCCTAAGGCCTATTTTTTTCTTAAAAGTTTAAAGATAAATATTTTCGGGAAAGGTAAAAGCCATATAATTCACTATAATTTGCATTTCCATTTTAATATACAACATATTGAAAACCAACTCTAAAAAAGAAATGATGAAATGTTTAGTTTGAAATGAGAGGAAGAGTTATCTATAGTGCTCGCTTCCCTTCGACACCTTGTGATATTGATCCTGATACATCTGACTATATTATGGACATTGTTATAGTTTTATTTAGTATGACGTTAGATGTTGGATCATGGATTATTGTTCAATTTGATTCATATATGGTGCATGATGATTATTTAAAAATTTTATATATAGATGTTGATATACTATTTGAGATGGCTATATTATAGATGTTGTTCGGACATGTGATATTTGGATATTTTGAGTAGACCTAGAAAGTGGAATTAATTTTATGATCATATAGTTGTTGATAAAATTGTAAATGATATTGTTAGTTTCATTGATGTTGTTGTGATTCATATATATAGATGGTTTTGGGATTATATTTATGTTCATTTGGATGTCTGATATGGCCACGAGGCCGAAGGAGGTATTTGTATTTTGCAGGTTAAAAATATCACAACAAACATGGGGGATTAGAGACCAACCACATTGGAATTCTAGATGAATTCAACAAGGTCACCATGGCAACTTGTATTTGTTTGTGTGTGTTGGATTTTGTTAGGGATTCCCATGGGGGAATCACCTTCGAATGTGACCAAGGGACTTTATGTTTTTCTTTTATTTGGTCTTTTGTTAATGTTGTATGTGTTTTATAAGTGATGTGTTTTCCCTTTTCATTATTTAATTAAATTGTGATATATAATGTGAATAATCATATTGTTAAAAATAAATTAAACAAATTGGGACATAAGAAAGTAACTATAGAAGTTGTTGGCTATGGTATTAAATTTTGTAAAGTATGTGTAAGTATGTGTAAGATTTGTGTAAGTTAATTCTGGAGTGTGAAACACTCCACCTCATTTTGAAATTTGAATCTATCCTTGGAGGCTGATTTTGGAGGCTTGTGAGACAAGTTAAACTTGTCCCACACCTCTTAAATTTATTTACCAACCATACATAGGGTTGGAGAGTTAAAATTTATACTTTCACTATGCATCTTTGTAAGTCAAGTTGAATGTTTTAATTGCACTTTCTTACATTTTATTAAATTCAGTCCTTATGGGGTGTGGGCTTGTTTTGGAGTGTGTAAGTAATCTATCATATTATTCACCCACCTATTTATTATGCTTTGGATAATATAGTTGAATTTTATGTTGGAGTTGAGGATGTGTGATGTGGCATCCTACATGGGTCCACCTCATCCTTTTCTCTTCCCTCTTCTACAAAATTCTAAGTCATTACCTTGCTTTTTTTTGGTTGTTTCACTTTTGGCATACTTGATTTGGGGTGAATTATTTTTTGTTGGGAGCTATTTCTTTTGGAGAATATTTGAAAGATTGTCGAATCCTTGTGCTTGGTTTATTTTTAGATTTCTTGCATTGGAAACAACTTGTTGTTTGGAACTTGGAACAAACCCATCATGGAGAGGTAAGAGCTTGGCTCTTAGAATTCTCTTCTTTTATTTATGGAAATGATATTGTTGTGAATGTTTTGGCATATGTGTGGGCTGTTTGGGTAGATGGCCTAGGAATGGTGTAGGAGAATACTATGGGGTATTTTTGGGAGGCATAAGTGTTTTAGGGAGGTATAAGTGTGGAGGAGTTTGGATTTGGGTTCCATCTTGCAAAGAAATAAATTGCATTTATTTACTTGTTATGGGGTGCCATAAGAGGTTGGGGAGGCATAAGGAAATGTGAGGAATAAGGGGTACTTTGGGGAGGTAGAAGGGCATGTAAGGGTTTTGATATATTACATTTTTGGCGAGTTTGTAATCAGGTGGTGATACCCATTTCCACCTTTGGGAGGCATAAGTAGCATCCCCATAGTTCTTGCTCCTTTGGCTTGCATGAGGAAGCCTGAGTGTTGTTTGTTGTCTTTTATCTATGGTTTCAAACTGCAGTTTTGTTTTGTACTGTGTTTTAAATGTGAAATTGCATGTGTGTTGTGGAAGAAGCCTTTTTGCCATGAGTTGAAAAAAATTATTATTGCATTGTGGTTGGGGCATGTGGTCCAATGAAGAAGGATGGCTTCTCCTTTTCATTGATGTCTTGGTTGGGTGGAAGCATTTCTTTTCCCTACTTTTGTGTTGTGATCAAATTGGAGAATGATGGATCTGCATGTTCTGTAATGGAGCAGAGGAAAAAAACAAATTTGATAGTCCTTGTTGAGATTATTTCTTATTGTAACCTTTTCCCACTTTGAAGTGGATGACATTGTATATTATCTGTGATGGAAAGGCTACTCTGTTTTAGTTATGAAAGTTGTTTTGATTATGGAAGAATATATCTTGTATTCAGTTTTGTGAATGCAAAAAAGAAAGATATGTATTATGTATGTTATATTCTGAAAATAAATGGGAAAGAAGTTGTAAAAGATTCATTTGAATTAATGGAAGTTGTGTACCTTGTTCAAATGATTTTGTTTTCATTGGAAATATGCATTTGAAATATAGTATAAAATCTCTAGTTGGAAAATTGAAAAGTAAATACGCATGAAGAAATGTTATATTGCTCTTTTCTTTTGAAATGCATGATTTAGAAATCAGAACTATTGTTGGCTTTTGAATACTTGTATTGAAAACTAAATTAATATGTTAGATTGGGTTTGGAATGAATCAGATATTAAAGTTGGTAAAAGAAAAATAGAATCTATTTAAGATCAAGTATAAACCCATCCTTTATTTCTAAATACTTGCAACTATTAATCAAAAAAAAATGAGTGATTCGACCCTAAAAATATAAATATAAATTTTGGAAATTAATTGATCTAAGTAAGCATCAAAATGATCCCAAGCAAACAAAAAACTTAAGGAATTTTCTTATTAACCTTTCAAAACCGAGTGCTCAAACAGTTTCACGGTCATTTTGCTATCAAATTGTGGAATTTTCAAAATTAAAATAAATCTAACAAGTTATACCTTGTAATCTAATCTAAAATATTCCCAAGAAAATCCTCCATGCCTATTTCACATGTTGAGAATAGAAGAATGTTGAATTTGAACAAATTTATAAACTTAAAAAGACTAGTTCACATTTTAAGCCTACAGAAGATGTTTTCTTAAAATTGACCCTTCAAACTTCATCAAAATTTAAATCTTAAGCTTTCTATGCAAAGAGACCTTTGAGAGATTTCAAAAAGTCCTTGTTTGCCAAAAACGGAGCTCCCAGTAAAAGTTATGACCTTATGAAGTTTTTACTTCATTTGGCTTCAAAAATAATCTAACTGTCAAATTTAAATGAATAAAATATTCTTGGGGAACTGCGTGGCCTAAAAATTCTTTTTTTTTTTTCACTTTTTCCCAAAAAAGCGCAAAGTCATGAAGTTTCCCACCACTCGCTAACCCACTAGCCTTCATGTTGTCAAAAAATATGATCTAAGTTAAAAAAAAAAATTATGGCAAAATTTCCTAACTTTCTCCACCACTGCTCCGTAGCCAATCAGGTGTTGCCACGTGGCTTCACGAGGCAATGATGGAGCGGGATCATTTAAAACCTTAGCACTTTCAAAAATAAATTTGGAAAAATTTCTACGTTTCCCCCGTCCCGTAGACCCGTAGCCAATTAGGTATTGCCACATGGCTTAATGAGGCTCTTTCGGAGGCGTGGAATCCCTTTTAACCTTGGCACTTGCAAAATTAAAATTTGGAAACTTTTCCTAGTTTTTCTCGCGGCCCCTTCAGCCCATCGCCAATCAAGGATATGCCACGTGGCATCGCGAGGTGTCGGAGAGGCGTAGGTGAATTTTACCCTTTTCTCCCTTCTGGTCATCAAAATTATTTTATCCCCACCACCCCACTTTCCCGCGTTGGCTTAGGAGGTGCCACGTGTCCCTTGCGGACTTGCGGGCGTGCGGGTGCAAAGGTGGCTTTTTCGCCCCAAGAGGGAAAATTTCCAAAACTTCTCCCCACTTCATCGGCCCATGTCTAGGAAGAGATTTTCTCCCCACCTCCCGCCAACCTAACCTCCTCTAGGGAAAAATTTCTCCCCGCGACCCGCAGACCCATCCCTGGGGAAAATTTTCTCCCCTAGGACCACTAGCCCACATTGGGAAAAGTTTCCTCCGAAGGTCGACCCATAACTTTTGAAATACAGGGAGTTAGGAGGACTTATTTATATCATTGGAAAGGTGAGAAAATTTCCTATCTAATGGGAATGTTTTCAAAAGGTTTCAAGTGCATTAATTTTGAGAAAAATTAGGTTGAATCTCTTAAGCCTATCAGAGGGTGGGAGAGTGAGAAATTGCCCTCTTAATCTTAATGATTATTCTAACCCTAAGTTTTGACCTTATAAATTTAATAATTGTTGTAATGGGAAAAATATGAGCTAAGAATTTTTTATTTTTTTGGCCTCTAAACCTTTCTTGTGGCAATTGTTGTTTTATAACCTAGTAGAGACACTTTTAAACAAAAAAAATTATCCCATAATTTTTTGACTAATCCTAGGTTGTTCTTGGGTCTCAAGTGGGTTGTTTTAGCGGTGTTACACTTGGTATTAGAGCCATGGGTTCAAAGCTTGGACCCTTGGGCACACTAGAAAACTTGAGACATGAACATTTAAACCTAGTACAATATTAACCTAGCACACTTTTTAAATATAGAGAGCAACTTGTGGGAAATTACATATTTAGTGGACATGGAAAACTAAATAAAACCTAGAATAGTGAACTAACTCTCACCTTGGTCTATGCAGGAGGCGTGGACAAGACGAGGGGTCATTTCACATAGACCTAGACTTACCACCACTAGATCATGTTGTAGCAGCTATCCTACCACATATTTTACAAACACTTCAGGATGTTAATGCGCTCTCTACGGAGGGACCGTAGGAGCACATTCAGTTAGACATGATAGGGTGACATCCATTGAGGCTCATGCATCTCCTCAGCATAGTGAGGAGCATAGAGGAGATAAACTCCCATGAGGAGTCAGTTAGAGCAGAGTCACCACAGAGGGGATAGGGAGACCAAGTTTTAGGACACAGAGATAGGTCTCGGAGCCCTAGGCTTAGAGATGAGCATGCAGAGAGGCCTAGGGGGCCATCATACTACAGCTATAGATCAAATAAGGGAGATCCTAAAACTTTGGCCATCACACTATTCGGGTGACATAAGTGGTTTTTAGGAAGAGGCTTGGTTGGTGAGCTTGAGTAGATGCTTCAAGCTCTGCCCTTGTTCTAGCAACATGAAAGCTCATGTTGTGATCCATCTACTGAGGGATGGAGCAGGCGTATGGTGGAGGATAGAGGAGAAAAAGCTCCATGTTGATTTATGAGATAGTTACCTGGGAGCTCTTTGAGGAGTGATTCAGAGTATATATTTATCTCGGAGGTTCATACAATAGAGGATTGATGAGTTTCATGACCTCGGCAGGCATCTCTTATGTGGCATAGTATGAGAGTAGATTTTTGGATCTACTCTAGTATGTTGAGTACATGTAGGATGAAGGTGCAAATCCATAGATTCATCTGGGGCCTAAATCTTGACATTGGAGGTGTAGTTTGGATCCACTTATCCACAGACTCTAGTTGAGGCCATTGAGAAGGCCTACATAGCAGAGGAGACTTGGGGAAGGACCCAATAGGCTAGAGACCAAGTCCGGAGCCACATATAATAGATGCAAGACAATAGGTCAGGGGGTCAGTACCTCCTCCTCATGGTGGACAGGGTTCAACACAGTCATCTTTTAGACCGCAGCAGCAGTAGTCCGCCCACCTTATAGACCTCCACAGAGATTTGATGCACATAGGGGTCGGAGTATGGGGCCTCCTCCTAGGGGTCCCATTAGGACACAAGGAGCACCTAGAGCTCATTCAGTAGGAGCTCACTCGCAGAGACCTCAGCAGTCCACATTAGGTCATCAAGATCCACAACACAACCCTCTAGGGTACCGACTGGAGCTGCTACACATGGGAGAGGATCGGGAGATGTTTTGGTTGTGGCATTGCTGGACATTTTGGAGAGACTACCCACATAACCCTAATAACAAGGGTAAGACACAAATCTCAGAGCCTACTATTGGTGACATGGGGCGTAGTCATCGGATCTATGTAGTGGTTGAGAACCACCAGGTTGAGCATCAAAGTATAGTGATTGAGACTACAGGTAGCATTGGTGGTATTCCTACCTCCATTTTGTTTGATTCTGGTTCTTTTGATTCTTTTATTGCACCATCTTTAGTAGAGATGATGTAGGCTGGTGGCAGTTAGGCAAGGTCATAGTTGGGATGTTGAGATGGCTTCTGGAGCCAAGATCTTTGTAGACTCCTTAGTTAAGGAGTGTGTAGTGGATTTGGGACCTTTTACCACTACCTCGAGATCTTTGTATCCTTCCATTGGGCTCTTATGGAGTCATCTTGGGCATGGACTAGTTATCTGCACACATAGAGCCGAGTGGATTGTTACCACAAGATCATATCATGTACAAATGATCTAGGAGTTGAGGTAGTGATAGTGGGGTCAAGAGACCCATTTCTATTCGCACTATCTCACTATAGAGCTTAAGCGTGTGTGTGCGATGAGGTTATCAGATGTATGTTGTTATAGTTAGTGATAGATCAGAGGATGGGTCTAGTGGACCATCACTAGATGACCATCCCATTTGAGAGATTTTTGATGTCTTTCTAGGGGAGCTACCATGGTTACCACCCCCACGTGAGATAGATTTTCATATAGATTTGGTTCCGGGAAGAAGAGCCTATCTCACGAGCACCTTATAGATGACTACCCCTGAGCTCTACGAGCTCAAGTTTCAGCTTGAGGGCTTTTTTGAGAAAGGCCTAATTCATCCTAGTGTATCCCCTTGGGGTGCACCATGATTTTTGTAAAGAAGAAGGATGGATCCATGTGGTTGTGTATCGATTACCACCATCTGAACAAAGTAATGATCAAGAATCGTTATCCCCTTCGCGCATTGATGATTTTTTGATCAGATGAAGGGAGCCACAGTTTTCTCTAAGATAGACCTTAAGTCAAGCTACCATCAGGTGTAAGGATTTCGGAGGTGGATATTCATAAGACCGCCTTTCGCACAAGATATGGGCACTATGAGTTCACAATGGTACCTTTTGGTTTGAATAATGCCCCCACAGTGTTTATGAGTTTGATGAATGGGGTATTTAGGGATTTCTTGGATCATTTTGTGCTCATCTTCCTTGATGATATTTTTATTTACTCACGTATGCATGAGGAGCACGAGGGGCACCTTCGCCAGGTTCTTTTGGTGTCTTCATGAGAAACAGCTTTACGGGAACTTGGAGAAGTGTGCTTTCTTTCAGACAAGGTGTGGTATTTGGGCCACATAATTTCTAGGGGAAGGTATCGTAGTCGATCCTTCCAAGATTAGAGCTATTATGGATTGGCCAGCACCCACTAGTGTGACAAAGGTGTGCAACTTCATGGGATTAGTAGGATATTACAGGAGATTTGTTAGGACTTCTCTTAGATTGTGCACCCCATCACTTCCCTTCAAGCGGAAAGGGAAGAATTTTGTTTGGTTAGATAGATGTGAGTAGGCCTTCAGGACATTGAAGGAGTGCCTCACGACAACACCTATTCTTGTAGTGTCAGATCCTCATGGTGAGTTTTTCATATGCATGGATGCTTCATTAGTAGGGCTTGGAGGTGTGTTGATGCAGGAGGGTAGAGTAGTGGCTTTTGAGTCTCGCAAACTCAAATATTATGAGCTCAATTATCCAACTCATGATCTTGAGCTTGTGGAAGTGTTCATGCTTTGGTTCAATGGAGACACTTTCTTCTTGGTTGGAGATTCACACTCAGGATAGATCACTTGAGTCTTTACCACCTCTTCACGCAACCCAATCTCAACACTCACCAATGGTGTTGGATGGAGTTGCTTTGTGAGTATGATATGGAGATAGAGCATGTGAAAGGGAAGGAGAATGTGGTTGTAGATGCTCTTAGCAGATGGAGACATGTGGCTATGGCCACCTCAGTGAGCACAGATTTATGGAGCAGGATTTTCTATAAGCTTCCTCACGACAGCTTCTACATTGCAGCTAGAGTAGAGATCGAGTCTCAGAGACCCTTGAGGGAATTTTGATGGTTTTTCTTTAGAGGAAGATGGCCTTCTCAGGCACAGAGGTCGGATTTATGTTCCCAGAGATGGAGGCTTGAGGTAGGACATCTTGGTAGAGGCACATCATGCACCCTATTTAGCCCATCTCGGGGTGAAGAAGATGCACGCCACCTTGAGATAGTTGTTTATCTGGAGGGACTTCGTAGAGACGTGGCTCAATTTGTGTCATGTTGTTTAGAGTGTCAGAAAGTGAAGGTTAAGCATCAACATCTAGCTGGCCTTCTCTATCCTCATGCTATACTAGGAGTGGAAGTGGGACACCATTTCCATGGACTTCATTGTTGGGCTACCGATGTTGAGATACCACCACGACACCATCATGGTCACGGTGGATAAATTGACAAAAGTGGCTCATTTTTCTCTAGTAAAGACCACTTATACAACTAGTGCAGTGGCATGGGTATATCTTGATGAGATTGTCAGGTCGCAGGATTCCATGGAAGATCATTTATGACCGCGATCCTTTGTATACTTCCCATTTTTGGACCACCATGCAATATGCCCTTGGGATGAGGATCAACTTCATCACAACATATCACCTGAGACAAATGGCCAAGATCGAGTGGGTGAATCAGATCTTGGAGGACATGCTTAGGATGTACGTTATGGACCAGCAGTCCAAATGGGAGGAGTACCTATACTTGGTGGAGTTTGCCTACAATAATAGTTTTCAAAGTTCTATAGGCATGGCTCCTTTTCAGGCTTTGTATGGTAGAGAGTGCAAGACACCCCTTAGTTGGGATAGGTTAGAGGACATGGTTTCTCTAGGACCAGCTTTATTGTAGGACATGGAGCAGCAGGTGGTTATGATCAGACAATAGAGGCTGTGGAAGCACAAGATAGGCAGGTAGAAGAAGTACGTGGATCAGCATAGGACCAACCGTAGTTTTGATGTGGGCATGAAGGTTTTCCTTCGTGTTAGGCCACACAAGATCCCTATCCATTATGGAAAAGGTTCTAAGTTAGCTCCTAGATTCGTTGGTCCTTTTGAGATCTTGGAGTGTATCGGCCCTTTGGCCTACCATCTAGCATTGCCACCTAGCTTGTCTCACATCCATGATGTGTTTCATGTTTCAATTCTTAGGAGATATGTTACAGATCCTTCTCATGTGCTAGATTGGACATCATTGCAGGTGCAGGATCAGGGGTAGGTGATGGTGGAGCCCATTCACATTATAGATCGCAGGACCTGGGCCTTTGAGGTAGAGAGATTGATTAGGTGTGGGTGTAGTGGGATAGATATGATGAGACTACAACTACATGGGAGGATGCTACATTTCTACGAGTTCAGTTCCACACATAGTTCCAGTGACTTCAGGAGGAAGTCGAGTCTAAGGGGAGGGGGATGTAGTGCCCACTTCCCTTCGACACCTTTGATATTGATCTGATACTGCTGACTATATTATGGACATTGTTATAGTTTTGATTTAGTATGATGTTAGATGTTAGATCATGGATTATTGTTGACTTTGATTCATATATGGTGCATGATGATTATTGGAAAATTTTTATATATTGATGTTGATATACTATTTGACATGGTTATATTATAGATGTTGTTTAGACATGTGATATTGGATATTTTGAGTAGACCTAGAAAGTGGAATTAAATTTGATGATCATATAGTTGTTGATAAAATTGCAAATGATATTGTTAGTTTGCCTTGATGTTGTTGTGATTCATATATATAGATGATTTTGGGATTATATTTATGTTCATTTGGATGTTCTGATATGGCCACGAGGCCGAAGGAGGTATTTGTGTTTTGCAGGTTAAAATATCACAACAAACATGAGGGATTGGAGACCAACCACATTGGAATTCTAGATGAATTCAACAAGGTCACCATGGCAACTTGTATTGTTTATATGTGTTTGGATTTTGTTAGGCATTCCCATGGGGGAATCACCTTTGAATGTGACCAAGGGACTTTATGTTTTTCTTTTATTTGGTCTTTTGTTAATGTTGTATGTGTTTTATAAGTGATGTGTTTTCCTTTTCATTATTGAATTAAATTGTGGTAAATAATGTGAATAATCATATTGTTAAAAATAAATTAATCAAATTGGGACATAAGAAAGTAATTATTGAAGTTGTTGGCTATGGTATTAAATGTTGTAAAGTATGTGTAAGTATGTGTAAGAGTTGTGTAAGTTAATTTTGGAGTATGAAACACTCCACCTCCTTTTGAAATTTGAATTTGTCCTTGGAGGCTGATTTTGGAGGCTTGTGGGACAAGTTAAACTTGTCCCACACCTCTTAAATTTATTTACCAACCATACCTAGGGTTGGAGAGTTAAAATTTAGACTTTCATATGCATCTTTGTAAGTCAAGTTGAATGTTTTAATTGCACTTTCTTACATTTTATTAAATTCAGTCCTTATGGGGTGTGGGCTTGTTTTGGAGTGTGTAAGTAATTTGTCATATTATTCACCCACCTATTTATTATGCTTTGGAGAATGAAGTTGACTTTTGTGTTGGAGTTGAGGATGTGTGATGTGGCATCCTACATGGGTCCACCTCATCCTCTTCTCTTCCCTCTTCTATAAAATTTGAATTCATTACCTTGTTTTGGGTTGCTTCACTTTGGCATACTTGATTTGGGGTGAATTATTTTGCTGTTGTTGGGAGCTATTGCTTTTGGAGAAGCTTTGAAAGATTGTTGAATCCTTGTGCTTGGTTTATTTTTGGATTTCTTGTAGTGAAAACAAGCTGTTGTTTTGGAACTTGGAACATCCCCATCATGGAGAGGTAAGAGCTTGGCTCTTAGAATGCTCTTCTTTTATTTATGGAAATGTTATTGTTGTGAATGTTTTGGCATATGTGTGGGTTGTTTGGGTAGATGGCCTAGGAATGGTGTAGGAGAAGACTATGGGGTATTTTGTGGGAGGCATAAGTGTTTTAGGGAGGTATAAGTGTGGAGGGAGTTGGATTTGGGTTCCACCTTACAAAGAAATATCTTGCATTTCTTTACTCATTATGGGGTGCCATAAGAGGTTGGGGAGGCATAAGGAAATGTGAGGAATAAGGGGTACTTTGGGGAGGCATAAGGGCATGTCAGGGTTTTGATATACTATATTTTTGGTGGTTTGTAATCAAGTGGTGATACCCATTTCCCCCTTTGGGAGGCATAAGTAGCATCCCCCATAGTTCTTTCTCCTTTGGCTTGCATGAGGAAGCCTGAGTGTTGTTTTTTGTCTTTTATTTGTGGTTGCAAACTACAGTTTTGTTTTGGATTGTGTTTTAAATGTGAAATTGCATGTGTGTTGTGGAAGCCTATTGTTGCCATGAGTTGAAACACATTTCTTATTGCATTGTGGTTGGGGCTCGGGGGCCAATGAAGAAGGATGACTTCTCCTTTTCATTGGATGTCTTGGTTGGGTGGAGAGCGTTGCCTTTCCCCTATTTTGTTGTGATCAAATTGGAGAATGATGGATCTGCATGTTTGTTTGTCGAGCAGAGAAAAAGAAAAAAAATTTGACAGTCCTTGTTGAGATTATTTCTTATTGTAACCTTTTCCCACTTTGAAGTGGATGACATTGTATATTATCTATGATGGAAAGGCTACTCTATTTTAGTTATGAAAGTTGTTGTGATTATGGAAGAATATATCTTGTATTCAAGTTTCGTGAACAGAAAAGAAAGATATGTATTCTGTATGTTATATTTTGAAAATAAATGGGAAAGAAGTCATAAAAGATTCATTTGAATTAATGGAAGTTGTGTACCTTGTTCAAATGATTTTGTTTTCATTGGAAATCTGCATTTGAAATATAGTATAAAATCTTTGGTTGGAAAATTGAAAAGTAAATATGCATGAAGAAATGTTATACTGCTCTATTCTTTTGAAATGCATGATTTAGAAATCAGAACTATACGTTGGCTTTTGAATACTTGAATTGAAAACAAACTTCATATGTTAGATTGGATTGGGAATGAATTTCATATATAAATCTTGGAAAATGGAAAAATAGATCTGTTTAAGTTCAAGTATAAAATCCATCCTTTTTTTACTAAATACTTGCAAAATTTAATCAAAAATGTCCAGAGTGACCCTAAAAACATGAAGGAGAGTTTGGAAATTAATATCAATCTAAGTGGGATCAAAATGATCCCAAGCAAACAAAAATACTTAAGAAGTTTTTATAACCTTTCAAAATTCGGGCTCAATAGCATTTCTGAGTTGATGTTGTCAAATTGGGAATTTTGAAATGTAAATCAATCAAACAACTTAACCCTTGTAATCTATCCTAAAATCTTCCAAGAAAAATCCTCCATGCCTGTTTGGCATGTTGAGAAGGAATTATGGAAAATTGAACAAATTTTATAAGTTAAACAGTCTAGTTCACATTTTTAAGTGATAGAAAGACATTTTCTTAAAATTTACCCTTCAAACTTCATAAAAATTTAAATCTTAAGCTTCTTATGCAAAGAGGACTTCGAGAGCTTTCCAAAAAGTCCTTGTTTTCCAAAAACGGAGCTCCCAGTCGAAAGTTATGACCTTCTGAAGTTTTTACTTCGTTTGTATTCAAAAATAATCTAACTATCAAATTTAAATGAATAAAATATTCTTAGGTAGACCCATGGGCTAAAACTTCCTTTTTCACTTTTTCCCTTAAAGAGCACAAAGTGATGAAGTTTCCACCACTCTGCTAACCCTGCTAGCCTTCATGTTGTCAAAAAAAAGATCTAAGTTCAAAAAAAAAAAAATTTGGCAAAATTTCCTAATTTTTCCACCGCTCTGTTGGCCCGAAGCCAATCAGTGCTATCACGCGGGGTTCACGAGGCAACGGCGGAGGTGCGGGATCATTTAAAACCTTAGCAATTTCGAAAATAAATTTGGAAAAATTTCTACATTTCCCCACGCGTTCCCGTAGGCCCACGTAGCCAATCAAAGCTACCACGTGGCTTAACGAGGCTCTGTTGGAGGCGTGGAATCCATTTTAACCTTGGCACTTTTGAAATTAAAATTTGGAAACTTTTCTTAGTTTTCTCTCGGCCTTCACACTGCCGCCAATCGGGATCTACCATGGTGTCGCGAGATGCGTTGATGGAGGTGCGTGTGAATTTTATCCTTTTCTCCCTTCTAGACATCAAAATTCATTATCCCGTCCCCCACTTTCCCCGTGTTGACTTAGGAGGCGCCACTTTGTCCATTGTGGACATGCGGACTTGCGGGAGTGTGGGTGCAAAGGTGGCTTTTCACCCCAAGTGGGAAAATTCCAAAACTTCTAATAATTCACTCCATGGCCCGCATCTAGGAAGAGATTTCTTCCTAGCCAGCTGCCTTGACCCGACTCTCTAGGAGGAGATTTCTCCTAGCTCCCATAGACCCGACTTCTCCTCTGGGAAAAATTTATCCTTGTGGCCCATAGACCCACCCCTGGGAAAACCGACCCATAACTTTTGAAATACAGGGAGTTAGGAGGACTTCTTTATATCACTGGAAAGGTGAGAAAATTTCCTATCTAATGGAAATGTTTTAGAAGGTTTCAAGTGTGTTAATTTTGAGAAAAATTAGGTTGAATCTCTTAAGCCTGTCAGAGGGTGGGAGAGTGAGAAATTGCCCTCTTAATCTTAATGATTATTCTAACCCTAAGTTTTGACCCTGTAAATTTAATAATTGTTGTAATGGGAAAACTATGAGCTAAGATTTTTTTATTTTGGCCTCTAAACCTTGCTTGTGGCAACTGTTGTTTTGTAACCTAGTAGCAGACACTTTTAAACAAAAAAATTATCCCATAATTTTTCTGACTAATCCTAGGTTGTTCTTGGGTCTCAAGTGGGTTGTTTTAGCAAGCATTACATTATCGATACCTTTTTACGGTAATCCCACGATCCCCTGCATTTGAAGAGAGCGCATCGGCTTTAGGCATTCCAATAGCAATTTGTGGGATTTCTCATCCTTCCTCAATTTACATAACCAACACGGTGATGACCCAGCCTAAACACTTGTCTCTAGGCTTTTAACTCCGAGAAAAAGAATTTGAATCCACTAGAACTTGATCCATCAGTAGGTATCTCAATATATCTTCCCTAGGAACTAATAGACATGAAATTCTCTTCCTTATCATTCTCATCATTTTGTGACCCAGAGGAGGATGTAAACAAAACATCTTATTAATAATCATATGGAAGCCATGATGGGAAATACTTGAAAGCTCCATTCCTCCAAAACTATTATGAATAAATAAAATAAAGAGGAAAATATTACCCCACACACACAACATTGTACTAAGAGCACCCTTGTTCACGTAGCTTGTGTGGAATAAAACTAGATTAGCTAAAAACCTATTTGTGTCATCCTAAAAATTATCATTCCATGTAACATATTTCATTGGGGCATTCTGTCAGACAGTATGCGTGCATTTGCAACCCCTTCGTTTCCTCCCTATCTAAGATTTCAATCACCTTCACTGAAATTAATTTTTCAAGTCGTGAGATCATCCATATTAAATCATTTGGGGATGAGGTGTAAAACATATTATAGGTCCATGTCTTCTAATTCTCACCTTCAAAATGGATACAATCCTCATTCTTTTTAGCAACTGCAAAATAATCCCGCAGTAGTAGTGTTGCTACGATACAAGCTGCAACAACAGATCCAACACTAAGAATTATTTTTGTGGAAATGCTTACTTTTCTCCAATTTCTTTTTCCTCAGAATTGCTGCTGAGTTCTTGAAGCTCCATTAAAATATTTCTGGTGTCTCACTAGAATTCACAGATATGGATGATAACTCTATAACCACTGACATTTCGTGATAAATATTCAAATAGATTTACAGATTGTTTTAAAATGATATTTTTGTGGGACTTATGACTATGGAAACCACTCATAATATATAGTTGAAGAATTTATGTTGAGCTATTGTAGTCGATCCATACATCTTTCAAATAACAAAAATCCTAAAAATAAAAATCCTTGAGTAAAGTTCACATATCCCCCTGCAAACTCAAAAAAATGTGACATCAAATAAATGAGGAAATGATTATCTCCACTCACAGGGATGATTAACCTCACAATGGGACTGGCTAAGGAGGCTATTAGCGGGAGCTATGTGTTAGCTCAGTGCCCTATCATGTTCTGCTAACTGACAACGTTAACTAGCGCTACACGTGATTAGCGCCTCGGATTCCCCCATAAAAGTCTTGTATTCTAACGCAAGGAATGAATGGTCTAAAAAGGCGTTCAGGATGTGTCCCTCTCATCACCTACTGCATGCTGACAAAGTTGGCCACAGTCCTTCCAGTTGGGTTGTGTGAAATGTGGGTGCACTACACAAACCGATTCTGCTGGTCTCCATTACCAGTTTCTTCCTCATGCGTCCCATCATTCATAGCAGCATCGTTGTCTGCCGTATTTGGAACAAATTTAACCTCCTCAATTTGAACAGTAGATGCATCTGATTCATCTTCCTTAAGATCTTCCTTCGTATCATCTTGATTTAGATCAGGCTCCTCATCGTCACAACAATGGGATGGATCATCTCTGATTTTTTGACATTTTATACAGAAAATCCTTGAGCTCTCCACTTCAATATTTTGTTCCCAAATACCATCTAGGAAGTTCAAAAATATTCTTTTGGGTATTTTGGTTGCCCTTGGGATAGAGATACAATAGAGTGCAAAAACTAATCTAAATCGTTCCCTGGTATCCGGGTCAATAGAAATCAAAGTTCCCATCGATCTGGCAATACCAAAAAAAATGGCATCCCAAAACTCCAAAGGGAGGGCAGGGAGATGAATCCAAATAGGGAGAGATTTAAAAACTATATTGTATGACAAAGTTGGTTCCCAACGATGAATACTCAGAGATGCATTTCCGAAGAACCATGGAGATTCCTGAAGAACCTTTTGCCTATCCTGGTCATTTTGAGAACAAAATAGAGAAACTTCTCCTTTCAGTGCCAGGACATCTACCTTGCAAATCCATTTCCTTTTACACCAATCTCTAACAAGATCAATGTTTGGCCTTTTTCCAGCAAAAATACCAACGAGTGCAAATTTTAATCTTTTCCTAGCTTTTTCAATGACATATCCTGATATTTCTAACCGTGGATTGAGATCTTTCCATGGCGGAGATATCTTAACAGACTCCCGGTTAGCCTCACTGAATTTTCATATTTAAATTATTTTGTTTTTATATTTAAAGAATTTTTCCAAGTAAATTATTATTATAATTATAAGCATTGTACTGATATGAAAATTTATGTAAATAATATTGAAATAAATATAATTTAGAACTAAAAACATGGTATATTAAAAATAAAATTTGACACTTTAAATAAGGAATTTAAATATTAAATTCTCACACATAATTAATATTAAAAATTATTTTATCATAACAATATTTAATAAATTTAAATCTTCATTATTATTATTGAGAGATTGAAATAAAAATAATGTGCACATATTCACCACTCTGATTATAAATGTCCTTCCTTAGTAATAAAAGAAAATACAAATAGAAAAGTAAAAATGAAAAAATTTAGTGGAACCCTTGTAAGATGCTATCTCAAAAGATAGTAGGAGGGCCTAAATAGATCCATGTGCTATTGACAAGGGTAGGTAGTTATCACTGATTTCCACATTCAAATCGGGTGCCACTATCATGTATGTACACTGCCATATACCCATCTTCCGATCTCCTTTGTTATCAAACCAAAAGCTTGTGACACAACATCCTTAAGAAAATTTAATGGGTGGTTACAATATCGAGTTTCGAAATGAACAGTTCTACACACAAGAGAAACATTAACCTAATTTTTTTGTGTATGCTCCGGATTAAAATAATGATTCTTATTTTTCATGTAGAGGGTTTGATTTTATTCTCCCACAGACCTTTCAAGTTTCTACGTGTTGCATTACACCACCAATTTTTTATATGGTTGGTATAGTTTATCCCTTTCTTTTGAATGGTTTAGTGGAGGATACATCACATGCGAAGCTACAAAATTCCTATGCGGGGATTTTGGTCACCGTTCCTCATATCTAATATATTATAAAAAATAAATATTTAGAATCATAAAAAAGATCAATTTATTTGTATATTCTATTTTCTACTATATCAAATTTTGGAGCTATAAATAAGTGAAACTAATAACTTATAATTATTTAAAAGGTGATGCTAAATTATATTCACACCTATCACATTTGAAATGTGGGAGAAAATCAATGGCCGAAATATTTTTTTATCATTTATAATTACAACCATTGATTCTTATGTTGGTGAATAGCTCTTAGAAGTCTCGAGCCTACCTATATAGATAAACTAACAATATGTGCCCATAATTTTGAGTTCATAGAATTTTTTAAGTTTTTACAATGCACTTTTCCTTGATTGAGCAACCACTTTAGAAATCATAATGGTAAAATATCAATAACTCCTTGTTGGTGTGAAATTACTTGTGTGAAATTATCTTATAATATCACCAAACGTTCACCTTCACATTTATTCCATATGCTCTCTAATTTATGTACACGCATGAAATAAGTAAAATTATCTAAATATGATGGCCACATGAAGACTTAGTCTCTCGCTACAAAAATCATACCAAATTTAACACAACATAGAACACCATCATCATTGTAAAATATAGTAATTTTCTCACTAAAGAATTAAAATGTCTTGTATTTTGCATTTTATGCAAGGAAGATTCAAACCACAATCCAACATTGTAAGTGTACTAGAAATTACACATGAGTTGTAAATTATGTCGGAAAATATAAAAATGCTAAGTTTGTTGGAGTTGTAATTTACATCGAAGTGTATGCGAAAAGCTTAAAACTAAACAAAAAGCTGTTGAGAAACCGAGAATAATCAAGCACATGACACATTATTATAGTGCAAAGATTATTTTTAGATTTCTTCATTTAGCATGACAAATAAATGCCACAATAACATTCTACCTTTTTAAAATGAAGAAAATGGATCCCATTTCGACAACAATTTCTATTGCAACAAACTTGGAGATAATTGTTTTTATAGTGTCATTATGAACACATATTTGAAGGGTGTTGACAACTATAATAGTTATTCTGAGTGGGCATGTTTAACAAACCAAATGTAGGTGCAAACTTTTTCAATATGGTGGTAGACAAATAATTATTTTTCCTCCGGTTGCACATCATTAAGTAAATGCGTTTAAGATGATTTTTTTTTCACCTTCACCTCTTGAGACATTTTCTCCAACATTGCGAGAGATCTCCTCTATCTATAGATGTGATATATGATTTATGATATGTATCCTAGCCTTCAATCTAACTACATCTAAGCATCTTCTTAATGTCCGATCTATCGTTAATCAATCTCAGTATTATTTGAGCCTCACCTCGGTTGTCCACTTCTACATAGATGTTTGATAAAATAAAGTAAAATAAATCATTTTTAGGATCCAAATCAAAATACATTATTGATGTAAATACTCCTAATCCTATATTCATATGTGATCTACACGAACCAAGAAAAATATTCCACATAAACCCCATAGGTCGATGTGGAATTTGGCTCTACATCTGCCCGATTGCATTGTGCATATCCTATAATCAATGATGTCCATGAAACCATGTTTTTTTGAGGTATTTTGACTAACGGTTCATGTGCCTTATGTAATTTTCCATAGTTTGGAATTTTTAGCTACAACATCTTACAAAATTCTTCTTTCTTTTATTCTTTTATAGATGTCCACACTATGTTCTGAGCTCACATTTGGCACGAGCTAGGAGTATGATGTTTTTCCTAGTCGGATACCCCTTCCAATAATGGGGGTCCAAAATATCACCTCATTTACCACTCTGATGTTGTTTTTTTGTTAGAATTCGGAACTTATTTATTGGATTTAAATAGACAATTACAGAATTGAGAATATATCATCAACAAGAAAGACATCAATAATTTCTACCTAAATAAGAAAAGGTGCTTGGTAATTTACATTAAAAAAATGTACATTTTGAATCTTATGAGCACAAAAAATGAAAAAATATGAATTGGTGAAGAAATGCATATGAAGGGTGTGATTTATTCTATGTCTCCCTTCAAACAGAAGATCATGCCTGGTTAAACAAATATGTTAGAGGTAATATGAATGCATCCCAATTTCCCTCGAAGCTACAAAATCCTTGATCCTCTATAAACGTATACCAGAAGGTCTTTCTCCTCTTGATAAGCAAGTAGATGTTTAAAATATTTTTAGGAACAAAGTATTTATATGATTCAATAGAAGCGATCGGTTTATCGGGACCATGTTATCATCTCCATCTCGACTAGTATAAACATTGTCAATTTCATTCCATCCCCAAAAGAAACAAACATTTTACATTTTACTAAATTGAATGGAAATATTTTATTTTTCTAGTGTTTTTACAGGAGTGATGCTTCACACAATTCACCCTTCCTACCTCTAAATCCCGTGATTTACCATGAATATATTTGAACTAAATATCTAGTAGTGTATAAAAATATCTAGAATCGGCAAACTCAAAGTTAAAACAATGTCATTATTTGACAATTTCTAGCAAGGACATCTTAAAAGGTGGACGCCTACTAGTAAAAAATGCAAGCATAAGATAGAGCCTTGGTAATTTACATAAAATAAAGTTTTCATCACGGGTAGGGTTAAGTCCATAGTGGATGAGACAAATTACTTCATGACCATTAGAGGTGCACTAGTAGGCCTTCTTTTACTAGTAATAATCGATTCATTGGATACTAGTCTAACAACAATTTAATCGAGTGTAATATGTGTGGGACATGGACGTAAATAATTATAACATTTTTCTTTTTGAATCTATATTAGTTTCCTTATCTTATCTAATAAGTTAATTTTTTCTAATCAAAACAATTGAATCATTAAAAAAACTTAAAAATAGCAAATTTTATTTTCGTCATATTTTTCATTTTTGGTACTTCTTACACAACTTTCGGTTGTGTAAGGACCAATTATCATAACTCTAGAACTGGAAAAAAGTTAATGGTGCTAATTAGGTGACCCTCCACATGGCTATTAAATATGTGGTACAAAACTATTCTTAAAGTTTATGCTTATTTTGATTAAGTTGACTCATGTTACTTAATACTTATTTCATAATATTTGTGTACCATCATCAAAATATTATGTAATTCCCACAAATTTTACACACAAAACCCAAGACAAAACGCAAGGATTAGGTAGAAAAAATTACGGAATATATATTTTTGTTTAAACCAGTTCAACAGGATAACCTTCAACTAGATTTAAATAATTTACAGTTAATAATTTCTTCGTTTTAATTAACAATTAATTATTATTATTTTATTTCAACATTACAGGATCGAATCCCCTTCAGGGGTTCTCTTTAAATTTCATTAATAACCCCTACCAGCCATTAGATAAAGTACCCATATTTCAAAATTTACTTGATATGGTATTATATTTCTAAAGTCATTTATTGACTTAACATCCTAGGGTCAAGGTCTCATTTACCCTAACCAATTAATTTATTTCAAATATATTTTAACTCGTATAATAAACATTGTGTAAATTTAATTTATTCAATTCCTAAAGTCAAGACATTTATTAAAAATGTCACTAATCTAAAGAATAAGGTCACCTTTTTATCTTACCTCCTAATACCCCTTTATTGCCCCATTCACAAGCTACACATGCATTTCATTTAAAAATCATATTCCCACCAAATCCCCACCTAAATTTTGTAGGAATGAATCAAAACCATTATATGGATTCAATATGGGCCCTTGAATCTAAGGGATTTCAAAAGAACCCTAATCAATTTTTAAAGGGTAAAATATGCACATACCCAAATAGGGAAAATACAAATGAGATATTCAATAACAACTAAAAATAGAAATAAACCCTAGAAGAGAGTCACAAATAGATCAAATAACAAAATGAGTATCAATCCTTGAGCTTGAATATCATTCCATGGCCTTCTCTCTCCTACTCCCAAACCTAGAAAAAGGAAAATGAGAAAATAAGTCATTCTAATATTTCTAAACAACTATCTTCCTTTCTTCAACATACTAAGGAATGTAACTAAAATTTCAATATTTTTCAATATACTTTCTTTTCAATAAAGAATAAGAGACTATTTCCTTTCTTCAACATAATAAGTAAATGAAAATCATATCAAACAACAAGTGTATTTTCAACAAGAATACAAATCCTTTTAAAATGAACTTATCACACTTTTAAGGAAAATATTTAAGTTATATATAAGCTTGGATGGAGAGAACTTAATAACACAAGACTTTCATTTTACAAGAAACAACATATTTAAAATACAAGTTTTCATTCAATACATTCTTGGTAAGGTTTACAAAATGAAGGAATATACATAGTAACAAATACAAATTCTTTTTCTTACTTTCCAACATACATACATTTTGAAAACTTGATAGAACTAAACCTTTCTCAACACATTTACAAGAGATTGAAATTCTTAAAAATGTAAGTTACAAGCCCTCCATTTAAATGGAGACAACATAGTAAAATTATTTTACAAAGAGGAATCTCTTCTAATTTTCTTCAAGATTCTCCAAAGATCATATCTTCACTTGAGCCCCACCAATTCCTCCAAATCCATAACACAACAACAAAATATGGGAGTAGGCAACACTCTAAACACAACCAATAATTCAATGAGGAAAGGAAACCTTCTTCCTCATTGGCCCCCGAGCCCAAATAATGACACAATAATGGGTACAAGAAAAACTATTGACAACTTTAGATGGCTTCTACAATCACCTTCAAACAATACATTCACACAATAAATACAATACCAAAATCATAACAAAAAAAAGTTCCAAAGAACAAATGCTCCATATTAAATCCAAGAAAAATAAAGGAACATGGGGGTCTCCTTATGACTTTCAAGGGTTTGGGTGCCCACCTTAGAAAATTCTATAACTCAATCACAACCCCACAAAATTCATATGCCTTCCTCCAAGAAAAAAACTCTTATGCCTCCCTCAATAAAATGAATAAGATAAGCACAAATTTTACTTATCAACAAGGTGGGACACCCCAACCCAACTCCCTACTAAAAATCAAAATAAAATGCTTATGCCTCCATTCAAAATATCCCCATTTCCATTTTCTCCTACACAATCTTAAGGCCATTCTACTTCCCAAAGTCACAAACATGCAATAAACATTCATTCACAAACATATGCACAACAAAATAACAAAAGAAAACATTGGTGAAACTACTACCTTTCCATTAAAATATTATCCAATCCACAACCATAACCTTTAAGCCTTTCCAAGTCGAAGAAATCACAATCGCACTTCAAGCTCCAAACAAACCCTCCAAAACCAAGCTCTTAAAATAAAAAATCCAAAAAATAAAACAAGTAACCCCCAAATCCTCAAACAAAATAGAATAAATAGAAAAGAGGGGAGAGAGAGGTTATGTGGCTCCATGTATGATGCCACATCATTTCCCCTCCATTCAACATCACAAGGTCAAACCCAATCCCCAAAGCAGAATAAATTGGTTGTTGATGGAATGACAACCCTCTTACACACTCAAGCTCAAACCCACACCCCTAAAGGACAAAATAAAAAACTTGTGTAAGAAACTGCAATAAATAACACCTTTTTGTCTTACAATCACATAATGGGGTCTATTTTTGACCCTTTAACCTATAGGGGTAGTTTGAAGGTGAAAATAAGAGGTGTGGGGCAAGCTTAATGTGTCCCACAAGCCTCAAAAATGGCCATTAAGCCCAAATCTGAATTTGACATGCAAGGTTGAGTACACACCACTCAAAATCAATAAAATCCTTTCAAATCCAACACAAACCAAGAACCACCTACTCACATTAATTACCCCCTTTTTCACATCCTAAATTACACTAATTAATCAAGTTTAATTAACTTAAATGGAGTACTTAAAAATAATAATAAAGGTGACTCAAAATACTAAAATAATACAAATACTCAAATAAACAAAAAGGGAAAACCAAAAATTTACCCAAGGTCACATTTGAGGCCACCCCCCAATGGGGACCTCCTAACAATCTAACAATAATAACATCATACATTTACACTAGTTGCCAAGGTGACCTGTTGCCAATACCCCAAATTCCTTCATTGTTGGTCTCCTATCCCCTTTTGTTTGTTGTGTTACAAATTTCTACAAAAATCAAAACAATACCTTTCTGGCCTTGTGGCCATATTAATGACATGGAGATAGTAAAACACACACATACATATCAATTCACATCATCAAATATTATAACTAAACCATCGCTAAAATCAAATAATTCACCAATTGTTCACAATTCCAAATATTTCAATTTTTTCAATTTATCAATTAGCAATAAGATCACAAAATCAAATAAATTTTCTAGTAAAATCTCTATGTCAAATCCAATGTGTCAATACATTAGTAGGTCAAGATTATCAAATACATATATGTCAATCCATGCATATAATCCAACATGTAAATCACATCATGCCATAAGTCTAACACATTTTTACTATCTATCAAATAAGCTAATCAAATGTAGTAATGTCCATTTATCAATGTCTAAAATATGATAACAATGTCTATGACTCCAATCCAAAGTAAGAAAAATCATAGTAATATGAATTTCGAAGGCAGTCGGCACTACATATTATCTCCTTATTTGTTGCTTGGTATTGACAATATTATAATCATACCTTCTAAATATATTTAGAAGGTATCGCCCAAAATATTGACTGTAAAAAATTTAAAATATATATAACTAGACCATCATATCAGATTTTATATAGTTAAAAATGTCATTTATCTATCTACCTTGGAAAAAAATATCCCTAATAAACCATGGAAAGGCCATCATATACACCTTTCTTATTTTGGATAGTAAAGGCTACGTTGTGAAAAATTCAATGCCCAACATTAGTACATTTTACACATTTAGGTTTTACATTTTTCATGTCACTTTTTTTTACATGAGGAACTTATTTCTATTTATTTGTTGCTACGTGTATATCTCACGAATCAATTAATTTTAATGTTATAAACTAATTCTAATTCCATGTGCACATTAAAACTTCATTTTTCATACCCAAAATTTTAAAATGAGTGGACCCGCTTTAGTGTGTTATTGTTGATGTTGACCTACACACCCAAAATCCTTTGATGAATTTTCTCATCACAATCCTTTCTTTGGGTATTATTTTTCAATTCTAAGAAAATGATAATTTATGATGACATTAGCTTACTCAACAAAGGATTTCACTCCAAAAAAAAATTCCTAATCCATAAGAAGGCATTGAAGAGGTTAAAGTTGAATGATTAAAGTACATTGGATAGAGGAAGAGTTGTCTTGAAGAAGTGAATTAAGGTAGGAGAATTGTTGGGTGGGGGAATCTATTGGAGGAACATAGGATAAACTTTTTAACTATAAAAAGCCACAAATAGACCATGTGTAAATTATTCTACCATTTCCACTTCATCTATTTAATATTATGTTTTTGAACAATAATTCTATTCTCTTACCTACCAGCATGAAATGTCCTACTTGATTCTATAAAATTAAATCTAATGTAATGACACTATTGATCAAATATATAAAATAGTAAATAAGAAAGATCAAGTAAAGTAAATATAAGCATTAATGATATATAGGGTTTATAGAATGACTCGGCTTGTAACTATAGGTGTGGACTAATTTTGGGATGTTGAATGATTTAGAACATTTAATACTAGAATATTTAAGCTATGTGTCTGCGAAATTAAGATTTGGAAACTAACAGGATATAACCTCATAAAATGGGATAAGGTCATCTAAGAGCTAGTGTTTGTTCTAGGTGCTAACATATATGGAATAGGTTGGGGTCGAGCTCTTACTTTTTCACTTATTATTGATTTTAAGTCATGTTAGGTTCACTTTAGGTTGATTTAGATTCATTGTACTAGTATTTTTCACAATTTTACTTATAAAGAAAACCCTACCTACTGCATAATACTCAAGATCACATTAGATGAATAAAAAGCTCATATACTTGAGTTGGACTTACTTTGGTAGTCATAGTAATGTGATTATCACCAAACATTGCACTACATTTCACAATTATTGTGGTTATTTTGTGTGTGTGTGTGTGTGTGTGTGTGATTGAAACATTTTCCCTTGTGATAAGATGCTTTAATTCCACTCACAAAAAGAATATCCAACTATAACTATTGTGTCTCAATGCAAATGTGTAGTATGGAATTCATAATAAACCATCCTATGTAGTGAAGTATGCTCCCAAAATACACTTCTTGGTGTAATAGATAAAAATATTAACTCGTAATAATATGTTCCTCTTGACAATGTTTCCCCTCTAATCATGTTAGATAAGACATGTATATATATATATATGATTCATTATCTTAATTTCCATATTTAACAAGTTAAATGGTGACTAAGAGTGATAATGAAATATAACATAAAGGTAATGTTATCTCTCGAAAGTGCACCTGGTTGTGAGATGGAAGAAGGGGTTCTAAGCTTGCTTTGATCTCTCACTTTTGTAGATATTATGGAAACACCTTAGGTTTGTGGGTATACCTATTATTGACGCGAGTCTTGAGTATCAAGGATGGTTCCTTATTGATGTATCATAAACTATTTTTTTGAGGTTTCGAGGGTAAAAAGATGAGCGTAACTTAAATTTAAATGGGTGATACACCAAACATGTTAAGGGCTTTGCCAGATTATATGCTTTCAATAAAATTGAGAATGAATTTTAGATACATGAACCAATGGTTTTCAACATAATATTAATGTAAAATGCTTATGTCTTGAGGGATAGATCACAATAATATTACAAGCTAAAAATACACACTAAGACTATGTAAAAAATACCATATTTGCAGCAAGGTAAGATGATTAATCAGGGAATTAACATTCACAAGAATTAATGGAAAGATACACACCACTGCAAATAATTGGAAAGGAAAAAACTAGTTCTCATTCAAGGAAAAACTGGAACAAAATTGCTTCAACACTCCTAGGACCAAAAAGTCCTCCCTGTGCCTTGTTAGTGCATACAATATATAGCAAAATTATTCACTCCTTCCCTCCTAAAAATAGGCTAATATTTTTACTAGACCATGCATGCTAATTTTACCTCTTCATCATGAATAAATAAAGGAATAAAAATAGACATGTTGATACAAAGAGAAATTAATAGCCTTAGTTACAAATTTAAAATCAAGTCAAGTACGGTTGACTAATCTATTTTTAATAAAACTTGGGTGAATATTTTTGCCTACATTAATCACTTTCTTATTGTGGAAGTCTTCTCAATGTAAGTGCATGATTTTTATTCATTTTTATGATGTGACACTTGCAATGATAAATTTAGCACTTTTACAATTATGCCCCCTTGGATGCACATGCAAAAATAATATCCATCTGTAAGAAAAATAATTCCTTTGTCTTCATACTTGGCAAAAATATTCACCCTCTAATGTGGGGACCACTTGTAGGCATGTGCAAGAAAATAATACCCTTATTTTGTGAAAAGAAAGGTAATTATCATTTCAAAAATGTTCTTCATGATCTCTGATGTTGACATATGTGCACTTATTTTTGTTTTGTCTTCTAGTGGATAACATGCAAAATTACTCCTATGCAAATAAACATAATGCCTTTGTCTTCGACACTTTTTTCTTTAAAATTCAAATCCAATTCACCCAATATGGGGACCACCTGTAGGTATGTACATACTTTGTCTTCTTGTGGAATATACATACTTGGGAAATGGTGTTTTCGCAAATATTAAGGTAATAGTTCACCTTTTGTGGTATATTCTTCAATGATGTGGTCCTCTTTTGACTTGGCATATACTTTATTTATAATAATTCTTTGGGATATTATGATCATTTACTAGCATCATATAATCCGATCCCCTTTTTGAATAATCATAACATGCATAACAATGTTTTAACCATTTGATTAATCATTGGTATAACAGGTTGTCAACATTTGATTTTTGTGGCATTAAGATTTTAGACCTTAGAAAGGTCAATGCCATGATTATTTAACTTATTGGGGATGACCCCCTCTCCACGATGACTCAACGCATCAAGCGATTGTGTTTAACTATGGTTGGTCACCCCTAAGGCATTCATTACAAGTTGGCGATTGATCTCTACCATCATTTTTAGTCTTGTTCAATCTGAATCATTGATTCTCTAAACATGGTAAGTAAGGATATTGGATTGATCTTTACCATTGATCTATGTACCTTTTAATCTTTAATGTTGATTCTTGAACCATGGTTGAAACAAAAATGAGTTGTATGTGGTTAGCGATTGAATTTTGTATTGAACTTAGTGACTTGAACGTATCCATTGATACGTGTACCATTCGATCTGCAGTCGTTGATGCTTTGAACTTGGCAAAGGGATAGTCGAAGCGTGGATTTTACCTTCACCATCGAACTTGGCACTTTCAATCTATGACCGTTGATGCCAAGTCTTGATCAAGTTAGGTAAATGTGAGGTTGAGTTTGGAGGAGTAAAAGCATTTTTACCTAATAATTTGATCCATTTGCATTTTTTCCACCTTGCGTGTGAAGCCCCTGGAAAATTTTTTAGTCACTTGCAATTGTTATCCATTTTGAGCTCGAAATTGATCTTCTATGTACTGTTGAGGCTCTGTATCTTCTAATGCTTTCATATTTTATCATTATTCTTATGATTCGAACTCTATAAGAGGGTGACTACCAATATTTTGTCATTTTGAGCTTAATGTGAGGTTTGTGACGTTCTTCGAGCTTGATTCCTTTACAAAAAGAACTCTAAGTGTTCTATGAATGCATATTCTAGAACTTTGTGAGTTTTGTGAAAATATGTAACGAATATTGTAGTCTCTGTGAATCTTCTTGGAAACCATTTAACAATGATTTTTGAGTTTTGGTTCAAGATTAACTTGAACTTATTTGATCTTTTGAGTCATTGTAGATGAAAGAAGGTAAACCTTTAGTTTTATAACTCTATAACAGTTTATTATTTTATCGTTTTTTCTTTATTAATCTTGAATCTTCAAAATATTCTCCTTTTCGTGGAAATTTTGAGTCAGGGGCTCATTTTTGGGCATTCATTATTCATCCTATACTTCAAGGAATTTTCATCTCAACCAAAAATTGGTAAGCTTTGTTCTATCTTCAAGTTCTCTAATTTTTTGAAAAATATTTCGCATCCATGGGGAACAAATGTTTTTTATGGTATATGATTGCATATACTAAATTGTAGCTTAAAGATACTTCATTTTTCAATAACCCAGATATGGGTATTCTAATTTGACTTTGAAAGAGAAAGATCCATAATCTTCATTCTTATGCATTTGTAAAAATGAGATTTAAAACCTTTCTTGCTTTGGTGCTTGACTGTATTCTATTTGGAGGAAGAGAAATTATTAGTTGGGTATCTACATTTTAGCTCGAACTTTTAATTTTACTTTGTGTTGGATTGATGTAAATATTTTATTGTCATTATCTTTATAACATCTGTTGATTGATAACCATGTAAAATTGTTTATGAGCTCCAAAATTGATAAGGGCTTGTTTTCTTCTACAAATCTTGATTGATTTTTATACTCTTATACTGAGATCTCGAAATACCCATTAATGGGTTAATTTTCCTTTGGTGGTTATCTGAAAAACACTGCTAGGTATTTGATTTTTGATCTTTCTTGCAATTTTTACACGTTTCAATTTTGTTTCGAGGAAGAGGAATGAGTTGTTTCGAAATTGTAACTCTGGATATTTTCCTCTCAAATTTTATGTCATTTAGTTTGTCTAGCTGATGCACGAAAGGCTTGATACTATTAAATATACCAATGCTAAAGGCAACCTTATCCATATTTTTTTCTTCATGCTCTAGAATGTGCCATTTTAAAATATGACTTGAATTCTTGTAATTTGTTGAATTGTTAAAATTGATTGGAGAAGTTCATTGCTTCCTTGAAATTTGATACTATTGTAGCTTTCTTTATGTTATTTATTTTACATCCATTGTAACATCTATTTGAAATGAAAAATGTGAATGCCTTTGAACTAGGAAATGTGACTGGTGCTTCATATTCTTGCACATTTCAAAAGTGAAAATGTTCTTTAAAAGAATTATATCTATCATATATATTGTTAATCCTTGTTTTTCTTGTGTATCTTTAAAGTGTGTTACTCGAATATGAAATTCATCTTTGCAAATGTATATTACTCTTTTTTTTGAAATTAAACAAGATCTTTCATTTAGTTCATTATGTAACACTAATATCAAAGAAAGATTCAATTCATTTGGATTCTCCATGCTTCTAAGCAATATTTTTAAAATACTTAATAGTATACGGTGCAATCTCTAGAAGAAGGGTACTTTTGTAACTCCTCATTTGAGTAGAGACTTGAATTAAGCTGTATTGATTTTCTAATCCTATAGCCATCTTGTTCTTTTGTAACTCACAATACTCTGAAATACTATTAAATTTGAATGCTATGTTGCTACATATTTACATTATTTTTATTTGCATAATAATCTTACTATTATATGTGCATTCTTGAAACATGTCATTATCGTTGCAATCTTCGCTTCTATATGAAACTAATACTCTCGAAATGCATTCTTTCAATTGCTCTGAAACCTAGAAGTTTTTCAAATGTATTTATATATTTTTTAACCTTGATTGCTTGATGTATTGAGTTAAAAACTTTGAAGACTTGTTATTCTGTGTGGTCAATGATTTGTCACCATATACTCTAGCTTGATAAGTTTATTGTAACCTTATTTTCTTCTTTCTTGGACTTAATGTATTGAGAATTATGCCTGAGATAATCCCTTGTTAGAAGAGGCATTCTGTAACTTTGTAATTAATTGGCAATCTATTCTTTTACTTTAAGTACCTTCTAACCTGGACACTACTATATTTTCCTATGCATAATTGATATTGAACTTGGGAGCTCTAGATGGAAATTTTTTCAAATCTTAATAGTTTTCCTTTCTTGAGAGGTTGATAAAACTGGTGCTATCTTCTGAAAATTTGTTCTCCCAATTTTGACTTCCATTTAATCTTCAATGAATAATATAAATCAGTAATTTGTCATGAGAATGTAAACACTTGGAGCTTGGTTTTGATTCATTTTTCTTGTACTATAACAATTTCACATTGTCTAATTAATTCCTTCACAATGTACAATGTGAGCTTCAAAAGAACAATGTTTTGATGCTTTTACATATCCAGTCTAATATTTAAAGTTATACTTGTTCTTTGATGTAGATTATATACTTGAATATTGTGTAGAAGCATTTAAATTGTTCCAAAGCTGATTTCCTTGCATGATGAGCAACTATAAATTTTTTGGAGGTGTCTTAAAATATGAATCTGAAATAGTACTTTGCTTTATGATCTTGATGGAGCTGAGATAGATCTTCCATTTCTTGATTCCAGTTTTTCATGAATTGAAAATATAATTTATTTCTATGATATGAATGATGCTTTCCTATGAAAAATTGTAATTTGTTTTTTTATCTTCAAAACTCTTTCTTGTGTATCTATTATTGTTTGAGTTACATGCATTGACTACAATATATACTTGATAATACATCATTTTAAAATATACATTGATTTCTTCTGCTACTGACTTTGTACCTATACACTTAGGATAATAGTTAGAAAATAATCGGGCTTTTGGCCTCTCATACATTCCATACTCTTTTTTTTTTCTTTTTTTTTTTCTGGGGTCATGATTACGGGAATCATGTGTGCTAATATAAGATACTTATTTCTCAATTATGCATGTGTTACATGATGTACCTTATGTCTTTGATATTCAAAAATCCATTTCCATTAAGATAGATAATACATGAGTACATATGAAACCTTGAGATCTTGACTAATTTCCTTTTCTTTCATTTTCGGGTACACTGTATGGTGGATTAAAAAAAAAGGTGGAGTTGGAGCTAGAACAAAGAAGACTAGGAGAAAACCCCAGCCAATGATGGTTTTCTTCTATACTCTTTTAATTTTATCCTTATGTAGATGTACTTCCCACTTCATTACATATGAGTTACATCCCACTACTTGTGTGGGTAACATTGAATTTCTTTATGAATAAATGACATTAATTTTGGTAATTGAGTTGTATACTTCTTTCTACATTCATATTTTATGATGTATATTGATCGTATATTGAAATAAACAACTCAATCACATGATTAGTAGTATTTACACATGTAGAAATAATGAGTTTTGATGTACCGGTAACTTAAATAATGAAATATCATTCATGTAACTGTAACTATGTTTGATGCTTCTGAATATAACATTTCACCTAAACTGTGATTCTCACATTCATCAATGCAATGCATTAGTCCTTCATAGATTTTGTGTTTCCTTGCTGAAGAAGAACATTGAATGACAGTCTATGTCAAGGGTTATATTCTATAACAACACATATAACTACAAACTACATGTGGTTAATCAAATGCTACAACTGAAAACACAATAAAATTTGTATGAATCCCCCTATTTAGGTCCATCGAAAACAAATTTTAGAGTTTCCCATTTCTTCATGAGTGCAAAAATTGTCAACAAGTAACATTCAAAAAAATAAAGAAAGAGAGAAAGTGGACAAAATTTCCGAAAGTGGAGAGTAGCACCTAAGTGCTCCTATCCAAAATGGGTAGTCTGTATAGGGTGTCAAAAAGGTAATACATGAAATAAAATTTGAGAAATATATCAACTAATATATAAAATTACAAGTTACATGTTACAAACAATAATTAATAAAGATAAATACATTGTCAAAGAAAAGAAAAAGGGGTTGTTAATTAAAAGATCTCTTTATTGGGAATCATGAATATAAATGAAGTATTTACAGGATCGATACATAATAAGTGCATTATTAAGTGACACCCCTAAAAATATAACATAGATAATACTTGTCGAATTTCTAAAAATGACTTTCGAATTTATGGTGAATTTAAGGAAAACTTGTTTTGTGAGGATGGTGATTTTTGTTATTATTGAGTGAAAGGTTGATGATGCAATAGTAGTAGAAAATTGTATGATGCTATCCAACAATAGCTAGAATGCTAGTAGTGAGCAGTAGTATTCTTCATGTTATGGAACAATAGCATTCTTCATGCTATCGTCAATTAACATTCTAAATGCTCACGATTGGTAACATTCTATATGCTACAAACGAGGAAGCATAAACAATGTAACTATTCCACAACATTAAGAATGTTACAAGTTGTTAACATGCAGTAATGCCACTAACATGTAGCATTGAGAATGCTACAAGTCAATAACATTTAAAATGCTACCGAGCCAATTACCATATATAATATTACCATACGGTAGTATATAGAATGCTCTTGGCCGACAACATTCTATAAGTTACCATTCTTTGGCATTCTAAATGCTGCCGGATGATAGTATTCTACATGTTACCTACCGGTGTTATCAGTCCAAAGTGCACACTTTCTTAAAGGAAGGAAGTTTTACTTTTGATTTCGAGATGGTATAATGGGATCTCCTCCAAGTTTTGGGTTCCTCGGGTTGAGGAGAACCTATAGAGTGAGTTGGTTCCCTTGGTGGATAAGTTAAGATAATTTTATGATGTCGTTGAGGGATAGAAATAAACTCGAACTTAAAAAATAAAGTAAAAATGGTGACGTGAACAATTTTTTTGGGACCCATGCTTGCAGAAAAGCACACTCATTTTTTGTTAAAAGAACTAATAAGATTCTATACAATTATTGTTTGGCATATTTTACTCTCACAAGGGCACTTACACACACTTACGTGACTTAAAATACTTACAAAACAACTTAATGGAGGTGTTGTGATGTTATGAACATGTAAAGGAAAGAAATAATTCACTAAAACATACCACACAACTATTGTAACACACTTTTACAAGATACAAATAGGAGGAAAAAAATCCTTTATTGCGAAAAAAGGTACACAAGTATTGCATACATTTTTGTAGAATGATGATAAGCCATCCCAAGAAAATTTCCAAATCAAGGTATACATAGTACAAATTCACCCCCAAGCTCCAAAAATAGCCTTTCCTAAATTTTATCAAGTTGGCTATTTGGATACAAATCCTGTAATAGCCATTACATGTATAATTTCAATCAAAATGTAAAACTACAATCTCTAAAGACAATCTTCATGATAGCAAAATCCAAAAATAGGATTTGCATGGTCCAATTTACGCATGTTTAACTAGTCATTAGATCTTTGCAAAGCCCAAGGTAATATGTACGGTCATGTTTGCAAAGCGTTAATGTAAAAAAACCTTCTTTTACTTTTAAAGGATAATTTTAAAATTATTTTTATGCATGGAATAATTTTTCTATAGTGGGGATAATTTTCTAATTGGTCATTTTGGTCAAGAATACCTTTTGAAAAGGTGAAGGTAAAAGACATGATTATTTAATGAAGATAAGGTAAAATTAGTGAAGTTTGGTTCATGCATGGTAATAATTCACTTCTTTAGTTAACTTTTAATAGGGAATAATTGACATTGTCACATTAAAAAAAAATCTTTTCTTTTAAACATTTCAAAACTACTCATTATGGAAAGGTTAAGTTAAACCAAACGGGGTCAAGTTAAACTAACTATAGTCAAGGAGGAAGAGTCGGGGTTTGATACCTAAAATATAATCTTACGTATTTGTAATTGTTGATATTTTTGCACTTGTGCAAAATGGGCAGCTCGAAACTTTGTTACAATGGATAGCATTGGTGAAGTATACCTAAGCTAGGGGAGTTTATTTCATATATATTGTTACTGTGGAATTAAATAACGATTACACAAAATCTGCAGCTATGTTTGTTGTTACAAAACATAACAAATCACATAGTCTACAATTTCATGACTATCTTCAGAAAAAGAACACAAGGCCCCGAAGGACAGTTGTGTTGTCTTGATGAAGACATCCAATTATAGAATAGATGAAATGCTAAGTTTTGGAACAAAAACATAAATGCAGATTGCAGAAATCAGAGTTCATTATTGGATGTTACAGGTTTTCTTTAATGTTCTTTCCTTCATGATTAAGACATTCAATTATATTATTGAGTTGTTTAGTTCATCATACAATTCATACAGAAAGCTGAAATGTAGAAAGAAATACACAACTCAATTTCAGAATTCAATGTTTTATTCATAAGGAATTTCAAATGTTCCCACACAAGTTGTGGGATGTAACTAAAAAGTAAATTACAGCTACTAAAATAAGAGGTACACATGCATGAAAGAGAAAATAAAGGAGTATGAGTGAACCCATCATTGCCTTGGGGTTTCTTCTTTGGTTGAGACATCTCCATTTCCAGCTTTTTTCCTTCTTCATCTTCGTTGCTAAAATCCTTTGTGCTGAAAAGAAGAGAAGAGAAAACTATCAGTTACGAGCTCAAGGATCAATCCATATTCCTTTATTGTCCTAATTTGTGCATATGAATCTCTTAACAACAAGAGATATAGTTTACTTGAAGATCAAACTGCATACATGTTTTACTCACTCAGAAAGGAGGGAGAAGAAAAGAAAAACCATGGACATAAGAGAGGCCAAAAAGCCTAAATATTTTCTAACTATTTTCTTAAGTGTGCAAGTACAGGTTGCAGGAAGAAATAAATAAAGTCTTTCAACAAAGATTGTAGAGTTCAATGACTTCTATCCTATGGCATAAAGTAGTTAAGTCATTAAGTACATGTTGGAATGAAGGAAGAATACAACTCAAGTTTCAATAATTATCATAAAAATAGAAGAAGTTACAATAAAAAGAGAGACTGACAAATAGAAGTATGTGTTTCAGATTTTAGCTAAAGAATAAGAATCAGATTTCAAGAAGCTGAAGTTAATTGGAAAGAAAGGATTACAGCTGAAACAAAATGAGAAAGAGGATTCAGGAAAATTTTGACAGGGCTTCGCCATGTAAAATGGACATTTACATCTTTCCATCATGTTGTTTTTAACTAATACATGCTTTAAAATATTTATGTAAATCAAGTAAGTGATACAGAAAAGTAGAAAAGTATGCCATGATCAACATTTTCCAACAACAAATCAGCTTCAATAGAAAAGTGTTACATTCTGTATTCTGAATCAGAAAATACAACTACTACAATGAAAAAAGGAAGGAAAAGAGAATTCTGAAAAAAAAATTGCTAGGGCTTTGCCATGAAAAATCAACATTTCAAATTTTCTAGCATGCCAAAAATACTACTATCAAAGAAATAAAGCATCTAAATAAAAGAAACAAGATTACAATATTTCAACAAAGCATCTGAATCAAGGCTTATGCCTGAGAATGGTATTACATGGATGAATAACTACTTATAATTTAAAGAAAGCCACATGCAAGGTACAAATACCTCTTAAGATCAAGAACAGATTGCAAAATCAAATGAAGTAAAGTAATTTCTAGTACCCATGCCAAGGGAAAGATACCCAAATCTGGGTTTTACTATCTTGAACTTTAAATTGATAAATACAGATCATGGTAAGGAAAACAATTTTTCACTGGTAAAATTGAAGCAGATTAAACCATTGTAAGATCATTTTATTCAAAGCTAAAGAGGAGAAATCTTAGAACGAGCTTCAACTTGAAATGACCAAGGTCGAGCTCGAACCCTTAGAGAAACCCAAAAAGAGAAGAGCCATAAAAGATACAAGTGCAATCGAGCTCAGAGACCATTTATGTAGAAGGGACGAGCTCAAGGAGAAAACAACAATGACGTCAATTTTTTTCCAGGATTCACCCACATACTGAAAATCCAAATGAAATGATCATTAGGGTCGATCTTCCCTTTACCAACTAACACTTATGTGAGTGCTGGATCCGCACCTAGGCGTGAAATTTGTCTAGTTTTCATTAATTCCTAAATTGTAAAGGTTAACCTATTACTACCAGTAAGTAAAATAAAGATAAATACTATGGATTGGAACAAAAAAACACTCAAATGGTGAATCTAAAAGCATTCTTTCATTTATAACAAAGGGGGTAGGGTTTGCCCCAAATTTTAAACCCAATACACTATAATCTTGGAATAAAAACCAGATTGGAGGAGGAAACCCCTCCCAATCTTTAAATGAAATAGATTGCATGAATAAAACTAAATCTAAACTAAACCTAGACTAAATCTTCATGTAGAATCCTCCATGGCTTCTTCCCTTTGCTCCCATGGCTTCCTCCTCTCCAACCTGCAATTTAACAAAAGAAAATGAACCAAATGAGAAGAATAGAATGAGAAAATGTTTTAATAGACTTTCTTAAGGATTTTAGGGATAAGTTGGGAACCCTAGCATCTAGTGGCTAAGATGGATTTGATCCAAGGGTGGAGGATTGACCCCACGTTTATTAAGAAAAATGTAATTTAAATGTTTAATGTAAAATCCTTAAGGGTATGTGTAGATGGGTGAGTGGGGCCATTTAATTGCCTAGGGGTGTGATGTCCCCTTTTAACCCTTAGTGTGTGTAGGAAACTTAATAAAGGATATTTAGCTTTTAAGGTAATGATTTTAATAATTTAGCATAAAGTTAGTCTTGATTAGGAATGAACTTAATCGAAGGAAAGAAAATAATTAAGAAATTAAACTAATCCTTGTTACCTTCGTATAGAACTATCAATTAATGTACACTTGCTGCATCCATGTATCGTAACCTTCTCTTTTAACCTAAGCAAAAAAATTGTTGCATTTTTTGGTTAAGTGTCCAGTTGAAATGAGTTCCTACAATGTCATTTTTTCGGCATCACACTTGGTATCGAGCCATGGGTTCAAAGCTTGGACCCTTAGCTACACCTAGAAAACATCGAGACATGGACTTTTAACCTAGTGCAAACCTGTTCTCTAAATCTAGAAAACCACACTATTTGATATTTTTATGACTTTAGAAAACTTCAAAAATTGAAATGAAACCTAAAATGATGAACTAATTCTCACCTTGGTCTATGCAGGAGGTACAGACTAGACGAGGGGTCTTTCCATATAGACCTAGGTATACCACCACTAGACCAAGCCGTAGTGACCATTCTTCCTCAAATTTTTCAAACACTTTGGGGACGTCAATGCCGCTATATGCGGAGGGTCACTAGGAGGATGACCTGCTAGGTAGGATATGGAGCCATTAGTTGAGGCTGGGGCATCTCCTCGATACTGAGTGAGGAGCATGAGGAAAAGAACTTTGGAGTGGAGTCAAACATGGCAGAGTCACCTCGAGAGGGGCACGGGCCGGGATTTCAAGGCACGGGGATAGGTCTCGAAGCCCTAGGCTTAGAGATGAGCATGTAAAGAGGCTTAGGGGTCACCGGACTACTGGCTACGAGACCATATCAAAGAGATCCTTAAGCTTGACCATCACAAGATTGCAGGGAACACAAGAGGTTTTGAGGCAGAGGCACGGTTAGTGAGCTTGAGCGAGATTCTTCAAGCTCTATCCATGTACTAGCAACAAAAAGCTCGTGTTGTGATCAATCTCGAGGGATGGAGCAAGAGTTTGGTGGAGGAGGCCCGAGGAGCGAAGCTCTGTGTGGACTCGAGAGGCAGGTGACCTAGGAGCTTATTGAGGAGTGTTTCGGGGAGTAGGTGTCTTCCCAAGAGGTTCATTCGGCGGCGGATAGATGAGTTTCATGACCTCCTGCGTGTCTATGACCGTAGACAAATACGAGAGTCTATTTCGGATCTACTCCGGTATGTCGACTATATGCGAGGATGAGAAGGTACAGAGATATAAAGGTTCTTTTGAGGCCGGAATTTGGATTTGGGTGGTGCGACGTATTCACTACCCTGAACTTCAGCAGAGGCCATGGAGAAGGCCTATATTTTAGAGGAGACACGGGGAAAGACACAGTGGCGAGAGATAGAGTCTAGAGCAGATGCGGGACAATAGGTCGAAGGGGTCGGATCGTCCTCCTCATGGTGGACGAGTTTAGGGGACGGGGTTCATTCATGCCACCACAATAGCAGCGGCGAGACCCACCCACCTTACAGAACTCCTCAGATATTTGATGCGCGAGAGAGAGGACGGAGTATGGGGCCTCCTCTGGGGTCCACTCGGGACACGAGTGAGCGAGAGAGCTTAGTCGATAGGAGCTCGTCAAGTAGAGACCTCAGCAATCAGTAGCTAGATATGTCATCACTAATCCGACACTATGAGAATTATTTACGGGAACTCCTCGTCTTTATGATTATTTACTGACGCATAACTTTTAGTTTAGTGGATGGAATCTTGAAACACAACAACAAACATAACACAAGAATACCATAGACTATGATAAGAAGAAATGATGATAAATATCAAATATAAGTGTAAATTATAATATTAACATGAAATTGTTACAATCTCACCCATGAGGTATTTCAAGTGTTCTTGACTTCACTTGCCTTCCAATAATAACTATGGGAGAAACTTAACAATTACACCTCTTAATGGCTTCTTTAACACACCTTCAAACTGATGGCTTCCTTTACACACTTACTCATATAATATTTCTCACTACTTCCTTCTATGCTAAATGAGGGGGTGGCCTCTTTATTTATAGGAATTCAGGCTTATCCACCCTATCTCTAAGATAGGATAGGAAATATCTTCTAGCCAATCATATTCCATGCCTAAACTCTTGCCTTTACATGTAGGATTATCTTCTAAGATAAGATAAACCTTATCATCTCACATCGGTTCCACCTTTTTAGACTTTTCCACAAATAAAATATACAAAATATTTATGACATCACTCTTTGTCCTTATTACAAATATAATATTTCTAATTCTTAATCATGTAGACCCTACTTCTCTACTTATCCAAACTTTGACATTTTAACATTACCGGACCACTTACAACAAATATTTACTTTTTACAACATTCCTATTGTACTTTGACTATTACTGTACTCTACATTATTGGTGGCACCGTAGTGACAGCGCCATTATCTTCTATTGGACGCCACTACTAATTATACTTAACAACATCCTATTCCTAATACATACATTAATAAAATAGAAATTACGAAGGAAAATTTTAATGTCGACATTTTCCCCCTTCCTAGCTTCTACTCCATCCTCAGAGTAGACTATTCTAGTGCTTGGAAAATCTTTAACTTGTTGTGGTTGACCCATTTCGTAATGGGAGTACCATCAATTCCTCTAGTCGGTATGTACCATTTTCATGCCTGAGATGCTATTTTGTAGGGCCCCATCCATTTTGGAAGAATTTTTCTGTCTTCTTTTTTTGTATACGGAATCATATACTAAAACCAAGTCATTCACTTGAAATGGAGACCAATGGATATTTTGATCAAAGTATTCCTTACTGTTCATTTTCTTCTTATAACTTGTATCCTTCATTATTTTTCTTATTTCCTCTAGTAAATGAAGATGTACCAACCTTTCTTTTATTGAATCACTTTCATCCATCCTTTCATTTTTCATAACTCTCAAAGTGGGAATATAAAACTCAATAGGAAGAAGCTGGATCAATGCCATAAGCTAAGCGAAATGGGGAGTATCCTGTTGCTGACTTTGATGTTGCCTTATATGCCCACAATGTTGCATGAATCTTTTTATCCCACTTATGTACCTGCAAGGCTGCATCTTTTACTAGAATTTGACATAACACAAAATTTGTTCATTCCACCTGTCCATTTGTGCTTGGCTTGTATGTTGTTGCCTTCCTGTGCTTAATAGAAAACTTGTTGACTAGGGATTCTACCACCTCATTAATGAAGTGGCTTCCTTGATCTATTACAATTTCTAATGGGCAACCAAATATGGTGACAATGCGTTCATATATGAACCTTGCCACTTCATCCATGGAAGTTGTTTTCAATGGCCTAGCTTGACCCACTTGGTTAAATAATCGTGGTAGCTGCTGATATACTTATTTTGGCATGGGGTAGTTGGAAGTGGACCTACAATGTCTATTCCCCACTTTTCAAAGGGACTAAGTGGAAGAATAGGGCATAATGGAGCTGATGAAGTCTTACGGTTACCATGTGTTTGACAAATATCACATATCTTACAATAATTATAACAATCTCTAAAAAGAGTGGGCCAGTGATAACCTGCATCTAAGATCCTTCTTGCTGTAAGTTGTCTAGAGAAGTGTCATCCACATGTACCATTGTGGAATTATTTTATCAGCTCCTTCCCTTGATCACGTCTAACTACTCTCTTGTACTATCCATCAGGTCCTATTCGAAATAATACTCCATGTAGAATAGAATATGGACGACTAGCTTGAGTAATCTTCCTCTTAGTCTTTGCATTAGCACCATCAGGAAGCTTGAATTCATTCAGATAATTCCAAATATCTATGTATTCACTAGGGATTGTGTCAAGGGATAACAATGCTACATCTAGGAAATCATCATCATCACAAGATGAACCTAAACCATCATAGGCTCGAGAGAGTGCATCTGCATTGACATGTTTTTCGGGCCTATTTATAATATCAAATTCAAATTCTTGTAGCAAAATTATCCATCTTGCTATCCTCCACGATGGGTTACGCTTATTTACAATATATTTTAGAGCACGATGTCATTAAAACTATAAATTTCTACCCTAGCAAGTAATTTCTAAACTTCTTTCTGAAGAAAAATGATAGCTAGAGCCTCTTTTCACATTCTGATATAATTTACCTCAGCACTTTACTCATTTGTATGCTCCCAAAGTAAAGCTGGATGATCATTCCCATTTTCATCCTTTTGGCTCGAAGTACTTCCTAGTGCTGCATCGAAGCATCAGTATACACAATGAATGGCTTGCTCAATCTGGATTCTTTAAAACGGTGAAGACACCGGGGCTTCCTTGATTGTTCAAAAGCTTCATGCGCCTTATTTCTGGTTCATAAGTAACATCCTTCTTTGAGAAGCTGGGTTAGTGGTATGTAATCTTTGAGAAATTCTTGATGAACCTTCTATAGTAACCCATATTGCCTAAAAATGATCTCAACTTACTTCTATTCATAGCAAATGGTAACTCTTGTATTTTTGAAACTTTATCGGGATCAATACCAATACCATCTCTGGATCTGACATGCTCTAACAAAACGCCTTTAGAACATCCAAAGACACAATTTGTAGGGTTTAGTGAGGCTTGTGCTTCATCTAACCTTTGAAGTGATGTCTCCATCTGGTGCGGGTGGTCCATCTTGCTCCCATAGATGTAAAAATCATCCGAAATACTCGATGAAGTTCCCAATGTAGGGTTCAAACACCTTATTATCAAGCTTTCGAGCGTTACCGGAGCATTACACAACCCAAAAGGCATAACTCTATAAGTAAATGTTCCCCAAGGAGTGGTGAACGTGGTCTTTAGCTGATCTTTCTCTGCTATAGGAACTTAGTTGTATCTTCTATATCCATCGAGCCAAAACTATAGCATTCTGGCCAGCTACTTCATCAAAATTTGATCTGAGAATGGAAGAGGGTAATGATCCTTCTTTGTTTCCTTATTGAGCTTCCTATAATTAACACAAATGCATAGCTTCCCATTCTTTTTTATTGAGATCACAATGGGAGAAACCCATTCTGAATTCTCTACAACAAATATGAATCCTGCATCAAGCAACTTATCTATTTTTTCTTTTACAGTCTTGGAAAAATTAGGATTCATTCTATATGACATTTTCTTTATGGGCTTAGCACCATCTACCAGCTCAATAGAATGTTCTACCCAACTTACTTGACAGAGTTCCTTGTAATCAAAAGTGAATATGTGTATGCACCTTCGAAAGAGCTAGAGGTAGGATTCCTTCTCACTCTCCATCACAACATCACCAATCTTTATTTGTTGGAGACGATCATTAATTTTTTCTTTAGATAATTATATGGGGTCATGAGTCGGTGTATTTGGAAGGATATCTATGATTTGAAACATCAACCTCACTTTCTTCATCTTCTGTGTTCACTTCACTAGTACTAGAGTAATCAGAGGATGTCCAATCATCAGTTTCATCACTTGAATCCACAGGTTCTACCTTATGATGCCGAGGAATCACATTTATCTTCACCCTCTCTCTACCAAGTCCAAGTGTCATGAAGCCTTCATTCCGGTAGTTTCTTGCATGAACTATCCTTAGCCATGGTCTTCCCAACAACATTGTTTACGAAACATTACCATTTTTCATCACTGAAAGTCTACCACACATACAACACCCATATGAGATATTACCAAATTTGAAACTACACCTTACGGTTTAGTTTCTCCCTTATTTAATGACCTTAACATAAGTGTTGAGGGCGATCAATTTCTAAACCCAACATATTCATTACGAGACTCTATTATTACATTAACTACAGCACCTCCATCAACTAAGACATCATGAATTGAAATACCATTACATAATACCTCAGCTTGTGGAGCATAGGGATCTACCTCTGCCTCCAAAACAGGGACCTCAACCTCCTTCCTTCGTTGAGCATTAAGTCCACTTCGCAGCTCCCGCTTCTTCTCAGAAGACAGCCAAGAGTTGACCATATGTAATATTTGCAGGCCTTTTAGACAGATCTTCTAAGATGGAGTATGGTCCTTGTCCCTGTGAAATTAGAAAATCCTGCACACCCAACTTTCTTCTCCTATGTTTCTTACTAGTTTCTCCTTTCATCTTCTTAGGATCATTTCCATCTTGGTTATCTTTTTCTTTCTTTCTTTTTGTTACAAACACATCTACTTCATTATTTATGCTCTTATCTACTACATTAAAAGAATTCACAGTGATTTTACTTTATCATTATCTTTTGTACACGATGTAAAAGCTCGATCTAGACAATTATACTTGTAATGACCCTTTTATAACAACCATAACATACAACTTCAAAAATATTTCTTTTTGGACCTCTATCTCCTCCCTGAGAACTAAATTTCTTTCCTTGAAGAAGATTAATAGTTAACTGGCCCATCTTCCTAAGCAGATATTCATACTCAGTAGATGTACTAGGAGAAAGATTTGTGCTCACCGAGAGTGGTTGTGGATTACGGACCGAAAGGTGTTCGTGTAGGCTCTACTTTAGCAACAATTTCTTTGGGATCCTCTTCCATGCTTTCTTCTTGCCTTCTTACAATCTCCTTTGCTTGTTCAATGGTAGGTGGGTGGTCATATTTCACTCGTTGTCGATATCTAACTTCATCCCAAGAATGAAGTGCTTACAGATGAGATTATCCATGCCATTCATCAACCCATCCACTAATCCTTCCTTCTGGATCTGGGCATCGAACTTCCTCCTTAGCTCTAGAACACGAGCATGATAATCTCTTATCTTGTCCTTCTCTCCTTGGGCTAGCTTTGTGATCTCGATCATGAGATCTGCATATTTTTGTTGTTCACTAAATTCTTCAAGAAAACTTTTTGTTAATAAATCCCATGAGTTTTTCACATTATCACCTAGTGTTTCAAACCACCTAAGTGTTGAACCATCCAAAAAGGTAGGAAAAATTCAGTCCATTGTTCCCTTCTTATGAGGCCATTACAAATGCAAGATTGTTTAAACTCTTGAATGAAAGAGGAAGCATCTTCATTAGATTGGGCTGAAAAAATAGGAATCTTCCCCATTTTCAAAAGTAACCACAGTGAAATACCAACCCACAAGTACAATCAACAAGATTTATGTGCACAAATAATTGGAATAACTATAATAGAAAATAGAAATGACCACGGTAACTATGGTAAAACTTGACTTATTGCGGTAAAAACTGACTTTACTGTGGTAAACACTATTCATAGTAAAAAGTGAAGTTACTGTGGTAAATACTATTCATGATAAGAAGTGACTTTACTATGGTAAATACTATTCACGACAAAAAGTGACTTTACCATGGTAACTACTATGCACAGTAAAAACAAGGTTACCCTCCAAATATTTTCTAACTAAGCGGGAATATCTCTCTAGAAAATCCACCAACAAGGAATGGTCCCGGCAACAGAACCAAAATGTCATCAAAAATCCGGCACTATGATAATTCTTTACCGGGAACTCCTCGTGCTATGATTATTTACTAATGCACAAATTTTAGTTTGGTGGATGGAATCTGGAAACACAACAACAAACATAACACAAGAATACCATAGACTATCATAAGAAGGAATGATGATAAATCTCAAATATAAGTGTAAATTATAATATCAACATGAAATTGTTACAATCTCACCCATGAAGTATTTCAAGTGTTACTGGCTTCACTTGCCTTCCAATAATAACTATGGGAGAAACATCACAATTATACCTCTTAATGGCTTCTTTAACACACCTTCAAAATGATGGCTTCCTTTACACACTTACTCATACAATATTTCTCACTACTTCCTTCTATGCTAAATGAGGGGGGGTGGCCTCTTTATTTATAGGAATTCAGGCTTATCCAACCTATCTCTAAGATAGGATAGGAAATCTCTTCTAGCCAATCATATTCCATGCCTAAACTCTTGCCTTTACATGTAGGCTTATCTTCTAAGATAAGATAAACCTTATCATCTCACATGGGTTCCACCTTTTTAGACTTTTCCACAAATAAAATACACAAAATATTTATGACATCACTCTTTTTCCTTATTACAAATATAATATTTTTAATTCTTAATCATGTAGACCCTACTTCTCTACTTATCCCAACTTGACATTTTAACATTATCGGACCACTTACGACAAATATTTACTTTTTACAACATTCCTATTGTACTTTGACTATTTTGTAATCTATATTATTGGCGGCACCATATTGTGCGCCGTTATCTTCTATTGGACGCCACTACTAGTTATACTTAACATCATCCATTCCTAATACATACATTAATAAAATAGAAATTACGGAGGAAAATTTTAATGTCAATGATTGTCAAGATCCATAGCTCAAACATCTAGAGTACCGGTTGGAGCTGCATCCCATTGGAGAGGACTAGATAGCTGTTATGGTTGTGGTGTTGTTGGACATCATTCGAGAAATTACGCACATAACCCTAACAAGGGTAAGACGTAGATATCTGAGCCTACTGTTAGAGATATGGCATGGAGTCATCAGATCTACACAACGGTCAAGAACCTCCAGGATGAGCACCAGAGTACTGTGATTGAAACAAAAAGTAGTATTGGTGGTGTTTCTACCTCTATATTATTTGATTTCAGTTCTTTTGATTCTTTTATTGCACCATCCTTAGTAGAGCATTGCAGGCTGGTGGAAATTAGGCAGGGTCGTAGTTGGGATGTTGAGATGGCTTCTGGAGCCAAAATTTTGTAGACTCCTTAGTTAAGGAGTGTGTAGTGGATTTGGGACCCTTCACCACTACTTCAGATCTTTGAATCCTTCCATTAGGATCTTATGGTGTCATTTTGGGCATGGACTAGTTATCTACTCATAGAGCTAGAGTGGACTGTTACCATAAGACTATTTCTTGCATAGATGACCTTAGAGTAGAGTTAGTGATATCAGGGGTTAGGAGACCCATTTCCATTCACACCATCTCCGTTATGTATCTTAAGCAGTGTGTGTGACGGGGTTGTTAGTTGTATGTTGTTACGGTTAGTGACAGATCGGAGGATGAGTCTAGTGGACCATCCCTTGATGACCATCCCATCTTGAGAGAGTTTGCTTATGTATTTCTAGGGGAGCTACCGAGGTTACCTCCCCCACGTGAGATAGATTTCCACATAGATGTGGTTCCGGGCACAAAGCCTATCTCACGGGCACCTTATCGGATGACTACTCCTGAGCTATGTGAGCTCAAGTTGTAGCTTGAGGGCCTTCTGGAGAAGGGCCTAATCCATCTAAGTGTATCCCCTTGGGGTGCACTAGTGATCTTCATGAAGAAGAAGGATGGATCTCTACGGTTGTGTATTGATTCTTTGTCAATTTGAATAAAGTAACGATCAAGAATCATTACCCCTTCCACGCATTGATGATTTATTTGATTAGATGAAGGGGGCTACAATTTTCTCCAAGATAGATCTTAATTCAAGGTACCATTAGCTCAGGATTATGGAGGTGGATATTCATAAGACCGCTTTCCATACGAGATATGGCCACTACTGAGTTCATAGTGGTACCTTTCGGTTTGATGAATGCCCCGCAGTGTTTATGAGTTTGATGAATGGGGTATTCAGGAATTTTATAGATCACTTCATGCTCATCTTCCTTGATGAAATTCTGATTTACTCACGTATGTGTGAGGAGCACGAGGAGCACCTTCGCCAAGTTCTTCAGTGTCTTCATGAGTAGCATCTTTACGGGAACTTGGAGAAGTGTGCATTCTTTTAGACAAAGGTGCAGTATTTGGGCCACATCATTTCTGGGGAAGGTATCATAGTCAATCCTTCCAAGATTTGAGCCATCATGGATTGGCCAGCACCCACTAGTGTGACCGAGGTGCGTAGCTTCATGGGTTTAGCAAGGATATTACGGAGATTTTTTCAAGACTTTTCTCGGATTGCGCACCCCATCACTTCCCTTCAGTGGAAAGGGAAGAAGTTTCTTTGGTCAGAAAGATGTGAGAAGGGCTTTACTACACTGAATGAATGCCTCATGAAAGCACCTATCCTTGTAGTGCCGGCTCCTTAGGCGAGTTCTACATTTGTACAGATGCTTCTTTGGCAGGAATTGGTGGTGTGTTGATGAAAGATGGTAGAGTGGTTGCTTTTGAGTCTCACAAACTCAAGGATTATGAGCTCAATTATCTCGACTCATGATCTTGAGCTTGCAGCAGTTGTGCATGCCTTAGTGTGGTGGAGACATTTTCTTCTTGGTCTAGAGATTTACACTCAGGACTGATCACTTGAGTCTTCACCACCTCTTCACGCAGCCCAATCTCAACGCTCGTCAGTGGCGTTGGATGGAGTTGCTTTGAGAGTAAAACATAGAGATAGAGCATGTGAAAGGAAGCGAGAATGTGGTACGAGACACCTTGAGTAGATGGAGACATGTGGCTATGGCCACTTCAGTGGGCACAGATTTGTAGAGAAGGATTTTATAGCAGCTTCCTCAGGATAGTTTCTACCTTGTAGCTAGAGTAGAGATTGAGTCTCAGAGACCCCTTGAGGGGAGATATGATGTATTCTCATTAGATGCAGATTGCCTTCTTAGGCCTGAGAGGTTGGATATATGTTCCTAGAGATGGAGGCTTGATACATGACATTTTGGTAGAGGCTCATCATGCACCTTATTCAACCCATCTCGGGGTGAAGAAGATGTACGCCACCTTGAGACAGTTGTATTTTTGGAGAGGACTTCAGAGAGACATGGCCTTATTTGTGTCACCTTTTGCTTAGAGTGCCAGAGGGTGAAGGCTGAGCATCAACATCTAGGTGGCCTTCTCTATCCTCAAGCTATCTTTGGAATGAAAGTGGGACACCATTTCCATGGACTTCATCGTTGGGTTCCCAACGTCGAGATACCACCACGATGCCATCATGTTCATGGTGGATAAATTGACGAAAGTAGCTCACTTTTCTCCGGTGAAGACCACCTATACAACCAATTCAATGACATGAGTATATCTTGATGAGATTGTTAGATTACATGGAATTCCGCAGAAGATCATTTATGACCACAATCCTTTGTACACTTCCCATTTACGGACCACCATGCGGCATGCTCTTGGGACGAGGATCATTTCAGTAAAACATATCACCCTGAGACATAAGGATAGACTGAGTGGGTGAATCAGATCCTAGAGGACATACTTAAGATGTACGTTATGGATCACCGATTGAGATGGAGCGATATCGTATTTGGTGGATTTTTCCTACTGATAATAGTTTTTGATGTTTGTGAGAATGACTCCTTTTCAGGCGTTATAGGGCGAGAGAGTGTATGACACTTCTTAGTTGGGACATGTTATAGGACAGGGGTTTCTCTTGGACCAGCATTATTACAAGATATGGAGTAGCGAGTGTTACCTTTGTACACTTCCCATTTACGGACCACCATGCAGCATGCTCTCGGGACGAGATCATTTTCAGTACAACATATCACCACGAGACATAAGGACAGGTGAGTGGGTGAATCAGATCCTAGAGGACATACTTAAGATGTATGCGTTATGGATCACCGATTGAGATAGGGGAGCGATGCTATGTATTTGGTGGATTTTTCCCCCAATAATAGTTTTGATGTTTGTGAGGAATGACTCCTTTTCGGGCATTATAGGGGAGAGAGTGTATGACACTTCTTAGTTGGGACATGTTAGAGGACAGGGTTTCTCTTGGACCAGCATTATTACGAGGATATGGAGTAGCAGGTTACCTTGATCAGACAGAGATTAGAGGAGTCGCGGGACGGGCGAGAAGAAGTATACGGACCAGCATAGGACAGATCATAGTTTTGAGGTGGGCATGAAGGTGTTTCTTCGTGTCAGGCTGCATAAGATCCCTATCCATTACTGAAAATGTTCTAAGCTTTCTCCTAGGTTTGTGGGTCCCTTTGAGATCTTGGAGCACATCGGTTCCTTGGCCTATTTTTTAGCATTGTCACCTAGCTTGTTTCGTGTCCATGATGTGTTTCATGTTTATGTGCTTAAGAGATATGTTTCTAATCCTTCTCGCGTGCTAGATTGGATTGAGTTGTAGGTGCGGGATCGGGGTAGGTGATGGTGGAGTCCATACACATTATAGAGCACGGGACCACGGGAGGATGCTACTTTGCTACGAGTGTAGTTTCCATGCCTATTCTAGTGACTTCCGGGAGGAAGTCGAGTCTAAGGAGAGGGGATGTAGTGCCCACTTCCTTCCACATTTTTTATTATTGTTTTTGATTTGTCGTTTATACTTATGGATATATTATAGTTTTTGATATATCATGTTAGTAGATATCAGAGATACTGAACTGTTATTGATTTTATTCTTATATGATGCATATGGACTCCTTGGAGACATTTGATGTTGATATTGACATACTTTGACATGGTTATTTATCTGTAATTTTGACATGTGATATATTTAGTCATATTGAGTAGATCTTGATAATTGGATCAATGCAATGATCATTGTGACATAAATGAAATGTAGAATAGAAATGTGCTACAAATTGTAAGTGAGATCATATTTGCCTAGAGGATATTAATTCATATATAGTTGATTTTAGATTTATATCGTATATTTTGGAATGGATATTTTAATGTGGCCACGAGGTGAAGGATGTATTCAACTGTTTTGCGGGTATATTATATTCACAACAACATCGGGGATTAGAGACCAACCACATCGAAATTTGAGAAGAATCGAACTAGGGTCACCATGGAAACATGTAATTGTGTGTGTGTTAGGATTATTTGGTTAAGGAAAAATTATGACCTAGGGGTCATGTGTTGTTTTGTTTTAATTTTACCTCTTTGATATGTTAGTATGTGTTTTTCCTTAGTAATGAAATTTACATGTTTTTATTATTTAGACTTTTGGATTTGTGTTTACCCCTTTATTACTCATGGGTGAAAGTGTCTTAATTAAGCTAATTTAAATTTATCTTTAACTAATTAAAGATGTGACCAAAAAGAAGTTCATTTATTAGAATTGATTTACTCTTGGTTTTTATGTGTTGAGTGTGGTTTGTTTTAGTTTTGAGTGTAACACACTCTACACTTCATGGGAAACTCGAATTTGGCATTAGAGGTGAAATTTGGAAGCTTGTGGAACTAGTCAAACTTGTCCCACACCTCTTAAATACCCATGCCAACCCTACCTATGGGGTGGGGGATCAAATTTAGGCTCTTTTAGGTGTTTTACGGAAATAAAAAGGTAAAATGTTAATTGCACTTTCTTTCAATATTTAATTTTGTCCTTTGGGGGAGTGGGCTTAGATGGAGTGTGTAAGGTTCTTGTCATTCCTCCAACCACTTATTAATGGTGCATTGGAATATGAGGTTGACCAAGTGATGTGGAGTGGAGAGGAAATGAGGTGGCATCCTACTTGGAGCCACATCATCCCTCCCTCTCCTTTCTCTATTTATTGAATTCTTGTTGCTTGTTTTGGGGTTGGATGATCATTTTTAGTCTCTTGAATTTTTGGAGAGTGAGAGGATTTTGAGAGAGTTGTGGATTTTGGAGCTTTGTGGATGCTTGCTTGATCTTTGGAGAAGCTTGGAACTTCATACTTGGAACAAGCTCTACCATGGAGAGGTAGGAGCTTCACCTTAGTTTAAATTATGTTACTTGTTTTATTGTATGTGTGTATATGTTGTGTTGCATGTTTGTTTTCCCTTTGGAATGTTGCTTGGGTATGGGTAGATTGCCTAAGTTTTGGAGTGGGAGGAGACTATGGGGAGTTTTATGTAGGGAGGCATAAGAGTTTACCCTTTGTGGAGGGAGTTTGGGTTGGGTGCCCCACCTTGTTTTGAGGGATGCTTGCATTTCCTTTTTTTTTTCTTGCTATGAGGGAGACATAAGAGATGTAGGGAGGCATAAGAGTTATGGAGGTATAAGGGGTACTTGAGGGAGGCATAAGAGTTGTAAGGGGAAATTGTGATTTACATTGGAGGCTTTTGGGTGGGCACCCATTCCCATTGGGAGGCATAAGTGGCCTCCCCATAGGTCTTACTCTTTTGGCTTTCTTGATAAGCCTTGTGATCTTGTTGCTTTGTTGTTTTCTTCTTGTTGAGTTGTTGTTGTGTTTTGTATGTAAATGGAATGAATGTGAAATTATATGTTAAGTATTGTGGAAGCTAGTAGTTGCCATGAGTTGAGATCTTCTCCCATTGTGATGTGGTTGGGGCTCGAGGGCCAATGGAGAGGATGGCTTCTCTTCTCCATTGGGTATCTTGGTTGGGTGGAGAGCATTGCCTCTCCCCCTATTTTTTTGTGAATCAAGCAAACTTTTGGAGGAGCTACCTTGTTGGTGTTGGAGATTGGAGTCTTGTTGGTGACCATGTGGAACTCCTTTGTATTTTTACCCACTTAGAGTGGAAGAAATTGTAATAATGTATTCATTCTTGTATTTATATTTTGTATAAATTCCCACATCAAGTGGAGAACATTGTATTGTTATTGTGAATAGACATATTGCATTTCATTGTGAATATGGAAGTGTGTTATACATGTATTGAAAGGAAAGTTGGGTTCAACTAGTTGTAATTGCTATTGCATTGCATGTGGAAAGGAACAAATAAGAAAATATGGAAGGAAGAACGTTATCGCAAAGTTAGTTTTGCAAATATAAAAGGAATTTTTTTCTCCTTGTTGAAACCTTGAATGGATTGTGAGAAAAATAGTGCTTGTATTAAAAGATTAATCTATTTTACAATGGAAAAGAAAGTATATTTTCATTGAGTATTTATTGTATTGTAAATGTGAGAAAGAAGAAAATGTAGAGATTGTTAGAAGTTGAATTTGTTTACAAAATATCATTGTATGGAAAATAAAGTTAATATGGTTATTTTAAATGAATGAACATTGTAGTAAAATGAAAGAGGAAAATAAGTTAGATTATATTTCATTTGGAAAGTTGATTTTATATAAGGAAATGACAAGTAATGAAATAGATTTATTTTCCTTCTTGCTCTTGTAATGGAAGAAAGAATCTAGTTAAACAAATAGAAATTATTCTTATAAGTAGATGAATTTTATTAGAAATGGAAACACTTTAAAATGACTAGACTTAACTAAGAAATGAGTAAATGAGCAACAAATCTCAATCTTGGAGCTTGAAAATGAACAAAGACAACTCAAATGCATTTTTACACGCTTTAACAACTTTAAGTTTTTTAAAAATCTCGGCATTATGGTTCTATTTTTTAGAAACAAGACCATTGCCTTGTGCAGAGAGGTGGTCTTGTAACCGTCGCTTAGGCTAAGGTGGCGATCTCAAAACCACCACTCAGTAAGGTGGCGGTCCTATGTTTGTCATTCTTGAAGGCGGCAGTCCACTGTTTGTCATCGTGGTAGGGCAGCGGTCCCAGGACCGCCGGTCTGCTCTGGGTGGCAGTTATGTCACTTATGACAGAATTCCAAGGATCCACGCGTGGGTGTGAAATTTGTCTAGTTTTCATTAATTCCTAAATTGTAAAGGTTAACCTATTACTACCAACAAGTAAAATAAAGATAAATACTATGGATTGGAACAAAAAAACACTCAAATGGTGAATCTAAAAGCATTCTTTCATTTATAACAAAGGGGTAGGGTTTGCCCCAAATTTTAAACCCAATACACTATAATCTTGGAATAAAACCAGATTCGAGGGAAAAAATCCTTCCCAATCTTTAAATGAAATAGATTGCATGAATAAAACTAAATATAAACTAAACCTAGACTAAATCTTCATGTAGAATCCTCCATGGCTTCCTCCTCTCCAACCTGAAATTTAGCAAAAGAAAATGAACCAAATGAGAAGAATAGAGTGAAAAAGGTTTTAATAGACTTTCATAAGAATTTTAGGGCTAAGTTGGGAACCCTAGGATCTAGTGGCTAAGATGGATTTTATCCAAGGGTAGAGGATTGACCCTATGTTTATTAAGAAAAATGTAATTTAAATGTTTAATGTAAAATCCTTAAGGGTATGTGTAGATGGGTGAGTGGGGCCATTTAATTGCCTAGGGGTGTGATGTCCCCTTTTAACCCTTAGTGTATGTAGGAAACTTAATAAAGGATCTTTAGCTTTTAAGGTAATGATTTTAATAATTTAGCATAAGGTTAGCCTTGATTAGGAATGAACTTAATTGAAGGAAAGAAAAATATTAAGAAATTAAACTAATCCTTGTTGCCTTCCTATAGAACTATCAATTAATGTACCCTTCTTGCATCCTTGTATCGTAACCTTCTCTTTTAACCTAAGCAAAAAAAATAGTGACATTTTTGGGTTAAGTGTCTGGTGGAAGCGAGTTCCTAGAATGCCATTTTTTTACGGGCATTACATCAACACTCAAGGATCGATCCCTATGTTCGAAGCAAACCACCTGGGTAATATGCAACCGAAAACATTCAATGCTAGCGAAACCCTAACTATAGTTTCAAGATTAACGCCTACGAGATCTCAAAGTACAGAGATCAACAATTACAAAATGATCACCAATATCAAAGTAAACTCTACCTGAGTTAGCCATGTCATTGACCAACTATTGAAGGGGTGAGTCATCGTGCAAAGGGGGCCAGCCCCATGATTAAAAAAATCATTTCATTCAAAATGTCAAAAGGATCAACTATAGTCCAACTTCAAATAATATAAAGTGTCGAATAGAATCATGTTCACCGATGATCACCCAAAAGGTAAGGGTTATAAAACTATAATCAAGTGTTACCCAAATGCAAAATCGACAAGTATTACATGGTCGTGTTTAATCAAAGGTGGCGAATATGACATGGTGGTCTTTTACAAAAGTGCCCCCATATACATCTAAAACTCAATAATGTGCTAAGTCCACAAAGGTGGCCAAACTGAATGGAGATTAGTGATCAAGTGCAAGGGTGGCCCCACAAACTGCAGAGGAAAATTTGAGCATGTGCACATGGAGGTGGTCCCCATCAAGTGGATGAGTGGATGGATTATTTTGTAAATTTTGCAAGTGTTGTAATTATTTTTCTCACAAATAGGGAGTTAATTTTTGCATGCTTTCACTAGGGGATAGAACAGACAAGAAGATGAATTCACATGCACAAGGAAAGAGAATTTCCCCTACAAGCAAGCTTATTATTAGAAAATTATTCACCATTCTTTTCTTAAAAATAGAACAGTCAACTTCAGTTTGACTAAGATGTAATCAAAGGCTATTAATGCCTATTTGTAATTGCATGTTCTATTTTTATTCCTTTATTTATTAATAGATGAAGGATAAAAATAGGATGCATGGGTGAGTACAAGCCTTAGTCTATTTTTAGGAAGGGGGGAAATCAAATTTGCTATATATTGTGTGCTTTGGCAAAGCACAAAAGGGGACTTTTAGATACAGGAGTGCTGAAGCAATTTTTGCCAGTTTTTCCCTCTGAATGTGAAGTATTTTCTACCTTTCCAATTATTTGCAGTCTTGTGTATGTTTTCATTAATCTTGTGAATGCAAATTCCCTGGTTAATCATCTTACCCTGTTGCAAATTCAGTAATTTCTGCATGATATTAATGTGCATGTTTAGCTTAGTAGTATTGTTGTGATACTTTCCCTCAATACCTCAAAGTGTTTTGCCCTTAACATTCTGTAGAAAACTATTGGTTCGTGCATCAAGAATCCTTTCATATATTAGTTGTGCATATACTCAGTCAAATCCCTTATATAAATTTGGTGTATCACCTCATTTTTAATCATTTTACAATCATCTTTTACCCTTAACCTCAAAAAAATCAGTCTAGGATACATCAATAAGGAACCGGCCTTGATACCAGAGACTCACCTCAAAATAGGTATACCCATAGACCTGAGGTGTTTCCATTGTATCTATGAGAGAGAGATCAATTTTTGCAAGATTAGAACACCTAAAACCATCTCTCTATAGGGTACAATTTCAAGAGATAACGATAATTTTTGAAGTCTCTAGAGGCGATCTATAGGGTTACTCTACCAAACATTTGGCCACTATTTTTCAGGGCTTCAAGTTCTAGTTTCCTTATTCAAAATACTTACCCATCTATATGAAATTATGATTCCTCACTATGAATCTGGATTTCAAAGAAGAAATACGATCTCTAATTATTCCCAAAACTTGTTTTTGCTTTGATCCATGCATTATTTTTCTAGGGTTTGCAATTTTTTGGTCTATACTATTTTTCTCACTAGTTCAAAGTGCCTAAACATATGCAATGGTTAATGCTTCATTATGTAGTTTATGGTTCACATCATGTTTTCCATTAGATTTGCATGATGTACTTTGCATTGGATTTTATTGTGTTTGATAGCTTTGTTACTGTGTGTTTGACATTACCAATCTCATGGGTTTGCCCTCTTGAGTTCGCCATGACATTGCTCTTCAATGTTTTGAGTTGGGACCTAACTATGTGCCATTTCTAACCTTTATATGGTGAAATATAGCTTTTAAGCTGGGTGGGATTTGTATTTGGTATGATTTTCCTCCCTTGGTCATTGTCTTATCACTCATCTCGGGAGATTTTCCCTCTATATTGAGTGGTTTGACTGTCTTGGTTTTTGCTACTGTTAGAGTCAAGATATACATTTGTTTATCCATCTCGAGCATTATTTTAGCTCTTTGTTTATTATGAAAGTAAATCGAGGGTTTGTATTGTTGTTTTTGTTTACCCTTGATGAGTTGGGGTCCCAGACTACGTCATGAATTTCGGCTTAGAGGTTGACCACTCCAAACCCTAGCTCCTTGCATTTTCTTGTCTCATCATATGGTTACATGGTGATAGGACTTGGCTCTATGCATATCTGCTCCATCTCGGTTAAGACAAGGTAAACATATTTGTTTTTTCAATTATGAGAATCGCTTGTGGAAAATTTCTTTATTCTTATATTTATCTCATTTGGGTGTTTGTAATGATCTTGGACTTTAACCCAAGCACTCGGTATGTTTTTTCAAACTGAGATATTTATAATCGTTCTTTAATTTTCCCTATTGAGATATCTCATCTCTATATAATGAGTCTCTTCCATATCCCATGCATTCCGTTTTCTTGACTCATTTTGTTCTCTTTAACTTGTTGAGAGTTTACCTTGGAAATGTTCTTAGCTTAGCTTCGTCATGGATAGAACTGCTCAATTGCACTTGTATCATTTTGAGTTTGACCCTTTTATTCTAAAACTCATCCTAGTTTCATATACATCTGCTTGAAACTCTTTCTCATTTTTGTACATTGTGGCTTCATCCTTTTCTCATAATTCTTTGCTCTATTTTTGTCGGGATTATAAATCTCATTTTTGTGAACTATTTCAACTTGAAAATACTTGAATGTTTTGGTTTTACAAGAAACATATTGTAGTTTTGGTTGTAAATTGGTCCTTGTTTACCTCTTTCAATTATCATACTATAAGATTTTCAAGTATTTGTGTCTATTTTTTTATAATAACACTTTTTCATCTTGGGAAAACTTTGAAAAATCACTCGAGATATGAAAATAATAACTTTAAAAAATATCATTTTTGTATCATATTTAAAATGCATATTTGGAACCGTTTTCTATGTATATTGACTTTGAAAATCTTGATGGAATCTACAATTAGATCTTGAAATATGCACCTTTATAAACATCTCTATACTCTATAATATATGTTTTTATATAAACTATATGATTGCATCCTTCATCTAAATTTTTGTATCTTGGTTTTGGACTTTATGTGTTTGACCACTTGATAGATTTCATAAGAAATTGTTCATTTAAAGAATATGTATAAATGAAAGTTTCTTCTTAGGATTTGATCTACTTATTTTTACGTGTGCTTTGTGAACTTTATATGCTGGAAATATGAACATTAATAGGTTCATGGCTATCATAATCTAATCTGGAAACCTTTGCAAATCTGATTTATCTATAAACATGTATGGCCATTAATGCATTGCAATCACGAGAATATTTTTTTAGTAAGCCTTTATTCTTTTGAACCTATATTTTTTCATTTATGAGTACATGAATTGAAGCATTCTTATATACATTCCAGAAACCAATCTGTACATGAGTACTTGATGATTCAATTGGAAATTTGTAGTCTTCTGAAAGCTTTCATATTTTATAGCAAAATTTTCTCCTTGTGTTTATGGTCATTGTGTAAATTTGTAGTTTGTTGCATGTTTAGATTCGAACAATGGTCTTGAATACTGTTCACTAGATGGATAGATCCTATTAATGAAAATATATGTACCCAATACTTGATTTACATATTGTGATCTAACTTTGATTGAAAATTCTCACTATGAACATTGTACCAAATTAAAGAGCTCACTGAGAAAACATGTTCTATAATCTTTCATGGATATAGTTTACTTGCACTCTTCTTGAGCTTTTTGTGGACCTAGAGAGTATCTTAGATTTGTTTTTGATCACAATATTACTCCAACTTGTTTAAATAATTGAATCATTCACTTATAAGTACGTATCTGTTTTATTTTCCTTGCATGAGGTACAAATCTATCTTGTTTATGCAAAGAATACTACCCCCTGTAAATGCAAATCTAAATTGAAAGATGAATGTAGATGATCATTCATTTTTGTTGATCATGTTGAGATGTTATGGTCTTTGAAACTTATAAAATGATGAATAAGATAGCACGCATCTTGGGATTTACATTCTAAAATCTCATTTTTCCTTCGTGACTAAATATCGAGAAAGATATACACGATGTAGAAAATTTTGAAAACATGCACTCTTGAGTTTTTAAAAAAATTCATGCATTGATACTTATTATTTACTCGATGGATAAATATGAGATGAAAATGTGCATGAATGATTAACGAATCCTTGGAAAACTATATGATGTATTTGTAGGAATGATGTAAATGTGTGCTTACTCTATGACGATGCATATACATGTAAAACAAGTAATATAAGAAGTTAGAATCCATGAGCTCTAACATGGCTTTTTCTCTTTAAAGTATAGTAGAGACGATGCTTGGAGAAATCATGAAATCTTAGAAATGACATTGAAATCAGGAAGTGATAGGTTACTTACTTCTTACATTTTCAACTTTATATTGAAGTGCATTTCCTTTTCTTTATTAGCCACATCCTCTGGCTTGTGTGTGATTATTATGCTCTTCTTTATGAATAAATGAAAATTTCTTAATGTGATGAGATGTACATGTTTCCTTTGCATTTATTTTCATTAACATGATGTTAAATGAACCTTTTACAACTCAACACACTAAGATAATTTCACATAATCATAAAGGAATAAAATGAATTAATTGTACCTTGGCTTGATTATCTTGAACACAAGTAGATAGGGTTCATTTAAATACCCCGAAAACAATTAGTTTATAATGGGTGGCGAATCTCCAAAATTAACTTAGCATCGATGGTGAATTATTAAAAAATGGTTTCATGGTAAATCGGGTGGGTTGGATGAACATCCTTCGTCTTCCATATAGCTGACCATACCTTACTCATTGGATCATTTTCCATTAATTGAACTCGATGAATCAATTCCAATGATGTAAGCTCAAGTGAAATGGGAATCTTGTTTTCAAGACAATAAAAAGCTTGAAGGGTGAGTTAATAATTAATATTTTATGTGTTATTCTACAATCCCGCAAGGATTCCTTCAAATTTATGTTACATGTTCTTTGGTTCTCATTTGTAGTCCTTCTAATTATCCTCAAAAGATTCTTGTTAGTTGATTCAACAAGGCCATTGCCTTGTGGATAATAATTAGAAGAAGTATTAAGATAAATACCATTTTTTACAACCCATGCAACAATCTTTCCACCAACAAAATATTTTACATTATTTTAAATGATGGTATAAGGAACACCAAACCTAGTTATAATACCTTCATAGAAGTCCAAGATGTTTGTTTCATTAGCTTCCTTCAAAGAAACTACTTCATTACTTTGTGTAAACCAATCGGTGGTGGTGAGTATCCATTTATGACCCAAACTTGAAGGTCGAGTTTATAATATCTATGAAGTCTAAAATCCATTGAGAAAAAGGATTTTCTACTGAAATTGGATGAGGTGGTAAGGTAGAAAGCCTCTCTTTTCCTATGAAGAATACACACTATTGGTGCTCAAAATAGTCTCGCCCCATTTTCCGTTAAAGTCTATCCATTTACAGTCTTTGTCACATTTTATTTTCCTGTATTGTGCCTGATAAGTCTCCACCTTCCTTTTGTTTCCGTAATTAATCCTTTCTTGGGACAAAGATCACGTGTGGATCCATATTTTTTTCCTTGTTTCTCGGTTCCTTTGAAAATGTCTCGTATTTAGGTGTAAAAACTCAAGCTCTCCCATTATTTCCATTTTCCATAATCAGAATTGCTTCCCTTCTCTTTTTTCCCTAAATACTTGATGAAAAATGAATGGATGTAGCTCGGAGGAATGTATTTGAGCCTTCTAACATTTCTAAATTCTCTATCCTTAAAGATAATTTCATCTCCGAGCTCAAATGGTCGTTTTCCTACATTTTACGGTTTGACGGGCGTTTCTCCGGTCAAATTTACATCCTTGCATTAATAGGAAACTTGGCCTCTTTTGGTTGGACATGGGATGACGAGAAAATATTTTAACTTGTCACATTTTGCTTTTTTGGAAAAAAGACAAATTTGGTCTCATAGCTCCGCTCAATTATGATTGGTTCTTTTGGTACTTACGTGGATTCTTCTAACTAGATGGGGCGTGACGGTTTTTTTTTGAACTTTTTCTTTTTGGCTAGTTTGGAAAAAAATTGAACCCGCCCCACAGCCCACCATGCTTTGATTAAAGAAAAATTTAAGTGGCAAGGAAAAATTCTTACTTTGATCCTGCATAAGGACACGTGGAAAATTTAAAGGCGAGAGATGCGTGCCTTTAGAAGCGGAGTTGGAATATTTTTCTATTTTCATAAAATGGAGTAAAAATTCTAAAATGGAAGTTCTCCCCCTCCAAATCATATTGAATTCTTATGAGGTTCTTGAAGTTTCCCCATAAAGACACATGGAGGTTTCCACCGGGTCTTCTTTCCTTAGTTTTTTTAGCAACTTCCTAAAAGGCATGAGACATGTGACAAGCCCGTGCTCATTTAGGGTCAGTACTTTTTTGGGACCATCTCAAGATGCACCATTGTGACGCGTGGAAATTTGAAAAGTCAAAGGGGTGGGGAAGTGGACCATCGGGGGAAACTTGTATTTTTGCCTCTTGTCATCAAAAGGATTAAAACATCAAAATGGCCTATGAGCTTGACAAAGGATTAGTCAAAGTTTGTTTCAAGTCAACAATGGAGGTGCGGAATTTTGGGAGAAATTTGGAAAATTTTCCTTTTGTGGAAAAAGGACCTAAAGTATAAAAAGAGAGCACGTTTCCATTGGGACCCACATTTGGACACTGTATGGCCCATTTTTTGAAGGTGGAGGGGTGGAGCAAAATGGGAATTTTTTCCATTTTTTCAAAAGGTTGTAAAAGGTCAAAAGGAAACCCCTGGCCCGTTTTAAATTGAATGTTCCATGTGGACGGCCCAATTTCAATGTAGAGATCAATGGTAGTTATGTGTCTGAATCTGATTTTCCCCCATTTCTTACTGAAAAGCTCCTGGAAGTGTGAGTCTTCATGATTTCTTGGTATTTCCTACACGCCAAATAGAGAGGAGAGTTAATTTCGATATCTAAATTTGGTGGGGAAAATATGGAGATGTCTTTTATGATAAAAATGAGATATGTCCCTTAGGCTTAATCGATCTTCCATTTTTCCTTCCCAGGCAGGCAAAGAAGAAGATTTGACAGATTAGGGGCAGAAATGGTTAGCGAATAGAAGGAAGAGTGATCTACCAGAAGAAGGATTTGGATGCGGTAAATATTTGAAGAGATTTTCCCCTTGAGCACCTGACAACTTTTATAGATCTGATTATGGGAATCAAGATCGAGATCATTGCGAACACTAGCGCCCTCAATGTTTGGATTTTCTCGGGAAAATAATCTGTTGTAAAATGTTATAAATTTCATGAATTTATCATGCAAATGGTTGGAGTGTTAGAGGTCGGGATTGATTTTCTAAGAGAAAAAGCTTGATGGAGCTCATTTTTCTGAGAAGTTGTTTGAGAAACCTGTCTATCTCTTTTGTATTAAATTTGATCATGTCAAGGTGGTTGTGAGTGTACAGCCATTGACAAGCTCTGAGATTATTCTAGAAACTTTCCCCTACTAATAAATTTAATCAAACTCAAGTTATTCTATGTTGATCTTGAGAAAAATGTGTTTGTTTCATTTCTGAATGTCTACAAATAGTTTTTCTTGTTCCTATTGCAATCTTGTATCAAAATATTTCTCAATCACACAAGTCTCAATCCTTGTGACAGTTTAGTGGCATCTGCAATTTCATTTCTCAAAAGATCTTTCATCTGGGAGTGAAATAAATGATTTAAAATCACTTTTCTTTCATCTGTTGACAGAGATTATCTATAAGCCTCTGGGTGTACCTCAAGCATGATTGGGCTTAGATCTTGATGCTTTGTTGGGTTTTCTAACTCAAGCCTTCGTGCTATAATCTCATAGATTGTGTGAAAAAGTGCAAATTTGGGCCTCCATTGAAGCACACATTCTGGTTAAAGAAACATTTTAGTTGTTTTGTGGCATTCTAGTTGGTTTAGCCTTCCATTTTGTAGAAGCTCTCAAATATTTGGTGAATCAAGTCAATATTGCCTCACCTCCCACCAAAAAATCATTTAAAAAACATCCAATCCTACCTGTAATACCCAATTTTGTCTTGTGTGTATAAGAATGTATAATATCTATTACCAAAACATGTAGAAACAATCAAGTTTTCATTGTCTTGATGAGCTTGAACATTTCTTAGAAAATATCTCCACTATCTAGAGTGACATGACTCATGAGAGTTATATTTTTTGTATTGATCATAATTTCTTCAAGGTATTCCTAATAACTTCACTAGGAAGGATATCTCCATATCCTCCACAAACAACAAACTACAAAAGGGTCCTCTCACCCTGGTTGAAAGGCACAACCATAAAGTAGTAAGGATAGATCAAATCCTCTTGAGGGTGCTTTATCCATTTCTCCACATCTGAGTGACAAAGATCCAACTAGATCCCATCCCTGGCTACAAAACGACCCACCATGATCTATCTTTCCCTATGTTTCCTATCAATACTTGTGATTCTACCCGACTTTACGAGGAGAATCAATTTTGGCTCTACCAACACCGAATTGGGGATTGGTACTCCCTGTGAGTGCCACAAGAACAAAGGTAGACCAAGTGCCAAAAAATATCCATTGGGCAACGGAGTCAACTTGCAGAGTAGAGAAACATGGCCATCTCCCAGAATGAACAAAGAAACCAACACTAATAGGTCACCAAGGAATAGAACAAGAAAAAAACACAAAAGACAGGAAAGAAACAACAAACTATACACTATAAAAAATATGTTTACCTCTATTCCTAGGAATCAATCCAAGAAACACTTCAAATTCTTGCCATTAATAGGTAATTCGATAAATTCACCATCCAAATCCTTCAAGAAGAAGGTATGTTCACCAATCTTGATATCAATGGAGTAAGGGCCCATACATAATGAGTCAAATTTTCCATGCTTGCCCTTATCTTCATGCCTGCTATCCCATAGCAAAAAAAGATCTCCAACATTGAAAGCTCTAGGAGTTACTTTCTTGTCAAATGAATTCTTTATATTTTCTTTGAACTATACATGCCTCTGGTGGGATGCCCTCCTTTCCTCATCAATTTCAAAAATCTTGTTAATGTGGGCATCATATGGACTAACCTCATGATCTTGTAGCTGTTGAATAAACTAATATGAGGATAGTTGCATATGCAAGGGAAGCAGGGCTTGAGTTCCATACACTAACTCAAATGGACTCTTTCCAGTAACTCTCTTGACAAAGTGATTCTATCAGCCCAAACAACAAACTTCAACTATTCACCCCATTTTCTCTTGTTCAACTCCAAGGTTCTTTTAATAATTTTTAGCAAGTTTTTATTATTGGACTCAGCTTGTCCATTTCCTCGGTGGTTGTAATTAGAGGCATATGTCAAGTTGATCCCATACTCTTTGCACATTGCCACCAGAGGTTTAGCTCTAAAACTCATGCCATTATCAGATACAATTTTGACTGGCACTCCAAACCTGAAGATGATATGGTTTAGCACAAAGTCTATGAAAATTTGGTGTGTTGCCTTCTTGGTGGGGATTTCCTCCACCCATTTAGTAAAGTAATCAGTGGCTACAAGAATCCACTTATGGCCAACACTTGAAGGGTCTGAAATCTCTCCAATGAAATCCATTCCGCATTTCTTGAATGGAGCTTCAATTGATATAGGCTGTAAAGGCGGGAGCACTGAAGCTTTGGTATTCCATAGAAACACTAACAACTCTCACATATTCTAAAAAATAAGGTTGTATCCTTGAATAGAGTTGGCCACCAATAACAAGCCCTCAGGATCTTGTGTGTTGTGACTCTTTCCACAAAATTCCCCCACAAACTCCTCCATTGAGATCAGCAATTATCTTGGGGCCTTCATATTTAGTAATGCACCTTAGGAGGACTCCCCAGGGTTCTTTCAAGATAACCCATAATCAGTAATGACATATTTATGGGAGGCCAACTTAAGATATCTTTTCTTGTTCTTACTCAAATACTCAAGGTAGTATAAATGTACGAGATAAAAATTACATCTTTGTACCACTCGAGAACTCATCAACGTTTCTAAAACACCTACCCTATCTTCTTCTACCTCATTTACCTCAATATTTTCAAGTTTCTCTTAGCCATAAGATTAGTTAAGCCCAAACCTCTTACCAACTTCGTGATTTGGATATCCATGTCATATTCTTGCAACTTGTTCACTCATCTACATCTTTTGCTTGAGACCTCCATCTCTGATAAGATGTCCTTTACCATGGTGTGGGGAACATAGGCAACCACTTTAGAGCTTAGAATGTAAGGCCTGAAAACCTTTGTTGCTTTTACCAAGGCAAATGCCTGCTTCTCCATAATAGTGTATTTCAGCTCAGCCCCTGTAATGCTTTCTTTGAAAAGGAAATTGGCATCTCGGACCCTTCATCATCATTCAGCAGTGGGAAAGAAGCAATGGTGTTCTCTGAAGCAAGGAAAATAGTTGGAAATGATTCTTATAGTATGGAGCTACTAAAACAGGGGCATGCTTCAATGCCTCTTTGATCCCATTGAAATCTTGGATGACAGTCTCCTCCCATTTGATGACCTGGTCCTTCTTTAGCATGGAAGTGATTGGAATGGTCAACTCAACAAAGTTTGATATGAATCTTCTTATGAAGTTTATCTTCCCAAAGAAGGACTCTTTGTTCTTGGAATTGGGACCTTTCTAATGGCCTTTACCCTTTCTAGTTTAATCATCACCCCTTCTTTTGACACAATATGACCAAACAACTTTGCCTTCTGCACACCAAAATGGCACTTCTTTGGATTGAGTGAAATGCCATATTCTCTACATCTTATCAACATTTTTTCCAAGTGCTGCAAGTGATCACCTCTCTTCATGTAAAACACATTCACATCATCTTGGTAAACAACAATAAAATTATTGATGTAACCGGGAAAATCAACACCCATTGCTCTTTGAAAGGTGGCTCTTACATTCATTAGATAAAAGGGCATCGACATATACATAAGTCCCACAAGGAGTGGTAAATGTTGTCTTGATTCTTTCTGATTCCTTCACCACAACTTGGTTATAACCAGAGAAACCATCCAAGGTAGAGAGCAATTCAGAACCAATCACTAATTGTAGCATGTTCTCCATGTTTGGTAAAGGATAATTATCCTTCATTGAAGCTTTGTTTAGATTCCTAAAATCCACACACAGCCTGATGTCACCATTCTTCTTTCTAACTGGTACTAGGTTTACAACCCAAGAAGAATACCTTGTGGGTTGAATAATCCCTCCATCTCTCAGTTTCTTTAGTTCTTCTTGCATTTTAAGAGATAAGAGTGGATTGATTGGCCTATATTTTTACTGAATGGTTTTGCATTGGACTCCAAGGGAATCTCATGTTGAAACAAATCCTCTCTGTATGCCTTTAGTTCAGAATAGGTCTAAGCTAGGCAATCTTGATATTTTTTAACAATTTGATGCAGGAATTCTTCTCTTCCTTATTCAGGCTGCTTCCTAACCAAATCTTCCTTGGTTTCTCCTTTGTGCCAAGATCATGCCCTTCAACATCCCTTAAGGCTGTTATATGTTTGTTAATAATGCAATCAACATTATCAAACTTTGATTCAAGAGCAACCAACACTCTAGGAATGATATTAGTCTTTAGTTGGATGATGCCCTTGCCAAAAGGGTTTCTTTTCCCTCTACTACACACATCATTGGCTCCCAATCAATGCATTGATCAAAAAACTCTCCCTTGTTCTATAGAAATCTTCTGATCTGAGCATCATCATCAAAAAATTGCAGTGTTTAATGTTGTTAGGGACAGAGGGTCTTGTCAATACTTCAACATCATATTCACAATATGGGGACCTTGCACAATTTTCAAACCGAGATCCCAACACTGTAAGATTGTCTGCTAACTCATTGAACTTTCTGTCATGATGCACAATTTTGAATGAATCAAACATCTCAATAAGATCCTAAATTGCATGCTTCTACTATTACATTCATCGATTCTTTCTGGCATAAATTTTCCTGACTTGTTTAACAATTAATTCTTAATCTCCTTTGACAATGATGTCCTCGACACCATATTTCCAAGCAATTATGAAACCTAAAAATAGTGCCTCATACTCAGCAATGTTGTTAGTACACTCAAAGTTGAGTTTGAAGGAAAAAACAAACTCTTCCTGGCCTGGAGAAAACAAAACAACACCAGCACCATTTCCAAACTTAGAGCAAGCTCCATCAAACAATAAAGTCCAAGGAGAGCCTTCTTATTCAAGACACTTACATTCTTCAATCTTGTGCTCATTTCCATCTGAAAATCCTACAAAATTATCAACATCAACACTTGTGTACAATACTCCATAGGATGCATTGTTGGGATCCTCGATAAGGTTAAACATCTTCTTTTCTCCATACGCAACCTGACAAGGTTGACCTCAATTGGGATTTTGGCATAGGAAATGTCTATTTGAACAATCCCACCAACACTTGCAGCCCATTTTCTAGACAATAGCATACCCCACTTGGCTAGGCAATCAATAATGACCACATCAAGCTTCAAGTTCTTACCTAGGTAAGCTAAAAGTTGCACCACTAAACCCTTTACACATCCCCTACTGGCACCTCTCTTAATTCCATGGCGGTGCACTTCCCATATGTTGCTTGTTACTTTGATATTCCGCTCATTCATGAATTTCAAAGGCATGACATTGCATGATGCACATGAGTCAAACATAGAGTTGTGGAGCAATTTGTCCTTAATGATCAAAGTGGTGAAGCATGGATCCACATTTAACTAAGAGTCCAACAAGGATGTCCCCAAATAGACCTCAGGTGGTTCACCTAATTCCTTCAATACTAGTGGTGTTTCTAACTCTTTAATGATTGGAGGAGTCTCCACAATGTTTACATTTCTGCCAAGTATTCAAGTGCTATCTTTTTGTGCTTAGGAATCCTAAGCAACTCAAAAATTAGAACAAAGACTTTGATTTGACTTAAAACTTGGGCAATGTCATATGGGACATTCTTTGGCAAGGCAACATTAGAAGGGAGATTAGCAAACTCATCAGATGACATAGGTTTCTTGACAGTTTGGGCATGAGGAGAAACATGATTTTTGTTTGGGACATCAGGGATTTTGGCAGATGCATCTTTCTTACAAGACTCCTTAGGAATTTTTGAAAGTAAGGTATTTTTGTCTTGGCTTGAGGCCCCATCCCTTTGACAACCTTACTTCTTGTGTTATATTCCTTCTCTTAGGCAACAACAACATTCATCAACAACTACATGTCTTCCTCAGAAGGGAATCCTCCATCATACTTATTTATCATCGAGCTATTATAAACTCAAAGTCATTATTATGTATTTAAAAATATTGTATAGTATCTACTTCTAAATTATGAGAGGGAGGAAAAAGTGGTACCCTATGAATGTAGTCCCAAAAAGTGGCAGCAGTTCGAGCACTTATCACTTTAGTTGAAGTTTCCCCTTGTTGTGAGCTAGTGGGAAACCCATCATGTAAACATCATCATCATTGTCATCATTAGCTTCCTCTTCTTCTCGTTGATCTTTTTCATAAGGAGCATGGGGCATGAAACATTTGTCACACCAATTAATGACCTCTGTTTCTTCGATAACAATAACTACGGTAGTTAAAGGATTAGGAATCATTCATTCTCCATGCCTTGGGGATGCTTATTTCCAAATTCAATAGGTCCCTTGCTTTGTCATCAGTTCTGTGATGATTTGTAAATGTGTCTTGGCCTTGTCACTCGTGTCAACCTTCCGAGATCTGTCCAATTCCTTTCTCAGCTCGGGCTAGTTTGTAGGAAATTTCTTTGATAGCCCCTGCCAAAGTTTTCACACTTCCTCCATATCATGTAGCCTTACCATTTTGAGGCTTTTATGGGTTAACCAACTTCACACCATCCCTTTTAGGAGGTTTTCCAATTGCCTTGATATTGTTCTCAATTTGCAGAGCCATAGTGAAGGCTTGCCTCAAATTGGTAGGGTTCTTGTCCCTCAAGTAGTATGCAGCCTTTTTGTCAAATGCATCTTAATATTTGATCAAACATGACTCATCACATGGTCTCAAGTTAATAGGAAATCTCCTCAAGGTCTTGTTGAACCTTGTGTTGAAATCATGTATTGACTCATTAGGATTATTCTTGATATTTTCAAACTCTGATAGAAGAAACCTAGGGTCTGTTCTATCACCATATTACAATCTAAATGCATTGTTCATCTCATTCCAAGAATCAATAGAGTTATATGGAAAATCTTTATACTAGTCCCTTGCATCCTCTTCCAAAGTATGAACAAAAAATTTGATGTATACATCTTCAAACTCAATCTCAAATTCTTCCATCATGTTGATAAAAAGCTTTAAATGTTGATCACTAGTTATAACATTATTTCCCTGGAACTTTGGTAGTTTGTTCCTTACATCTTGAGGAACTTCATTTGGATAACAAGTCATTCCCACAAAATTTATAGGTCAAAAGGTATTTACAAAAAATGGAGGTTTGGGTGGGGGATGGGCCATGTTGTTTTGAGGAGGTGACCTTGGGGAGAAACAAAATGATAAGGGGCAGGGGGTCCTTGAAACACAAGAGTATAGCTTTCAAAATGGATATCCTCTAAAGTTCATGTTTCTTGGAAATTCCTATCAACCTTTGAAAACACAGGGGTAGAATAAGAATAAAACCTTTCAAATTTAAAAGAAGGCCCCTCTCCAAATGGATAATTCAATTCCACAAAGAGACTACCTGATTCAGAAGCACTTGAATGGCAATCTTCAATGAGAGGCTGATTACTCTCATTAAAGGGGATCTCTTTTCTTTACTGTTGTTCTCCCATAAATCTCCAGGGTCTTCTTCCTTATGAATTTGTTTTTCCCAGCTCTAGAAATAATGTCCTAGTAGGATCCTTAGAGAAGAAATATCTTCTTCCTTCTATCTTTGCAAATATTAGTAACAAATCTCACTTGATAGAGGTTAAGACACTAGTACTTATCAAAATCAGATCAACAAGGAGTCACCACTAAGAATTTCCACCTTATTTGTGCAAATGCACTAAAAATATGTTCTTTCAAATGTCTGTCAACACTAACAACTAGAAATGGAAAAAATATGCCCTCCTTTTACCAAGATTTATCAATGAAACCTAGTGCAAAAACTTGTAGAGACTGGAAAGTTTGCACACAACACTTGTAACCTTAAAACTTCTTATAGGCCCAAACACAGGGTGATGTTGAAACAAGATTCTAGCACTTAGAGCATATAAGAAATCCTTACTAGGGTATGAATATGAATTGTAATCACAATGTCCCCGGAAACAATGCCACTCGGGTGTTGGTACCCAAATTGATTCTCCTTCAGAAAGCTAAGCACCATCACAAGTATTGATAGGAAGCATAGGGACAGATAGATCATGGTGGGTCATTTTTTACCCAGGGATGGGATCTAAATGGCCCTTTTCACTCAAATGTGGAGAAATGGATAACACCTTCAAGAGGATTTGATCTATCCTCACTACTTTATGGTTGTGCCTTTTCAACCAGGGTGAGAGGACCCTTTTGTAGCCTATTGTTTGTGGAGGAGATGGAGATATCCTTCCTAGTGAAGTTATTAAGAAGACCTTGAAGAAAATATGATCAATACAACAAAATCTAAATCTCACGAGTTGTGATTCTAGATAGTGGAGATATTTTCTAAGCAAGGTTAAGGCTCTTGAAGACAATGAAAACTGATTGTTTCTACATGTTTTGGTAATAGAAATTATGCATTTGTATACACATAGGAAAAACAAGGGTAGTACGGGTAGGATTGGATGTTTTTTAAATGAATTTTTGGTGGGAGGTGAGGCAGGATGGACTTGATTCACCAGATCTTTGAGAGCTTCTACAAAATGGAAGGCTAAACCAATAGAATGCCACAGAACAACTAAAATGTTTCTTTAACTAGAATATGTGCTTCAATGGAGGCCCAGATTTGCACTTTTTCACACAATCTATGAGATTCTAGCACAAAGGCTTGAGTTAGAAAACCCAACAAAGAATCAAGATCTAAGCCCAATCACGCTGAGGTACACCCAGAGGCTTATAGAAAATCTCTATCAACAGATGAAAGAAAAGTGATTTTAAATCATTTATTTCACTCGCAGATGAAATCTCTTCTAATAAATGAACTTGTAGATGCCACTTAATTGTCGCAAGGATTGAGACCTGTGTGATTGAGAAAGATTTTTATACAATATTGCAATAGGAACAAGAAAAACTATTTGCAGACATCCAGAAATGAAAGCAGACACATTTTTCTTAAGATCAACACAGAAGAACTTGAGTTTGATTAAATTTATCATAAGGGGAAAGTTTCTTGAACAATATCAAATCTTTTCAATGGATGTACACTCACAACCACCTTGACATGATCAAATTTAATGCAAAAGAGATAGACAGGTTTCTCAAACAACTTCTCGTAAAGACGAGCTCTATAAAGATTTTTCTCTTAGAAAATCAATCCGAACCTCTAACACCCCAACCATTTGCATGAAAAATTCATTTAATTTATAACATTTTACAATAGATTATTTTCCCCACAAAAATCCAAACATTGAGTGCACCAGTGTTCGCCATGATCTTGATCGCGATTCCTAGAATAAGATCTGTAAAAGTTGTCAGGTGTTCAGGGGGTAGATCTCTTCGAATATATCCCACATTTAACTCCTTATAGTAGATCACTCTTCCTTCTATTCGCCAACCACTTCTGCTCCTAATATGTCAAGTCTAGTTCTTTGTGTTTCGGGAAGGAAAAATGGAAGATCAAATTGAGCCCAAGGGTCAAATCTCATTTTAATGGTAAAATACATCTCCAGATCTTCCCCACCAAATTTAGATATTAAAATTAACTCTCCTCTCTGTTTGGCATGTAGGAAATACCAAGAAATCATGAAGAATCACACTTCCAGGTGCTTTCAGTAAAAATGGGGGGAAAATCAGATTCAGACACACAACTGTTGTTGATCTCTACTTTGAATTTGGGCCATCCACGTGGAAGATTCAATTTAAAATGGGCCCAAGGGTTCCTTTTGACCTTTTACAACCTTTTGAAAAAATGGAAAAAATTCCCATTTTGCTCTGCCGTCCGCCTTCAAAAATCGGCCTAATGGTGTCCAAACGTGGGTCCCAATGGAAATGCACTCTCTCTTTATACTTTAGCTCCTTTTTCCACTAAAGGAAATTTTTCCAAATTTCCCCAAAAGTCCATCCCTCCTTTGTTGACTTGAAACAAAATTTGAATGATCCTTTTCGGACTCATGGGCCATTTTGATGTTTTAAACCTTTTGATGACAAGAGGCAAAAAATCCAAGTTGCCCCCGATGGTCCGCTTCCTTGCCCCTTTGACTTTTCAAATTGCCACATGTCACAATGGCGCATCTTGAGATGGTCCCCAAAATTACAGACCCTAAATGAGCACGAGATTGCCACATGTCTCAGGCGTTTAAAAAATTTGCTAAAAAAACTAAGTAAAGAAGTCCCCGTGGAAACCTCCACGTGTCTTTATGGCACAACTTCAAGAACCTCATAAGGCTTCAATATGATTTGGTGTGGGCGTGCTTCCATTCTAGAATTTTTACTTCATTTTTCCAAAAGGGAAAAATATTCCAACTTGCTTGTGAAGGTCCGTATCTTTGCCTTTAACTTTTCCATGTGTCCTTCTATGGGGTCAAAGTAAGACTTTTTCCCTGCCGCTTAAAATTTTGGTTTAATCAAAGTGTGGTAGGGCCGAGGGGCGGGTTCAAATTTTTTGCCAAAGTATCCAAAAAGAAAAATTTCAAAAACAAATCCATCGCGCCCATCTAATTAGAAGAAGCCACGTAAGTACCAAAAGAACCAATCAGAATTGAGCAGAGCTACAAGACCAAATTTGCCTTTTTGCCAAAAATAAAAAAGTGACAAGTTAAAACATTTTCCCATCGTCCCGTGTCCAACCTAAAGATTCCACATTTCCTATTGATGCAAAGATGTAAATTTGACTGGAAGAAATGCTCGTCAAACTGTAAAATGCAGAAAAATGACCATTTGAGCTCGAGAGATGAAATTTTCTCCAAGGAAAGAGAATTTAGAAATGTCACAAGGCTAAAATACATTCCTCGAGCTACATCTATTCATTTTTCATCAAGTATTTAGGGAAAAAATGACAAGGGCAGCAATTCTTGATTATGGAAAATGGAAATAATGGGAGAGCCCAAGTTTTTACACCTAAATACAGACCTTTTCAGAGGAACCGATAAACAATGAAACAAATATGGATCCACATGTTATATTCGGCCCAAGGAAGGAGTAATTATGGAAACAAAAAGAAGGTGGAGACTTTTCAGGCACAATACAGGAAAATAAAATGTGACAGAGACCGTAAATTGATAGATTTCAATGGCAAAATGGGGCGAGACTATTTTGAGCACTAACACACACTTTTGACACTTTCTTACCCGAACATAGCTTTCATTGAAGAGTGTAGGCCAATAATATCCTCCTTTCATAATCTTATGGGCTGTAGGTTTTGAATAATAATCCCCATGTTTTCCATAATGAAACTATCCAAGTAATCTCTTAACTTGATTTGGTTCAACACATCTAAGAAATACACCATTAATACTTTTCTTCAATAAAACACCATCAATAAGTAATAAATTAATTGATTATAATATAAAATATCTTATTTTCTAGTTGTTCAAATTTGGTAGGTGTTAGTGTGTGAAATATGGATAACAATAGGTACATACCATTTTGAAGGTACCTTGTCATATCTAAAATCCAATATGGAGGATGTTGATTTTCTGCATTTTTGGGCTCATTCCATATCAATATAATAGATTCTTTTCTCTCTTACAAGTCTTGAGCCAAGTGCTAGAATAATAATTTTACTCTAATCAACTTTGTCACTTTAATGACGATGTCATATTCCATTGCTTTAGTAATCCAGTTTTCTCTCTTTTCACTTATATCTTTGTTCAACATAAATTCTTTATTACTTTAGTGAGAAACCATCAAATAAATTCTTTTGTTAGAGAGAAAGTCCCTAAACATTTTGAGTGATCGAACAATTAAAAAACCATGTTTCTCAACAAATGAGTACCTTTTTTTTGCACTCCATTAAGATTTGGTTTAAGAATGTCATTCGCTACTCCAAACCTTCTTGATTACAATGTGTCAAATTTCATAAAATTGAGTTGATGTTAGCATACGCATACAATATGAAATGTTTTTAAAAATTGAGTCGATGTTAGAATAATCATACAACATTAAATATTTCAAAAAATTAGGATTTATGAGTTTTAGGACTGAAGCAATATCTTGTCTAATGGCTTCAAATATGTTCACTCCTTCTTTTGTCCATATGAAATTCTGATCTTTCTTGAGCATGTTTTCCAATGGATTTGATAACGAAAAAAATTGAGTAATATACCTTCTTATGAAATTAATATTTCCAAAAAGAGTTTTAAGTGCTTTCTTATGTTTTGGAAATAAAATAGTAAAAATGGAACTTAATCTTTTATGATCAATTATCATATATTGGTTTGAGATGATATGATAAAGAAGCTTATCCTCACGAATAGAAAATAAACTTTATTGGGGATTAAGTGACACAAAAATATCTACATCTTTCAAAAAATTATTTGAGCTGCCGTAAGTCGTAACTTAAAAGATTAAAAACACCTTTAAATTGTCTAAATAGACATAAATAAAATTCTTAATAATAATTTGTAATTCCATGTCCGTGTATTTTTGAATTATTGCATCTACATTGGACAAACAGAATGGCATCTTTCTGTATGCATAAGTTTCCCACTTAGTTATGAATGTTGTTTTAAATTTTTCTTCTTTCTTGAAAAGTATTTGGTTGTAGCCACTATACCCGTCAAGCAAACGATACCTCTCTTAACAAGCAAGTAGTGAAGTATTTTTAGAAGTACAGGGAAAATGATAGTGATCCTTTAGAGAAGCCTTGTTTAAATGAACAAAATAAACTTATAATCTAATTTCACCATTTTTCTTTCTTATTGGCACAACATTAGCTACCCAATTTGAAAGCTTGATGGGAAAGATAATGGACAAATCGGTGATTTCTTCAAAATATTTCATCATTAAGGGTTTGAATTTGGGATTAATTTTCCTTCTCTTTTATCTAACCAATTTTGAATAAACTTCTAACTTAATTGTATGCTCAGCTTATGAGGGATAAAAAATATAAAATCATTTTATTTCCATGCAAAAACATCTACATACTCCCTACATAACTCAATGAATGCATCCTTTTCATATTATGAACATACCTTCTCGAGATTTAGTCTCTTACCATCATGAATGGTGAAATTTTCATGCTGATCTGTACCTATAGTAAAGAAAGCCATCTCTTGCTTCATTTCATCGATTTTCTCCAAAGATGGATTCCAAAGTCAGAGAAGGCCTTTTAGGATCTTATTTGTATTGAGCTACATAATCTAGTCCTCATACCTCTTTTGGATTTTTCCTTAGTATTGTGATGAGAATTTATCCTCTTCCTGTAAAAATATTATTATATGAGTATCATCATCAAAAAAATTATAATGTGATTTGTTATCCAGAATGGATGGCCTCACTATAACCATGGTATGCGGTTGTAATATATCATTTCTTATATATGGAGATATGTAAAAATGGGATCAAATGGATCTAAGCCTATCGACATGTTTATTTCTATCTCTAGGGATAGTTTGAATCTTAATATAAAGAAAATATTCAAGAATGCCCTAAACTCTATGTGTGTAAGTTCTCATTAGTGGTTTTTTGCAAGAAATCAAACGTATTACCTAATATGTAACAAGCTTTTTTCGCCATAAACCTAGAAATTCTTCATTATTTTATTTCTTTCCCACCTGTAAACCATATATAAGTGCCACATATCATGAAACATTGTTAGAACAACCAAAATGAATCATGATTTTAAAAAATAAAATAATGGCATGTAGATTAATTTGTTAAATTATTAGATATGCTATAACAAGTAAATATCATAGTGATATAGTAATAAAGAACAAACTAAACCTAAGCAATAAGATTATCAAGCTAAAGCATATGTGTAAGAGATAGTTAGATCATTTATCTAATTTTGTAAATAACTTGGAGGTGTGCAAAGGTGGAAGATTGATCTAATCTGGAACACAAGAGGTCATGACCGAGTGAAAACAAATGTAGAAGTGCGGGAGGCACATTGACGGGGTCTTTGAGTGGTATTATGGCACATGAGTGCAAAGATCCCTTCCTAGGAGCTAGGTCTATGCAGGAGCTCAATAAATGATTTTTATAGGGTCATTGGATGATCAAAACCCTCACCTGTTGTCTCTTTCTATTATGTCGGTAAAATCCTGTAGATTTCACAGATAACATGTAAAAATTGATCACCCATAAAACCCCGAAAATAACATCAAATCCTTAAAAAGAAAGAACATAAATTAGGGTCAGACTTTCTCAGCTATCACAATGGTGATTTTATAATTGAGCATTACACTACATATAAGAACTAATGTAGTTCTATGTGTTTTTCTGTGTGAAATCATGCCCTAGGTGGCTCTTGTGTATGTATGTCGCTCTTGATAGTGAGAAAAATAGTTAGATGTAAAAATATGTAGCAGATGTGTGTAGGTAGAATAAAATGAATTTCGCTCCTATGATTGTGATGCAAAAACAAACTATTTTCCTTGTAATGGTGCTATATGAATGCAATGATTCTTTTAGATGCTTGTGATATGCAGCTTAAGTGATAACATAGATGCTTAGAGCTTGGTCCTTTAATTTGGTCACATAACTTTATCTTTATATACTTATCTTGTTCAAATTTTGTAATTGATCATTAAAAAGCTGAATCCTAAAATATAATGGTAAAAACCTAGAAAGGAACCAAAAAGAGTGAGATAAATATAAAGAGGTATATGGAACGAATGGGGATGAGCGCACCAGGGCGCTAGCGTCTTGGATGGGCGCTAGTATGTAGAGCTACAAAAGGTGAAATGATAAGGGTTAGACTGGGAAGTGAGGTTCATATGGTCAAAAGGGATACTAGAAGGGAAGCTAAGAGGATAAGTATAATGATCAATTAGTTATTTTCTCTCATAAGAAGAATAAGAATAATAGTATTTGATTAAGACCTAGTAATGTACCCAAGTGCGTGATTTTGTGTCTACATTTTCCCCCACTTTACGTTCGTGAAAAGAAAGATTTGTAAAATAAAGTAGTTAGATATGAATACCGATAACCATGTAAATCGAACTAGAAGACCTGTGTGTAGAGACAAAGAGATAATTTACTTATAAAAATGGAGAAGCGTGGATGCTAAAGAAAAGGAATTAAAATGATAATGACCATATGGTGGAAACACATGTGTAGTTTATTGATGTTGTACCTATTGTTGTTGATGATGTTTTTCATGTTTTGATGTTGACTAACACTTCCCACAAAGATGGGCATGCAAAAGATAAAAACAAACAAATGCACCTAATCGTGATGAGTAAAAGAGGGTAGAGAGGATCCTAAAAATGTCGATGAAAAACAAGTTTCTAAGGTGTGTTGTTATCCAAATTGATTCTCCCTTAGAAGCCGAGCAACATCACAGATTTAACAAGACACTAAGAAATAGACGAACCACGGTATAATTCATTTTGTATCTAGGGAGGGGATTGTCGACATTAAAATTTTCCTCCATAATTTCTATTTTATTAATGTATGTATTAGGAATAGGATGTTGTTAAGTATAATTAGTAGTGGCGTCCAATAGAAGATAACGGCACCATCAATAATGTAGAGTACGGTAACAATCAAAGTATAATAGGAATGTTGTAAAAAGTAAATATTTGTCGTAAGTGGTCCGGTAATGTTAAAATGTCAAAGTTGGGATAAGTAGAGAAGTAGGGTCTACATGATTAGGAATTAGAAATATTATATTTGTAATAAGGACAAAGAGTGATGTCATAAATATTTTGTATATTTTATTTGTGGAAAAGTCTAAAAAGGTGGAACCCATGTGAGATGATAAGGTTTATCTTATCTTAGAAGATAAGCCTACATGTAAAGGCAAGAGTTTAGGCATGGAATATGATTGGCCGGAAGAGATTTCCTATCCTATCTTAGAGATAAGGTGGATAAGCCTGAATTCCTATAAATAAAGAGGCCACCCCCTCATTTAGCATAGAAGGAAGTAGTGAGAAATATTGTATGAGTAAGCCATCATTTTGAAGGTGTGTTAAAGAAGCCATTAAGAGGTGTAATTGTGAAGTTTCTCCCATAGTATTGGTGGAAGGAAAGTGAAGTCAGTAACACTTGAAGTACCACATGGGTGAGATTGTAACAATTTCATGTTAATATTATAATTTACTCTGATATTTCATATTTATCATCATTCCTTCTTATCATAGTCTATGGTATTCTTGTGTTATATTTGTTGTTGTGTTTCCAGATTACATCCACCAAACTAAAGGCTATGCATTAGTAAATAATCATAAGACGAGGAGTTCCGGTGAAGAACTATCATAGTGCTTAGGATTGGTGATGACATTTTGGTTCATTGCTTGAGACCATTCCTCGTTGGTGGTTTTTCCGGAGAGATATTCCAACTTAGTCAAAAACCTTTGGAGGGTAACATTGTTTTTATTGTGCATAGGAGTTACCATGGTAAAGTCACTTTTACCATGAATAGTATTTACCACAGTAACTTTACTTTTTACCATGAATAGTATTTACCATAGTAACTTCATTTTTTACCGTGAATAGTGTTTACCCCAGTAACTTCATTTTTACCGTAAATAGTGTTTACCACAGTAAAGTCAGGTTTTACCGCAGTAAGTCAAGTTTTACCATAGTTTACCGTGGTCATTTCTATTTTCTATTATAGTGATTCCAATGCACATAAGTCTTTTTGATTGTTGGTATTTCATTGTGGTTACTTTTGAAAATGGGGAAGATTCCTATTTTTTCAGCCCAATCTAATGAAGATGCTTCCTCTTTCATTCAAGAGTTTAAACGATCTTGTATTTGTAATGGCCTTATAAGAAGGGAACAATGGACTGAATTTTTTCCTACCTTTTTGGATGGTTCAGCCCTTAGGTGGTTTGAAACACTAGGTGATAATGTGAAAAAATCATGGGATTTATTAACTGAAAGTTTTCTTGAAGAATTTGGTGAACAACAAAAATATGCAGATCTCATGATCGAGATCACAAAGCTAGCCCAAGGAGAGAAGGAGAAGATAAGAGATTATCATGCTCGTGTTCTAGAGCTAAGGAGGAAGCTCGATGCCCAGATCCGGAAGGAAGGATTAGCGGATGGGTTGATGAATGGCGTGGATAATCTCCTATGTAAGCACTTCATTCTTGGGATGAAGCCAGAGATTAGACAATGAGTGAAGTATGACCACCTAGCTACCATTGAACAAGCAAAGGAGATTGCAAGAAGGCAAGAAGAAAGCATGGAAGAGGAGCCCAAAGAAATTGTTGCTAAAGTAGAGCCTACACCAGTACCTTTGGTCCAGAATCCACAACCACTCTCGGTGAGCACAAATATTTCTCCTAGTACATCTACTGAGTATGAAGATCTGCTCAGGAAGATGGGCTAGTTAACTATTAATCTTCTTCAAGGAAAGGAATTTAGTTCTCAGGGAGGAGATAGAGGTCCAAAAAGAAATATTTCTGAAGTTGTATGTTATGGTTGTTATAAAAAGGGTCATTATAAGTATAATTATCCAGATAAAACTTCTACATCTAGTACAAGAGATAATGATAAAGGAAAAGCACCTGTGAATTCTTTTTATGTAGTAGATAAGAGCATAAATAATGAAGTAGATGTGTTTGTAACAAAAAGAAAGAAAGAAAAAGATAACCAAGATGGAAATGATCCTAAGAAGATGAAAGGAGAAACTAGTAAGAAACATAGGAGAAGAAAGTTGGGTGTGCAGGATTTTCTGATTTCACAGGGACAAGGACCATACTCCATCTTAGAAGATCTGTCCAAAAGGCCTACAAATATTACATATGGTCAACTCTTGGCTATGTCTTCTGAGAAGAGGCGGGAGTTGCAAAGTGGACTCAATGCTCAACAAAGGAAGGAGGTTGAGGTCCTTATTTTGGAGGCAGAGGAGGATCCCTACACTCCATAAGCTGAGGTATTATGTAATGGTATTTCAATTCATGATGTCTTAGTTGATGGAGATGCCACAGTTAATGTAATGATCGAGTCTGTAATGAATATGTTGGGTTTAAAAATTGATCGCCCCTCAACACTTATGTTAAGGTCATTAAATAACGGAAAAACTAAACCAAAAGGTGTAGTTCCAAATGTGGCAATATCTGTTATGGGTGTTGTATGTGTGGTAGACTTTTAGGTGATGAAAAATGGTACTATTGCGTAACCAATGTTGTTGGGAAGAGCGTGGCTAAGGAGAGTTCATGCAAGAAACTACTGGAATGAAGGCTTCATGACACTTGGACGTGGTAGAGAGAGGGTGAAGATAAACATGATCCTCAGCATCATAAGGTAGAACCTATGGATTCAAGTGATGAAACTGATGATTGGACATCCTCTGATTACTCGAGTACCAGTGAAGTGGACACCGAAGATGAAGAAAGTGAGGTTGATGTTTCGGTCATGGATATCCTTCTAGTCACACCGAATCATGACCCCATAAAATTATCTGAAGAAGAAATTGATGATCGTCTCCAAAAAATAAAGATTGGTGATGCTGTGAAGGAGAGTGAGAAGGAATCCTACCTCCAGCTCTTTCGAAGGTACATACACATATTCACTTTTGATTACAAGGAACTCCGTCAAGTAAGTTTTGTAGAACATTCTATTGAGTGGTAGATGGTGTTAAGCCTATAAAGCAAATGCCATATAGTATGAATCCTAATTTTTCCAAGACTCGTAAAAGAAGAAATAGATAAGTTGCTTGATGCGGGATTCATATTTGTGGAGAATTCAAAATGGGTTTCTCCCATTGTGATCTCAATAAAAAGAATGGGAAGCTACGCATTTGTGTTGATTATAGGAAACTCAATAATGCAACAAAGAAGGATCATTACCCTCTTCCATTCTCGAGATCAGATCTTGGATGAAGTAGCTAGCCAGAGTGTTATAGTTTTTTGATGGATAGAGTGGATACAACCAAGTCTCAGTATAGCGGAGAAAGATTAGCTAAAGACCACGTTCACCAATCCTTGCGGAATTTTTGCTTATAGAGTTATGCCTTTTGGGTTGTGTAATGCTCCAAAGAACGCTCTAGTGTTTGATGAATAGGTTGTTCCAACCCTACATTGGGAACCTCATCGAGTATTTATGGATGGATTTTACATCTATGGGAGTAAGATGGACCACCGCACTGATGGAGACAACATTTCAAAGGTTAGATGAAGCACAAGCCTCACTAAACCCTACAAAGTGTGTCTTTGGATGTTCTAAAGGTGTTTTGTTAGGGCATGTTGTATCCAGAGATGGTATTGGTACTGATCCTGATAAAGTTTCAAAAATCAAAGAGTTACCATTTCCTATGAATAGAAGTAAGTTGAGATCATTTTTAGGCCATGTGGGTTACTATAGAAGGTTCATCAAGAATTTCTCAAAGATTGCACAACCACTAACCCAGTTCTTGAAGAAGGATGTTACTTATGAACCAGGAAATAAGGTGCATGAAGCTTTTGAACAACTGAAGGAAGCCCTGGTGTCTTCACCTGTTTTAAAGAATCCAGATTGGAGCAAGCCATTCATTGTGTATATTGATGCCTCAGATGCAGCACTAGGAAGTACTCTGAGCCAAAAGGATGAAAATGAGAATGATCATCCAATTTACTTTGGGAGCAGAAAAATGAGCAGTGTTGAGGTAAATTATACTGTAATTGAAAAAGAGGCTCTAGCTATCATTTTTTTGTAAAGAAGTTTAGAAATTACTTGCTAGGGTAGAAATTTATAGTTGTAACAGATCATCGGGCTCTAAAATATATTGTCAATAATCCCAACCCATCAAGGAGGATAGCAAGATGGATAATTTTGCTAAAAGAATTTGAATTTGATATTATAGATAGGCCAGGAAAGAAGCATGTCAATGCAGATGCACTCTCTCGAGCCTATGATGGTTTAGGTTCACCTTGTGATGATGATGATTTCCCAGATGCAACATTGTTATCTCTTGACACAATCCCTAGTGAATACATAGATATTTGGAATTATCTAAATGAATTCAAGTTTCTTGATGGTGCCAATGCAAAGACTAAGAGGAAGATTACTCAAGCCAGCCATCCATATTCTATTTTGCATGGAGTATTATTTCGAATAGGACCTGATGGAAAGTACAAGAGGGCAGTTAGACGTGATCAAGGGAAGGAACTGATAGAAGAATTCCACAATGGTACATGTGGAGGACACTTCTCTGGACAACTTACAACAAGAAGGATCTTGGACACAGGTTATCATTGGCCCACTCTTTTTAGAGATTGTTATAATTATTGTAAGACATGTGATATTTGTCAAACACATGGTAACCGTAAGACTTCATCAGCTCCATTATGCCCTATTCTTCCACTTGGTCCCTTTGAAAAGTGGGAATAGACATTGTAGGTCCACTTCCAACTACCCCATGCCAAAATAAGTATATTGTAGTTACCACAGATTATTTAACCAAGTGGGTTGAAGCTAGGCCATTGAAAACAACTTCCATGGATGAAGTGGCAAGGTTCATATATGAACGCATTGTCAGCAGATTTGGTTGCCCATTAGAAATTGTAACAAATCAAGGAAGCCACTTCATTAATGAGGTGGTAGAAGCCCTAGTCAACAAGTTTTCTATTAAGCACAGAAAGGCAACAACATACAAGCTAAACACAAATGGACAGATGGAACGAACAAATTTTGTGTTGTGTCAAATTCTAGCAAAAGATGCAGCCTTACAGGTACATAAGTGGGATAAAAGGATTCATGCAGCATTGTGGGCATATAGGGCAACATCAAAGTTAGCAATAGGATACTCCCATTTCAGTTGGCTTATGGCATTGATCCAGTTCTTCCTATTGAGTTTGATATTCCCACTGTGAGAGTTATGAAAAATGAAAGGATGGATGAAAGTGATTCAATAAAAGAAAGGTTGGTACATCTTCATTTGCTAGAGGAAATGAGGGAAATAGCGAAGGATACAAGCTATAAGAAGAAAATGAAGCAGAAGGAATACTTTTATCAAAAGATCCGTTGGTCTCCATTTCATGTGAATGACTTGGTTCTAGTATATGATTCTAGATACAAAAAAGAAGACAGAGAAAATTTCTTCCAAAGTGGATGGGGCCCTACAAAATAGCAGCTATGCATGAAAATGGTACATATCGACTGGAGGAATTGGATGGTACTCCCATTACAAAATGGGTCAACCATGACAAGTTAAAGATTTTCCAAGCACCAACTTCAGAATTTCCATAAGAGTCTACTCCGAGGACGGAGTAGAAGTTAGGAAGGGGGAAAATGTCGACATTAAAATTTTCCTCCGTAATTTCTATTTTATTAATGTATGTATTAGGAATAGGATGTTGTTAAGTATAATTAGTAGTGGCATCCAATAGAATATAACGGCGCCACAGTATGGTGCCGCCAATAATGTAGAGTACGGTAACAGTCAAAGTACAATAGGAATTTTGTAAAAAGTAAATATTTGTTGTAAATGGTCCGGTAATGTTAAAATGTCAAAGTTGGGATAAGTAGAGAAGTAGGGTCTACATGATTAGGAATTAGAAATATTATATTTGTAATAAGGACAAAGAGTGATGTCATAAATATTTTATATATTTTATTTGTGGAAAAGTCTAAAAAGGTGGAACCCATGTGAGATGATAAGGTTTATCTTATCTTAGAAGATCAGCCTACATGTAAAGGCAAAAGTTTAGGCATGGAATGTGATTGGCGTAAGATATTTCCTATCCTATCTTAGAGATAAGGTGGATAAGCCTGAATTCCTATAAATAAGAGGCCACCCCCTCATTAGCATAGAAGGAAGTAGTGAGAAATATTGTATGAGTAAGTAATCATTTTGAAGGTGTGTTAAAGAAGCCATTAAGAGGTGTAATTGTGAAGTTTCTCCCATAGTATTGGTGGAAGGCAAGTGAATTCAATAACACTTGAAGTACCACATGGGTGAGATTGTAACAATTTCATGTTAATATTATAATTTACTCTTATATTTCAGATTTATCATCATTCCTTCTTATCATAGTCTATGGTATTTTTGTGTTATATTTGTTGTTGTGTTTCCAGATTACATCCACCACACTAAAGGTGTGCATTAGTAAATAATCATAGCACGAGGAGTGCCCGGTGAAGAATTATCATAGTGCCGGATTGGTGATGACAAGATTCATTTGACTCTTTTTCACTCAGGCATTGGAGAAATGGATAGCACCTTCATTAAGCATTTGATCTATCCTCACTGCTTTAGGTCATGCCTTGTAACCGGGGTAAGAGGACCCATTTTGTAACCTTTGTTGGTGAAGGAGATGAAGAGATCCTTCTTTGCACAATTTTAAGGGGAACCTTGGGAAAATACGATCAATACACCACAATTTAACTCTCACGAGATGTCACTTCTAAAGAATGGAGATATTTTCTGAAACAAAGTTTGGGTTACTAAAGACACTTAAAACTTGCTTGCTTCGTATATTTTTGCAGTAGATTTTGTTCATTTTGGATACCCATCACAAACATGGGTACTTAAGGTAGGATTCATGGTTATTTGAAATTTTTAGTTGGGAATTAAGCAAGATGAAGTTGATTTCATCAGATTTTTGAGAACCTTTACAACAATTGGAAAACTAAAGACATAATGCTTTAGAATAGACAAAATATTCCTTCAACCAGAAGGCGTGCATCAATGGAGGCCCACATCTACATAATTTCACACAATCTTTTAGAATTCAACATGAAGGATCGAGATAAAGACTCAATTAAAAATTAAAAACCCCGGAGTTCATCACGCCTAAGATACACTCATACGCTTACAAACAATATTTATCAACATAGTGGAAGTAGAATGATTTTAAATTGTTTATTTCATTACTAGATGAAAGATCTTCTCATACTGATATTCAAAATTTAAAAATACTAACACATGGATGAGATCTTGTGTGATTCAGAGAGATTTTAATATAAGATTGCAACAGGAACAAGAAAAAGTATTTGAAAGACATTCTGAAATAAAAGCAATCACAATTTTGCCCAAGATCAACACAGATTAATTCAAGATTTATTAGATTCATTAGTAGGGTAAAGTTTCTAGAACAATCTCGAGCTTGTCAATGGCTATACACTTGTAACCATCTTGACATGATTGAAATCTAAAACACAAGAAATTAATAGGTTCCTCGGATGGTCTCTTCCGAAGATGGGCTTTCTAAAATTTTCTCATAAGAATTAAACACCTAAAATTTAACAAGATTATTCTGATTACATTTATACAATTCACTCGCTCAATCATCCCAAATTTCCCCACAAAAGGAAGAATATTCAAGGAATCCTTTACTTGTTATAAGTTTTTCTCAGAAAGTGATGTTTAACAAATTTACACCTGAAGCTACCAGGTGGATGAATCATGAACTGATCACATTTATTAAACCCTCTACTATGACTAGGATGTCGTATCATAACTTTTTGACAATCCTTCTGATCATTATTTTATTCTGTCATGCAGGAAATCCCCCTTTTTAATCATTCACAGGTGACCCCATATATTTGGATCGACGGGTAATCCTTTTCACCCTTGAGAATACACTTTGAGAAATGAATTCCCTCACATGGATACCTACATTTTTTCCCCTCATAAATGAGATCCCTAGCATGGATTATATCATATATCTATGTTGTGAGTCTGAGTCAGCCAAGTACAAAGAGGAGCCATTAAAAACCCTGCACATGTTTCTAAGCGCATGGCTGTAAAGGTGAAGTCAAGAGGTAGGTCACCAAATGAGCGTGGATGCTCCACGTGTTTAGAACCCTAGAGACATGAACCAGTTGTTGAAAATTCATAGTATGGGAAGGTCCAGCAGAAGCTTCCATGTGTCTGTTCGGCATAACTTCAAAGATGAATTTTAGAGACAGGACCTCAAATGAGTGCAAGCTCTCCACTTGCCCTAGGCCACAAAAAGTTGCTTTGGCATTTGAAAAAGTCTAAGTAAAAAGAGGAGAAAGTGGAAGCCTCCACGTGTTTCCTTGGCACACTTTTGATATGGTTCCCAAAAGTGGAGACCCCAAACAAGCATGGGCTCACCAAGTGTCTCAGTCGACAAAGTTTTTGAAAGAGTTTAAGGACCAACAGAAAGTGCCACGTACCTAGGGTCCAAGAAAAACTTCTTGGTCGGTGAAAAGTCTAACTATGGGCAAGGCCAATAGAATCTTCCACGTGTATCTCTCGGCACTTCTTTGAGTACGAAGCTCAAAAGAAGGATTCCAAAATAAGCGTGGGATTTCCATGTGTCTAGGGTTTGACAAAGTTGCACCAGACACTTGAAAAAGTTTAAGTATGGGAAGCTCCGGTGGAAACCTCCACGTGTACTCCTAGTGCAATCTGCGAAGGTAGGACCCAAAGGTGGATCCTCAAATGAGTGAAGGCCCTCCACGTGTCCATATGTGAGTTGAGGTGGATAAAAACTCCAAAGTACCTCGGTGACTCACCTCTCCGCTTCTAGTTTTTGATGTGGGCCCCAAGAGAGTCGTAACTCACTTTTGTACTTGTATTTCAATTTAAAACATAGCTTAAAAACTCCAAATTGCTCTGCTGACCCACTTCCCCACTTTGAATTTTCAAATGTTGACTGAAACATGAGACATTAATCTCTCTCTTGCAAGGTTTTGAATCAATTTATAACTTTTCTCCTTCTCACAAAGGCAAAAATCTTCAAAATGTTCTAACAATCCGCCTCTTCGCCTTGGCCTTGAAAAAATGCCACGTGTCCTTCTTCAAGGTCAAAGTAAGACTTTTTCCCTGCTGCTTTATATTTGTTAAATAACCAATTAGATACTATTGGGGCCGTAGGGCCAATTTGGTATTTTTTACAAATGTGACAAAAGTGACAAGTTTCACCAAAAAAGACCCACCGGGACGCATCCAATTAGAAAATAACACATCTTCATGATTTTTGGAAAAAAATATAATAAGGAAAACATGAATATGGAAAAATAGAAGGAAAGGGAAACTCGAATTCACGCCCAAATTACAAATTATTTCTCATGGATAGAACAACAATAAAAAAATTTGGTGAATGTGATCCTCGACCAAAGGAAAGGACTGACCATGGCAACCAAATGAAGGATATATATTTCACACATCAATATAGGGAGAAGGAGAAAACTGCAAACCATGTTGAATGAGAACTATTAAATCAAACAAGGAGAGAATAAATTCAGCACCAACATCGGTTCGACTGGGGATAGACACTCCTGCGAGTGCCACAAGAACAAAAGACCATGTGCCAGAAATCCATTGGGTAACGGAGTCAAGAAAAATCTTGCAGAGCAGAAAGATAATAACCAAATCCATCAAGAAGAACTGAGAAACCAAAAAAATGGTCAGGGGACTAGGACAAACCAAAATACAAAAACTTGAAAATAGGACAAAAACAATACACTATACACTATACAATGATGCATGCCTTGATTCGGAGAAATATTTCAAGGAGATGTTTCAAGTGTCTTAAATTCTGGATATGAAAATGCAAAGTAGTTCGATATGTCTTTAACAACTGGTCATATGATTTTTTCTCTTTTCCATCCAAGTTACTATTTGACCACACTTTTTTAGGCTTATTTTTTGTGCCTAGGTCAAATTTTTCAACATTTCTCGAGGATGCATCAAACATCAAAGTACCAGGAAAATCAACCTACTCAGGATATCTGCATTGATCAATTTCATACTCCTTGAAAACAACATAGCTCACAGAGTTATCAACATCAATATCTATGTGCAATACTTCATAAGAAGCATTGTTGGGGTCCTCAATGAGATATAAAATTTTATTTTCACCATATAACTTCACAAGGCTGCCCTCAATTGGTATGGTTGCATAAGACATGTCCATTTACACACTTCCACCCACACTAGCTGCCCACTTTCTGGATAATAACATCCCCCATTTAGGAGGACAATCCACAATGACAACATTTAAGGTTAAGCACTTACCGGATATGCTGCCAATTGCATTACTAAGCCCTTGACACATCCAACTACTGGCACCTCTCTTGAATCCATGGCATTAAATTTCCCATAAGTTGTTATTAATTTGATATTCAACTCATTCATGACCTCAAGAGGCATTACATTACAAGAAGCTCCCGAGTCAAACATGCGGTTATGTAACAACCTATCTTTAAATAAAAGTAGAGAAAAATGGATCCACATTCGGTTGAGACTCAACCACGAAGTTCCCAAATAAACATCAGTGTTTCCCCAATTCCTCCAATGCTTGTGGTTTTTCTAATTTTGCAATGGCATGAGGAACCTCTACATTGTTCAAATTTTTACCCAGGGGACCTTTTCCTCCTTAAGCCCCAAATACTCAAACACCCTCTTCTTATGCTCGTGGATTCTAAGCAATTCAACAATAAGAACAATAATCTTGATCGACTCAAGATTTGGGCTATGTCACAAGGAACATATATGGGTTAGGTAGTATTAGGAGGAAGATTTACAAATACATACGATGGCATGGGATTTTCAGAGTGCCGAGCATGGGGAGGAACACAAATTTTATTTTGGGTGACAAATCCTTTGCAGATGCATATTTTTAGGGCTTTCCTTAGGGATACCTTGGTAAGAATTAGAATTTTGGTTTGGCCTATGACCCTACCCCTTTGGTAACCTTACTCCTGGTATTATATTCTTTTTCTTGGGCAACCATCGCATTCATTAACAGTTTCTTGTCCTCTTCTTAAGGAATTCCTCCATCATACTTTTTAATCATTAATGCCCTTTAGTACTCAAAATCTTTGTTAGGAAACTCAAAATATTGTACCATATCAATTTCAGAAGTATCAGTGGGAGGAAGAGGTAATACCGGTGAATGCATTCCCATAAATCAACAACAGTTCTAGCACTTATTATTTGGGTTGAGGTTTCTCCCTTTCGTGAACTTATAGAGCACTCCATCATGGATGCATCATCATCTGTCTCATCATCATCGACTTCCCGAACTTCTTTGTCTTCATCACATGGGGAATGGGGCAAGAAAAATCTATCACACCAGTCCATATCATGGACTTCTTCTATAGTAAGAATCGTGGAAGCTAAAGGCTCTACCAATCTGCTTTTTCCTAAGGTTGGGACTATTTATCTCTTGATCCCACGTGACCTTTACCCCTTTCATCGATCTATGATCACCTCTCGATGATTTGCAAATATTTCTGGACCTTGTGGCTTGTCTTGACCTTGGGAACCTTGTCAAATTACCTTCTCTTCTCTGGCAAGTTTATAGGATATTTCCTTAATGACTCTAGGCAATGTTTTTACAACCTCTTCTAGATCTATAGACTTACTTCATAGATGCTTCTCTGGATTGATCAGCTTGATACATTCCCTCTTAGGCGGCTTACCAACCTGATTTGATATTGTTCTCTATTTACAAAGCCATGTAGTGAAGGCTTGTCTTAAAGTTCCTAGGTTTTTGTCCCTTAAATAATAGGCAGCCTTTTGTCAAAAGCATCAAAATATTTTATTAAACAAGAAACATCACTTGGCCTCGGGATCGAAGTAGCCTATTTAAGGACTTATTGAACTCGGTATTGAATTCATGAACAAATTCATTAGGATTCTTTTTAATATTCTCAAATTCAGAAAAAAGAAACCTAGGATTTGTCTTATCCCCATATTGCAATCTAAAAGAATTTTTCATTTTTGTCCATGAATCTATTGATTTATCTAGAAAATACTTATACCAGTCATGTGCATCCTCCTCAATAGTATGAATAAACAATTTTTGTACACATCCTCAAATTCTTCCATCATATTGAAAAAAGTTTTAAATGTTGATCACTAGTGATAACATTATTCCCTTGAAATTTAGGCAATCTATTTCTAACATCGCTTTGGTAGTATATTTGGATATCCATTCATACCTCACGAAATCTATAGGTCCAAAAGTGTTGACAATAAATGGAGGTCTAGGTGGAGGTTGGGGCATATTGCCTTGAGGGGTGATATTACAGCGAGATACAAAATGACGAGGGACAAGGCGTCTTTGGAAAACAGGAGTATAATTTTCAAAATGAATTTCCTCTAAAGACTCTATTTCATGGAAAACCCTATCAACTTTGGAAAATCAAGGGACAACCTGAGAAGCACACTTATTGGACATAAATGAAGGCCCATTTCTAGTTTGAGAATTCAGATCTATATGAAGATTACGATTGAGAATCACTTGAAGAAAAATGGTAATCCTCAACCACAAGTTGATCAATTTTCATAATGGATAACTCTTTTCTTGATTCTTGATCTTCAACTATTTTCTAGACTCTTTTTCCTTCCGAATTCTCCTTTCCTAGTTCCTGGAAACAACTTTACGGTGGGGTCTTTAGTGAAAAAGATCTTATTGCTTCTAGCTTTGCAAAGATTAGTGACAAATTGCACTCAATATAGGTTAAGGCAATGGTATTTATCAAAATTTAAATCAACACGGAGTTGCCAATAAGGATTTTCACCTTAGATGTGCAAATGTAATATAAATGACTTGTCAAATATCTGTCACCACTTAATTCCTACAAAGCTTAGTAGATCGACCTTCCTTTAAAGTATTTATCACTGATGATATAAATTTAGTGCAATAACCACTAGAAAGTTGAAATATTTCACATAAAACTTGTAATTTCACACAATTCTTACAAATCTCAACATAGAATGACATATACACAATGTATTTGCACTTAGATCATGTAAGAAACATTACCAAACCTAGATATATAAATTCCTTTGAAGATCCCCGCAACGGTGCCATTCAGGTGTTTTTGCCGCAAAAATAGGTCTTGTTGTTCAAATCAGTCCCATGTAATGCAAATAAATCCCTGGAAATGGTGTCATTTTGGTGTTGTTTCCTCATAAATAGGTCCCAAGTTTCAAAGAATCCCAGCAATGATGCCATTCGGTATTGTTACCACAAATAGGTCAGGAGTTTCAAATAGTCCGGAAATAGTGCCATTCGGTGTTGGTATCCAAAATGATTCTTCCTTGGAAGCCAAACAATGTCACATATTTAACAAGACACTAAGAGACGAGAAGAACCTTGGTATAAATCCTTTTGTAGCTAGGGAGGGGATTCACTTAGTCTTTGTCACTCGGGAGTTGGAGAAATGAATAACACCTTCATTAAGGATTTGATCTATCCTCACTACATTAGGTCATGCCTTTCAACTAGGGTGAGAGGACCCATTTTGTAATATCTCTTGGTAAAGGACATTAAGAGATCCTTATTTACATAATTTTTAGGAAACCTTGGGAAAATACGATCAATACACCACAATTTAAATCTCACGAGTTGTCACTTCTAAAAAATGGAGACTTTTTCCGAAACAAGGTTTGGGTTATCAAGACACTTAAAACCTTCTTTATTAGTATATTTTGAGAGTAGAATTTGTTCATTTCTGGATACACAACACAAACATGGGTAATTTAGGTAGTATTCATGGTTATTTGAATTTTTGGTGGGGAACTAAACAAGATGAAGTTGATTTCACTATATCTTTGAGAACCTTTACAAAAATTGGAAAACTAACAGATAGAATGCTTGAGAATAGCCAACATATTCCTCTAACCTGGAAGGTGTGCATTAATGGAGGCCCAAATCTACACCGTTTCACACAATATTTTAGAATTCAACATGAAGTCTTGAGCTAAAGACTCAATTAAACATTAAAAACCCTTGGTTCATCACACTTAAGATACACTCATAGGCTTACAAAAATATTTATCAACATAGTGGAAGTAAAATGATTTTAAATTGTTTATTTCATTACCAGATGAAAGCTCTTCTCATAATGAAATTGAAAATGCCAAAATACTAACACATGGATGAGATCTTGTTTGATTCATATATATTTTAATATAATATTGCAACAAGAACAAGAAAAACTATTTGAAAGACATTCTGAAATAAAAGCAAACACAATTTTTCCCAAGATCAACATAGATTAATTCAAGATTTATTAGATTCATCAGTAGGGGAAATTTTCTTGAACAATCTCAGAGCTTGTCAATGGTTGTACACTCACAACCATCTTGACGCGATTGAAATATAAAACACAAGAAATTAATAGGTTTCTTAGATGGTCTCTCAAGAAGATGGGATTTCTCAAATTTTCTCGTAATAATTAAATCCCCTAACCTTTTGTAAGAGTATTCTCATTGTATTTATACAATTCACTCACTCATTCATCCCAAATTTTCCCCCAAAAGGAAGAATATTCGAGGAATCCTTTACTTGTTAAAATTTTGTCTCAGAAAGTGATGTTTAGCAAATTTACACCGAAGCTACCGGTGGATGAATTGTGAATTGGTCACGTTTCTCGGACCCTCTACTATGAATGGGATGCTAGATCATAACTTTTTGATAGTCCTTCGATCATTCTTTTATTTTTGTGTAGGAAATCCCCCTTTTAATCATTTGCAAGTGGCCCCATATAGCTGGATCTTAAAAGCAATCCTTTTCACCCTCGAGAATACACCTTGAGAAATGAGTTCCCTCGCATCTATACCTGCATTTGTGCCCCTCAGAAATGAGTGTCCCTGCATGGATTATATCATATATCTGTGTTGTGAGTCCGAGTCGGCCAAGTATAAAGAGGAGCCAATGGAAACCTCCATGTGTTTCCTTGGTGCAACCGCAAAGATGAAGTCTAAGGGCGATTCCCCAAATAAGCGCGGGCACTCCACGTGTTCAGAAACCCTAGAGAGTTACACCGATTGTTGAAAAGTAAGAGTATGGGAAGGTCAAGTGGAAGCTTCCACATGTATTTTTAGGGGAACTTCAAAGATGAATTTTAGAGACGGGACCTCAAATGAGTACAAGCTCTCCACGTGCCCTAGGCCCAAGAAAGTTGCATTGGCCTTTGAAAAATTCCCAATAAAAAGAGGAGCCAGTGGAAGCCTCCATGTGTTTCCTTGGCACACTTTTGATATGGTGCCCAAAAGTAGAGACCCCAAACAAGTGCGGGCTCACCACATGTCTCACTCGACAAAGTTGTTGAAAATGTTTAAGGGCCAGCAGAAAGTGCCACATGCCTAGGGTTCGATAAAACCTTCTCGGTCGTTGAAAATTCAAAGTATGGGCAAAGCCAATGAAATATTCCACGTGTCTCTCTGGGCATGTCTTTTGTATGAAGATAAAAATAGGGACTCCACAAAAGTGCGGGCCTTCCACGTGTCTAGGGTCCAACAAAGTTGCATCGGATACTTGAAAATTCTAAGTATGGGAAGCTCCAGTGGAAACCTCCATGTGTCTCCCTAGCGAAAGCTGCAAAGGTAGGATCCGAGAAGTAGATTCTCAAATGAGCACACGCCCTCTAGGTGTCCATATTTAAGTTAAGGCGAGTCAAAACAACTCCAAAGTACCTCGGAAACCGACCTCTCCACTTCTAACTTTTGATGTGGGCCCCAGGTGGAATTGCTGACTCACTTTTGTAATTGTATTTCAATTTAAAATAGAGCTTAAAAACTTGAAAGTGCTCCTCCAACCCGCTTCCCGCTTTGACTTTTTAAATGTTGACTCAAACATGTGACATTAATCTCTCTCCTGCGGGGTTATGGATTAATTTATAACTTTTCTCCTTCTCAAAAAGGCAAAAATCTTCAAAATGTTCCGATGATCCACCTTTCCACCTTTTCCTTGAAAAATTGCCATGTGTCCTTCTTCGGGGTCAAAGTAAGATTTTTTCCCTGTCGCTTCATATTTTTTATATAACCAATCGATACTATCGGGGCATGCAAGGCCAATTTGGTATTTCTTAAAAATGTGAAAAAAGTGACACGTTTCACCAAAAAGACTTGTCGGGCCGCATCTAATCAGAAAAGACCATGTCTTCATAGATGTTGGGACAAAATTTGATAGGGAAAACATGAATTTGGAAAAATAGAAGGAAGGGGAAACCCGAATTCACACCCAAATTATAAATTCTTTCTCATGGACAGAGAAATGGTAAACAATATCTAGACTCAATGTGATCCTCGACCAAAGGAAAGGATTGACCATGGAAACAAATGAAGGATAAATCTTTCATGCATCAATACAGGGAGATAGAGAAAACTTCAAACCATGTGGACAGAGAACTATTTAATCAAACGGGGCAAGATTAAATTGAGCACCAACAAGGTAATCTCACGCCGCTAAATAAGTAGTGTATGGAGTAGAATTTTCAAACTTTGATTACTTCCAAAAATTATTGAGCATGTTGAATGTTGGTTTTTTGGTTGATCCTATGCCACAAATGAAGTAGTGTAGGGAGAAAGGTCTAGTGTCTTTCTCTAACCTTTGACTAATTCCCGAAGTAAAAACACCAATGGACATGGTGTGTACAATTCTATTGCCCATTCGAAGGACTTCCTACCCTTTGAAAATCCTATGTGATAATGCTAAAAATTTGTTGAACTAAAAAAATATGTATATTTTCCCCTTCTCTCGAGGCACCCGGGAAGGAACATAAGTGCCTAGCATCCCAATTATGATATTGGGCACTAGTGTTTGTGCTTTGAAGTAAGGATCTAAGTCTTATTTTGAGCCCTTTTCGAGTCTATAAATTATGTTTACTATATGTTGTATTATCTTGAACTATGAGTATATAATTATGAACCTGTGAATATAAGTGTTGAATAGGGTGAATGATTCACCCAATAGATGCCCTCCTCATTTGTGCTACATGTGACGTCAATAGGAGGATACATCCAAAAAGAGGACCCCATGCGGGAATGATCTTTTGGTAAGTAGGAGAGAATGTGCTTGGTAGAATTTAAGGCACAAGCAAACAATGGATAGAATAAAACTATTAGTGCAAAGGAGATAAGCACACATATAGAAAACAATGTAAGACAAAGTAAACCAAGAAAATAAAGTTACAAACATGGTACATACTCACAAATTCACAAGATAATTAAGGTCGCAATGGATGGAAGCATACAATGTGCACACAACACAAATCATAGGAAAAACCCACAAATAATGGAAACAAGAGTAAGAAAATACCATATAACCATGGTGGAAATATAGGTCCTTTATGGAAAAAACTCCACATGAAGCTCCGATTAACATGTTACAAAAATGTATACTATATCAAAACACGTATAACCCAATATAGTAGTGTGTTATGTACAATAATGAATTAATAACACTTGAAATGTGTATGAATGTGGATGCCCATGGGAGCTGCTCTAGGATTCGTATAAGGTATTGAGAAAAGCATCCATGTTGTGTGCATCGGTCTATGTAATGTTTGTGATCATAGCAAGAAATCAAGTCAGCACGCATGTGTGTATATAAATCTAATAACCTACAAGATCTATATAGCATGTGTAATAAAGTGTACATGTAAGCATAAGAAATAAATAGTAGATACATGAAAGATATGTAGTATGTTATGGATGATATGGAATGGATTACCTTTGAGTGTGATAGGGGCAACATGCCCCATGAGTCTAGTTATATGCATGAGTGTGATTATGTTCATTTATAAAATACCCCTCAACAGATCAAGATTAATCATATACTAAGAGTGCATCATCGAGAAATGGTTCGGATGATGTTTTATGTATAAATAATTTATCAAGCGAGCATAGAACCTAAATTATAGAATAATGTTGAGTAGATTATAGAAGGATTGAATAAGATGAGAAAAAGAGTGTTGAATGTTAAACATGAAGTGTAGATTGTAAACCGATATCATTTGATGTGTAATATTAAATGTGATATTAGAAGGATTGATCAATAATCTTCTAATGAGATTCTTAAATGATTGATGATGTATCATAAATCGTAGATCATGGAATATGTGAATAAGATTGTAGGAGGTATTTATTGTTGAGCATGGAGTGTAAATTTTAGAATAAGGTTGGATTATGTGATAGCTAGAAATATTGATTAATTGTGAAGTAGAATGATGTAAATGTGATTAGGTGAGGTTGAATTCATATTTATACCCTCAATATTTGAGTATGAACCATGAGACTAGAGTGCATCGTCAGGTAGTGTGTGTTTTATATGCTCGATCATGAAGCATATATTGTAGAATAAACTATTGTGATGCACAAGTAGAATGTGATAGAATGATGTAGATTGAATGTGTATAGTTTTTGTAGGAGTAGGTGATGAGTAAGAAGATGTATGTTGAATGGGATGAGTGAATATGTGTAGTGTGTAGTGCAAGATGTATATAATATGTAAGTGTGTAATGTGCAAAGTGCATATAATGCATAGTAGAAGGTGTGAATAGACGATGTAGAAAACACACAATATGTATGATGTGTAGGAAGAAGAAGATGTCATATTTGTGAAATGTGCAAAGTGTGTGAGGTTTATCTCAGTATAGTATGCCCTTAAAATTCAATTTTGAACCTTAGCACAAGAGTGCATCATAGGGTAATGACGATACAAGTAGTGTATCAAAGTCTATGTGATGAATGCCTATAGATGTGTAGGATGATGTATAGAAAGTGATTATAGAAATGATAGAATGTTACTTGATGCAAGAGTAGGATGTGGAGATGTGCATGATGTCCCCAAAGTGTGTGTGATAAAGAGCATAATCATTTAATTTAATTTAGTGGATTGTAATTTTCATGGTCAAAGACAAATGCAAAAGCATCAAAAGCTGAGTAAGCAATAGTGTCGAGTTGATCAATTAAAGTGGCATTGAGGTGTAGATTTTACATGCCCATAGAATAGTACTCATTAGTAAAGAGAGGTAATTGAAGTCCATGTGCATACTAGAAAGTGAGATTTCTGTGTAAAGCCAAGAAATGAATTGTTGCAAATGAACTTACAACCAAAGGGCGTAGGAAATGACATATCAATATCATCGGGGTCTAATGTTCCTAAATGTAATCAGGCCAATATTTCCCTGATTTAAGTGGAGAAGAGAAAGGATCTTGAGAAATAAATATTGTGAGGTGAAAGACACGTAGACCATAAGGAAAAATTATAGTGATGAATCCACCGTATAAATGAGGATCATGAGGTGTAGGATAAATATCCTCAAAATCGAATCCTTGCTAAATCAAGCCGTCATGTGTATATATAATTTCATCACAAGTAGGATTAAATGTAATATGTTGCTAATAAGAATCAATCATGAAAAGTGTACATGTAAATGGAGGACGGGCAATGGTTGATGCACATGCAGTGAAGTAGGTGGAGAAATGTCTAATGTGTGAATTGGCCCTAGATAAAGTACCATGGAATTTAGAATAATGGGAAGGGGTGATCATGTATAAGGAACAACATCTAACATGTAAATAGTATCTTCTAAGTAAGGCAGAGAATCTATAGGCTACACGGTTCATCAATAGTAATAGACTATGGAGTAGGGAACATAGTGGTGGGATCATTTTTGAAATATTTGAGTGGTTCACGATCAATAGCATTGATGTATTCAATATCCTCATATAATAATTTATCCATTGATGTACTGTGGAAGGTACAACTTTCATGGCATGAAGAGATTATCTACTAAGTAAGCAATTATATGAAACTAGGAATTTGATGACAAAAAAGCGTATGAATGGTTTTACGCTCAATAGTAATGGGTAAAGCAATATGGCATATGCATGGATAAACACAACCATCGTATCGTGAAGAGAAAGATATGAAGGGATGATATTAGCAATGGAAATACCTAAGGCCTTAAGGAATATTACAATACGGAAGCTAAGTTTAGATCCATTATCTACTATAATACACTTGAAACCATTATTATGGATGAAGATATTGATTTATTAAGGAGAATCATTGTCAAAAGCAGCAAGACTGTATTATGATTAGCTTGAAAAGTAATGTGCTTGAGAAAATTACAAAAGCAAAGCAAGACCGGTATTATGATTAGCTTGAAAAGTAATGTGCATAGACTAAGTATTTATGAATTTCATGAGGAACACGAGTAGTAGTCAAGAGAATGATTATCTTAGCCATTAGCTTAGGATAGAGGAGCAAGAAATCATGAATAAAATATCCATGATGAGAGGATCCTAGAAATATGTAAGAATCTACAAAAGAAAGAACTTAAGTGTGTTCGAAGAGGTCGGAGTTCATCAAATTATTTAATAATAATAAACTAATGGAGTGTAGATTACTTTGTTAAATTCTTATATATGCTACAAAATCATATATGATAGTGATATAGAAATAAGCAACATATTTGACCTAAGAAATAAGCAAAATAAGACAAAACCTAAGTGCAAGAATGAGTTAGATAGCTTAGCTAATTTCACAAACATCTCGAGAGGTGTTCAAAGGTGGAAGACTGATCAAACTAGAACATAGGAGGTCAAGGATAAGTCCAAAAAAGGTGTAAGTGTAGGAGGTGCAGGGATTGAGGCACCTTGAGTGGTTTTTTGTGCCTGGGTGCTATGATACATTCCTAGGAGCTAGGGTTTGTGCAAGAGGTCTAAAATTTATTTTTACAAGGTTGTTTGATTATCTGAAACCCTTTTTTCTATCTCTATTATGTCAAAAGACTCCTGTAGATATCGCTAATAGCTTGTGATAAAGAGATCATCTATAAAACCCTCAAAAGAACATCCAGTCCTAAAAATGAAGATGCAAAATGAGGTTTCAAACTGTCCTCATCTCTCACTATGGTGATCTTAAGACTGAGCACTACAATACATCTCATACCCAATATAGTTTTATGTGTGTAAGTGTGTGGAATCGTGCCCTAGGTGGCTCTTGTTCATGTCCCACTTGATAGTGAAAATATTAGTTGGATGTAAAAATATGTAATAGATGCATGCATGGAATAAATTAAATTTCCCACCTATGTGTGTGATGCAAAAAACCATCCCTTATCCCTTAGAATGGTGCTTGTTGAGTGAAATGATGCTCTTAGATGCTTGTGAGATGCAACCTTAGGTGATAGTATAAATGCTTAAATCTTGGTCCTTTAATTTGGTCACATAAATTTAAATTTATATACTTCTCTTGTTCAAATTTTATAATTGATCACTAAATTGCCAACCCTAAGAGATAATGATGCCTAATGGATAAATAGGACCAAAAAAGGAGTGAGATAAATACAAAGAGGTATAAGTTTCCTAGAGGGGATGAGGGGGCCGAGACATTGGAATCTTGGATGGGCTCGGTGTCGAGAGCCATAAAAGGTGAAATGTGAAGGTTCGGAGGACTGGGCAATGAGGTTTGTAAGGTTAAAAGGGAGAGTATAAGGGGACCTAATATGCTAAGTATATTGATTAATTAGTACTTTTCTCCCATATGAATAAAATGAATAGTTATATGTGATTAGGACCTAGTAATATACCCAAGTGCATTATTTTTTTCAATAAAACTAAACATCTGAAAAATACCTCTCTTTGGTAGGTGAAATCAACATCAAACTGGCTCCTCAACCATGGTTATTTTTAGAGCCATCAAAAAAATATTTCAAAATTTCATGATATTGTTGATTCCTCCTTAACATAGTTATTATTTCAGTGTTATCTTCATGAATACAATAATTTCCAAGGCCCTTTTCTTTAATAACTCAATAAGGATCATGCTCATAGACTTCGTTAGTCATTTCATCCTTAAACAAATTTGGAATTCCTTCTAATGCATGAAGAGTTTCAGATTCAATCTCACCTAGCAGCTCATCATTTATGACATAATTTGCATTTATTGGGCTAGGTGTATGAGGCTTAATGTGAAAATTTTACAAAGGCTCATAATTAATCATCACTTTAGTTCCATACTTGGTTCTAAATAAAAGATAATACCTAAAATCTAACCTCTAATATTGATTGTGAAATCTCCGGAGAGACACATTGCAAAATAAGGTGGAAAATATACCACCATCACATCCTACAAGATAATTAACCTTGCACTTGCATGTAGAGTAAGTTTAATTTTTTTATCATGTCTATGGTCTTAGTTGGTGAACCATCAAGTGGTAAAACTCGTTTGGCACTTGGTTCATACTTAAGAACCAACTTTTCATGAACTAACTTGCACTTAACAATGTGTCTAGTTCCATTATCCACTATATAATCATGAACTATAGAATCTCTAATAATCAAAGAAAGATTAAAAAAGAGGTGGTTTTACTAAATTTATCTCTCTAACAGCCAATTTTACGTCTTTACATGCTTGTTGTTTTAAACTTTTCACTTTTTGTTCTGCATTTAACATCACCATGATGGCTTGTTTTTTTGCATTGTATACTAGTTTTGATATTGATTACATACCTCTAAGCTCTTTAACCAGCAAATCATTTTGTCTCAAGATTTATAATGTGTCCCACATGCTCATAATGTGTCCAACATGCTAATTTCAACTATATTGAATGAGAAAAATCCTACATTATTTCGATGTTTAAAAACCCGATTAGCTAAAATATTAAATATTCTAGTAAATTATAAGTGCTATAGAAGAAGAAAAGTAATCGAACAAATGCAATACCGCAATATTGAAAGTAACCCAAGAAAACTAAACTATAAAATTTGAAACCCTAATGTGCAAAGTGAGGGTTAAGAAGTCATTAGTTGATTATCGATGTCTCGAATTGTGTCAAAATGTAGACCAGGTGAATAGGAGGAGGAAATGACCACACAGAGCCACGAGAAAGCATAGATTTGAGCCGTCTATCTAGACCTGGGGTTCCTGGAAGGGATATGGGTGCACGTGGGTGCCCTAGTAAGAGATTTGGGTGTTATGGTGCGTATTATGCCCACATTTTACACAAACAATTACAATAGTAAAATACCAGGGTAATTTATTTATTTTGACTTACATTGTTCACTACACACAACACAACAAGGGCTCCAAGAACAAAAACTTGACTTGCATATACGACAATTACATAAGTCATCGACTCACATAGACACATGAAAACAACATAGGCATGTCGATGCCACACTTTTCCTAATGAATGATTACTAGTAATGACCCAACCACAAGAAAAATGACTTCAGGAATGGTGAACCCACAACACATCATTTCTTTAATTATATTTTAGTTACAATTAACATTCCAATGATATTATTGTGCAAGGATAAATTTCTCATTTGTCCACCTACTGATTCTTAAGTTCATTCCACGGTTAAATTACCATTCGACCCTTTTAAGTTGGCTTCTTATTCTTTACAAAATTTTCCATAACTTGCATACTTATTTGGCATAATTCAAATGCATATTAAATACTTAGTTATCTTATTCTTATGTTAAGAATATTCTCCTCGAACATAAATTCAATGTCTACCTTTTTACTCTCACAACTCAAGTGAATGTGATTTGGTGTCCATATAGCGATATTAGGATTCAACGGAGATTTAAATACAAGATAGCTTTTTTACCGAAAACATTCCTCAATCACGGTATAGATATTTCCCTACCATAGTTATTCTATTTCAATGACGTGAGGAATTTCATTTTGATTTCTATGTGTTTTGTTTTCTCGAAGGTTGATCACACCAAGGCAATTCATATTATTTGAAACAAAAGAATATATTTAATTGAGATATAAGGTCTCCAACAAGTGGCATTATTCCGAACCTCAAATCTCATTTTTACTCTTATATGCTTTATTTTCTTTGTCACAATATGGTCTTATTATTAGCATTGTCTTGTTAAAAGAGTTATGAAGTGTAAGACTAACCTCTGAAGACATATATGATTAGAAGACTTGAAACTACACACGAACCCAAAGTTAATATCCAAACCAAATGAGGTTTAGATTAATTCCAACTTCACCTAAGGGTCTACCCCTCAACTAAATATGATTTTTAAGCGAGTGGACATAATTATGCTAAGCCACCTTCAAGAAAGGACCAAGGTCTTATGTTGATAGAAACCAAGGTAACACATTTGGCTGAGCAGAGCTAAGGAGTTTATTAACAAGAGTTTAAGACCTAGAAAAATTAAGTCACAACCTCCATCTATGTCGTCTGGATCCAACAAGGATTTCATTCGATGAAGAGATTTAATTTTAAATCTATCTTCAGAAGACAAGGCAGTCCACTAGGATACAAAGGAGGATTTAGCTCTACATACTCCAAATAAAGTTTTATTGTGTCGCTCCTATGTGCTAGGTTTATGAGAATGTCACTAAACATACTGACTAAGATGATAAACCCATTCTCGAGCTCTTGTTTACTCAAACTAGGCGGTTCCATCGAGTGCGGGGTTTAAGTTCATTTCATTCTACAGTTTTTTTTTCCAATGTCTTCTACGGTAAGGAGTATCACACATGAAAAACAAGTTATGCTCCGATATTATACAAGGTTAGAGTGTTTCGATTAAATATCTTTATTACATTTGCAAAGTATGAATACACAAGATGACTCGTTAATCATTTATTGAACATTGAATATGCACTACAAGATATTACTGCAAATTCATTTACCTTATATAAATATCAAACCTTTTTACCATGTGTACTATGAATCAAATTGAACCTATGATTAAATGCACATTTCCTAGATGTCCTTGAAACTAGCATCTCATACATATCAACAAATTATCAAATATAACCTTCTGTAACATGAGACTACATTATACATTTATTCATTTAACAATGAACTATATAAATTACAATGATAATTAATGAATTACACATCACCTTTTCGTCATCATTCTTTCATCCTGCAAAACCACGTGAGCATGATATCAACGATAAATCACTGGCATGGCATCCACCCTAATCTAACATAATTATCATTTTTCAGTTTCCCATTTACATATGATAATAATTACAATTTGTAATCGAAATTAAAGGTTTAGAGACATGTATTCCTTACATTTCATTTCACTTCATTTTGTAACCCAGGAGAGAGAAAAAGAAGGGAAGAGAGAGAAAACACCATTTTGTCAAAAGTTCTATTTCACACAACAAGTTACACTATAGAGTTTTAAACAGTTATTTACATGTGTCAAAAGTTTCCATGGTGGTTTGGCAACCCGATGAGGGTCCTGCAGCTTCCTATTTTTACATTTTCTTACTAGCTACAAAAATGTTCAAAACGGGCTCGGAGGCTAAGAAACTGCTTCCAAAAGTTTTCTTCCAATGAGAACACACACCACAATTAAATTTCTATGTGTCCACCTATATACCAAGAGTTTATAGAAAGCGACGGTATTTCAAAATAGCAAACGGTTTACATTTGGCGGCTAGTTTTCCGGGGTCACTAATCGTAGTTGACGTAGTTGTAAATGAACAAAAGTTAGCTCGAGGGCTCAAAAACCACGTCCAAAATTAATGTTTGATGGATGAACGCACAACGAGAAACTTCCTACAAATTTCTCTATATAAGGAGAATTCAACAGAGTCAACGGAACTCATAACTAGAAAACAGTCTTCAAATGGCGAAAAGTTTTCTGAAGCCACTGGTCCTAATTGGTCCAGTTTGACCTTGTCAAACCGTGACTAGAGGCCTACAAAATGTTGTCAAAATATCCAGAAAAGTGTTTTTCCCTAAATTGAAGGTTCCACGAAATTTTCTAGTAAAAACACGAGAGATTTAGGAAGACGGAAATTAATTTCTCTATCCAGGTTTCAAATGGCGGTTTAAAACAAAAGCCAACTTTCTAGATTTAACAACTTTCTACTGCTGTAAAATAGTGTAACAGGGCTCCTATAAGAGCGCCAAAAGATAACATATGTTCATTTGGGGTTAATCCAAAGGTTAAGGTGACTCCTCACATAACTAGGTACACTAATGAAGCTTAACATCTCTTTTTCAGAGTTACGAAGGGTACTTAATGAGTCTCTGAAAAATTAAAAAATTAACTATTTAAACAGGGAGATGGTCAACATTATTACTGGGAAGTCAATTTCATCTTGTCAATAAAATAATATTGTAGTGATCTAGTTGGGTAGGAGTTTTTTTTAAATCACCTCAGAATGAGGGTTGAAATTCATGGTTTGATACAAAAGTGTTATTTTGATTTTTTTGTGAGTTACGATACGACACTTTATTGTTTTCAATAACTTAAAAATAAAACAATTAAAAGTATTATAATTCTAATATTTTAAAATTATATTAAGTTGCAAATGAAAAACTAAAGTACGAGAGTTATGAAAGATGAGGGGAGGTGAACCATGCCTGGGAGGAACGGAGTCATCAAACCTATAGGATTCGGTTCAACATCTCGCTTGGGCACTTCACAACCAGTTCACGAGCCTTGATCTAACCTCCACAACGTCACACAAACTTCCGATCACTTGAAGTTTTCCAATAGAATATATTGCCCATTATGTTCTGATAATTTTCTAGGGCCTGCACAAGGCTCCATACTTGAACATGGGCTGAGAGAATGTTGGCAAGGACAGAGGCTCTACACCTATGAATGTAGTTGCTTGAAAGTTTCTGATTTTTTCAACAAAACCACTTTGTACAAAACCTGTTATCATTGTAGTCCATGACACCGCATTGCTTTCAAGTGTTCATTCGAACAGTTCACATGTTAGCTCTGCGTGTCTCCAAAGATAAATCCAAAAGCAGAGACTCAAACTTGCGATAGCCCTCCACATAGCTAATGGTCAACAAAGGTCAAAAGGAGAGAGGGCCCAAAATTGGTTCAAGTATAGAGAACTAGCGGAAGCCTTCATGTGTATCATTGGCACGTTTTGAAAGGAAAGTCTAGAGGCAACTTTCAAATGAGCGTGGGCTCGCCACGTGTCCTAGCTTTTAAAAAGGGACAGAGTCGGGAGTTTAATAGTCAAAATAGAGACAAGCTGGAGGAAGGAGCCAAGTGTTAGCATGGCACCATTTCAAAGGTAAAATTTGGGGTAGGATCTCAATCAAACACCAAGCCTCCACATGTCTAGGGTCAGACTTTTGGCCCCGCCAAGAAAAAGACTCAAAAAAATTTGAATAACCCCAAAGAGCTCGAGGACGCTTCCACATGTCAATCCAGCCAAGTTTCAAGAATGAAGACAAGGACTGAATATCCAAGGTGCACGAGGCTGCCACATGGGCCCCACAGGGTAAGATTCCTTAAATATTTTACCCCGCAACCCTAATATTCAAATGGCCATATCTTTTGACTAGAAAATCAGATTTGGGCAAGAAAGGACTTTATGGAAACATCTCGACACGCTCTACACCTTGGGAAGATAAAATATCATTTCTAGTAGACTCTGGTAGGTGAAAAATGGGACAACATATTCCAGGCCGTTAATATAGAATTAGATTTCTCTAACTACCAGATCTAATTTGATTTGATCCGTCAGGGAACAGGAAGTGAAATATTGTGGGCAGATTTGCAAAAGGAATTGATATTCAGTGGTTGAGCTTTCAAAATGGGATTCAATGCATATCTCAGGGTGGTTGGAACAAGATTCGAATTCTTCCCTCTTCTCTCTCCCATTCTTCCTATATATTGTAAAGAGGGGCACATATTCGGGGTTGGTCATTGTTTCTCTTCTACCCCCTCTCTCTTTCTTCCTTATTTCCATCCATTTTCTTCTTCCATTGCTTCCATTTTCTTCTATTCATGAAGTTGTACAATCATGAATTCATTCCCTTTATGGAATTCACATCTACAGCAATGCAGTCTTCCTCCAAAGCATTTCCCAACTGCTCTAGATCAGCACTATGATCAGATCCAAAACCATTATGCCTACCCATATGATCGGGTTCAAAGTCATCTTGGCCATGGAGCTTATCAAGAACAAATGTATGTATACAATGGTGATAGTCAAATGGAGAATGTTATTTTTTTGGAGAAGATCCAAAAATGGAGGCTAGCATGGTGCAATCTAGGGGTAAAACACGAGATGAAGGAATTCAAGAATGGTTGTAGGGCACCTTGTCCATGGGAAGGCCCTTTTCCAAGACATTACAGCCCTCAAAAGAAGCTTGACTTGATGGTTAAAGTGTTGCCTCAACTTACATAGTGGATTGAGGACATTCGAGCTTATGAGGAAAGTACAAGGCAACCTTGTCAATGGGTAAGTTAGTCACCAACTCCTGTCCTTCATTTTCTCTTCCTCAATCTTTACATCATTTCAACAGAGGTAAGAGTCAAACTTCTCAATTGCTGCTCCAAGTGTTGATTTTCGTTCTCCATCTCCCCGATCTTCCATCCCATTTCAATTATTCTCCACTTTTCTTTCCCAATAATTCATTCCCTCCAAAGAAACAAGAAGTTCCACCTCTCCTCCCCACCACAATCAATTACAAAGATGGTTGAACCCCAACTCGTCAATCCTCTTGCTTTCAAAGAGACCGAAGAAACCAAATCAAGGAGAACATCAAGCGAAGAACCCAACATAGAATAAATGACAGACATTCTCAAGATTTGGGCTTCCAAATTTGGATTTATAAAGATCTCCTTGATGGTCAAGCCAATAGAGGAGGTCGGGGTGAAGAGCCAGTGGTGGTGAGGTGAGTTGCAGCGAGAAGAAGAACAAGAACAAGAGGAAGAAAATCAAGAGTTTATTTATGAAACTTTTCTTGAAGAAGATGTTGATCAAATCCAAGCTACACAACAAGTTAAGGAGAAGGAACAATAAGCTCCAAGTCCCATTGAAGAGGAGAAGATGGGAGAAATCAAATAAGATTTGAACGCGTTCAATGAAGAAAGCATAATTGAATATTTTTGCTTTCATTTGAAGGGCCTAATTTGATTGATGAACCCATGATGGAGGGGGACCATATAGTTTCAAGGCTCAAAGTGCAGAGCTGACCATAGAAGAACCTTTAGTTATTCCTCCCACTTCATCTCCTTCAATCTCTAATGTTGAGGAGGAGTTTGATCTTTCAAACTTCATGTTTGAAGATCAAGGGAACCATGGTGAGAAATTTGTAGATCGGGAAGATGAAAGATGGTTTAAAACCCACAAGCAAGGATCACTAGGGGTGACGTTCACATCAACAGATGTGTGAACGAGCAGCGTGAAGAGATCTCAAGAGGAGCGAGCATCAACTGAATGTGCATGCAAAGATTTGAAACACGGGAAGAACCTGGTTAAGCCATAAAACTCTCCTCTATCTCATAGATCAAATGGGGTGTACATATAGGAGGTGCTGAGTAACCCCCAGTGCTGCAATCATGACAACTCAAGTAGAGAGGGGGAGTTACATTCCTAGAATAGAAGTGTAACTCCCAATGACACATATGACGCATTGATGCACTGACGTGTTTTCTGATTGATGCGTAAGAGAATCTCATAATGACCCCTAAATGACACATGGACCTACAATCTCACCTAAGTGAGATGACTCACCTAATGATGTGGAAAATACACACACCAACACCCCCCCTTCATTGTAACTTAGGATGAGGCAGCAAGTCAAAAATGAGAAATGGGTCCCGCACAAAGCTTGATGAGGTACCCACGCACAAGAAAAAGGTCCCAAGAAGTGAAGGAAAACCCAGTGGGAAAAACATCCACCACAAGAGAACAAAACACTCTCTAATCTAAGAAAGATGCCAAATATGGGTCCCAACTCTAGACGAGCCTGAAAAGGTACCCATGTACAAAGAGGCAATCTCTCGGAAAGAAGAAGAAGAGAGAAGAAGAGGGAGACGAGAGAAATGTAGAAGATGCCATGGATGGATTTGAACTCTGTAGCTCTAGGTCTCCCAAAAGAATGTCGATGACGAGATCGTCTGCCTCTGGAATGAAGAAGAGCCACCTGCACTGAACATTTTGCCTACCCTTAGGAAGGACAGAAATGACGTGCTGAAAGTCTACCCACTCCACAAAGGAAAGCAGAAGGAATCAACATGAAGAACTCGAGTTTGGTGCGGAAGTGTGACATAGGTCTAGCGAGTGAGTGCCAAGGAACCAAAGGTAATGCCACGTGCGTAGAATTGTCAGAGTGAAAAATAGGAACACCCACAGAAAGGATGTCCAAGTGATGTGAAGGGAACAAAACATCCTCCACAACAGAAAAGGGATCCACAGCTAAGGGTGGATCAATGAAGGTCTCCAAAAAATTTGAAGTGGTAAGAATCCCAAAAGGGGCACTCCCAACAATGGAGATGATGAATTTCTCTAAAACACCTGTAGATGGATGAGGGACCTGTAGTGCATCACAAGTGTACTCTGCGAAAAGATGACTAAGGTCAAGCAGATACTTGTCCCAATGAGGGGGCTCAACAAACAGAAGAGTGATGTCAGATAGGTATGAGTCATTTAATGAAGGTAGAGGAGTGAAGTGGGCCTCGCACACTGGAAGTGGAAAGGAGGCTGGTGTAATGACGGTATGAGACTGAGTAGGAGACTACTTGATATCCGATCGGATGGGAGGGGTGTCAACACTCTCTGGAATAGTGAGAGAAGGAGGAGAAGAGTCCTCTATAGTAATCTCAACATTAGAACTGGGTGCACAATCCTCGTCATCAGAAGTGGAACCAAGTGAGTCTATGTCAATGGAACCGCCATCACTCAAAGAAATAAAGGAGATAACTAAATCAGCAACAGAACAAAAAAGGTGGAAGTAATTGAAGGGTCTCCATAGAAGGACCGAAGAATGCTTGAGACATGGTGAGGTGGATCTGGATCTGGAAACCGAGAGATTGAGAGAGATGCATCATCATGTGACCAAAAACATGGTCGCAAGTATCGAGAAAGTCCTCTAGATGATGGTGATCAGTGGGTGTAGGAACTGGCCCAAACAAGAAGGGTAAAAGATCCTCATGGGCGAAGTAACGTTCCATGGAAGCACGTGAAACTGAATAGTTCCCTCTCCCGGTGAGAAGTGGCAGAGGCTGTAAAGTGATCCTACGATGCTCAAGTCTAGAAAGACCACTGTCCATGATGAAAAATGTAAGATGCACAAATGCAAGATGTCGAATCGCGAGATAATGCGTCTGCGTGTGAAAGCCCAAGAGTGCTAGTCAACCCCCAGAATGTGGCACTTTATAAAGTAGTGCATTTACAAAACTGAAAATTTCATCACGTAATGTGTGAAAAATCATGCAACTTTGACTAAAGAAGTGCTAAAAAATGAGCAGTGAGTCAAAAGTTATAGCATTAAAACAATTCCCACAACTGATGGAAAATGTCAATAAATGCTGCAAACACATTAAAAAGTTCCCTAAATGGGTGCAAAGGGTATCGTGTGGGTACTCGTTGGAAATGGCATCAAATTTTAGGCATAGTTTGTTTTTCTTGCGAGGGGGGATTAGCCTCCTGCAAACCCCGAACCTCGCCATCCGTCTTCGACGCTCGTAGGAAGGTAAGTAAAACAAGCAAAATATAGCCTAAATAATTTACAATGCCAATTACAATTAAATGTTTTTTTAACACCTTAAAACATTAAAAATAAGGTGGAAAGGAGGTGGTGCCACGTGCGGGAGTGGATAGGCCTAAGCCAGGTGCGCGAGGACACGTGAAAGGGCGATTGCTGGATTGCTTGGTTGAAGCCAGCCACATGGAGCAGATTTGAGCATGTAACCGTGGGAGTGGTCGGGTCGTGCGAAGAGTAATTGTTTGACCTAGTAGAGGGTTGTGGAGCCGTTGGAAGGAGGACCGGTAGTGGAGGGAGGTGGAGCTACAGGTGGAGTTGGTAGAGATCCTCACTATGGAACTAGCAAAGACCCCAAACTAGCAAAAATGCCAAAAAAGCCAAAAAAAGGCTAAACACATGTTGATGGGTGTGTAGGTTGTAGCAAGAGCTTTTTGGAGATGGATGAGCTACCAGAGGTTGGAACGGTGGCGAATGGACCCGAACATAGAGAACAAACCAGAGAGCTCGATGGCATGGAAGAAGACCCCAGAGAGCGGGTAAATAGTGCAGGGGCCGAGCAACTCAGTGAAAAATAGAGCCGAGGGTGGCTATAATGCAAGGTTTGAGCCGGAATAGGGAGGCCGAAGGAAAAACCTGAAGCTCGTGCTCAGAACATTAAACATGGCATGAACCACGACGAACAAGCCACGGGAGAGAGTCGATCTACCAAGGCATATAAAGCAAAAACAATGTAGAGGAATAAATAAACATAGGTCAAAGACCTAGATGCATTTGATGCACAATGCAAAGAAAATGCCGAAAACCAAGCAAAATTCGTGCATGCGAGGAGCAAGCACCCAAAGTTAAGAGAGATGTTGGGTGAGTCTACTGGAAATGAGAGCATAGAATGGAAAAGGATACGCTTTGCAAGGAGAAAACACACAGGTGGGGTTTGAAACGAGCCACCACAGTATGTGAAGTAGCAAGCCACACCACACCACGAGTCACCACATTATGCAGAAGTAGGAGAGCTTGAAACATAATACACCTCATAAAAACACCTCCAAATGCACATGCAAACCTGAAAATTGAGTGGTCAAAGACACTAAACTTGAAAAACACCAGAAACTTGAACAACCACCTCAAACACACGAACAACCCAAGGAGAGGTATGATGCTGAAATCAGTGCAAGTAGAGCACGATCGGAATCTCCATTACGACACATGCACAAAATCGTATATCATACCGAAAGCTGGAAAACACACATAGAAATGTTGATGAGTACATGAATCCACAAGATCCACTCTGATACCATGAAAGAGGGTTTAAAACCCGCAAGTGAGGATCACGAGGGATGACGTGCACATCAACGGATGTGCGAACGGTAGCATGAAGAGATCTCGGGAGGAGCGAGCATCAACCGAATGTGCATGCAAAGATTTGAAACATGGGCAGAACTTGGTTAAGCCATAAAACTCTCCTCTATCTCATAGATCAAATGGGGTGTACATATAGGAGGTGTTGAGTAACCCCCAATGCTACAATCATGACAACTCAAGTAGAGAGGGGGAGTTACATTCCTAGAATAGAAGTGTAACTCCCAATGACGCATATGATGCACTGACGCACTGACGTGCTGACGCACTGACGCATAAGAGAATCTCATAATGACCCCTAAATGACACATGGACCTACAATCTCACCTAAGTGAGATGACTCACCTAATGATGTGGAAAATACACACACCAATGAGAAGACACCATGGAGGAGGTAGAGCACATGCAACAAGACAACAAGGAGAGGATTTGTTTGTCTAACTTGGAAGATTGCTTTAATGAAGAGGATCCCGAGGAGATAACATTGTTTAGTCCTCCATCAACCACTTTCCAAACATATGAGCATGATGCCATGAAGGATAATATTCAAGTGCAATAGCTCGCACTGTACCCCACTACACCCGTCTAGAACTGTGGTTGGAGGATATGAGTCTTCCATGTTCTTCACAGAAAAGGAAGAGAAAAGGTAGGAGAATGTCATAATCTCTCTCCCACCATCCATCTAAGAAGGTCAGCAAGAAGACTCTTTTTTTGGAGTTAAATTTCGAGAAATGGGCACATGACCCTAAAGGATCGATCGTGCCCAATCGGATACTTCACTTCATTGGAGCCAAGGAGAATCCAAAACTAGTCATGCCTACTTTAGGGCATGAGGATGAGTATCAATGGTCATCATCAACACCTCTAGGAGTCCAATGTAAATCATCTTGAGAAGGTATTTTCCATTAATATTGATACCTTGATGATTTGGGTGGAAGACCACTTAGAGTCGCTTTTTCACTCAAACAAGCAACCATATTCGAGTGTCAAATAATTTACATGGCTCCCTCTCTTGACAAAAGGAAGCTACTTCTCCTACCTATAGCAAGCTTTGTTTAGCTCCTTTACTCTTTGGTTAGTTTAGGAGTAGGAGTAGACTTTTTTTCAAGTAGAATAAGTGCTTGTGCACACTCTGCATGTCTCATTTGAGGCATGTATGATTTGGTCTTTATACATAAGTTTTGTATTACTTGAAGGTTCATGAGGCCAAGCTCTTCAGTATCCATGGTAGGAAGACCCATAGCTATCTATAACAGTTGCTAGTTCGAAAGGAAACAAATGCAGAGAAACTAAAGTCATTTCAAAATAGTGCATTTTAGGGACAGATGAAAGCCCTAGGGTCAAATAATTTTCTACTCTCAGAAGACTTATTTCAAGATTTCTCATAAAAATTTAGAGTGTAGATGCTTGAGTAGGTTCGGGTCGGGAAGAGGTCAACAAAGGTGGGCAAATGGGGCCAATTTGAAAGAAGGGTTAGTATCGTGTAGTTATTCTTGACTCCATACTAAATAGATGCTTCAAGGCTACTAGTCCCTTCATATAGAAGGTAGATGCCCCTACAAGTTGCCAAATTGTTATCCATATTTTTCCCCCGGGAAAAATTGGATCACCCACGACCCGCGGTGAAGAAATTCAAGAAATGACTCTGTCGAGTGAATCTTTGCTTCAAATCGAGCAAAAAGAGTGCAGAGGGACTCTAAAATAGAATAATAGGGTCGAGGATGGAGCAGACGGTGTCGAAGAATCTAGAGGCTCAAAGGAAAATAAAAGGTGAAGTCTCAAAGTCTACGAACTCTAAAATGACTCAGAATGAGCCCCCAAAAATTACTAAGGAGGAGACAGTGGATGCCGCCAGGGTGTCCAAATGGCGCACCTTCAAAGGGTAAATCCAAATGGGTAGACTCAAATAAGCGCCTGTGCCTCCATGTGTCCCGAAGCTAAGATGGGGAAAAGATAATAGCTAAAAGTTAAAGAGGCGGATAGAGCGGGCCCAAAAAAGACTTAAGTATAAAAGATGCTAGCAGATCCGCCACATGTCACCAAAGCACATCTCCAAAGATAAATCTAAAAGTAGAGACTCAAACTTGCACTAGCCCTCCACACAGATAATGGTAAACAAAGGTAAAAAGGATAGTGGGCCCAAAATTTGTTAGGTATAGAGAACCAGCGGAAAACTCCACATGTCTCATTGGCGTGTTTTTGAAAGGAAAGTCTGGAGGCAGCTTTCAAATGAGAGCGAGCTCGCTATGTGTCCTAGCTTTTAAAAAGGGATAGAGTTAGGAGTTGAATAGTCAAAATAGAGATAGGCCGGAGGAAGTAGCCAAGTTTCGGCATGACACCATTTCAAAGGTAAAATTTGGGCCAGGTTCTCAAACAAGCGCCAAGCCTCCATGTGTCCAGGGTCAGGCTTTTGGCCCCGCCAAGAAAAATACTCATACAAAATACAAAAACTCAAAAGAACTTACGGAGGCTGCCACCTATCAATTCAAAGTGTAGTTTCAAGAATGAAGAAAGGGGCCAAATCTCCAAGGTGTGCAAGGCCGCCACGTGGGGCCTAGAGGGTCGACTCGTTAAATATTGCGCCCTGCAACCCTAATATTCAAATGCCCATATATTTTGACTATAAAATCAGATTTTGGTGAGAGAGGAATTTATGGAAACATCTCGACACCCTCTACACCTTGGGAACATAAAATATCATTTCTAGTTGTCTCTAGTAGGTGAAAAAGGCAAAAAGTATTCCAGGAATATAGAGCCAGATTTCTCCAACTACCAGATCTGATTCGATTTGATCCACCAGGGAACCAAAAGTAACATATTGTGGGTGAATTTGTAGAAGGAATTAATACTCAGTGGTTGAGCTTTAAAAATGGGATTCAATGCATATCTCGTGGTTGGAGTAGGATTTGAATTCTTCCCTCTTCTCTCTCCCATTCTTCCTATATATTGTAAAAGGGGCACATATTCATGGTTGGTCATTATTTCTCTTCTGCCCCCTCTCTCTTTCTTCCTTAGGGTCAAATGCAGAGTTTAAGCCTCCTCTCATGGCTCTGTAATGGTATTTTCTTGCCTCTTTTCCACTAATGGTGCACTGTGTAACATTTTGGAGTAATAAAATCTATTTTGTGATGCATTTGTCCATCCTTGGATTATTTTGTTGTTTCTCCTTACCTCTCATTGTCATGGTGGTATACCGTGTAGACTATTTATGTCTATTGCAGGTATTGGGAGCTGTGTTTAATGGGTTTTGAAGCGGTGCTTTGTGTGAAATCTATCTCTAGTTTGTGATGCATTTTGTCCACCCTCTCCTCTGCTCACCTCTCTCTTCTTTAGCGATCAGTCTATGCTCATCCACTTCCTTTTAGGTGTATCACCATTTAGTGTAGGCTCTTTCACCTTCTCGTCCCTCTCTCTGTCCCCTGGAAAGGTTAGATTATGTTAGTATAGGTTCTTCCTGCACTTTGGAGTAGCTTGTGGGTGGTAGATTAAGAAGCAAGAACCAGTTTTCTCGGAGGTCCATCTCAAGTTTTGCAAGTCCCACAACTTGAGAGATGGTCCCATGTTGTCCAATCACACCGGATTCCCCACTCTAAACCTAGGCCATTTGAGGGTGCTGTGATTCTACACTAACAACTATATTATACCAAGATCTTATGTGTAAACCCCAAATGATACCCCCATTTTGGGCACATATGACATCTTGGATAGTAAAATTCCACCTTGAAAGAGAACCGCCATGGATAGTGAAATAGTTCCCTCCAAGGGGAAAGGAAAGTTCTTGGTACATGACTAGGCCACACACAAATAAGAGACTAGAAAAAATTGTTAGTACGAAAAAGCGTGCATGTAGAGAAAAAGTATAAGCCAAAAAATAGTGTGTAAGCTAGAAGGAAAGAAGAAAATTAAACACCCGAAGAGAATCATAGGTTGCAGAAGTGGGTTGCAAACATGGGACACTACTCACAAGTGTCACAATACACTCAATCATGCCATGGATGAAAAAAACAAGTGTGTACACACAAAAATGGAAAGTCTTAAGAACAATAAAAATAAATAGTAAAAACTGAACAAGTGTGGAAGGAAATATCCATGCATAACAAATGTTTCACATGAAGCATCTGTTAACATATTATAAAAATAACAAGTATGTCGAGAGAGTGTAAAACATTATAATAGAAAGTGCTAAGTACAAAATGAAATGATAGTAACTATAGTGTACGAATGTAGATTCTTCCAGTAGATAATGTATGAAGCATCAATACTACATGTAGAAGCTCTGTGTGTGTGATCAAAACTAGAAAAGTACGTGAAAACACATGTGTGTATGGTAAAGATAATGACATAAAATAGATCTATCTAACATATGTAGTAAAGTGAACATGTAAATACAAGTATAAGCAAGAGTAAATAAAACTATAAGATGTAATATGGTGTAGATGGATACAATGGAATGTAGTATGGATGATAAGAGCTACATTCCCCATGAGTGAGTGGATTTTTATGTATTGAGGTCCATTTAGTATGCCCCCTCAGTATTAAGGAATGAACCAAAAATGATAGTGCATCCTCGAGAAATGGTCAAATATATGTGTGGTGTGTAACGCGTTGTGATGAGTATGTGGTGATGAGGTGTGATATAATGATGAACTATGCGTGATCCTATAACATAAGAATATATCACAACTAGATAAATAGAAAGGAGGTGGTGATTTATTCTAAATCATATACAAGTAAACAATGTAAGTGAAAGTAATGATGTAGTCTATCATAAGGTGTTTCTAGGAGAAGTGACTCGATAGCCTAAGGTGTATATCACTAATCCTATGAGTGTCACATGAGAAGATCAAATGATGAATGTGTTAGCGTGATGAGGTACATTTTTTGTATATCCTCAATAGTCCAATATGGAGCATGAGACTAAAGTGTGAAATTGGGTTGTGAGTGAAACGGGTAGAGGTGAATATGAAAATGTGTACTATGTGTGGTAGGATGAAAAATATCTAATACGATCTATGTGGATTACCTAAGATGTGCGAGATCTATAGTACGTGTAAGAAACAATATATGAGGATATGTATGAGATGTAAAACATGTGATATATGACACCTATGAGGTGATGTACGTAGGATGAAACATGTATAAAATATATAATGTGATTTATAATACGTAGATAATGCGAGAATGATGTGATGATATGTGGTGTGTAATGTGTAGTGACTATTATGCAATGTGCGAGGTTTATGTGTAGAGAATTCCCTCAAAAGTTAAGTGTGAATCAAAGCAAAAGAGTGCATCATAGGGTAATGACAATGTATGTGGTGTAGATGAATATGTGAATGTTAGCATGTGTATGTGTGTAAATGCGAATATGAGAGGTGTGTTGACGCTAGGATGGGGGATGTGAATGTTATTCCCCACAAGTAAGTAAGCAATAGAATTCTAGTCAAAACACACTAAGTGGACCAATTTAAGGAGTAGTTATTGTTAGTGCAAAATCACAACACCCCCGAATGGCCTCATATTTGAGTGGGGCATCCAGTGTTATTGCATAACATGGGACCATATCTCAAGATGTGGGACTTTTGAAACTTGACATGGACCTCCGGATAAAGCCGGCTTCTTCTTCCTAATCCTAATGTTAAACTACTCCTAATATAGAAATGACGCCTAACTAAACCTATTCTAACAATGCCAAGGAGACAGGAAGAGAGAAAGTGCATAAAGAGGGAAATCCTACACTAACGAGGTGATAACACCAAGAAAAGGGGAGTGTTGATCATAATCTCAGCTTCTGAAATGCAGAGAGGTGAGCAAAGGAGAGGGTGGAAAAGATGCACCACAAACCAGAGATAAAGTTCACACAGAACACCACTTCAACCCATTAAACATAGCTCCCAAAACCTACAATAGACACCAAAAGTATGCACAATATACCCTGCAATGATGAGAGGTGAGAAGAGACAATAAAATAAGCAAGGATGGACAAAATGCATCACGAAACAAATTTTATTGCTCCAAGAGTTCACATGGTACATCATCAGTGGGCAAGGGGCAAGAAAATGCCATTACAAAGCCAAGAGAGGAGGCTTAGACTCCACATTCTACCCTAAGGAAGAAAGAGAGAGGGGGGCAGAGAGAAAAGATGACCAACCCCTTAGAAAATGCCCCTCCTTTACAATATATAGAATAATGAGAGAAGGAGAGAGGGAAATTTTGAATCCTGCATCACCCACCCCAAAAGGAGAATTGAATTCACCTACTCCAACCACCTCGTAAAGCATCAAAATTTGCTTGTAACAATGATGGGTTCCCTGATATAGTCCATGCCTTCACGTGTTGCTTCTTGTTGGACAAGAAGGAGGCCCATTCTTCATTATGGTGGCTGGTAGGAGACTTGGCAGCCTCTAAAATGGAGGTCCAAATCATTAATGGTGGCAGGGGAGTAGCAGGCACCGAGAGCTTTCTAAAACGTTCTCTCCCACTCAATTCCGAGCTTAAAGTCATGAATGTAGTTACAGAAGGTAGTTGTTGTTACTATAGTTACCTTAAAAGAAGTCCATCTATGTCAAACAAAAGAAGAATTAGAAAATACTATACATATTATGCATGTACAAAAGAAGACAGTGACAAGTTTATAAATAATCCAGTAATCCCACACCAGCGTAATTTCTATGAAGATATCTCAGGTTAACTCAAACAGTGTCAGAAGCATAATAAGATAGTCCATTCATCTATGCATGACTGTCAGGTTCGAATTACAGAGTTTCAGAGATTAAACAAGATTCATGCCTTTACTAATAGCATTATAGTTCGAAAAAATGGGTTTTAGTAGTAGAAAATCAATCATAGACTTCCAATGGGATTAATGGTTGCCAGGTAAATCAAAAGTATGCAATTATAGTTACCTCGAAGACCGAAGAATACATCTATGACAGTCAAGTAGAGGAACACAGTCAAGGAGTAATCAAAGTATTCACCTATAGAGGAGGCTTAATAACTCATGATAGAAAGAAATAATGCAGAAGTTAATGAATGACAAGCTCCGTATACTTCTGTTGTGGCAGCCGAGGAAGAATAATGACAAAGAATGCTATAATCTCCAAGATCACGAACAAAACTAAACCGAGAACTCATACATCACACATAAAGGTTCTTTAAAAATTCAGTCGTAGACTAAAGATAACCTTCGAAGTTCATTAATGGTTGTCAGGTAAACAAAAATTCGAGCACATTCTAAAAGGATTACAGTAATAGAGTGCAAATTGAAGGAACAAGTTGCAAGTTTGAACAATCAGTGTTAAAACATGCTAAGTCTCAGAATGATACCAAGGATGTAGAAAAATAAGCTCGAAAATTTTGTCTATGAAGCCAAGTCGAAATAAATAAGTTGCAGAAACATATTTTTCCAAGAAACGCATGCACAGTAAAAATGATAAAACTTTCAGAAACTAAGAAGCTGCATACCTTCTCCTGGAAGACAGGATATGATGCAAAATAATAAATATTGACCAATATTTCCAAATAACCTGCATAGAGAGAGGAGAATCAGATACCAAAAGATCACAGATGCATGTCACAGAAGTACAAAAGGGAGTTTCAAAATCATAACCAAACAAGAAGAACCTTCCAGGTGAATATGGCTCAAATGAAATAGACAATAATAAAAGAAATAACTGATAAACGAGATATTTTACTTTTCTGTAATGGTGGACGAGTAAGGAGAACAGGCTACAGGGACCAAATAACGAAATAAATTCTTCAAAAACTTCGTGCATGAGACCAAAATCAAATAACAATGATCATAAAGGCATGTCGAACGAGCTCGAGGCAGTCAATAATGGTGTCAAGAAAATTTGGCTAGGGCTTCAACACATACCTGCGAACTAAAATGAAATGAACTTGAGTTCATTCTTACTTATTCCAACCTCCATGCCCGAGAAGCCCTAACTCATCCGAATTGAGCATCAACGATAGTGATTCGACCAAAAGGAAGATCAAAGAAGAATATTGCATCACGAAGACCAATTCCAACCACAAATTCAATCAACAGCAAGATGCATGTAGGGTTTCAAGATCGATGACCGAGACACATTACACATGCCAACCTAGGTTTAATGATCAAAAGGTGGAGATCAAGATGAAGGAAGATCAACGGCCAAAATCCATGCATGAATCCACCAAAGTCCCAATTTAAATGCCACAAAGATCAACAGAGGAAAAGGACCGAGCCTTTAAACAAATTAAATGCACATTAAACAAACCACATAGGCCATCACGTGCTCCCATGAGGGATCAAGGGTAGAAAAATCTAGAAAACTCATCAACGGTCGCAGATGGTCAGCGATAACCAATTCAATGTGCACAGTGCCAACTAAGCATCAGAAGGGTTGAGTCACCATGAAGGAGGGAGTGGGCAACTTCATTTTCTTTCCAAATATTCATATTGACATAGGTCAATGATTAAATATTACAAAAGGGCCGACCACATTATTGTTAACAATTTCCCAAATCAAAAGAAAACCAAGATGTTGGCAATAATATAAAAATTGTAGTCAAATTGCATGTATTTAAAGACTTAATCAACAAGCAAGATTTTTTTAATTATTATTAGCCATTTTATTCATTCTTTTCCTCTTAAAAATAGGACAGTCAACCATTTTTTTGACTTATTTTTGTACTTTAGGCCTTAAAGCCAAAATTGTAACTACATGCCATTTTTATTATCTTTATTACTAAAGGATAAAAATAAAATGTATGGGCGAGTACAAATTTTAGTCTATTTTTAGGGGACAAGATGAATGAACTTGTTATATATTGTGTGCAGTTGCAAGGCACAAAGATGAATTTTCGGAACAGAGTCTTTGCCAAGCGTTTTGCTAGTGTTTCCCCTTGAATGAGAAGTATATTTTGCCTTTCCAATTATTTGCAGTCTTGTGTATGTCTTATTAATTCTTGTGAATGTCAAATTCCTTAATTAATCATCCTACCCTGTTGCAAATTTAGTAATTTCTGCATGATATTAGTGTGCATGTGTAGCTTAACAATATTGTTGTGAAAATTTCCCTCAATACATCAAGTGTTTGCCTTAATATTCTACTGAAAACTATTGGTTTGTGCATCTAGAATTCATTTTCATATCAATTGTGCATGTACTACCAAAGACCTCAAACAGTTTTGTGTATCACCCTAGTTTTGAATCCATTTACAATCATCTTTTACCCTCAAACCCCAGAAAAATTAGTTTAGGATACATCAAGAAGGAACCGACCTTGATACCGAAGACTCACTTCAAAATAGGTATACCCACAGACCTGAGGTGTTTCCATTGTATCTACAAAAGAGAGAGATCCTTTTACAAGCTTAGAACACCTACATCCATCTCTACTGTGGTGCACTTTTGAGATATGACACATACCTTCCCAAGATTGTGGTCTTTCCATCAAGAACGGTGACACTTTCATGTTGATCTATACTTGTAGTAAGGACATCCCTCTGTTGCTTCATTTCACCATTTTTGCGATCTTATTTTTCTTAAGCTTCATAATCTAGTCCTCATACCTATTTTGGATTTTTACTTAGTTTATGATGAAACTTCAACCTCTTCCTAAAAAAAAATGATTATATGAGCATCACCATCAAATAATTTAAATGTGAGTTGTTATTTTGGAATGCATGGCCTCACTATAACCTTGATAGGAAGCTGTAATTTATCATTTATTATATATGTAGGTATGTCAAATTGAGATCCGTTAGCTACAAGCCTATCAATAATTTTATTTATATCTCTAGATAAATTTGGAATGTTAAAAGAAAGAAAATATTCAATCATGTCCCACACTCTATTGTGTAAGTCCTCTTTAATGGATTTTTACAAGCGTTATATCCTCTGAGCCGATAAATAGCAAAATGGTTTTCCTAAAATACCTATAAATTATTGATTCCTTTGTTTCTTGCCCACTCCAAACTATGGATAAGTACTTCATATTCTAAAACATTTTTAGAACAGCCAAACCGAAACTTAACGGTTGAAAGACACCTTTATTTAGTAGGTGAAATCAACATCAAACCAGTTCTTGAACCATGTTGATGTTTGGAGCCATAAAAAAATTATTTCCCAATACCGTCATATCATTGATTCCTCTTTTCTATAGCTGGTATTTCAACATTATCTCCATTAATGCAATATATTGCAAGGCCATGTTCTTCAATATCCAGATAAATATCATGATCATAAAATTCATTAATTATTTCATCCTTAAACTAATATGGATTGCATTGTAATGCATTAAGAGTTACAAATTTAATATCACCTAGAAGCTCGTCATTTATGGCATTAAATTTGCATTTATTAGGCTATGTGTATGAGGATCAATGTTAAAATTTAACAAAGGCTCGAATTAATAGTCACTTTAGTTCCCTGTTATCCAAAATTCACCGCTCAAGGTAATTTTGATAACATGCATAAGATTATTTAGTCCCGAGCAAGTAGAATTGATTTAAGGCCAAAAATCATGTTTTGGGGTCCCTTTGGTTTCTCTCTAACTTCCCCATGCAAGGAAAAAATCCAACAAAACTAGCAAAAATTGAAAAAATCCAAAAACTAGGCTTCTTTTAATGCATTGTGTATCTAGAGGTCGTGGATCATACCGAGTTTCATTGTACTAGGTTTGGAGCTGAAATACAAAGGAATCGGCTAAATTTGCTTTTGTGTCCCGTGATCGCACAAGTTAAACAGGACAAAAGGACGTGTGGGGCGACATTGCCGAAAATGCGAAGGCAAAGGGAAATTGACGAAGTCGGAAATTTTTGGCCCGTGCGGTCCAGGATAGTTGGGACAAAAGTACGTGCGGGACGCGCAAAGGTGAAAAGGCCGCAAAAGGAAACATGGGATGTGACAAATGCGAAGTCAATGGCCCTCACGGCCCGGTGAATAGTGGATGCATAAGGACAAGGAAGCTTGAATCGGTTGATGCAGAAGAATGTGTCCAGAATAGCTGGGACACATGGACCCGATTTTACTTGAAATAGCCGCAATGAAGAGAAAAATTCAATGTTTGACCTCCCGAACTTCAAATGGCCATAACTTTTGACTCCGAGCTCCGATTTTCATAAAATTGGACTTTCTGGAATGAGCACAATGTCCTCTACATCACAAAAATTAGATTTCTTAATTTTTATGAGGGTAGATATATTAAAATAAAAGAAACATATTCAGCTCCAGTCAATTAATGCTCATTCCTGTCAAATGACAGAAAATGCCTGATAGACCCAAAATAGCTGCTCACACTCAGAAAGCCATAACTTTTGCATTTATCAAGGAAATCACACGAAATTGGTACTATTGAAATCATGTTTCCGAGCCCAACACACGAAAATCAAGAAATTATGGATTTGATGATATATCGATGGATATTTTCCTCAAAACATGGCCAAGTTCATAATAGTGTTTTATTTGGTAGTTGGACTCATTCAATGGAGCATGGGCTAACATATTTCACTACTGCAAGTCATGGGGATCATTTAGGAAGTAACATAACATCATTTCAATCCATTTAATACCTCTTACAATTGTGTGGTGAAGGACAAATTTTGGGATTTCCATTTTCCCTCTCTCTCTCTCTCTCTTCTTATTTTCCATAAATTGGAGTGTTGGGCTCATTAAAAGAGGGGAGGTATTTTTCTGTAGCAAAGCTCTATAAAAATTGCTTGGTGAAGTCAATGTGCTGTGCCCTGTAGTGGACTCCTTGCATGGTGATTCAGGCCCTTATCTTGTAATAGATTGAACTGTGCATATCGTGAAGCAATAAAATACAAGTTTGTGGATGCATCTTCCCCTGTTGTGTTTTTTACACCCTTCTTGCCCTTTCAACCTTCATTACAAGAATATTGTGTCTATTTTTATTCTCTTGCAAGGATTCATTAATATTGTGCATATATGAAATATTGTTGTGAATGCATTTTGCTAGATTGTGGAGAACTGTCATCACCCCTTCTAGTGTGCACTTTGCTTCTGTATCTCACACATTGGAAGACTACCCTCACCCCTCCTTTTCTGGTGTATCATCATTGTAGTGTAGGATTTCATTTTTTTGCACTCTCTCTCCTTGGTCCCTTGGAAAGTTAGACTAGGACAGTTAGTATTACTTGCATTAGAGTAGATTGTGGCAGGTAGTTTAGGAGCAAGAACCAACTTTCTCTGGAGGTCTATCTCAAGTAGCAAGTCCCACAACTTAGAGATAGTACCCATATTATCCAATCACACCGTGAGCTCAAGTATATGCACTTATGTAAACATAAGGATGCTATGATTCAAAGTTGATAACAGATTTCATAGTTGGTTCTAAAAACAAGATAAGACTATTTAGGTGAAAGCTAACCTCCAATCTTGGATGTGACGTCTCTTTAGAGACACATTATAATATAAGGTGTAAAATCCACCACCGTGACATCCTCGTAATGTAGTTGCACTTGGAATATCATGTAGAGTAAGTTTCATATTTTTAATCATGCATATGATCTTAGTTGGTGAAAAATCAAGTGGTAAAACTCCTTTGGCACTTGGTTCATACTTAAGTCCTAAATTTTGAATAAATAACTTGAGCATAATATTACTTCTAACTACACTATCCACCATGCAATTATGAACTAAAGAGTCTCCAATAATCAAAAAAAGATAATAAGGAGGTGGTTTTGACAAATTTTACCTCTCCAACAACTTTTTTACCTCTTTATATGCTTAACGTTATGAAGTTTTAAATTTTTGGTCCGCATTTATCATTGCCATGTTAAATGCATTTTCTGCACCATCTACTAGTTTTGATGCTAATTTGAGACCCACAAGCTCTTTAACTAGCAAATAGTATTTTTCCCGGGATGGATAATGTGTCTCACATACTCATAGTAACATGCTATTCATTCATATAATCAACTATATTGAATGGGATACCTCATACATTATTTTGATTTGTTAAAACAACCTTTTCTTGAGCACGGGGGTGAAGAAGAACTCTTACCAACAATATTTTTCCTATTTTCCGAGCTCATCCAACAATTTGATCACCTTAAATTACTTCCATATCCATATTTATTGACCTTATAACAAATTCCAAAACTCCTCTCTTTCCTTAGTTCTAACTTTATAATTCAAATCCACATGGTCACTAATTTCAAAGTTAATGATAGTTGCATCTAGATGCCCCTAGGTAAAATTTTGATCTCCTTGTGATTTAAGATAAAAACTTTGTTGAACATGATAGTATGTTTCCTCTTGAGTCGTTTGTGTCATAGTAAACCCCTATGCTACCATCTCTAAGGTTCTATTTGGCTCAAGAGGATGCATATTAGGATCTGACATCATGTTAGTTTTCACTACAACTAATGCTATATGGTTTTTTTCTACTCTTATTATAATGCCAATGGAAGTAGGAAGAGCAAGACTAACCATCGACCGAATCATAACAACAATGTCATTATTTAATGCACATAAATAATACAGATATGCATGTTTAGATGAAGGCTTAACTATATTTATATATTATTTCCCAAGTCCTTGTGAATCTCAAAATGATGTTTGTCATGAAGTCTTGTGGTACTTGGTTAATGTTAGTAAGTTGTTCAATGAGGGATAGATGATCTGATTTTTCCTCAAACTATTTGTACAAAGTTTCCCCTAAATCATACCAAGTAGTAGTTGATCCTACTTGTAATCTTTTATACCATTAGATGTCTCGGCCTTTAAAAGAGGAAGCTAATAACCTTAAAGCAACATCTTCATGAGTGATATTATGAACAAAACATAGGGCTACAACATCTCTAATATGCTCAATAGGGGTAACATCATCTTCACCGCTAAAATAAGGGAATTTTTTTAAGGAAACATCCGCAAGTCATGATAAGTAGCAATTGCCAAAGGCCTTCCATTGGTAAAGGTCATGAAAGGTTGATTTCTTACCATTAGAAAGATAGGAATTCGAATCTCAAAGTTTTTATTTGGAGATGTAGGATTGGAAATACTGGGCATGTTATAAGGTGTAGTATTCCCTAGCCTTCATCTTCTAAAAAATATAAATGAATTTTGGAAAATTTAGAAGGAATACCTCTTGTTGTTGACCTAGTGTTCACTTTAGGCATGGAACATGGAAAAAATATGTAGTTAAACCCTTCTAACAAGTAGCTAATCTTCATTATAATAGTAATGATATGTCAAAATTATCGTCTAAATTAGTGAAGACAACAAGTAGTTGAAATTGGAAAAGTGGTTCTTGGATGATTACAACTCATAAATCAGTATTTGTATCTTCTTTTTCGTTGATAACTCCTACAAAAAATATATCAAGTTGCTTATTTGGAGCAACTCAAATTTCAGAACAACCATGAGAAAGCATTATCTTCGTATCATTTTTGATAATAACACTTAAAATTTAGTCTGTTGTCTTACCGAGCATGCCAAAAAACTGTTATCGATCTCAAGTGCACACTTTGTTAAAGGAGGGTAATCTGACTTCTGACTTTGTATGGTATAATGGGATCTCCTCCGAGTTGTGGTCGCCTCAAAGTTGAGGAGAACCTCTAGAGAAAATTGATTCACTTGGTGGATAACTTAAGCTAATTTTCCGATCGGGTTAAGTGATAAGAATAAAATTGGACTTAAGAAAATCAAGTAAAAAGGGTGATACACCAACATTTTCCGACTTATGCTTGCACAAAAGAACAATTAATGACTATTAAAAGAAGTGATAATCCTCACTACAACTATTGATTGACATATTTTATAGTCACAAAGGCATTGACACACACTTATGTGACTTGAAAAATTTATAAAACAACTTGATGGATGTGTTGTGATGTTATGAGTATGTAAAGGAAAGTAATAATTCACTAAAACATACCACACAAATTTTTGTAACACACTTCACAAGATGAAAATTGGAGGAAAAACATTAGTTTATTGCTAAAAAAGTGCACAAGTACAATAGTTCTACATACAAGTTCATAGACTGACGATAAGTCCCCAAGAAATTTTCACAAATAAGGTATAAGTAGCAAAAATTCACCCCCAAGCTCCAAAAATAGCCTTTCCTAAATTATCAAAACTTGGCTATTTAAAAACAAATCCAATAATAACCCTTACGTGCATAGTTTCAATCAATCTACAAAAATACAACCTCTAAAGATAATTTACATTAAAGGAAAAGCCAAACAATAGGCTTTGCATTGTCCAATTTGCACATGTTTGACTAGTCAACTTCTTATTGCAAAGTCAGAGCTAATGTTTACGGTCATGTTTGCAAATGTAAAGCTAAAAAGCACCTTGGTTTATTTATAAAGGCTAATTTCGAAATTATCCGCACGGATGGAATAATTAGTCTATTTTGGATAGTAGTGGGGCTAATCCTTTAATTGGTCAATCTAGTGAAACCTATGTTTTGAAAAGGTTAAGGTAAATGGAACAATTATTTAGAGAGGATAAGGTAAAATTAGCTAAGCTTTGTTCATGCATGGTCATGATTCAATTGTTTATTCGACCTTTTCTAGTGAATAATTGACATTTTTACGTGTAAAGACATCATTGCTTTTAAATATTTTAAAACTCCCCACTCTAGCAAGGTTAAGCTAACCTAATTAGGGTCAAACCGACTAAAATATAGTCAATGAGGAAAAGTTAGGGTTCAAGACCTAAAAGATAACATTTTTGCATTTGGCATTTTTGACTTATCTTGAGGCGGTTGTTAGGGTGACTCTGCCAAAACATTTGCCTCCATTTTTGGGCTTGAAGCTCTGGTTTCCTTATTCAAGCCGCTTACCCATCCAGATGATATTATGCATCCTCACTTTGTCATTATAGATTTGAAAGAAGAAATATCATGTTTTCTTCTATTCAGGCACTTGTTTTTGTTTAACATATGCATTTCTTTTTATGGGGTTTGTAACGCCCACTTATTTAACCTACTAAAACCATGAAAAAAATTCAATAATTACTCAGGAATAGTAATAGATTTTTTGGAGGTACTACGAAGCTAAGACAAAATGACATACACGCTATAATGTTATGACAAGCGCCCTATAACATTTTAACTATCATGAGAATGCAATATCTCATATAACAAAATATTAATTAAAAGAATGCCTTACCGTACCATTACAAGTATTATAAAATGGAATGTCAAGGCCCTTATAGTACTTCACCTCATAATATATTGACATCATAGTTTATTATGGTAGTATTTTGTAACTAATATAACATTTCCTAGTCCAATATTGATCGAGTATGTTATATATTAGGATAATGGTCAGAAGTTATAAAATAAACTAATATATACATAGGTTGGCCCTCTATTACACTACGATATCCATAGCAGATTCAATTTATTCATAATAAGGTGATGACTTAACCATAAGGTGATAATACAATGTAACAACATGATATATATTGAAACTATCTCTATCACATTATCCAACTAAATAAACATTGTTCAATGCTTAGGTTAGATCGTAATACTTATATGATATAAATTTTATGGTATAATGTCGGTTATCATTATCTATTAAGTGTGTTGATAATTAGTATAAGTGCAATGCAAATTTAAGATTACCAAATCATTACATCGATTATAGATTATTTACACGTACTTTCCCAATATGTAGATCTTGATCACTCCTATCTTCCAGGTTATTTTACTTATAGCATAATTTGTACAATACTTCTATTACTTAGTTGTTTCATCTACCTTGTTATATTAAGTAGTTACAAATTATTTTATTTGTTATAAACATTATGCAATATGATTTTATTATCTATAATGATCATATTATATAGATAATACCTTGTTACTATAACTATAATAAAACGGGATATCAATTTAACATTGAAATATGATGTTATACTTATTAGGACAACATAAATTGTATGCATTGAATGATACAATAAACTTATCCAAATATAAATGAATAGCTTAATTCGTATACTATTAATTACTAAAATTAACTAAACTTAAATATCTAATTAAAACTAACCCCACTTCTTTTTATCATTATATTATCTATATTATATAAGCTATAATGCATGGTATTTAATATATATACCAACCGTTTCATTATCTTTCAATAATTATTATAATGAATTTTATTATATTGTATATACCTAATATAGTTTTTTGTATGTTATTATATCCAACTAAGAGCTTTTTAATTTATATAATAGTGTCACTGTAATGTATGTGGAACTACTTTATTATTAATTTTCTACTACCTTAAAATATATTCTAATTTAAACAAAAATCCTACCATTTTACTAAGCTGCGAATCTCCCCATGTTGGTACAACAAAATAACTGTTGCATGTGGAAAATAGACCCAAGTGAACCAAACCCACCAACCAGGTTAAAAGATCTCAAACCCCACGCAATACATGGGAAACACATCCTTTTAGACTTGTCATTTCTCTGGCATAATAGTACGCGCAATTTATTAGAGAGTCAGATTTGTCGGCCACTTGAAACCCGAGTTGACATTGTAAATTTAGCATAATGGAAACGGTGTTACACGGAGATCGCCTTAAATCAGCACCATTTTGGCTTAACATAGCCTTGCAAACTGAGGTAAATATGCAGCTTAATATCTCCTCATATTACTACATACATTTTGGTTGATTTGGATCTGAATCAGCAGTGGACTCAAAAAATCAGAAAGGGATGACGACTTTCCGTTGTTTAATCATTATATGCAGAAGACGAAGGAGAGGATTGAGGATTAGGAGGCTTTTCATTCAGAAGGTCTACCTGTAATGATTTTTCTTCTTCTACTTCAACACCCCTGTGATACGTGCATTATAACCTTTGCAGCATCATATTTATCCTTATCTTTATCTTTTATGTTTAATGAATTAAATGCTCCTTTTTTTTTTATTAAATCTGGTTGGGTTTCGTCCCCACCCAAATATATAAACTTCTCTCTTTTTTACATAAGTTTAAAATACATTACCATGGCCGATTTAATTATTATATATATATATATTCTTTTTTTTTAATAATATGAAATTATTTTCACACACACATATATTTTTATTTTTTAAAAATATTTATGTATATTTATAACGTCCATATACATATGTATTTATAAATGTGCATTTTGATTATTTCTAAACAATACTAAATCTAGGTTGTTTGTATAAATAAATATAAGCGAATATATATATAAGATTGCTAACTCATAACCACAATACTAAAGTTTCACTAAATCGCAATTCCTTTGAAATAGGAGACAAGTATGGTTTTATCACATACATCCTTACGTTTGCATGAGTAACCAATAAAAAACAAGAATATTTAAAGGAAAACAAAATATATTTCCTTGTACTTCTAGTTTTAAATAAGAGCGAGATTCACTTACAAGTAACATGTACACTAGAATTAATTTGCAGTTTTAAATGGACTACTACAACAATAAAATGCACATCCAAATGCCTCCTTTCAATGTATATACATTTTTAATTCATGGAAACCATTTCAGATTTTAATCAATAACAATCTTGTCTTAAGGATTATATTCAAGCTCCATACAATAAAAGTAAATGTAACTTCCAATCATGCACATTTGGGTATGGAAACTCACAAAAAGCTTCAACAAATCGCTTAATAGAGTTTATCTTTAAAGTACGAGTGTCAAAATCCTCGATAAAGTGAAGACAACATAATAGAATTTACACAATTAGTCTCCAAGAATTTACACAATGTGACCAAGAAATTTTTTTCCTTCGCACTCCAAAATGGCATTTCTTTGGATTGATTGAAATGCCATACTCCACATCTAATCAGCATCTTCTCTAAGTGCAGCAAGTGGTCACTTATCTTTCTTGAAAACATTGTTACATCGTCTCGGTAAAGAACAATAAAGTCATTGATGTAACCAAAAAAAGAAACATCCATTGCGCTTTGAAAAGTGGCTTCAGCATTCATTAGACCAAAGGGCATCCTGACATATACATATGTTCCCCATGGAGTAGTGAAGGTTGTCTTGATCCTTTCTGATTCTTTTACCATGACTTGGTTATAACTAGAGAAGCCATCTAAAGTAGAAAGCAACTCGTGAGCTACCACCATCTCGTAGCTTGTTTTCCATCTTAGGTAAATGATAGTTGTCATTCATCAAGCCTTGTTCGATTCCTAAAGTCTACACAGAGCCCGATGTCACCATTCTTCTTTATTAAACCACTAAATCGGCAACCCAAGAATAATACCTCGTAATGGATAATTCCTCCATCTATTAGCTTCTTCAGTTCTTCTTGCATTTTGAGAGGTAAGAGAGGATTAATTGGCCTATGTTTCTTCCTGAATGGTTTTGCATTGGGCTCCAAGGGAATCTCTCATGTCAAAGAACAGTATTCTTTGTATGCTTTGAGCTCGGATAGGTCCAAGCCATGCATCTTGGTGTTTCGTAACAACTAGATGTATGACCGTTTCCTCTCATGCTAAGACTACTACCCAACCAAACCTTCCTTAGTTTTTTCTTTGTGCAAGGTCATGCTCCTCAATATCCCTCGAGATCGCCATATGCCCGTTAATAATGCAATCAACATTATCAAAATTTGATTCAAGAGCAATAAGCCCTCTAGGAATGGTGTTGGTCTTTATTTGGATGATGCCTTTCTTTGAATAATGTTTCCTTTCCCTTTGTTGTACAAACCATTGGCTCCTAATGAATGTTTTGATCAACAAACTCTCGTCTGCTCCATAGAAATCTTTGGATCCGTGCATCATCATCAAAAACATGCCCTTGTTTTATATTGTATGGAGACAGAGGGTCTTGTCAATATCTCGACCTCATATTCACAATACGGGGATATTATAGAATTGTCAAACAAAGACCCCAACATTATAGGCTTGTCTTCCAACTCTTTGAACCTCCTATCATGATGCACTATGTTGAAGGAGTCAAACATCTCAATGAATTCCCAAACTACGTGTTCGTCATCGCTTTAGTCATTGATTCTTTGTGGCATACGGTTTTCTCGACTTGTTTGACAACTAACTCGAGTCTCCTTTGACAATGATGTCCTTGACACCTTACTTCCAAGTAATCCTTAATCCCAATAATAGTTCCTCATACTCAAAGAATGTTGTTAGTGCACTCAAAGTTGAGTTTGAAGGAAAAAATGAACCTTTCCTGGCTTGGAGAAATCAAAACAACACCGACACCATTTCCAAATTTGGAGCAAGCTCCACCAAACAACAGGGTCCAAGGATAGCCTACTTGCTCAACACACTTAGACTCCTCAATCTTGTGCTCCCTTCCCTCAACAAATCCCACAAGTTGTCAAGCATCAACATATATGTACAATACTTCATAGGAGGCATTATTGAGATCCTCAATAAGGTGCAACATTTTCTTCTCACCATACAACCTCGAAAAGGCTTCCTTCAACTGGGATGGCAACATAAGACATGTCCATTTGGACACTCCCACCAACACTTACATCCCATTTTCTAGACAACAACATACCCCACTAGGCTGAGCAATCAAATATGACAACATCAAGTTTTAAATTTTTACCTAGATAGGCTATAAGTTGCACCACCAAACCCTTCACACATCCCAATACGGCACTTCTCGGAGTCCATGGCAATGCACTTTCCATATGATGTTGTTACTTTAATATTTAGCTCATTCATGACTTCCAAAGGCATGACATTGCATGATGCCCCTGAGTGAAACATACAGTTATGGATCAACCTATCACTGATGATCAAAGTGGTGAAAAATAGATCCACATTCCGCTGAGAGTCTACCAAGGATGTTCCTTGAAAAACCTCAGGTGGTTCAGCTATCTCTTCTGATGCTTATGGTGTCTCAAGTTCTTCAATGATTGGAGGATTCTCCACAATATTCACATTTCTTCCTAGGGAAACCTTCTCTTTATTCAATCCCAAGTATTCAAATGTTTTTTTTGTGCTCAGGATTTCTAAGCAAATCAATAATTGGAACAAAGACTTTGATTTGAATCAAAAGTTTGGGTAATTTCATATGGGACATTCTTGGGCAAGGCAACAATGGAAGAAAGGCTAATACACTCATTAGGTGGTACAGACTCTTGATAGCTTGAGAATGAGGAGGCGTGTGATTTTTGCTTAAACCGCAGCAGTCCTTTGGCAGTGTATCTTTCCTAGGAGCCTCCCTAGGAATGTTTGAAAGTAAGGGGGATTTTGGCTTGGCTTGAGGCCCTACACCTTTGACAGCCCTACTTCTTGTGTTGTGCTCCTTTTCTTGAGAAACAACAACCTTCAGCAACAATTGCCTATCTTCCTCAGATGGGATTCCTCCATCATAATTTTTTATCATTAAAGCCCTTAGATATTCAAAATCATTATTGGGTAATTCAAAATCTTGTACATTATCTACTTCTAAAGTATGAGAGAGAGGAAGAATAGGTACCCTATGAATGCAGTCCCAAAAAGTGGCAGTAGTTCTAGCACTTATCACCTCAGTTGAGGTTGCCCCTTGTTGTGAGCTAGTGGAGCAACCCATCATGCAAACATCATCATCATTGTCATCATCAACTTGTTCTTCTTCTTGCTGATCTTCTTCACAAGGAGCATGGGGCATGAAACATTTGTCACACCAATCAATGACCTCTGTTTCTTCCACAACAATAACTCTAGCAGCCAAAGGATCAGGCACCATTCTATTTTCTCTACCTTGGGGATTCCTATTCCCAAATCCAACGGCCCCTTGCCTTTGTCATCAGTTCTTTGATGATTTGTAGGTCTATCTTGGCCTTGTTTCCTATGTTGTCCTTGTGAACTCTGCCCAACTCCTTTCTTAGCTCAGGCTAGTTTGTAGGAGATCTCCTTGACAACCCCTACCAGAGTTTTCACAACTTCTTCCAAATCAGTACCCTTGCTTGTTTGGGGTTTTTTGGGTTAACCAACTTTACACCTTCCCTCTTTGGAGGCTTCCTAATTACCTTGATGTTGTTCTCTATTTGTAGAGCCATGGTGAAGGCTTGCCTCAAATTTGTGGGGTTCTTGTCTCTTAAGTAATATGCAACCTTTTTATCAAATGCATCAGTATATTTGATTAAACATGATTCATCACATGTTCCGATTCTAATAGGCAATATCCTCAAGGTTTTATTGAACCTTGTATTGAAATCGTGTACTGAATCATTGGGATTATTCTTGATGTTCTCAAACTCTAATAGAAGAAACCTAGGGTCAGTTATATCACCATATTGCAATCTAAATGCATTATTCATCTCATCCCAAGAATCAATAGAGTTATCTAGTAATGATTTGTACCAGTCCCTTGCATCCTCCTCTAGAGTGTGAGCAAATAATTTGATGTATACATCTTCATGTTCAATCTCAAAATCTTTCATCATATTGAGGAAGGGCTTTAGATATTGATCACCAGTTATGGCATTGTTTCCCTGGAACTTTGGAAGTCTGTTCCTCACATCTTGAGGTACTACATTTGGATAACTCACCATTCCCACAAAATTTATAGGTCCAAAGGTGTTTAGAAAAAATGGTGATCTGGGTGGGGGCTCAGCCATATTCCTTTGAGAAGGTGATCCCTGGACAGTGAAAAATTGATGAGGGGCACAGGGTCCTTGGAACACATGAGTGTAACATTCAAAATGGACACCCTCTAAAGACCATGATTCTTGGAAATCCCTATCAACTTCAGAAAAGATAGGTGTAGAATGTGAAGTAAATATTTCAAAATAAAATGAAGGACCTTCTCCAATTTGGAGAATTCAATTCCACAAAGAGGCTACCTGATTTAGAGTTACTTAAATGGTAGTCTTTAATGATAAGTTGATCACTTTCATCAATGGAGATCCCCTTCTTGTCTCGCTGATCTCCCACAACTCTCTAGGATTTTCTTCCTTTTAAATTTGCTTTTTCTAACCAGAAATAATGTCCTAGTAGGATCCCTAGCAAAGAAAGATCTCCTTCCTTCCATCTTTGCAAATATTAATAACAAATCGACCTTGACATATTTTTAAGACATTGGTCCTTATCCGAATCAATAGGAGTCACCACTAAGGATTCCCACCTTAGTTGTGTAAATGCAATAAATATGATTTGTCAAGTGTCTCACAATGCTAGAAACAACAAATAAAAAGCTTCTATCTTTTCTTTACCTGGATTTATCAAATGAAAACTACTGCACTGGGTGTGAATACTCAAATAATTACACACGATGCAGTTAGAGCATACAAGAAGTGTTTTACCAGGGCTTGAATGTGAACTGTAGTCCCTAAGCAGCAAACACTGTAAGTGTGTTGGTACCCAAACTTAATCTCCTTCAAAGGCCAAGCAGCATCATGGATTCAACAAGACACTCAGAGGTAGATAGATGATTATATGTGTCGTTTTGCAGCTGGGAAGCAATCTATCTAATCTTTTAGCACTCAGTCTTTGAAAAGGAGTGGGTAGCACCTTAAAAGGATGTGATCTTATCCTAACTATTTTAGGTTGTGCCTTTCAACCAAGGTAAGAGAACCTATTTTGTAACCTCTGTTATTTGAAAGGAGATACAAATACCTTCCTTTTGCATGAGTTTTATAGAAAAGGCCTTGGGGAAAATATGATCAACACACCAAACCTGACTCTCACGAGTTGTCACTTCTAGATTATGGGGATATCTTCACAACAAGGCAAAGGTTACTAAAGACATTTGGGGTCCTGATCTATTCTGCATACTTTAGTAAATGGATTTTGGTGGGAGGGGAGAATGAACTTGACTATCTAGAACCTTCGAAATTATGCAAAATGGAAAGACTCAATCAAAAAAATGCTACAAAAGGTTAAAATGTTTCCTCAACTAGAATATGTGCCTCAATGGAGGCCTAGATCAACACTCTTTCACACAACCCGTGGGGTTCTGTTGTGAAGGATTTAGTTAGAGGACCCAATAAAGTACCAAGATTTAGACCAAATCACGCAAGAGGTACACCTAGAGGATTACAGAGAATCTCTATAAACAAATGAAATAAAATTTATTTTAAACCATTTAGCCCACTCTCGGATGAAGGCTCTTCGAGGAATGAAATTGTAGATTCCACTAAACTATTACAAGGACTGATACCTATGTGATTGGACCATATTTTGGTACAAGATTGCAATAGAAACAAGAAAAACTACTTGTATGCATTCAGAGATGAAATAAATACACTTTACTCAAAGATTTACATAGAATATTCCAAGTTTGATCAAATTATCAGAAAGGGAAAATTTCAAGAACAATCTCAAAGCTTGTCAATGGCTATACACTTGCAACTACCTTAACATGATTAGATTTGACACAAAAAGAAATATACGAGCTTCTTCAGACGGCTTCTCAAAATGGATGGGATTTTTCAAGCTTTTTCTGCTGGAAAAAACTAGTCCTGACCTTTCCAAAAACTCCCAACCTTTTGCATGAAAGAATTCATGCAATTTATAACTTTAAAAATAATCCCCTTCTTCGTCAAGAAGACAAAAACTTTAAATGCATCGATTGCTCACCATAATTCTTTCGTGATTCATAGAATCAGATCTGTAAAAGTCTCTAGGTGCTTGAGTCCAATTCTCTTCTATTTCCTCCCACCATTAACTCCTTTCTCGAGCAAAGAACGCCTCCATCCATTTGCCAACCACTTCCGCCCCATAATCACAAACTGCTCCTTGCATGTTGAGGAGAAGAAAAATGGAAAACAAGATCGAGCTTGAGAGTCAAACCATTTTAATGGTGAAAGGGATCCTCCAGATCTTCCAACCAAACTTCAGATATCAACATTAACTTGCCCCTCTATTTAGCGTGTAAAAAATAGCAAGAAATGATGAAGACTCGCACTTCCAAGCGTTTTTCAAAAAAAAAAAAAAATGGGGAAAATTATATTTTGACACTCAACACCCGTTGATCTTTGATTTGAATGTGGGCCTTCCATGTGGAAGATTCAAAAATGGGATTCGGGGGCTTCATTTGACTTTTCTTGACCCTTTGAAAAAATGTAAAATTTTTACATTTTTCTTCACACCTGCGCATTTGAAAATGGGCCTGACACGTGTCCTGAGGTGGGTCCCAAAGGAACCATTGAAAAATTATACCATTTGTCTCTTTTTGGAAAAATGAAAATTTTCCAAGTTTCCCCCATAGCTCCGTCCTTCCACTTCAAGTCTCTAATGTGGGTCCCAGTGGGACCCTAGGTCTTTTTATGCCTTTAGCTCCTTTTCCCTCAAAGGGAAAAACCATCACTTTTCCTCCAAAAGCTCGCACCTCGGCATTAAGCGAGGCAAAATTTTGACCTTTCCCATCAAGCTTGTGGGCCACTTTTGATATTTTAACCTCTATGAGGCAAAGAGGTGAAAATTTTAAGTCTCCTTTGATGGTCCGCTTCCTACCCCTTATGACTTTTCAAATTGCCACATGTCACCACGGTGCACCTTGAGGTGGTCCCAAAAATTTGATACCTTGAACGAGCGCGAGCTCGCCATGTGTGTCATGTGTTTGGAGAGATTTGTCTAAACAATTGAAACTCTATAGAAGGCACCACGTGTCATGCTCCGAGGTAGTATCCTTTTAGCTATTAAAAGCTATAAGTAAAATTCAAAGCAAGCGAAGGCCCCCATGTGTCTCTCTAGCGCAACTTCAAGATGGTGTCTAAAGCAAAGACCCCGAATGAGCGCGAGCTCCCACGTGTCCTGTTTTCCAAACGGCTCCATTTTGCATAAAAATTTCTAAGTTTGTGCCAAGCAGCGGAAGCCTCCACATGTCTCTATCCTACCATCCCTCCACGTGTCCTTCTCGGTGCTACTTCAAAGCCGGACCAAAAGTTGATTCTCAAACGAGCGTCGTTCCTCCATGTGGACACATTTTAAAGTTGAGGCCTTTTCATATAATTTTCAAAGTATCAAACCGAGCCGCATCCAACTAAAGGATTCCGTATTTCCCTATTGATGCAAGGATGTAAATTTGACTAGGAGAAATGCCCACAAACCGTAAAACATAGAGAAATGACCATTTCGGTTTGAGAATGAAATTTTCTTCAAGGACAGATTTTAGAAATGTTGCAAGACTCAAATACATTTCTTAGGGACACATCAATTCATTTCTCTTTGAGTATTTAGGGAAAAAATGGAGAGGACAACAAATTTTGACTATAGAAAATGGGAAAATGTGAGCTTTGAAGGAACAGAGCATGGGAGACTCGAAATACGAGCCTTTTTCAAAGGAAAAAAGAAACAAGGAAACAAATACAGACCCATGTATGATCTTCGACCGGAGAAGATCAAAAATTACAATAAGACCAACCAAGCATAATACGGGAAAGGAGATAGTGACAGAGGCCTTGAATGAATAAATTTTTAAAAGCACAGATGGGGTGAAACCATTTTGAGCACCAACATTGGCTTCGACTCGGGGATGGGCACTCCCTGCAAGTGCCACAAGAACAACAATAGACCAAGTGTGAAAATATCCATTGGGCAACAGAGTCAGCTCTCGGAGAGTAGATAAATGAAGGCATCTCAAAAACGAACAAAGAATTCGAGTAAAAAATAGGTCACCGAGGACTAGAATGAGCAAAAACACAAAAATAGGGAACAAACAAAAACTATACACTGTACAAGAGGTGTTTACCTTGATTCAAGGGAATCAATCCAAGAAGTTCTTCAGATGCCTGCCATTAATAGGAAGTTCGAGTAAATCACCATATAGATCCTTGAGGAAGAAGGTATGTTCACCAATTCTGATGTTAATGGAGTAAGGGCCCATCCAAAATGAGTCAAACTTTCCATGCTTGCCCTTATCTTTGTGCCTGCTATCCCATAATAGCACAAGATCTCCAATATTAAAGGCTCTGGGAGTGACCTTCTTGTCAAATAGTTTCTTTAGCTTTTCTCTAAATTTTATATGGCTCTAGTGGGATGCCCTCCTCTCTTCATCAAGCTCAACAACTGGTTGATGCCGGCATCGAAGGACTCAATTCTTGATCTTCCATTTGTTGAATGAACTGATATGAAGATATTTACATATGTAGGGGCAACAGGTCTTGAGTCCCATATACCAACTCAAGGACTCCTTCCAGTGGCTCTTTTAAGACTATCATCCCAGATAGCAAACTTCAACTATTCACCCTATTTTCTCTTTTTCAGCTCCAAGGTTCTTCTGAAAATCTTCAACAATTTCTTATTGCTAGACTCAGCTTGTCCATTTCCTTGGGGATTATAATTAGAGGCATAGGTTAAGTTGATCCCATATCCCTTGCACATTACCACCAGAGGTTTAGCTCTAAAACTCATGGCATTGTTAGCTATGATTTTGACCGGTACTCTAAACCTATAAATAATATTAGTTAGCACACAATCCATGACAACTTGGTGTGCAGCCTTCTTGGTGGGGATTGCTTCCACCCACTTGGTAAAGTAGTCGGCAGGGCTACAAGAATCCACTTATGGCTAGCACTTGAAGGGTTTGAAATATAACCAATGAAGTCCATTCCCCATTGCTTGAATGGGGCTTCAATTGACACAAGCTGCAAAGGCAAGGAACCTAAAGCTTTCAGTCTTCCATAGAAATGCTTGCAACTTTCACACCTTCCGACTAACAAGGTTGCATCCTTGACAAGAGTTGGCCACCAATAACCAGCCCTTATGATCTTATGTGTTGTGACTCTTGTAGCAAAGTGCACCCCATAAAATCCTCCATGGAGATCATAAATTATTTTGGGGGATTCATCTTCGGTGATGCATCTTAACAAGACTCCCTTTGGGTTCTTCCATGCCAACCCAAAGTCGGTAATAACATATTTCGGGAAGCCAACTTAAGAGATATCTTCTAATTCTTACCCAAATGCTCAAGGCGCTTTAAATGTCCGAGATAGAACATTACATTCGTGTACCAGTCAGAATCTTCCTTTCTTCTTCAATCTCATTTAAATTGATAAATATTTTTGGGGTTAATGGCATGCTCTATTTTTTTATATGGTGGGTAATATCCTAAAGTTATTATTTGAAAAGGAAGGTTAGACTAAAGGGATCTAATATTTTAAAATCATGCATTATTACTCGTATGAAATCTTATCTAATCAATTATTACTGAGGGATTAAAAATAACGGGATTAATTTACACTTGTATGTAAACACAAGAATATATATTTTCAGATAAAACAAGGTGTTTGTCACCTTCTTTTTTTGTTAAAATTAACCTTAACTTATGCAAAGGGTCCATACCCGTTCGTTGATTTTTACAAAAGGTGAGTAGAAGTAGTCAATTGCAGTTGACCAGGGATGAATTCAAGCTACATGCATGCTATTTTTGCATTGTATTTAATGTAATCACATTTTTACAAGTATAGTTGAGTTGGTACACGAGAATTTAGCTTCGCAGATTTATCTCCAAGATAACCAAGTCTTAGGAGGAGCTAATTTTTGAATCAAGGGGGTGTAACTTTTCCTATTTATTCTAATTATTTTACAAGAATTAATGGTGTATTTTTTTATGTAACAAGGTGTTGCAGGATTTTCTATAGTAAGTTCCATTATTGAGAAGAAGTATTTTTACTTTGCATTTTTTGCAGTGTTGTGCTTTCAAGGTAGTTATTCTTGTGAAAATTTCCTTGAATTCATTAAGTTATATGCTTAAGTTATCTTCCTCATTGCAAAAATAGGTGTTGTGTTAATTTTAGTGTGTATGCATACTAGAATATAGTATTGTGAGACATCCCTTCGAGGTTCCATTAATTTTCCTTAAAATTCACCCATATCCCTCTAGATGGTGTGATTTAATATTTATTTTGATCAGTTTGTGTACATACCTATAAAAAAAATATCCAAAAAATCTATTGTGTATCACCCCTTTTTATCATTTTCAGATTTCATTCTATCCCTAACCCTCAC